>CAWUFW010003084.1:0-1200000 GCA_963921515.1 Calotriton arnoldi
GCTTCCATTTTCGCCGTCATCTTTTTATACACTATTAATAAAGGAATCATAAACAAATGTTAATTTCTCTAATATGTGATTTTCACTGTTCACCACCCACTTCTACTCTATCCCATGTTATTATCTCTTTCGTTAAGCAAAAGCATTAGCAGCAATAGCTCTCTTTAAATTCAGGCAAACACATGCAGGGCATGCAGTGCCTCAAGACCTAATGTTAATAACTCTTGCGCATGCGTGAGGGTTTTTCCCTCTCAAAACGGGTTAGTCACGTTACTATCTACGTAATTCTAATTCGCACATGCGCAAAAGCATTTTCCAGTTTAAAGCGGGTTTAAGTCGCGTTGCATTTTATTTTCATTAATTAAGCATGCGTAAAGCTTTTCCCCATATGTAAATGTTGTGCGTGTGTATTAATTTCGTTTTCTTTATTATTTCTAACAATTAGTACTGTTAATGAGGGATTTCTCCGAGCAAGTTTCGTTTTCTTGAATCCTTGCTCCATTAACAGGGGAGGGGGGACACTGATGGAAGAAGTGGACATGGCGATGTAGGAAGTGAGAGGAGAGATGTGTTATATGACTTATGATGGGGCTGTGGACGGAGAGGGGGTAATAAGTGCCATGAACAAGAGAGCGAGGGGGAAATGAGAAGAGAAGACATATAATGTAAGAGATGAGTGAGACGAGGGAAAGCACTCAGGTCTGTGGTCCGAGAGATCTAGTGCAATCTGCACTGAGCCAGCAATTTAATACACTTTTGTCAACGCGTTATTATCCTCCCACCCCGTTCCACTGAATATTGAGGGTGGCTGTGTAGTGTCGACCCTATGTTAGAGGAGGGGGAGACCAGAGAAACCCCTGCAGACGTATGTCTGTTGGTCTCCTCCACGGGCCACGTGCAGCGGCTAATAATAGACAGAGGGCGGGGCTGTTCTGCCATAAACCCAGCACACAGCTTTCGACTGGTTATTTTTCACATCATGCATGCAGCGCACTACTAGGCCATATCACAATTTTTGTTTTGCAGTTTTATATAGCGCAAACTCGATCTGAAGGTATCAGAGCGCTTTACATGAGCACCAGTTGCATTACAGATGCACGCATTTAATTTTAGGCACGGGAAGACTAAGGGATTTGCCCAGAATCACAGGATGTTTGAGCCTCCCGCCAGGCTCGAACCTGGTACCCCAGCTACAAGGTCCCTCTCCCCTCCCACAATCATAGGTTGTTGCAAAGGATACCACCAATATGATACTACTAAGATGGCAGAGCCTTCAGAATCTACCCCCGATAGTCAGCGGTGCGAAGGCCCTCTCCCCATCATTCCTACCACAAGGCGGCTGCCCTTGGAATTTCTTCGTGTCCGTCTTCATCACTTTCCGACTTCAACACCTGGCAGTGTCAAGCCAGCAGTGCTCATGTTGCAGAGACAGAGGGGAGGACGCTGGGCCACATCTCACCGTACAGGTACTCTAAATCTCACCGGAACCGGAGCCTAAGAGGCTTATTGAACCAAATCAAGCCATTACAAGAGATCTGGTGCAACCGACTGACCTAGATAAGGAGAGGCTAGTACAGTAGCTCTACAGTGGAGACAACCTCATCAGGTTGGTGTAGTGTTCCCACACATAGAAGTGATCAATTCACACACTGGCCAACTGCCACAAAAAGGGAGGCAACACAGACCACCTACCTGCACCTGGATCTTCGGCTAGGCGGCTGCCCTACATTCTGGCACTGACATGCCACGAGGTGTGTTCACCCCAGATAAGTCTCTATCAACCACAGAGAGATAGCTTTGTGACTGTGATCTGCTCAGACCTCTCTAGAATGTCCACTGTGCCTGTGATTGAGCCCTTCGTCATAGAAGGTGCACTGTCCTCACAAGCACCCAGGTGAAGAGACTGGGTGGAGCACCTTGAGCTCTACTTTGAGGCCACTGAAGTTGCAGCAGAACATCACCATGCCCTTCTACTACACCTAGGAGGCAAGGATATCCATAAAGTGAATACAAACCTCACAGAGGCAGTGCCCAGAACATATGCCAATGGTAGTCGCAGCCCTGAATGCGCACTTTGAGCTGATGCCCAACAGGGGCTATACATGCTTCAACTTCAGGCACGCCCGGGAGCAAATAACCCGAAGAATAGCCTGATGGCTTTTATGGCAGAATCAAACAACTCGCTAGTACCTGTGGGTTTAATGATGAACAAGAAGGGGAGAGGAGTTGGCCTAACGGCTAGGGCGGTCGACTTCGAATCTGGGGAACTGGGTTAGAGTCTCGGCAATGACGCTGAACAGCCTGTGATTCTGGGCAAATCACTTCATCTCCCCGTGCCTAACAAAAATGAATGTGTCCTCATGTAATGCAACTGTTGCTATGTAAAGCGCTCTGATACCCGATACCTTCGGGTCAAGTTTGCGCTATATAAAACTCCGTAAAAAAAAAAAAAGAAAAAAGAAGAGATTAGAGGCAAAATCATTCAAGGCTGCGCCTCCTCCAAGCTGTGGGAAGCCATACTGCAGGAGTCTGGAAAATCCCCAAGAGACATACTCACACTTGTCAGGTCACAGGAGCTGTCGAAAGCACAGGCATCACATATGGAAGCCGCACTTCACAGTGTGATCAAGGTGGAACCAGTCAACACCGCCCAACTGTGGCACAATGCCAAGCCAGCGAAGAGACCGTCTGACACCAAAAAAATGTGAGAGTACTGTGGAGGACAGTCCCACAAGCCAAGGGATTAAAATGCATGGCATGTGGCAAATATAATCACTTTGCAAAAGGATGCAGATAGTTAAAGCACAAAGCCGCAAAAAAAAACATCCATGCTCTTCCAGAAGAGAATTATGATGATGATGTAGCTGAATACACAGTGCACATTCTCTTCACCATCTGCAACAACACTGCTACCGGAAGACTACTTCCCCAGTGTCAGCTCCACATTGCCCAACACACAGTCACTGCAACCATTGGCACAGGAGCGTCCATAGATATTATGTTGAGGGACACATATCAGGCCATGCCAAGGTCCCCAGTGCTAGCCAAAAGCAAGGTCAGAGTCTTTGCTTATAGACAAACACAACCGCTACCCATGCTCTGTAGTTTCAGTTCTTTAGTTTCACATGGAAACAAATGTGCTGGCCCCACCATATACATGGTGAGAGGAAGCCAGGGCATGCTCGTCAGGTGCAACACAGCCGAAATCCTGGGCCTGGTCAAGTTTGCCTTCAGAGTACAAGCAGAGGAACTCATGCACATCCTTGCTAAGTTTTATGATGTGTTAAAAGGCATCGGCTGCTTTAACGACAAAGTTGTGTGGTTGCACATCGACAAATCGATACAACCTATGGCCTTGCAACATCGTCGCATCGAGTTTCCCTGAGACCCAAAGTGAAGAAAGAGCTTGAAAAGTTAGAGCACGCAGGACTCATTGGAATGTTTACAGGTTCACACCATGGCTGTCACCCATTGCGGTGGTCAAAAAGCAAAAGCAGCCTGGAGATTTCTGCATTTGTGTGGACATGCGGCTCCCAAATATCACAATTAGATGAGAATGTCATCTGACCCCCCCCCCACCATCGATAACAGAATTGGAGATTTCAACTGAGCCCTGTGGTTCTTCAAAGTAGACCTACAGTCTGTGGACCACCAACTGCCTCTACACCCAGAGTCGAGGTGTATCACCACTTTCTCCACCCACGTGGGGCTCTGGCATTACCGTAGTCTCACTTTTGGGATATCAAGAGCAGCAGAAGTATTCCAGAATACCATCTATGAATTACTTGCCGGACTGCCCGGCGTCATCAACATTGGTGATTACATTTTTATATTCGCAAAATCAGTGCGAGAGCATAATGAATGCCTTCGTAGATTGCTACTAAGGATCCGGGATTTGGGGATAACGCTCCACTGGGAAAAAATGTGAATTCATGAAACAACAAATCAGTTTCTTAGGATGCACATTCTCAGCAAATGGCTTAGCCCCTGACCCGAGAAGGTGAGAGACGTCTGGGAAGCACCTGCACCAACCAATGTATATGAGGTCAGGAGCTTTTTAGGCATGGTGAACTACTGTGGCAGATTCCTACCAGACCTGCCAAGCCTCACCCAGCCCCTCTGAGACCTCATGAAGACTGCAGTCCCATAGACCTGGAGTGAAGCGGCCAAGAAGCGGATAAGAAGCTTTCTCAGCTGATGCTGCACTGGCCTACTTTGACCCTTCCAAACAAACCACCATTACAGTCAACACAAGCCCCAGAGGGCTAGGGTCTGTCCTCACTCAACAACAGGCTTGTGGCAACTGGGCTCCTGTAGCGTATGCCTGTAAATCACTCACAGTCATGGAACAGAAATACTCACAGAGAGAGAGGGAGGCCATTACCATCCACTGGGCATGCAGACACTTTCATCTATACATCTACAGGCACCGCTTAGTGGTGACAACATATCTTAAGCCACTCATACCACTGTTTCAAGGCTCTGCATCCAAATCTCCAACTCACATCGAAAAGTAAATGCTTCAGTTTCAAGAGTATGACTGCTGGGTAGAATGTAGGCCAGGTGCCTACAACCCAACTGACTACTTGTCCCCCCACCCGGAAAGAGACAGACGATGCGGAAGAAATGGAAGAGTATGTGAGGTATGTGGTAGAGAGATCCAGGCCACTGACTCTGTCCCTTGACACCATCCGCAGCATGACCGAGCAGGATGAGTGCCTACAACTAGCCCTAACTGCGGTCCAGTCAGGGAAGTGAAGCTCATCTCAAGAAACATTGAGCCTACTGAACAGCTCAGGGGAACTTTAGAATCACTCTACCATGTGCGCCACAAACCTGGGACCGCTGCAAGCAGATGCCTACTACGAGGACCCCACTAAGTGATTCCCACCAGCCTCACTGCTCAAAAAGTGCAGCTCGCCCACAACGGTCACCAAGGCATGGTGAAAACCAAGAACCACCTCCGAACAAAAGTCTGGTTCCTCCTAATGGATGAGATGGTTGAGGCGATACACCCTAGTCTCAATCGCTGACTACACCAAATATCCAGAGGTGGAACTGGTAACATCTCAAGCAGCAACCGAGGTCATGCGCAAGCTAAAGAAAATGATGGTCACGCATGAGCTCCTATGAGAGCTCCAAACTGACAATGGTCTGCCTTTCCAAAGGCAGGTGTTTGCAGCATACCCACAGTCCTGGGGTATACTGCATAAAAAGGTAACTCCCCGGTGGCCTCAAGCCAGTGGGGAGGCCGACTGCTTCATGCTCAATCTTCATAAATTGATTCACATCACACATGTAAACCACCAACCGTTGGAATGGGCAGTCTATGCAATCCTGCGGGAATATCGCCAAACCCCACATTCAACCACCGGACAAGCCCTGGGGCAAGCTACCAAGGAGTGCGTATTAACAGACTCCAACCCACATCACGCAATATGCACGCTTCTCCCCATTGATGATGCTCGAACACTGCAGAGAAGAAGTGGCACCAACCACAAGGCAAGTGTCTGCTGTGCAGCTCGGCTGTCAGACCTCAACCCCAGTGACATGGTGTTTTTGAAATACAGACACCCAAGCAGCAAATTCAGCCTCTCTTTTGAACACCACCCATGGTTCATAACATCTCATTCTTTAAACCTGTAATGGGGGACAATGAGGTAAGCCGTGACAACCCCAAAATGGACAGGCCAACACCCCGGTGTACCGACAAGTCATCCCCAATGCCAACTGCAAGACCACTAGAGGGTGGCATTGATCAGGGCCCAGCTGACCCAGCTAATGACCCACCACCGCCTACAGTACCACCTGTCACTGCTCACCACCAGTCATCAAGACCATGGAGAAAGGAGTGGCCGCACAAAGTATCGCCTGCGGCATAATCTGCCATCGTCCGTCCGACTCAAAGACTGTCTATTGGAACTTTCAGTTCATTTGTCCAAGTTATGGAGTAAATTAGTTGATGGACTTGAATATTTGTGTTTTTAGTTAAAAGTAAGGAGGGATGTAGTGTTGACCATTATGTTAGAGGAGGGGGGACAGGGAGAAACCCTGTGTGTCTATTGGTCTCCCCCACATGCCGCACGCAGCAGCTAATAAAATGCAGAGGGCAGGGCAAGGTAACTTTTTACTGGTTATTTTCTGCATCACGGGCGCAGTGCACTAATAGGTTGTATCGCAATCAGCGGCAGTCACAAAGAATACCACCGATATCACAGGTTGATACTAAAATATTTTATGCAGAGGGGCCTTGACATTACAAAGTTTGAAGACCACTGCTCAATGCATAATCACTCTTGGTCCACCTCCCAACTAACAGCCCCTTCCGTCAATCCTGGCTTTATGGCCCACAGGGCATCTTGCTGCCCCTGTCGCATTGAACGTTGCATCCTACTGGCTATCCCACAAACACCCTAATAATCTCTTTTTTAAAGTACCCATACACTGCCAAAGTGTTTAAGGCAATAGGTCGCCTGTCTGTGCAGGGCTCTATTTAGATATGCCGAAGCATTCGTTCTGACTGATGTTGTGGGTGCAGGGAGCCACAATATACACAGTTACCAGCTGTTGGCACATCCATGTATATAAGAATTAACAGATGTGCTGACAGCACAGCCAAAGTGATTTCTTGGTGTTGATATTAGGGGCCGCATTACACTTGCGGCGCACTTTCCTTGATTGTGCCGGGCGCACCTTTGAAACGGTGTGCCCGATGCAATGAAGGAAAGTGCGCAGCATTATGGGGAATGTGCTGCCCCCAGGGCAGCCGTGAAGTCGTGCTGCCCTGGGGGCAGCACATTCACGTGAAATACGGAGCGGTTGCTTTAATGCCGCTCCGTGTTTTACTGTGCAGGCGGCAACCCGCATTTACTTTTAAAAGGAAATAGAGATCACCTTGCAGGCGGGTGCAGTCAGTGACTGCACCAGCCTGCAAGGGGATGTCTCGGGAGTCCATGGATCCCCTTTTACCCCCTGCAGAGGGCTGTTCTCAGGAGGCGCACTGCACTGTCAGTGCGTCTCCTGAGGTCTTCTTTGCCTCTGCACCCACGTTGGTAATATGGCGCGGGCGCAGAGGCAACGGGGTTTCCTTATTTGCATGGGGCATGCCCCCATGCAAATGAGGGAAGACCCTCTGATGATAGCGCTGGCGCTTTATGTGCACCAGCGCTATCAGTATTGCAGAAGTGGCTGCAAAAGCATCTGAGGCCCTTTGTGTAATAGGGGCGCGCAGAGCAGGCGCAAACGCCTGTTGCGCCCCCGGTCACTTTATGTAATATGGCCCCAGATGTTAATATCTACCAACCTCAGATGTACTCCGTCTAGTTCCCTCACAAGGATTAAATGGTTAGCGGATCGATCAAGATTCAAACCCGTGGCCAGAAAGTGAAAGAGGGCACTGCCGTGGATGCATTATCCCGCTGAGCTAGCAGACCATCTTAACCATAGCCATCCGTACCTACAAAAGGTGTTATATCTGCCTCTCGTTAATATTCCTTCTATTGTGCGTGATGAAATAGGGGGCATGAGTTTCTCGCCTTTGCACCAGGAGACACAGGTTCTAATCCCAGCTTTGTCACATCACCAAAAATCGTGTTATACTGGGTAAATTGTTTAACTCTTTCTACCTCAAATACTATATGTATAACTATAATGTAAACCTCTAAAAACCAAATGCCCAGTATGGTGTTCTAACTCTACGGTTACACATTCCTATCTCCTCTCTCTACACATTCCTTTTTTTGTAACCAGATCTGAACAGGACACCGTACATTATAGTGCTGTATGCAGAGCACCACATGCTGGAAATGCTCTCTGTAAAATGCTCAGCTTCTCTGTGGAGATGATTCGATTAACATGCAACCTAAAAGAGAACTGCATTATGAAGGTTTGAAAAATAGATCCCCGCATATCTCCTAAACCCCGGGAAAGGTATGATCTGTGCAGCTGATCACATTTACATTGTTACAAAGCCATAACTTGCCTATTCACTTTTCTCCTGGCCTTTTCTGTCACTGCTAGTTTCCACGCTCCCCCCACAGCTGGCTAAGAAGAGGACAAACAAGATATATAGGGGCATATTTACAAGCCCCTAGTGCCACACAGTATCACTTTTTTGGAGGCTCCGGTGGCGCACAATGGTTCACCATATTTTCGAGGCAATGCAAAGCCATCCTACGCCGCATTTCATGGCCTTGTAAATATGGCCCCCTTTCACGCATTACTCTGCATGAAAGGGGCGTTCCATGGGTGTTGCTGTGAATGTTCCCATGCAACATCCATGGATTCTGATGCATTCCCAGATTTACAAGGATTTGTAAACTTGGGAATGCGTCGGATTCCTACGCTTCCCAGGGGAGGCATTAAAGAGGCGCAACAAGGAGAAATACCTTTATTTCTCTTAGTCTTTTGCTTTTTCAATGTGAGCTGCATTCTGCAGCACACCTAGAAGGAGAAAAAAGCCATTAATGATTGATTTTTTGCAGGAAGGTGTCCCTTCCTACACTAAAACAATCATCCCTGCAACGCAGGCACCCTTGCAGTGGCGGCTCGCATAGGGCGTGCTGCGGGGCGGGGTGGGGGAGGGACAGGGTGCGGGGGTAGTAAACTCGGACATACGACGGAACGGAGGAACGTAATATTTACTTTCCTCCGCTCCGTCGTATATCTGAATTTACTACCCCCCCACCCTGCCCCTCCCCCACCCCGCCTCACCGCCCCGCAGCACGCCCTATGCGAGCCGCCACTGCACCCTTGCACCTTGGTGCAAGGGTGCCTGCATTGGCGCTTGGCAGCCAACTGTGCGCCAGCGCAGGGGAAAGCACAGGGATGCGTAGTATTGCTGTAAATATGTTGCATCCCTGACCTTTCCTAATGATGCAGCGTGGCGCAGCAGGATGGCTTGCAGCGCCGTGCTGCGTCATTTTAAATATGCCCCATAGAGCTATACATATGGATACTGATATATCTATACATATAGTTATAAAGACTTGGGGCCTCATTTAAAAGAAATGACGCATCACTGAGCCAAGGCAGCAATGCACCAAAATTTCTTGTGCCTGCGTCAAAAAACCTTACAATTCCATGGATGAGGCATATTTACAATATGCGGATCCATGGCGGAAGGTCCCAAGGATGCGTCAGATATTCTGACTCATAAGTAGGTAGGATGTCGCAAGGCATCCGGACCAGAAGTGGTGCATTGCTGTAGTTAGTGATAAAACTGACGCAACTACAGCAATGCATCAGAAATTAGAGGCAATGCGTCAGTTTTCACTGATACAAGTAGCCTCATGTGTGGGGACCAATGTAATAGAGTGTGAAAAGGTGAAAAACTCCCCTTGCACTCTATTACATTGGTCCTGTATGACACGCATACAAGTGGGCATAGTGTACTTATGTGTACCACTATGCCCACGCATGTGTGACATAAGGCATTGATGTAGTGTAGTCAGCCGTGGCCGGTGCAGGTAAGAGCGGTGGGGCCGGGTGGGAGGGATTTCGACAGACGACCAGGAGGGAAAATTAATTCTTTATTTAATTTTCCCTCGTGGTCGTCTCTTGAATTCTCCCCAAACCGGCCCCACCGCTCTTACCTGCACCGCCGCGGCTGAGTGTAGTGTGACATGTACTGTGTTACCTAACTTATATATGCACTTACCTGTTGGGGGGACGTGATTTCCTCACAGATTCTAAATTTGGAAGTGACTTAAGCTGGTCAGATTCCACTGCCACAGCCAGTGCGTCATTCATATGCCTGGGTTTTTGAGGCGTAGGAATTTTAACACATTGCTAATGCAGTAGCCCTCTTCCCGACGATGCATCATTTAAAAATATTTCATGAATACCACTGCACCAGTTTTACATGGGATTTTCTTACAGAACGCCTGCCTTGCTTATATTAAAACTAATGTAATGCAGCCCATTCTGACACATGAAAAACCGACACATCCCAACGAAAAGCCTAGATGCGTCACTTTGTAAATATGGAGCAAAGAGCGCCACAGGTGTGTCAAAAAAAGTGACGCACCGGTGGCGCAAGCTCCTTGTAAATAAGACCCTTACCGAGTATACTATAGTGACTCAGTAGTAATGCTACCTAAAAATTGATAGAAACTACTTTTTCAGTTATTAAAGAGTTTGGCTCTGTTAGATGACTCTGTCCCAACCTTTCCACAATCCGCAGCCCAAAAACCTCTTGCCGGAATGACACAAACTTTGGCATGCAGAGACAGCTCATAGTTTTCATATGTTCGTAAATGTTTGTAGCAATCCTTCCAAAGTTTTTTGGCATATTGGCAAATGAAACGTTTACAATATCTGGCTAAGGATGCATTTTTGCAGTCTTGTTGCAGATTGCTTTAGAAGTCAGTTGAAGACAGCATTGTAACCAATAATTTAACACTATAAATAGAGTGGGCTTTGGGTCTGGCCCTTGCTTATGAATGGATAGCTTTCTTACTAGTTTCAATTCCCTGTTCAGCCTTCAACAGCTTTCCTCCCAACTCGTGACTTGTCCCACTCATGGAGTATTTATGTTTCAATTCTCTGCTCCTTTTTCCACCGGAAGGCTCCAGACGCCTGATAAAAATGGGAGCTTGGGAGTCTCTGGATGGAGCCTGGGCACAATACACTGTCGCGACAAGCACTACCTGCGTCTTATGGGCAATGTGTAGTGCGCTCCTTGTGCTGCATCCCTATTTATACATGGCTAGGATCCTCCATCCTCTAGATACAGTAAACCCAGTATCTTAAAATGCACCCCTAGTCCCTTGCTCGCATGCAGCGTTTATAACGGCTTAACTGTTCCTTCAAGTTCTCCTCTTCCAACACCATAGCCTTTCTATTCAAATTCCACCTGTGAACCTAAATCGAGGCAAGTCTCGCGAGGCTTGCTTCAGGCCAGGTGACTGGGCGGCCATCTTGGAAAGCCTGGGTATAAAAGCTGCACCCCAACTTCCACGCTCTTGCTTGGCTTTGAAGGCCTTGCTGGGAAGAAGTTCTTCACTTACCTCAGCTCCCTGACCAGACCTTTGAGGTGGCTTTTATTCCCCGTCTTCCTGGGTGACGGCTGTCCTCGGTGACAGCATCCTTACCTGTAAAAAGAAAAGAGAAATTGGACAAGGAAAACCCAAAGGAACTACAATATACCAAAGATAAATTTCATGTAAATTGTAAGTTTCTGAACAGTTTTGTTTGAACTGCACGAGTTAAAGAAATTCTAACACACAAGAGTTTAAACCCAGAATTCTTCCTTTGGTAGTTAGTTGTCGAGCGATTCGAGCTACGAGGAAGATCAACACTTGTAAAATTGCGCCCAAAGCTCTAGAACTTTAGCTTTTAAGCAATAGGATTATTCAGGATCATTGTCAGTCTAATTAAAACTACTAGATAAAGTCACCTACAAGACTTAAGAAAAATTAATGACCTGGTGAAGAATCTGCATTTTTTCTTCTCGAAGGATCTAATTAAGAAACAGTTATCTTGGTTGTTTGCAGAGTTACTTGAGTGTTCTTCAGATTCCATCTAGCTTGACATCTGGCCGAACATTTCTCAGGCGATAACCCTTGCATGCACGTATATAATGATTAACACCAAATGTTAGTGAAACACTGTAAATAGTTGACCACACAATTACTTGTCAAGACTTTAAGTAACTGCAAACAACCAAGATTTTGATAACTGTTTCTTAAATAGATCCTTATAGAAGAAAAAATGCAGATTCTTCACCAGGTCATACATTTTTTCTTCTCATCAGAAGAAGGCACAACCATGTTGTTCCTTCCATCTCCTGCCACCCCTGCATTTGCACATGCGCTGTTCATGCTAACTTGTGGGCGCACCTAATCTGGAAGTTGGCAGGATCCACATAACTGCTGCAGCATCTGTAAATACAGGTTAGGTACATGACAGAAAGCCAAGCCCACAAATTTGTAGCTGCGCGAGCGACATGGATCCAGGTGAGTATAGAATTGAGACCTATGGTTTAGCTGCAATCTTAGAAGAAAACTCCCCTTCATTGTTGGATAGGGCATGCACCCCAGCAGCCATTCAAGCTAAATATCAATATTCTGAAAAAGAGGAGTTTTTATGACCCTGCTCAGTCTGGCTTCAGGCCAGCACAATTTACTGAATTTGCTCTAGTAGCCTTTCTGTGATCTTCACTTATGGTCAGATAATTGGGAGACAGCTTTTTGATTCTTCTGGATCTCTCAGCTGCCGTTGACACTGTCTCCCACTCTATTAGTCTTCGTGCCTGCATGAAGCATTGCTGGGAATCAGCATCTTGAACTGGTTCAGATACTTCCTGCAAGATAGATCATAGTGGGTTATTGTTGGTAGCTTTAAATCGACTGTTGCAAAGCTGAAGTGTGGCGTACCTTGGAGCTCGTAAATCAGCCCCATATAATACAATGTAGATGTAAAACCACTTGCATTACTAATTCACTCTTTTGGTTATGCTGACAATATTCAACTGATTGTGCGGATAGATGGTGATCTTAATCAGGCTCAGCACAATTTTCAAAACTGCATGAATGTGGTGCCAGGTTCATTAAGAGAAAGTGAGCTCTAGCTCAACAGTGAGAGGACGAAGTCTTGGTAATCAGCGATGAATCGGATATTGTTTCAAATTTTTAGTGCCCAAATAACATAAGGCAAGTCCCAGTCCCATCTGTGAAGTCAAGAATTTTAGAACTGATTCTAAACTATCTTTATAGATCAAATCATCAGAGGAACAGCAACATTATTCTCTGTCCATCAGCTACCATGAAACATTTTTACAGGCTGCTACAACCTTCCACTTGGATTATTGCAATTTATTGTATCTGTGTGAGAAAATTACCCTTTTTAGGTTATGCCTGTTAAACCTCTTGTATTTAATATATCTTAAAAGGGGGCTCTTATCAGTTCCCATGGCCGAATTACTGTGTTCATTCGCTTTTGTGTGGAACTTTTTTTTGTTAACGTCCCCTGAATTTGTTCATTCACTTTTGTGTGGAACTTTTTTTTGTTAACTTCCTCTGGCTGCACACATTTACAATACTTCTACTAAAGCTGCTCACAGTGTTCAATCCCTATTCACTGTCAACATAAGATCTCTTCCCACGGAAAAGGCAGACAGCTTCTAACAGTATGCTGGAATGCTTGCTTTTTATTACTCGGCTAAAGCAGATGCTTTAGCCTTAGCATGTTTGTGACATTTCCAATATATGCCTCAGTACGTTTCTTTGCACTTTGTAGGCATTATCGGAAGGATTTTTTCAACTATTTGGTCATTATGATCAAATTCTAAATGTTGTAATAAAAATTGTATGTTTAAAATAAAGTTAATATACAAGAGCTATGCTATATTTAACAACTAAAAAGGCAGCCACAAGTGCTGTTACCTTGCAGACAAAAGGGTAATGATTTGAATGGTGCAGCAGCACCGGGCCCAAAAGTTGTCAGAACTCCTCTAAACACATAATGCTTCTATATTTGGCTACTAAACAGCTTGCCACAATTGAAGTTACCTTGCAGTTTAACGGGACTTAATTTGAATTGTGCAGCAGGTGCCAAAAGCCAAAAGCTCTGGGAACCCCACTAAACCCAGATTATTGCTAAAATGTAAAACTAAACAGTTTACAGTTTGCAGTTTGAAGTAGGGGAAACAGGAACTGTTAAAACATTGGTAGAGATGCCCTTGGGAGCATTAACACCATTGATTAGGAAGAGCCAGGAGTCACCCACATCCACTAGCAATTGACAACCATCTCAGAACACTTTCTGAACCTGTGGATGAACAGAAGAAGAATTACATCGATTGTGTGAGACCTGTGAGGAGACTTGAAGGGCTGGACCTGCTCTCACCAGTACCCAGGACAAAGATATGGACACCAAGGTCCAGTTGGATGTCCTCCTGTGTGGTTACAGGAACACAACAAGTTGCAAGAGGCCATTTTCCTGAAGTACCCACCTGACCAGTTTAAACTGGACCTGAACTTGACACTTCTGGTGGCCTCTGTTGGAGAGAGACCTGACCCCCAAAATGTTGTCCCTTGAGGTCATCGGCACTTTGGCTGTGACTAACTAGACTTCTCTTATAATGTTTGAAAAGCTGTGGGACTTCCAGCCATTGGAGGACTGTGACCATCGGCCAAGGTGTGACTTCGCTGTCTGAAGAAACACTTGGATCTTCTCCACAGCAGTAAATCCATATCAGCAAGCCCTTGGTGAGAAAGTATCAGTCCTCATGGAACTCATCATTGGAAACAGCCTGCAGCCTTGTAAAACTGGGGTCCAAATGTAGAAATCTTGACCAGGCGAAGGTGCAAAAGGTATGGTATTTAGCCAATAAGAGGACTTCCTGGGTGCAAAATTTGAAATTTTCCCACTCAGAGCTTTTCCCGGCAAAACTGATGGCTTCAGCAGATCTTGCCTAATGGCTATCCATCTTTAAGAGGGCTTCACAGATACAGCATGCAGTCTTGCCCCACTGGAGGATCTCAAATTCCTTTTCCAAGGCTAAGTCCAAAGGTTAAATCTTTGCTCTTCTTGGTGTAACCAACCCAAGCTCCATCACAATAGGCCTGATATTTCACCTAGGTTCCAGTCAACCACAAACATTGCGTTAATGCATTGTGTTCAGCAGTCTTAAACATAAACTTAAAAAAATGTAAGAAGGGATGACATGGTGCCGCTGTTATGAGCCAGCTGATCTGCTGTTAGAAAACTCCCAGCATGTCAGGGATATTTCAAATGTGGACCTGGAAACAAGGGTGGTTTCTGATTTAGGGTCTGAGGCTGCGCCCGTTCTGAAATTCCTACATCTTTTCTGCAAAAAATATTCAATACATTGATTTTTTGTAGAGATACGATCTCAGATTGTATTTCTAAATAAATCAATGTATTTATGTTTGGGCAGCCTGTCTCAGGCTGCCTGCCCTGCCTCGCTCTGATCAAAGAGCCGTAAGCCAGGCAATAAATCACCTTTCTGCAATGTACGCATGCAGAAGGGCTTACCTTTCTAAAGACCTTCAGTGCCATGGGAGTCTTTTGTGATATCCACTGTAGGCCAGTGAAGCTGCTGACACCTCAATTTTGGGCATTGCAGGCTGCATCCCTGCATGAGGCTAGATGTCATTCCCAAGCATAGATCACACCCTTTCCCATTCTTCACAGAGTAGTATTGAATGTGACAGCAGTAAGTGTGATTTGGCGCGCTTTCCTCTGTAATGGTAAATGTTAATGCTATACTTGTACTAGGTATATTGTGTTGCAACGCCTGGTCACACTGATCTCCCCCACTGTGACACCCAAGGCCATAGCTGTGGGCTGCTGGCCCCGTTAAAAGTGGATTTGCTGTATTTGTTCCCCGGTGAAGTTGATCCAAAAGTCATGCAGAGCTTTTGCTCCATAGCAAAGTTGAACCTAAAGATCCTCAGCTTTTGAAGGAGTCAAGCACAAAAAGAAAAATATATGTGTATAGTGTCCTGATTTGTGGAATACTAGAAAAATTTCAAAAACCATTATATGCTATGAGTGTGCATGTCTAGAATATGGCGTGCATACTTGTGGATTATTAGGTCCTGATTTATTTAGATTGATCGATGCAATGGTTCTAAAATGGTTTATTCCCACTCTGGACATATTTTGAGACTAATGCTGTAGCATGCTAGATACTTATGGTTGCATAATTCTTCGAATCTGGCTCTGTCATATGGCATTTAAACAGGTATTGGAACGGGTCCCTGTTGGGCCCTATATTCATGCACTTAACATTCATGCCAAAAACACAGATTGATTTCCGAACAGTGAATGTTAAAAACGTTAAGGTAAACACGTCAGTTTTTTAGTTCTTGTTTCTGTTTCACGTTTTACTTAATCTTGCATTAGTGTTAACTATTTCCATCATGATGTGTTTCTGTGTTTTTCTCATGCATTTTATTACTCATGATAGTGCATACTTTGACCTTAGTTGTGCCAGGTACTTATGTGGTGGTATGGCCTCGCTGCAGAGCACACAGAACAATGGTCACGTATTTTAGTTGCAATTGGAATTATGTGTAAATGTGTGTGTGAAGGGGGTACACAGTTGTCAAAATATTGACAAGGCGAAAGTAAAAGAAAATAAAGTGCTTTCATGTGAGTGAGAACTGTGTAAGTTTGTGGGCAGTAAAGTGAAGGTGATGCAAAGAAGTGCATTCAGGTGAAAGTGAAAAGAGGATACTGAGGAGGAAAGTGATGCGGTTTAAAATATACAGAGGGACGAGATGTGGAGAGGAAAAGGGCATACATGTCTAACATAAAGTGCACATAACTGAAGACCAATACTCCTTCCACAGGCCTCAATAATACTTAATTTACAGTCTCACGGTTTCAGAATTGAAACATTTTCAGTATTAACTATTTACAACAAAATCATTGTCTTAAACAGCTAGCAACCACTGAAAAGGCCAATAGTCCAGACAGATTTTAGATGTATGTCAGTTGTGTTATATATTTGGATGCAATAACAGAAAGCTTAGAGAGAAACCAATATACCTATCTGGTGGCACACTATGCGAATCACAGAAATTTAGTTGACATGTTTAAGCCATGCCCCTTTGAGGACCCCCACTATTTTCATCCCACTTAAAGACGTCTGCACATATTTCTATTTGACTGATTGCAGCTAGCAGCTGTGGGTGCTTCTTCAACCCTGGTTAGAACATTTTCTTCCAAGGTTGGTGCACTGTGAAAGATACTGGGCAAGCACACACTTTAAAGGGCCTGAAGTTGTCGCAATGTACAATTTGCACGCTACAGTAACGGTTGAACATATCAATGCAGTACGATATGGGGCAGTTTTGAATATGTTTAAATATTTCAAGACTACACATTCACAAACTGCTTTATAAACCTTCTTGATTTCTCACTAAATTCTTTATTAAAATTTGCTTTAAGATACACCATTTGTCAATCTTGTTTCAAAATTTTCTCGACGGAAGAACCATCGGAGCCTCACGTTTGTCCATTGAGCTGGCTCACTTCGCTCGCTATATAAAAGTCTTATCCAACTTTTGGACCCCACCACTTTCAAATATCACAAGCTGACACTTACTGTAAATATAGTCCCATTTTAGGGCAGGGGTCGTGGTTGAAATTTCGGCAAAGTCACAGGGGATAAGGGGCAATGAGGGCTGGAGTCACTTGCGCCTGGGGAATGTCATTGGTGGTGGGGAATGTAATGAAGGAGACAGTTATGCCTTAGGTTGTTGTTACCAGTTTTGTCACCTGTGTCAGTCCAGCTAAGAAGACTGGGGCTGCTGCGTGCAAAAAGAACTGCCACAGTGGCAGCAAACTCTATAACAAGCTGTCTGGCCACCATTGGTGTGACCCAGGCAATGCCTCTGCTACACAGACAGTCTGGTGGCCAATCCCCTAAACTGTAATTGATTCTCTTAGTGGTTTTATTCAGAGACTAGAACCAACACAGCAGTAGAGACATGGACGCTGGAGAGGAAAAACATTTATCTGCAATGTTATTTTGCCATTAGCAATACTGCAGGGAATCAGTAAGCTTTCATGTACCAGACATGTTACTAGGGTGCTCCTATGAAGTACGTGCACAACATTACACTTGACATGGAGCAGACTGTACTCTTATTACCAGTGTGTTATGACTTAAGAGAGGGATTTGTTCATTTTAACATAAGCAGACAGAGTTGAGGCAGTAATGTAGGCCACAACATAAGTTGATGAAAAAAGCAGGAATCACCAGGTAATACTTCCTAAAAATAAGATCTTAAGGGTTCAGAAACGATACGATTAAACAGAAAATGGCATGAGATTGAATATTGGAACAATTCAGGGCAGATTCTTTGTAGTCTTTGTGTGTACAGGTTCCTTGAAAAAAGCATTTATTAATGGGAACTCATTAAAGTCCATCATCTAAAATGTTTGAAACAATCTTCTAAGTATCTGTTAGAAAAGGGATTCCCGGTTGGCTGAGGTATGCCCCCCGGCCTGGCAGGAACCACGACTCCAGTCAGGTTAAGCTAGATACACACTAATTAGATAACCCGTGCTCACCCTCTGGTAGCTTGGCACACTGTCGTCAGGCTTATCTAAAGAGGCAATATGTAAAGTGTTTGTGCAATACACACACACAGTAACACAATAAATATACCACAAAAAGACTCCACACAGGTTTAGAACGAAAGAGAATATTTATCTAAGCAAAATAAGCCTGAACTGACAAAAATCCAATCAGTAGAAGTGGAGATATGAGTTTTTAAAGATTAAATGCAAAAACAGTGCTTAGAAGTCACTAACTGTCAAAAGTTTACTTGTGGTCGCGTGGGACAGGTGCAAATCCAAAGTTCAGGCCCATCGTGATGGAGGGCAGGCCAGATACAGGACCCACGCAGGGCCCGCTGAGAAAGTACCTTGGATAGAGCAAAGCGTCGACAATGAGGGCTCGATGCGTCGATCTTTTCCATGCAGTCGGGTCGCTGCGTCACTGGTGAGCTTCGCTGACGTGAAGGCAATGCGTCGTCGTCGAGCCGCACAGAGTGACATCGTCGGACCACACAGGCCGGTGGAACCGCTGTCATCGAACAGCCTCCGCGTCGGTGTTGAAGGGTGATGCGTCAGTTCCGATCAGCGCAGTGGTGAAGATGCATCGGTTTTGTAGCAAAACAGCTGCAGACCCCACTTCTGAGGGCCAGATCTTAGAGAGGGCAGCTCAGGCAAGGGTAGGACTCACAGAAGGCAGAGTCCGGTAGTGCCAACAGAATTGCAGGAAGTCTTTTGTGTCCCTGAGACTTCAGAAAACAGAAGGCAAGTCCTTGGAAATCACGTGGAGCGAAGGCAGAGTCCAGCTTTCCTTAGCCGAGTCAGGGAGTAGCAGGCAGCGGGCAACTAGCAGAAAAGCAGCCCTTCCAGAAAATCAGTCCAGTTGAGTCCTTTAAGCAGCACTGCAGTCCTTCCGACAGAGGTTCAGTTCAAGATCCATAAGAGTCTGATTTTAGGGGGTCAGAGACCTAGTACTTATACCCAAAAGTGCCTTTTATGTAGGGGATGACTTCAAAGCAGCTCTTTGAAGTGTACAAGGATCCCTTTCAGCCCAGACCAGTCTGGGGTGGATAAATCAGTGCTTTGTGTGTGGACAGGACAATACCTATTGAAGTGCAAGTGTCAGCCCCTCCCATTCCTCAGTGCCCATGAAGACCCATCAGAATGCAGATGAGTGCTCAGAATGCAGATGAGCCTCACCTTCGTGTGTCTGTGGCTGTCTAGAGGGAATGCACAAAGTGTAGATGTCACCCATCCCAGACGTGTATTGGAGACAGGCTGTAAGGCGCAAAGAGCAATAAGTACAGAGAAATGTCCACTTTGTAAAAGTGGCATTTCTACAACATTAATTTTTAATTCATCTTCACCAATAAGGAGGATTTATCATTACTATTCCAAAGATACGAAACATGGAAAAGCTACTACTCTCTGATCAGGAATTACAGCTTAAAAGTGTATTAAGGAATTCCCAATGCTGGCCAATGAGAGGGGTAGGCCTCTCCTTGAGTGAAAAACAAAATAGGATGTTTGTCACCACCAGTACATGCCAAACAGAAAGGTACATGTCCTAACTTTTACTTACATAGCTCCCTGCCCTTAGGGTTACCTAGGGCCTACCTTAGGAGTGGCTTATATGTAAAATAAAAGGGGAGTTTGAGCCTTGGCAAGCAGTTTAAATGCCAAGTCGAAGTGGCAGTAAACTGCGCACAAAGGCACTGCAGTGGCAGGCATGAGACATGTTTGAAAGGCTACTTCTGTGGGTGGCACAATCAGTGCTGCAGCCCACTAGTAGCATTTGAAGTACAGGCCATAGGTATATAGTATACCACTTTGCAAGGGACTTACCAGTAAAACAAATATGTAAATCAGGTATACACCAATGTCATCATGTTTAGGAGAGAAGCACGTGCACTTTAGCACTGGTCAGCAGTGGTTAAGTGCTCAGAGTCCTAAGACCAACAAAAAGAATCACCAAAAACGTGGAGGCAAAAGGTTCAGGAGAAACTACCCTAAGGATGTCGGGTCTAGCAGTATCATTACGTACACTTTTAGCAGGACTGTAGCTAATGAAAAAAATTACCCCTGAGAGTACCTTGCTTGTCAATTGGTTTGTGTTTGGATAAGAGAAACCATGTAACTCAATTCACTCAGTGAGCAGCTGGTAAAAGGAGATGCCTGAAATATTTTCACTATCCTTTGTCCAACATAATTTCTTGTAATGTTGGGTATTTGCTTGTGATGCCAAATGCCCGAGATTTCACCGTTATGCTCTCACATAAACAAGATTTAATTCTGGACTTATTGCAGGAAAAATGCTAGAAGTCTTTACTGAACACAAGCGTTGTTAGAATTTGGGTTGTTTGGTTGACTGGGATATGAACCCTGGTCAAGCAGCAACCACAATCCTAATCAGGGTAAGAGGCAGGCAAACCTTAAATTAACCTGTGCCCACCCTCTGGTAGTTTGGAACTGAGCAGTCAGGCTAAATTTATAGGCAATGTGTAAAGTATTTGTGCAACACTTCAAACAGTGAACACAGTGCAAACACCACAAAAAAGATCCCACAACAGTATAGGAAAATAGAGTCTATTTAAATAAATAAAACCAGACCAAAACAACAAAACTCCAATGAGGGAAAACAGAGATATTGAACCACTCAGCAGAGAAGATGCATCAGTTCCGTTGGTAAGCACCTTAGGCCCACTTCCGAAGGTCCTTGACTGGGGTGACCCCACTTGGTAGGGGACACTTACAGGTGGCAGAGTCCAGGTGCAGATGCAAGTATGTTGGAAGCCTCTTATGTGCTTGAAGCTTCAGATCAGGAGGCCAGCCAACTAGCCCTTGGAGTCACTCTGGGTTCAAGTGATGCAGGTCCAGTCCTTCTCACCCAGGCAAGGAGGGCAGCAAGCAGCAGGTCAGCACAGCAGGGCAGCAGTTCTTCCAGAGCAGCAGTACAGCAGAGTTGCAGTCCTTAAGCAGCACAGCAGACCTTCGTCCTGGCAGAGTATCCACAGGTCCAGAAGTGTAATGAAGTGGTGGTGTCTAAGGTCCTCCTTTTATACACAGTTGTGCCTTTGAAGTGGGGAGAAACCTCTAGAGGGATGCCTTCTAAGTGCACAGATTTCTTGCCCTGCCAGCCCTGGCTCCAGACTAACGTCAGGGGGTATGCAGCCATTTGTGTGGGGACAGGACACAGCGTATTCAGGTGTAAGTGAGTTTGGGTCCAGCACCTCCCTCCCATCCTATCAGGGATAGCGCACTCAGTCACTCCTAAGCTACCGTTGGGTGTTGCTGTCTAGGTGGAATATAAAAAAATATCAAAGAGGAGTGGGATCATATGTTCTGGAGGGATCCCTTTAAGAACAATCTGTTGGACCCTCAACATATATTTTCAGTTGGTGGCATATGTTTTGCCACTGACGCATTAGTAACTGATAGTGTCATCATCAGGTTTTTCCCCACCAGGAGGTAATCTCTTTGATCGAAGATATTATCTGGGATCTGCATCAGAATAAAAAATCTCAAATTAACTCTTATCTAGAAGAAGTTGATTTAGTAGGAACATAGATAGGGGTAAGGTTAAAAAAGAGGGTATATGTTTATAGTGATATATAATGTGTCCCCCACATCAGTCAATAAAAACAGGTCTACATGTTTCAGCCTACTTGCACCCCAGTGGGTCGGTGGCTTTAGTCAGGACAGATAGAGATAGAAGGATCCCTTTGTTTTCCAAGCCAGGCGGAACAATATCCCCTGGTTTTTTGTGTGGTCCGGGTCAATTCACTCCAGATATGGAGAAAACACTGTTCTCTGCTCTTTTAAGATTGCATTCGCCCAATAGGCTCAGGGGGGAGAAAGCATGGCTGCCCTCTTGCGGTGCAGCACGTCCGTGTAGATGCAGTCCCTCCCTGTAGTGAAAATGTGGACTAGAGAGAAGCTCCAACATAAGTTTTATTACAAATCTTGAAGCCCACAGTGCACTGCGACCGGTCAGTAGGAATACCAACAGACTATGTCAGAGCAGTTTGGAATATCCATACTCACCGCTCACAGAGCATGAGATTAGCTTAAATGAATACAACGATTGAAAGGTAACAGAGCGCGAGGACACGCTCAAAACCCAACAAGTGCCTGTCGCTACATTTATGATACATCTCACGACTGGCACATTACTTATCACATTACATCACGGTACCTGTTACATATCACACTACACTCCCATCCTGAATGTTGAGGATATCCAGGTCGAATTGAACCAGGCCACACAAAAACGAGAGGACATTGTTCTGCCTGGTTAGAAAAATGGCCGAAAATAGCAGTCCCACAGATTTTTCTAAAAGGGATCCCTCCAGAACATATGATTCCACTCCTCTTTGATATTTTTTGATATATACGTTTGGAAGCCAAGTGGGGTCTTGATACCTTTTGCTTCTCTTTCACTCCTGTGAAGTTTACTGTCTAGGTGGAATACACAAAGCCCAACTGTCAACTACACTCAATCATGTGACCAGAGACAGGCTGCAGGCACTAAATTGCTAAGGCAGGAAAATGCCAACTTTCTATATGTGGGATTTACGGAATTGTAATTTAAAACCCGACTCCACTATAAGTTAGGATTTTAAATTAGGATTCCAGAGACACAAAATATGAACCAGAGATACCTTTCCATTTGGAAAATATGTTTATAAAATATAATAAGGTAATCCAAATGTTATCCTCTGGGAGATATAGGCCGTGCAGTAGTGAAAAATGAATTTAAGAGTTTTTCACTGCCAGGACATGTAAAACTTAACAGTACATGCCCTGCTTTTTACAGACATTGCACATTGGGCTGTCCAGAGCCTACTCTAGGCGTGACTTCTATGTATTAAAAAGAAAGGTTTAGGCCTGGCAAAATGTTTAACTTGCCAGATCAACATGGCAGTTTCAAAACTGCACACACTCTGCAATGGCAGGCCTGAGACATGTTTAAAGGGCTACTTAAGTGTGCCGACTAGGGGTATGCCATTCAAACCATGTTTAGGGGAATGAGCACAAGCACTTTAGTACTGGTTAGCAGTGGCAGAGTGCACAGAGTCCGAAGGCCAACAGAAGCAAAAATTCAGCAAAATTGGAGACTAGCAGGCAAAAAGTTTGAGGAAGACCCAGCAGAAAGGGCCATTTTCAACAAGCACTATTGTATGTGGTTTTATTACTGAGCAGAAATTATTTCAAATAGATTTTTTTTGCTGAAAGCACCATTTAGGCAATGTGTTTAGCACTTAATCCATACTTTACTTGGGCATACCATAGAGATTCAGGCTACTGTACATACTCTAGCAACTTCCTCTGTCTGTTCAGAATACTCATCACTGTTTTTGTTGAGTCCTTGGCAGTGCTTAATTTGTAAAATAATAAGTGCCAGGGCCCTGACCAGGAGGCCACTGCAGCTTGCACCACCCTTTGGCCTGTCATCGCTGCCAATGACAGTACCAAAACAACTAGTAACCATCTCTCTCGCCTGCAAGTGCGACAGTTCAGATTATTGCAGGTCCCAAAAGCTAAAGGAATGGCTGGGGAGGCAGGTATTTGTATTTTTTTAAATGTATAGTGTATTTATAAACAACCGTTATTCTGCTCATCTCTAAATTAGAAGAGCAGCACCACCATGTGGCAGAGTGTCATACGTGTGGTGATGACAATTAAGTGCCGGTGCCGAGCACCGGAAACCAATTAAGTACCGGTGCCTAGCACTGGAAACCACCGGTTCAAATTAAGCACTGGTCCTTGGTCATTTCGATTCAGATTCTGGAGCGAGACTATCACCAGCAATGTCTGCTTTTTTTGGGGAGGAGGGGGGAATTCAAGTACGTTCAATTCCGTTCAGTACTTTGCAAAATGGTTGATTTTTGAGAGACGTCAGGCACCACCAATATTTCTCTTCTTTTTTATTTTTTTAATAACTTTGTTTGTTGCTGGTTGGCCTGGAATTTGAACTAGGGGATACAGGGCAGATCCTGGTCGGTATTAAGGGATTGTTCAGATTTGTAATTATAAAGCGGGGTCTTCCTGTCTAGGGACTTGTCTGTCATATGTCATTGATGTTTTTTTTCTCAGTTATAAACACTCCGGTCGGCAGGAAGATCACTCCTTGATGAACAACGGTACAAGCACCACTAAACGAGAAACAGGTGTCTGTCAATGCTGCAGCGGCTGAAACCATGACTAAGATCAGTGAGTCCCCAATGGAACTGTCCCAGCAAGCTGCATCTTCCCAGTAAACTCAACAGGAAGTTGGGCTTGCAGCACAGCAGGGTGTTGATCCTGCATCAGACACACCATTGTCCCCATCTCGCCCTCTGAGGAAAAGAAGGACGATTACCCCATCACCTTCAAGTCTCCTTCAGATGAAGATGACGTGGAGTGGAGTCTAAGCTCCGCTGTCGGAGACAAGGCAAAAGTAAGTTTCCAGAAAGCTTATTTGGCAGCGAAGAGGATGAACCAGTCATTGTCAAGAGTGGCACTGGGGAAGTGCACATCACATCTACTTAGCCTGCTCCTGTACCACCACCACCTGCTTCTGTCTTCTCAAAATCCCAAAAATAAGCATCAACAGCCCTCCCATAGTCTCAGACCAGCCTAAGAAAAACAGATCTATGCATACCTCCTTCTGCGCTATAAGGAAACCCTCCCCCTGCTTTGGTATATCTTTACACTTAGGCTGAACGACGATTACTTTGCAGACTGCACAGTTTGCAGCTAACCAGTGAATCGTGGAAGGCCAGGTGGACATCGTGATACTGGAGGCCAATTGGCCCATATGAAAAACAAACATCCAGCCCTATGAAAATGGTGCTGTGGAGACGGAAGAACCCATACTGATAGAAGCAGCTGATGATTATGTCACTGGCAGAATAAGTAGGTTGGATGCACATAGTGTGCATTCAGCACTAGGAGCAACCACAGCTTGCACAAGAGAGTGTGGCTATAACAGTCACCCCAAGGCATCATAGCAGCCCACCTCCTTGGAAGTCACTTGAGGTGGGATAGTTTTCACTGTGGCTGCGTAAAGAAATAGAATAAAGAAAGCAAAGTGCTAATATGATTCAGCAGGGATATACAGTACTACCAAACTCATAATTTGGTCCATTTATATGAAGGTAAACTGGAGATTGACCTCTGTACCTTTTCTTTGGGGATCGATGAGAGGTTTCTGGGATTTGTTTTACTATGCCCACAGGGGCGTAGCTTCGGGGGGGGGTGTTTGTGGTATTAGACCCCCTTAATAAATGTATTTTCCAACAAATAGTTGGGTCAGGTGCTTTCAGTCTGGTATGGTGAGACATCTGTCGGATTTCACCAGGAATATTTACATACACACAGACAAAAAACACACACACACAGTTTCTCCCTCTGTTTAGAAAGTCCTCAAAAATATTGGTTATTTTACAAAATATTCAGTTTTCTCTCTTAGTACTCCTACCAATCCTCGTTCCCCTCCCTTTCCACTGCCTGTTAGGCCCCTCTCATGCATCCTGTTTGTCGTATAATCTATTTAAACTTTATATGCCAGCCTGATTGTGAGAAAATCTCAAGCTCACACACCCCCAATCTTACTGACCAAGCTATGCCCTTGTATGTCCAAAATGGAAGACAGACCTAATTTTCAACTTTAGCTGTGCCTCAGATGCGCTGTGAAGTGCTAGGATCGGTTGCTAAGCCAATGAAGGAGAACACCGTGAGGTGCATCCTTTTCATTACTGATATGTTGGTGTCAAGCTCCAGATATTATATGTGCATCACTGTGTACCCAGTCTCATTCAGGATAGTTAAAGGGAAGCTCTTTGTGATGGCAACACTACTGATGCTTTTAAAGGCATTTGTCAGCATGCAAAAATGCAATATTTTCCATGGAGAAATCACACATACCTGCCAACTTCCTGAAAGAATTCAATACCAAGGTCTATCTCCAGACCCGATGCAGTGTTTCCATTGTAAGTGTGCTGTCTGTATAGCTTGTTCTCAAAAATCCAAATATCTTCATACTGTGTGACTTATAATACAGCAAGCTCTGCAGCAAAATACATTCTAATGGCAACCCTTTGACTTGTAAACCTTGACTTGCAAATAGAAGTCGCCATTGAATAATGATGGGGACCATAAATTAATTAAAAAATGAATCCCTATTCGTGTTTAAAATAGACCTTCACCAGTTGATATTTTAAGATTATATGATTGTATTTGTTTAAGTATGACTGACCTAATGTCCCTTGTCTTAAAAATAAGTCCAGCACATGTTCATATTTACTGGGAATAAAATATCTAGCATGTACTGTAGCCAGCATAACCTCTGTGTGGATTTTCAGTGCAGCTAGGGGCACTTCTCACAGTCAGAAGGACCAGTCTGTCTCCTCAAAATGTGGTGATACACACAATGAATAAAATGTTTAAGCATTTCAGCCCTAAAAATAACTAGGCTCCACAAGAAACTGTGGATTAAGGTAATTTCTCAGACATTACTTGCATGGCGAGTCATCAACCTCCACAGGAAGTCCCTAAATATGAAAATGAACTTTACATAAGGACCTAAAAGCAAAAAAGGAACAACACAATGTGTACTCTAAAATGAATAAACAGATAATCAAGGACACATTGATTTTCGCCCTGTGAGTGGAGACAACTGAAGGTAGCTAATTCAAATTTAAGGTGAACTAGAGACCAAAGACTTTGTAGTAGAACCAGCCATTTTATGAAAGGACTAGATTCCTTCTTTGTCAAAAATTCATTGCCATGCTTGACTCTCATTGAACACAGAGAGAACAGAACTACATCTGTGTATAGCTTCTATAGAAAAAGAGATATGACATTTGTTTGGAAACAGGAGACTTGGATTAATTTATGAATGCCAAATTATTAAAGTGACACATGGAAAGGGCTTAGCTAAACTTGGTATTTTTAATGTTTAGGTAATCGTTCTGGGTGTATTCTACTATGGCCCCGATTACGAATCTGGCAGACTCGCAGAGCGCAGCGGTGGCAGTATCCCGACTGCCCTATCATGAGTTGGACGTTGGGACCGTCACATCCTCGCCACAGTCGCCAGGGAACTGCCGTTCCCTGGCAGTGTTTTGCCAGGGGTCGGGGGACAGTAATATGCTTTGCGGGATCGCCGTGGGAATGTCAATAACAAAGCCCGCCAGACAGGAGGAAACTCCTAATCTGGCGGATGGTCTGACCACGGCTTTGGCGATGCGGCGGCGGGGCAGACCCGGCGCTGCACGGCCAAAGTCGTAATCGGGCCCTATATGTCTCTTGGAATGCTACTTGATTGGCCCTTAGTTAACTGTGCATCAGCATTTATTGGTTCTTCTGAGACTTCTCAATTTACTTTGAATCTAAGTTTCAGTTTCTTTTCCTTTTCTTGCTCAAAAGGTCTGATCTTAGGCAGAAATAAATTCTCCACATCTCCATTACCAGAATCCAAGAGATGCATCTCTTGCTATCTTTTTCCATGGGAAAATACCCCAAAAAAGAACACAAGCATGGAATGGAAGCAAGTGATTGATTTGGAATAATGTTGACTAGTGGATGAAATGGAAAATGCAAAGTAAGTAATGTGACTGATATGATACACTAGCTAAAACAGGTTTTTCCTAATGTTTATATGATTAGTTATTCAGGGTACATGTGCTTGTTGCCAGGGAGCAGTACTAGATTAGCATTGGGTTAATGAAAGTTATGCCAGTTTATGATCCTAACTCTACATTCTCACTCACCACATTTACCTCGACTCTCCAATATTGCCCTTTTCTTTTCGTATTCAACAGGTTTTCTCTTCTGCAAAGAACCTCCATGGTGCTTCTGCTCTAAAGTTCAGCCCTGCACACGAGACAGACCATGCAGTTGCACCATTTTTATGCAGTATACTTTTTACTTGTTACGAATACATATTTGTTTCACTGTATGCATCATTTGTAGAATTTTTTTGTTGTGTAATTATGCAAAATGTCAGCAAACTCACACAAAATTATGCAAATTGCGCAAAATTTAAAGCTGGAACTTGGCAAACAGTGCATAATTATGCAGAGATATAATTGTGTAATTTCAGGAATTTCGCATAACAAGACTAATGAGAAATTACAGAAATTATGCTTATTATGCCGGGGTAACACAAATTTAATCCAAGCCTATTATTAATCTACATTTTGTCTATAACTTACATAACTTTTTTATTTTAATGTTGGGACTACTTTAAAAAAAATAAAACACAGCTTTTACTAATGAAGGCAGCCCAAATGGCAAGTAAGGAAGGGAGGTATGTTAATTGTCAGATTTCTGGTAGGGATTTCAGGAGGGTGAGAGCCCACATATAGGTGTGGTCTTCCAAGAGAACGCATGTAGATTGAGGTAGAGAGTACAATGAAACTTCTCTGTTCTTTGTGATGGGCCAGGTTTAGTCGTCCGGCATCAGGTAGGTAGGGGAGCCGTCCCTGATTTACCCTAGATGCTGTTGATTAAGAGACATGAAAGCTGCAAGAGGCCTTTCGTGAAAAATTCTAGCTGAACAGTTCCAAATGTACCTGCCCTGTACCCTGCGTTTACCCCATTGGTTAAGGAGGAGTCAGGAGTCACCCCTAACCACAGGTTGGTGCCAGGGATGAATGTGATATCCACAGTACCCTTTTCGAAGCACTGCTGGACCTGAGGAAGTTCAGAAGAGGACTGAACCTGCTGTCTGAGACCTCAGAAGGGCCCAGAAGTACTGGACATTATCTCTTTTGTACCCAGGACAAAGAAGTGGGACCCAAGGGTTATAAGCCTCACCTCCTGTTCAAGCTACAAGGGCACGACAGGAACAGGAGAGTACCTCCTGACTTCTGTTTTGAGAAGACTACTGGGGATGTCACATTTATACCTGGCACTGGCCTGTGAGCAGGGGTGGCTCCTGGCTCCTCCATAACCAATGGGGTAAACGCAGGGTACAGGGCAGGTACATTTGGAACTGGTCAGCTAGAATTTTTCATGAAAGGCCTCTTGCAGCTTTCATGTCTCTTAATCAACAGCATCTAGGGTAAATCAGGGACGGCTCCCCTACCTACCTGATGCCACTACTGCCTAATCGTATCGTTTGACGTTTGACGTTGACGTTTGACGTTTGACCCAAGGAGCGAGGAGCGAGGAGCGAGGGGAGCTGAGGACGGAGAACGGCTGGGAGCGGTATACGGTCAAAACGCCGAGCCGTGCCCCCCCCCCCGCCAGCGGCAGTTACCGGACCTTTTTCGGTGTCTGGTGCAGCGGGAGCAAGTTGTTTCGCCGGATTTTGACTGGGGTTGCTGGGGTTGCTGTTTCCTGTCTTCAGACGGACGGGCTGGCTGCCTGCCTGTGTCTTGTGCCTCGTCTACCTGTGGTCATTGCTTTTGCCCCGGTCCCGGTCCTGGTCCTGGTCCTTTGCTCCCTCTCCCGCTTCTCTTACTCCTGGGAGGCGGCGGAGGTGGAGGCGGTGGACCTGGTGGCGGATGTCGGGCGGCGGCCTAAAGAGGTGGTTGGTGCCCAGGAGTTCCCGTTGGCTGGGTGCCGTGAGGTCCGTGGAAAATCCTCTGGAGTTGGAGCGGCGGACATTGTATAGTGCGAGAGCCGCCCAGGAGCAGCACATCAGAAGCAGAGTTAGTGTTCCTGAGTTTTTGCCTCTCGCTGCAGCTACATTTTGTAAGAGCACGAGCATGAGTTCCCCTGGGTAGCCGAGACTGTGGAAGCTGTAGCAGCTGCGTATGTGGGAGTGTTTGGGCCCGGCCCGCAGTATTGGGACCTACAGCTGTTTCCTGAGTTTCCTGAGTTTCCTGAGTTTCCCTAGGTGGCTTGTTGGCTTGTGGCTTGTTGGCTTGTGGCTTGTGTGGCAGGAGTTACCCCAGGTCCAGCCCGCCGAGTGGGTTTACAGCAGTTTACACGTGTGACTTGTGGCTTGTGGCTTGTGCAGCAGGATTCACCCTAGGTCGCCCGAGGTGGGAGGCGCAAATCAGCCACCAAAAATCCGTGAGCCGCGGAGGCAACAAACTGATGAATTAACGCACCTTGCTTGCTTGTTAAACTGGAGGAATTTGAATAACAGCTGTTCTTGCCAGAGCCAAAGTAGGGAAGAAATCAATCGTGTGCCCTCTGTGCCGCCAGTCAGGTGGACTGTGTGTAAAAAAAGTCCTGGCAGGTTGACAGGTTGGCAAGTTTGGATCAGTGAAATCATTTTGGGCGAGCGTAGTTTTTCATCTGGGGTGTGAGTGAGCAATCCAGGATTATGAGATCAGGAAAAACTCGACAAACACCACAGAGAAAACCAAAAAGAGAGTGTCAAAAACAGATTTGAATACAGTCTCAAACATTAAGAGAAGGAAAGAAAATTCCTTATTACAAACGGAAAAGCTGGTTTCGGTGTTAACACCAATAAGTGCATTTTTTAATTTTGGAGGAAAAAACGAGAACCAGAAATTCCATTTTCTAAAGGACCCAATGGCCGCAATCTATGCCACAGCTGGGACACAAGGATTGCAGAGTCCAATTACACAAAAAAACAGGACAAAAGAAGCCTCCTGTCGCCGGGACGTTTAAGTACCAACACCAAATTAACACAATCTAGTTCTGTAGAGAAAGCTCCCCACTTACATGGATGGCAAGCTATGAATCAAATAAAAGTGAGTTTAACATAAACAAGGCAAATCAAGAAGCAAATTGTGAGGCGGCCAGAGTTGAAGTTTCCTCAAACAAAGGGCGGATAACTACCACAGCGCAGGTGCATCTGCCTAAGGATTTGCCTAAGGATATGTTTGATCTAAATAAAGAAGGGAAACATGGAGAATACCTAAATGAAAAAGTAGACCCCGGTGCAGTTAGAGCCAAAGAAAATAATAAAGTACAAACTGAGGAGTGGATTAGTTCTTTCTCCGTATCAGACGATGCTGACCTCATTCAAGCACTGGACTTGAACACACAACCAAATGAGGATGCACATATTCAAGATCTAGGAAAGAGGCCAGCCTTCGGCACACCTCCGGACCAGCATATTGGGGAGAAAGGAGGGGTAGCCTCCACCCCAATAAAATATGTTGGGCCTGATTCACAGAACTAACTTACGTCAAAATCCTAAACTTACAACAATTTTGGTATTCACAGAATGAACTTACACATTTGTGTATTCACAGAATGAACTTACACATTTGGGTATTCACAGAATGAACTTACAACAATTTTGGTATTCACAGAATGAACTTACACATTTGGGTATTCACAGAATGAACTTACAACAATTTTGGTATTCACAGAATGAACTTACACATTTGGGTATTCACAGAATGAACTTACACATTTGGGTATTCACAGAATGAACTTACAACAATTTTGGTATTCACAGAATGAACTTACACATTTGGGTATTCACAGAATGAACTTACAACAATTTTGGTATTCACAGAATTAACTTACTCATTTTGGTATTCACAGAAGGCACATACTCATCAATGAGTAAGTGCCTTCTGTGAATACCAAAATGTGTAAGTTACACAAAATGTGTAAGTTACACAAAATGTGTAAGTTACACAAAATGAGTAAGTTACACAAAATGTGTAAGTTACACAAAATGTGTAAGTGTCTTCTGTGAATACCAAAATGAGTAAGTTTATTCTGTGAATACCAAAATGAGTAAGTTCATTCTGTGAATACCAAAATGGTAGTAAGTTTAGGATTTTGTCGTAAGTTAGTTCTGTGAATCGGGCCCCCAGTGTGCATGGACCAGCAGGAGGGGGAAAATATTACGCTAAATTCCAGTCCCATGTGTAGTCAACCATCTAGGTCACCCCCAATTACAATCTCCTCAGTGAGTGGAATTGATCTAATTTCAGAGCCCTCGTCGAAATCCTCCCACTTAATAAAATGGAGTGATACTCTATTAAGATCTTTACAGCGAGCTATAGACGTACTAAATTTCCAATCAGATAAACTTGATGTTCAGATTGATTTAATGAACTTGATCGCGACATATATCGCAGGGATTAACAGCAAAATGGACACATTATCAGTATTGATCACTAAGGACAACCATATTAAGGCTGCCAGCAGTGGACATCAATCAAACTCAATTTGTGGATGTAGCCAGATAATAGATAAATTGGCATCTCTGCCAGAAATATTAACAGAGATTTTACATGTCGTCAAGCCAACAGAAAATAAGGTTGACAAGGAACACCCTGCCATGACCAAAAGAAAAGAGGAGATGAACGATAAAGCGGGCGCTGAAGACTTAATACATTACCCTCAACATGATGACAGCGCAACAAAAAACAAAATCAAGGAATCAACTCGATCAGGGGAAGCACAAACTGTCCATGAAATAACTTCTACACTTAGGGGTCGATTCCGATCTCGGTCGGAGGCGCACCCAACACTATTCAGCCGGGAAAAAAGCCAGGCGAATGCCTGTTTCCCGACCGATTCGCACATTCTTCCGAACGAGCAAGTACGATGCGCACAACTGCATAGATTCCGACCCAGTCGTACTCACCCAAAGCAGGTCCTGTTCTCCGACCGAGCCGGATCCGTAAACGCAGAGTCGAGTCGCACGGAAGCCAAAATGCAGCCCCGTCCGGCCGGACAAGTACGATGCGCTTTCTGTACGCGCCGAACCCGTCGCTATGCACGGCACGTCAAAGCATCCGGGAGAGGCGCACATAAGCTCCGATTCGCGCCACAACACGATCCACGGCTACGAGACGAACACGCCAGCGACGAGGACGAGGCGAAGCAAAGAGAAAGACGAACCAACTATGAATCCCATCGTGCCGATCCTACCAATATTCTACATCTACTACCGGAACAGGCACGGACGCGTACGGCGCAGAAGGTAAGTCAGACACCAACCACAAAAACAAACTACACGTACCCGACATATCACACACACACAGAGGGATGCAGAAATTACTTACACCAGCAACAGCAGCACCATAGGGGCGGGGTGGCCATCACCAATGCCACATATACACATAGGGGCCTGGATGCCCACCACCACTACCACCCCTACTCAGGGGGTGCCAGATGCCTGTCACTACTCCCAACTCAACCCAGGGGGTGCCAGATGCCTACCACTACTCCCACCCCTCCCTAAGGGGGTGCCAGATGCCTACCACTACCACCACCCCTACCCATGGGGGGCTGGACGCCTACCACCACTACCACCCCTACCCAGGGGTTGCCAAATGCCTACCACTACTACCACCTCTACCCATGGGGGCTGGATGCCTGTCACTACTCCCACCTCTACCCAGGGGTGCCAGATGCCTACCACTACTACCACCCCTCCCCAGGGGGTGCCAGATGCCTACCACTACTACCACCCTTACCCAGGGGTGCAAGATGCCTACCACTACTACCACCCCTACCCAGGGGGTGCCAGATGCCTACCACTACTACCACCTCTGCCCATGGGGGCTGGATGCCTGTCACTACTCCCACCTCTACCCAGGGGTGCCAGATGCCTACCACTACTACCACCCCTCCCCAGGGGGTGCCAGATGCCTACCACTACTACCACCCTTACCCAGGGGGTGCCAGATGCCTACCACTACTACCACCCCTACCCAGGGGGTGCCAGATGCCTACCACTACTACCACCTCTACCCATGGGGGGCTGGATGCCTGTCACTACTCCCACCCCTACCCAGGGGGTGCCAGATGCCTACCACTACTACCACCTCTACCCATGGGGGGCTGGATGCCTGTCACTACTCCCACCTCTACCCAGGGGGTGCCAGATGCCTACCACTACTACCACCCTTACCCAGGGGTGCCAGATGCCTACCACTACTACCACCCCTACCCAGGGGGTGCCAGATGCCTACCACTACTACCACCTCTACCCATGGGGGCTGGATGCCTGTCACTACTCCCACCCCTACCCAGGGGGTGCCAGATGCCTACCACTACTACCACCTCTACCCATGGGGGGCTGGATGCCTGTCACTACTCCCACCTCTACCCAGGGGTGCCAGATGCCCACCACTACTACCACCCCTACCCAGGGGGTGCCAGATGCCTACCACTACTACCACCTCTACCCATGGGGGCTGGATGCCTGTCACTACTCCCACCTCTACCCAGGGGTGCCAGATGCCCACCACTACTACCACCCCTACCCAGGGGGTGCCAGATGCCTACCACTACTACCACCCTTACCCAGGGGGTGCCAGATGCCTACCACTACTACCACCCCTACCCAGGGGTGCCAGATGCCTACCACTACTACCACCTCTACCCAGGGGTGCCAGATGCCTACCACTACTACCACCCCTACCCAGGGGTGCCAGATGCCTACCACTACTACCACCTCTACCCATGGGGGCTGGATGCCTGTCACTACTCCCACCTCTACCCAGGGGGTGCCAGATGCCCACCACTACTACCACCCCTACCCAGGGGGTGCCAGATGCCTACCACTACTACCACCTCTACCCATGGGGGCTGGATGCCTGTCACTACTCCCACCTCTACCCAGGGGTGCCAGATGCCTACCACTACTACCACCTCTACCCAGGGGGTGCCAGATGCCCACCACTACTACCACCCCTACCCAGGGGGTGCCAGATGCCTACCACTACTACCACCTCTACCCATGGGGGCTGGATGCCTGTCACCACAACCACCCCTACCCATGGGGGGCTGGATGCCTACCACCACTACCACCCCTACCCAGGGGTGCCAGATGCCTACCACTACTACCAGCTCTACCCATGGGGGCTGGATGCCTGTCACTACTCCCACCTCTACCCAGGGGTGCCAGATGCCTACCACTACTACCACCCCTCCCCAGGGGGTGCCAGATGCCTACCACTACTACCACCCTTACCCAGGGGTGCCAGATGCCTACCACTACTACCACCCCTACCTAGGGGGTGCCAGATGCCTACCACTACTACCACCTCTACCCATGGGGGCTGGATGCCTGTCACTACTCCCACCCCTACCCAGGGGGTGCCAGATGCCTACCACTACTACCACCTCTACCCATGGGGGCTGGATGCCTGTCACTACTACCACCCTTACCCAGGGGTGCCAGATGCCTACCACTACTACCACCTCTACCCATGGGGGGCTGGATGGCTGTCACTACTCCCACCCCTACCCAGGGGGTGCCAGATGCCTACCACTACTACCACCCTTACACAGGGGTGCCAGATGCCTACCACTACTCCCACCCCTACCCAGGGGGTGCCAGATGCCTACCACTACTACCACCTCTACCCATGGGGGCTGGATGCCTGTCACTACTCCCACCCCTACCCAGGGGTGCCAGATGCCTACCACTACTACCACCTCTACCCATGGGGGGCTGGATGCCTGTCACTACTCCCACCCCTACCCAGGGGTGCCAGATGCCTACCACTACTACCACCTCTACCGATGGGGGCTGGATGCCTGTCACTACTACCACCCCTACCCAGGGGTGCCAGATGCCTACCACTACTACCACCTCTACCCATGGGGAGCTGGATGCCTGTCACTACTCCCACCTCTACCCAGGGGTGCCAGATGCCTACCACTACTCCCACCCCTCCCCAGGGGGTGCCAGATGCCCACCACTACTACCACCCCTACCCAGGGGTGCCAGATGCCTACCACTACCACCACCCCTACCCAGGGGTGCCAGATGCCTACCACTACTACCACCCCTACCCAGGGGGTGCCAGATGCCTACCACTACCACCACCCCTACCCATGGGGGCTGGATGCCTACCACCACTACCACCCCTACCCAGGGGTGCCAGATGCCTACCACTACTACCACCTCTACCCATGGGGGGCTGGATGCCTGTCACTACTTCCACCTCTACCCAGGGGTGCCAGATGCCTACCACTACTACCACCCCTCCAAAGGGGGTGCCAGATGCCTACCACTACTACCACCCTTACCCAGGGGTGCCAGATGCCTACCACTACTACCACCCCTACCCAGGGGTGCCAGATGCCTACCACTACTACCACCCCTCCCCAGGGGGTGCCAGATGCCTACCACTACTACCACCCTTACCCAGGGGTGCCAGATGCCTACCACTACTACCACCCCTACCCAGGGGTGCCAGATGCCTACCACTACTACCACCTCTACCCATGGGGGCTGGATGCCTGTCACTACTCCCACCTCTACCCAGGGGTGCCAGATGCCTACCACTACTACCACTCTTACCCAGGGGTGCCAGATGCCTACCACTACTACCACCCCTACGCAGGGGGTGCCAGATGCCTACCACTACTACCACCTCTACCCATGGGGGCTGGATGCCTGTCACTACTCCCACCCCTACCCAGGGGGTGCCAGATGCCTACCACTACTACCACCTCTACCCATGGGGGGCTGGATGCCTGTCACTACTCCCACCTCTACCCAGGGGTGCCAGATGCCCACCACTACTACCACCCCTACCCAGGGGGTGCCAGATGCCTACCACTACTACCACCTCTACCCATGGGGGCTGGATGCCTGTCACTACTCCCACCTCTACCCAGGGGTGCCAGATGCCCACCACTACTACCACCCCTACCCAGGGGTGCCAGATGCCTACCACTACTACCACCCTTACCCAGGGGTGCCAGATGCCTACCACTTCTACCACCCCTACCCAGGGGTGCCAGATGCCTACCACTACTACCACCCTTACCCAGGGGTGCCAGATGCCTACCACTACTACCACCCCTACCCAGGGGTGCCAGATGCCTACCACTACTACCACCTCTACCCATGGGGGCTGGATGCCTGTCACTACTCCCACCTCTACCCAGGGGGTGCCAGATGCCCACCACTACTACCACCCCTACCCAGGGGGTGCCAGATGCCTACCACTACTACCACCTCTACCCATGGGGGGCTGGATGCCTGTCACTACTCCCACCTCTACCCAGGGGGTGCCAGATGCCTACCACTACTCCCACCCCTCCACATGGGGGTGCCAGATGCCTACCACTACTACCACCTCTACCCAGGGGGTGCCAGATGCCCACCACTACTACCACCCCTACCCAGGGGGTGCCAGATGCCTACCACTACTACCACCCCTACCCATGGGGGGCTGGATGCCTGTCACTACTACCACCTCTACCCATGGGGGCCTGGATGCCTGTCACCACAACCACCCCTACCCATGGGGGCTGGATGCCTACCACCACTACCACCCCTACCCAGGGGGTGCCAGATGCCTACCACTACTACCACCCCTACCCAGGGGTGCCAGATGCCTACCACTACTCCCACCCCTCCCCAGGGGGTGCCAGATGCCTACCACCCCTCCCCAGGGGGTGCCAGATGCCCACCACTACTACCACCCCTACCCAGGGGGTGCCAGATGCCTACCACTACTACCACCCCTACCCAGGGGGTGCCAGATGCCTACCAGTACCACCACCCCTACCCAGGGGTTGCCAGATGCCTACCACTACTACCACCCCTACCCAGGGGGTGCCAGATGCCTACCACTACCACCACCCATACCCATGGGAGGCTGGATGCCTACCACCACTACCACCCCTACCCATGGGGGTGCCAGATGCCTACCACTACTACCACCTCTACCCATGGGGGGCTGGATGCCTGTCCCTACTCCCACCTCTACCCAGGGGGTGCCAGATGCCTACCACTACTACCACCCCTCCCCAGGGGGTGCCAGATGCCTACCACTACTACCACCCTTACCCAGGGGGTGCCAGATGCCTACCACTACTACCACCCCTACCCAGGGGGCTGGATGCCTACCACTACTACCACCTCTACCCATGGGGGGCTGGATGCCTGTCACTACTCCCACCTCTACCCAGGGGGTGCCAGATGCCTACCACTACTACCACCCCTCCCCAGGGGGTGCCAGATGCCTACCACTACTACCACCCCTACCCAGGGGGTGCCAGATGCCTACCACTACTACCACCTCTACCCATGGGGGGCTGGATGCCTGTCACTACTTCCACCCCTACCCAGGGGGTGCCAGATGCCTACCACTACTACCACCTCTACCCATGGGGGGCTGGATGCCTGTCACTACTCCCACCTCTACCCAGGGGGTGCCAGATGCCCACCACTACCTCCACCCCTACCCAGGGGGTGCCAGATGCCTACCACTACTACCACCCTTACCCAGGGGGTGCCAGATGCCTACCACTACTACCACCCCTACCCAGGGGTGCCAGATGCCTACCACTACTACCACCCTTACCCAGGGGGTGCCAGATGCCTACCACTACTACCACCCCTACCCAGGGGTGCCAGATGCCTACCACTACGACCACCTCTACCCATGGGGGGCTGGATGCCTGTCACTACTACCACCTCTACCCCTGGGGGGCTGGATGCCTGTCACTACTCCCACCTCTACCCAGGGGGTGCCAGATGCCTACCACTACTACCACCTCTACCCATGGGGGCTGGATGCCTGTCACTACTACCACCTCTACCCATGGGGGGCTGGATGCCTGTCACCACAACCACCCCTACCCATGGGGGGCTGGATGCCTACCACCACTACCACCCCTACCCAAGGGGTGCCAGATGCCTACCACTACCACCACCCCCACTCACAGGATGGCTAATACATGACACAACAAGCACACACCAACATAAACAATGCAACATAAAGACATCCCCCCCAACACCATGACAAGCGTGTGTAGACTGTGTCAAATGCCTACAACACTGAACATGACTTTGAACATACAATGTGACCCCCTATCACATGTGCCACACATAAATGTGTGTGGCCCCCACAATGCAAGCAGACCATGACCACTGTGGCAATGGGGTCCAACCCCATCATCACAGTGACCAAAACGTAAGTGTGGGGCCCATAGCTGAAGCACATCTTGAACATTGTGGCAATGGGGTTCAAACCCCCATCATCACAGTGACCAAAATGTAAGTGTTGACATTGAAAAAGCTGCAACTGCCAAACTGCATGGATGATTCCTGGTCACAGAACAACAAACACATCAGTGGCAAAGTAGTGCTTGTGTCCCATAGCAACATAGATTGGGGGAGGCAAACACTGCAGTGCAAATAAGACATACCTTTGGCCATGTGCAGACAAACATCTCCCATGGGGGCTGACACTGTCAACATTCATCAATGACACAATGACAGAAGTGACCATGATAATGCAGACCCACATATTTGCACCAATGGGCACACAAATGCAGATACCCTGTGGAGACTGTAGATGTGAGGTGAACAGATACCATACCATGGCAGCAATGGGACACACAAACAATGATCATTGTGCTGACTGATGACCTAGGAGTCCCAGGGACAGAAGGGGAAACCCACCAAACAACATACAGCCAATGGCACACTAAAGACATGCCAATGCAGTGGTGCAGATGCACAAACACAAACAGGCAGACCCACACTGCACATCAAACACAACAGGTGAGGGGGGGGGGTGCCAGTGTCCCCAGGCAACCACACAACCCATGATGAGGCCTGAATACCAATGACACAGATGTGCATACAGTGCCACACAAAGGTAACTCATGGATCCAAATCCCCTATGTGGGCAATCAGGCATTGTTAGATGAGAGGGAGCACAAATCACACATGTCACACAAGCATGTAGGAACAGCAACTGACACAGCAAGACAGAGAGACACCACAGCACTACCCCCAGGGTCCCCACAATGTGGTGACCCTGGGCTGCATTACAATCCCACTGTGATGACAAAGCTAGATGTCATTCACACTGTGAACCACAGTCATGTGTCCTGAGCAAGAAACTACCATCACACCTACACAAGCACAAATCAATCAGCACGGCCAGTAAGCCAAGGCCAACATGGAGGCAGGCGTCTAGCCGTGCAACAACTCTCATCTGCACACACTCAACACCACACACCTCGACCTCCAACAATGTGCAGCAGTGAAGCTCACATGCACTGGTGACATTGCACATGCACCCATGACAATCCCATGGGTGGTGGTGGGAACCAAGGTGCAGAAACACATCACACATGGCCACTCAACAAGACTCTTGAATATCTGACACACTGCACACTACGCTGTACATGGACATGACGGCAATACCACACCAACCAATGGGATCCCAGCCACAGTCCCACACCAATGAAGAAGCCAAGGTCACACACAAAGAACACACATAGACAACTACCAACATTGCAGCCCTGACCCTGAGGAGTGCCAGCAGTCACTCACACAACGTGTCACAATCACTGAAAGCTAACACAAACTGGAAATCACATGACAGGTGTAAACAACAAGTGCCAAGGGAATCCTGACTGTGACCCATCTGCGTCTGCCCACAAACTCAGCCCTCACAGCCAACACACTTATGGGTGACACCCTGATGACCAGTAATGTGCCATGCACCCACATCACAGAGAACCCAGGGAGAAGACTTTGGGGGAACATAGGTCAACTCAGCAAGCATCACAAACAGGAACACCACTAGGGATCCCAGCATGCACAGCAAAATGGAAGTGAACACACAGACATGCTCATACAACACACACCTTGGGCGCAGGCGATGTCACAGGAGTACACACTGCCATGAGGGGACTCCACTCCTGTGTGAGGAAAGCTGTGCCATATGTTGCCACAGTAGGGCTCCATCATGTCAGCAGAACACTTGGTCACACAGTCAACAATTTGCACCAAATGAAGGCTCCCGTCACATCAGCCTGGTCATGGGAGTGTCAACGAAATCATCAGCACACATCCAACACACATGTATAGCAAGTTGCACTGACAACACAGATGAGTCCTTCCCCATTGATGCCCAAACCTGCATGTCCAGTGGAGATGGCCACACGGTCAGGGAAGTAGACTAATTGAACAATGGCAAGCACAACAGATGTGCAGGGGTGGAAGCCACAGATGTGACATTGCTAATGTAAGTACGAAATCCCATTGCCAAATATTGAAAACATGACACCCTCAGATGCTGCTAAGGATGACATGGATACACCACAGGATAGGACTCATTCCCCCTGGACCACATGGGTTCCTGAACAGTAACACTTCATTTTCATGAGACCAAATATCACCATCACTGCAGCAAGGGCATGGTTAGCATCACCAACATCATGTACATCAGAAGCAAAAGCACTAGAGAACAGAAAGTCGCTTTATTCAGCATATGTGGGTTCAAAAGTTGAAGTCCAGTAAAAAGAAACAAAGGCCAATGGCCAGTCCATCCTGAAAGTCAAAACAGGGTGACAGTGGCAGATGTCACCCTACGCATGCCTGCACTGATAAAAACCAGGGACAATCCCCTCGGAAATATATACAGGGGGGCAGGCCAGGCACCGCAGGGACAGGATCAGGGCTCACCAGAAGGAGGCAGGGAAGGGGTGGTGGGTGCTGAAGAGCCACTGACAACTGCAGTGGAGGTGTCTGACATGGTGTGTGCCGGCACAACTGGGGGGCATGACTCTGATGGTGTGGGTGCCAGCACGACTGCAGTGGACCGTGCAGATGGAGTGGACAGGTTCCCCACTGCAGTGCCCAAGTCAGACAGGGTGGTAGTGGACTCCACTGCAGTGCCTACCTCCAGGGGAGGAGAATGGGGATCAGGTAAGGTGGGCAGGACAGAGGGGGAGGACACCGTCTCCACACCAGTGGCACAGACAAACGCAGCGGGGGGGGGGGCCGGAAGAGCAAGTGGCAGGGGGAGAAGGCCGGATCTTTTTGGGGATGGTGTATCTGTGGGTGGGGGCACCTGTGGAGTGGGGGCCTGAGGGATGGAGGAAGGAGACTTGGTGCCTGAGCTGCAGGGCGGTGGCGGGGTCTTGCTCTTCTGGGTCCGGGGGACTTGCGGATGGGGGCGTCAGTCGGTCTGCGCCTGGGGGAGGGTGTCCGGGGGCGAGGGCACTCCGCTCCGTGTGGGTGGGCTTCCTCTTCCCCTGAATGCTGGATCAGCTGGATCGGAGGGGAAGAGGCCGAGGTCACTGAGGAAGAGCCGCTGTGTCTTTGGGGTTGCAGGTGAGGCAAGGGAGGGGGCTTTGGAGGGAGAGGCAACTGAGGACTGCGCAGTGCTCGTGGATGCGTGTGTGTGTGCCTGGGCCCCATCCCCTGTGAGTGTGGTTTCAGACCCCTGACTGTGCGTGCGTGTGCGTCTTGTTTGTGCTGGTGTGTGCCTGTGCCGGTGTGTGTGTGCTTGGGACAGGTAATGTGCTGGGGAGTGTGGATGGGGCAGAGGCAGGAGGGGTGAGGGACTGTTGGAGGAGGGACACTGCTGCCGTCAGGGAGGAGTCCATGGACCTATTGCCCCTCTGTAGGGCAGACATGCCCGACGAGATGCCCTCCATGAACGACACCAGCTGAGTCAACAGAGTGGTGTGTGCATGGAGGACACTCAGCATCGCTGTCTGCCCTACATGGAGCTGGCGAAGGAGGTACACAGACTCCTCACTCAGGGCAGCATGGGACACAGGGGCAGGGGGTGCGGTGCCTGGCCCGTAGGAGACACGCTCCCGAACATGGGAGCCTCCACGGACCTCTGGAATGGGAGCCGATGGGAGGGCGGTGGTGGTGGTGGTGGTGGTGGTGGCGGGGACAGCAACACTAGCTGGGGTGTGGTGGCTGCTGACACCCGCATCCACAAGGGAGTCATCCTCCGAGCTGCTGTGGTCCTCAGCTGAGGTGGATGGTGCTGAGGACTCCTCGGTGTGGCTCCCCTCACCCTCCGTGCCACTGGGTCCCTCCGACCACTCCTCGGCTGCTGACCCAGTCTGGCTCTGCGGCTCCTCCTGGTCCGTGGAGCTGTCCCCTCCTGTGGCTGTGGATGTATCTGCAAACAATAGGGAAACAGACAGACATCAGTCACCTGCACCGAACGCACACACCACAGTAAGTACAGCACATTACAGAGCAAGCCCTGGCATCCTTAGTTGAACATTGCCAAAAGTGCCCAAACAGAATAGGAGTAGCCAATTGTCAGTCTGATGGTCAACCATGGCACTCACATCCCTCCTGGCCTTGCACCCATCTGTCTGGTGTCTGTTGGATGGCAATACCCCAGTGTGGACACATGCACCACCTACACAGTAGTTGGACAGTGCAGAAAACACGGTGAAGCATGTGAACATGCACACATCACAACTCTTGCCACTGAGTCAGTACAGGTGTCCGGATGAAAGGGATGCCCAGCGTCAAATATGAAATGCATGTGATGCATACCAGCGACAGACACCATGATGCACCCATGTCCTGATAGCCATTGCCACAATGGTGTGCATGTAGCACATGTCACTCCCCTACAGGATCACTCATAGGAAGTTACATGCCATGGCACAGGCATGCCTGCTAAGTCATACATCACTGTCTCCAGTCACATGGGCAGGGCAGCCAGACAACAACAGTCTGCACTGTGTCACAATAGTAGGTCATGGGGAATGCAAGTCCTGGAGCTGAACAAGTGCACATGTACATCCCCCACACACCACATCATCTGAACCCTTATCTGTCCACGTCATACCGATTGGACATATGGGAGACCTGTAACACAACCCTCTGAACCTGAGCACCTCACAATCTGCTGTGAATGGGAAACAGCTGCCTGAACTTCACATTCGCATACCCCAGTCTGCACGGTCAGGTGATCAAACACCTATGTGTCACACAAGTATCGTCTCCTATGGTCACATCTCCGGTGGCATGCTGAGCCCCAACCGAGAGACACCCCAGCAGTCATGACAACGAAGCCACAGCACACTGACACAGAGGCAGACACCTGAGGGGACATATCACTGAGCACAACGTGTCAGCTGATACACGGGAGTGGGAGTACAGAGTGTATTGTATGGCCTGGAGTAGGCATGACTGTCATGCCCCACATGAATGAGGGATGAGCCCTGGACAGTAGGCAGCTGGCTAAGTATGTGTGACACACGTAATATACACACTCCTGGGGCCCAAGCATTGTTCCCACCCGCAGCATGGGTGTGTGCCAGATTCCCCAGGCACATGTGGTGGATCAGCTCAGCAATTGGACCACATATCAAAGTAACACGCAGATTACATGTCAGAACACAGGCATTGTGTAAGCAAAGGACCCACCCATGATGCCCACCACAGAGTTAGGGGAACAGATGCTGTCCCCCACCTTGAGTCAAGCAAACTGAAAGGACACAGTACCCAAGTGACACAATTCCCTGACTGCAAGGGCCACACCTGGGTATCAGATGAGGAGTGGGCAGTGCCCAATCGAGGGACATGGGTCCTGGACCACATGACTGATGTACTGTGGAAGTTTAACCAGGCCAGAGGAGGGCACATAGCATGGCAGACAAAGTTCACAATGCAGTCATGGACTCACCCCTTCCTTGCTGCTCTCTAGCCTTCAGCTGCCCATCCAGATCAGGGAAGACCACCGCCAGGATCCTGAGCATGTGGGGGTCAGGGTCCGGTGTCCGCCCCTCCTGCGAGGAGGCGACAGCTTCAGCTGGACCCGTGCGATCCTCCGGGTCCAGCCCCGAAGGTCCTGCCACCTCTTCTGGCAGTTGCGGATACGGCGCTTGTAGTCCCCCACGGATCTCACTGCCCGGACGATGGTCAGCCATATCTTCTGCTTCTGGTGGGCATCAACCTGTGAGGATGACAAAGTGAGAATGCCATTACTACACATGCAACATATCCGTGCATTACACAGTTGGATATACATGTCTCAATCACAGGGGCACATGATGTACACAGGCAGTGCAACGATGGCTATGGACAGTATGCCAGCAGTTACTACATGGTATCATTGCCTGGGAAGTAAAACCTTGTTTAAATGCACTGTCACTGCACTATACCTGTTCAGTGCATGTAACTACACACTATGGGGGTGACAACTACTCAGTGAGCCTGCTAGCCAGTGGCGTGCAGACTGTTAGCCTTGCTAGTTAGACAACATGCACATTTAGTAAGGCAGTGGACAGCACACTCACCTGCTCCCCTGCTTTCCCATACAGCTTGCTGTACTGTGGAAGGAGGCTGTCCAGCAGGGCCTAGTTCTCCTCAGTGCTGAAGGCTGGGGCTCTCTCCACAGTACGTGCCATTGCAGGGTCCAGAGGGTGCAGATACAGCAGCAGTGGTGGTGGCAGATGTCGTCCTGGAGCATGTAGTGCAGGCAAGTGAGCTCTCAGGGGAACAGCCAGCATTATATGTGTGCTGCAGAGGCAGATACTGTCCCATGTGTCCAAAGTGATAGGTCCAAGTCTTTAGCATCTTCTGAATCTGGCCAATCCATGGAATTGCACCACTTACACACGCCCACAGCATCCTTCAAAAGTTCAACTTCATGACACCCATGAATTTGCAACATTGTTGTGGGTGACCAACTGAATTTCGAGCATCAGACTCGTTCAACATTTGAATACGCGTCCGTTGCCAGGCCAGGCCATAGCCAATGGGTGCGCACCGATCGGTCCATTGCTGTTCAACCCGTACCCGGGATACAACGCGTACCCGCTCACATTGAATGCAATGGGCCGGCCGTGCACACCGATGGGTCCATTGCTGTTCAACGCGTACCCGGGATACAACGCGTACCCGCTCACATTGCATGCAATGGGCCGGCCGGGCACACCGATCGGTCCATTGCTGTTCAACGCGTACCCGGAATACAACGCGTACCCGCTCACATTGAATGCAATGGGCCGGCCGGGCACACCAATCGGTCCATTGCTGTCCAACGCGTATTGCGGATACAACGCGTACCCGCTCACATTGAATGCAATGGGCCGGCCGGGCACACCAATCGGTCCATTGCTGTTCAACGCGTACCCGGGATACAACGCGTACCCGCTCACATTGAATGCAATGGGCCGGCCGGGCACACCGATCGGTCCATTGCTGTCCAATGCATATTGCGGATACAACGCGTACCCGCTCACATTGAATGCAATGGCCAATGTGTGCGCACCGATCGGTCCATTGCTGTCCAACGCGTATTGCGGATACAACGCGTACCCGCTCACATTGAATGCAATGGCCAATGTGTGCGCACCGATCGGTCCATTGCTGTCCAACGCGTATTGCGGATACAACGCGTACCCGCTCACATTGAATGCAATGGCCAATGTGTGCGCACCGATCGGTCCATTGCTGTCCAACGCGTATTGCGGATACAACGCGTATCCGCTCACATTGAATGCAATGGCCAATGTGTGCGCACCGATCGGTCCATTGCTGTCCAACGCTTATTGCGGATACAACGCGTACCCGCTCACATTGAATGCAATGGCCAATGTATGCGCACCGATCGGTCCATTGCTGGCCAACGGGTATTGCGGATACAAAGCGTACCCGCTCACATTGAATGCAATGGCCAATGTGTGCGCACCGATCGGTCCATTGCTGTCCAACGCGTCCCTGTACAAGTCACTGGCATATGTCACCATGCCTGTCACAGGTGAAATATATGCCAGCAACATATACTTCCCAGGGAGTGAGGGGCACACCTACAATACCACACCCTGTCCACACTGTATCCTGAGGCATGTAAGGCTGCATTACCTATTCCGTGTATGGGGGTGAACATGTTGTTCTGTGGGTGTCACTTGGGGGCAGCCACTCCCAGGCTGTGCACGTGTTCATGGGGACAGAATCCTTGGTGTTTCATGTACATGACCACTGTGATATGCAACTGTTCATTTCTGTGCATGTGGCATGGTCACATGTCACGGTGGTGTATGTGTATGTCATGTCACATACCCCCTGAGTCCCATGGTCCTCCACAGTCTGTGTGCATGTTGTGTTTACAATGTCTCTGATTCCATGTGCACAATGGGAGACAGTCTCCACATCCACGTTGTTTGTGCATGGACTTTGATGTTGTACATGTGTGTGTCACAGACATCCATGTCTGTCCTGCAGAGGCAACAGGGACCAGCACCTGTGGGGGTCATGGTTGTTTTGCTGTGGTGTATTCATGATACACCATGTCATGCCAGTGTCCATGTGGCAATACAGGGTCCCTGGGAATCTACCTGTCATTGAGCTGTGATGCCTGGGGCACATCTGTCCTCACATGTCACTGTGGGGTGTGTTTGGAACGTGGCAGCAGGAGATGGGAACTGTGACACGGCCTCATGATATCCCATGGCACAACCTGGGACTTGTTGATGCCACTTGTTGAACTGTGATATTAGATGTTGGCCATGTATGTGCCATACATGTCCTTACGGAACTGCACACATCATGTACTTGTGCCTCATAATGATGTATCATGTGATATTGAGTATGGTCAATGCCACATATGTGGGGTGACTGACAATCTTTCTTTCTTCACCTATGCACTGCAGGGCACCAGCTGTCCATAGACCATTCCCTGACCTTGCAACCATGGTGGAACGGGACTGCATCCGACGGTACCGCTTCACCAGGCCGCTGTTTGAGGTATTGACGGTGCGGTTGGCCCCACATTTGCAAGCTGGCCGGACATACCCTACAGCGCTGACCCCCAAGGTGAAGGTGATGGCAGCCCTACACTTCTTTGCCACCGGTACCTTTCAACACACTGTGGCGACTGCTGGTGGGATGTCACAGACCATGTTCAGCCGTGTGCTCCGCGATGTTTTGGAGGCTATGTTGATTTACCTGAACCAGTACATCTATTTCCCTAGACTCCAACAACTCACTGACGTGAAGAGTGACTTCTATGCCCTGGGGAGGATGCCGCATGTCATTGGCTCCATTGATGGGACACATGTTGCTTTGGTACCACCACAGGCCCAAGAGCAGGCATACAGGAACCGCAAACACTACCAATCGGTCAATGCACTGGTGGTATGTCTTGCAGATATGAGCATCTCACACGTCTGTGCCCGTTTCCCCGGTTCTGCACACGATGCCTACGTGATGAGGAGTAGTCGCATCCCGAGGATGATGTCACAGATGCGGAACCAGCGTGCCTGGCTTGTTGGTGTGTACTGACTTAGTACCATTGTGTGTGTTCTGCAATGTAGTGTTCCACCCTCTTTTCCAACTCAGCTAATGTGCAATTGTCTGTATGTAGGTGACTCCGGATACCCCAACATGCCGTGGTTGCTGACGCCCCTCAGGAACCCTGTGACACCAGCCCAGATGCGCTACAATGAGGCACATGGTCGGACCAGGAGAGTGATTGAGCGGACCTTTGGTCTCCTGAAGAGCCGCTTCCGCTGCCTGGACAAGACAGGAGGGGCCCTCCCATATGCCCCAGCAAAGGTGTGCAAGATTGTCATCGTCTGCTGCATGCTACACAACCTGGCAGTGCGGAAGGAGTTGCCTCTCATCCTGGATGACGATGACCAACATCCGCCACCTGTGGAGGATCCTGGCCTGGACCACGATGCCAGTGATGATGATGATGATGATGATGGTGATGTCCGCACACAGCTCATCACCAACTTCTTCAGCTGAATGTGAGTATCCAGAGATGTCATGCCAATGATGTGAGTATGTATGATATGTGTTGGTGGTGCTCTGGTGCTGTTTGAGTGTGTCCATGTGCTACATGACTGTATGCGTGTAGCGATGTGTCCTTACAGGTAGTCTGTACTCCCCAACAGTGTTGACATGCTAACTTGGTTCTGGGTGGGTATCTTGTGACATGTATTGGGCATGAGTATTGCAGTTCTGTCCTGTTCTTCAGTGCTTTTGACTGTGTTTCATTTCTGTCCTTCACAGGGTACTTTCAGAGTGGTTTGGTCAACTGTGATCCCCAGTACTGTGATTCGACTTCCAGGGTGGTAGCTGTCGTGCCCCTACAGGTGATGTGCGCCACACCCATGGAATTCCTTCCTTCTACACTTGTTGACTGTGTGCCCGCTGCCAGGTGGGATTGCCTTGCATCTGTAGTGGTTACAACATGTTGCAAATGTGTAATAAACCTGTGCTTCACTTTGTGATGTGCGTTGTCTGTGGTCACACATCTGACTGACATTTGCTTACTGCACCAGTGGGCTAGTTGACAGAGACTGTGAATAGGTGTTGTGTCTGTGCATTGCACCGTATTTCCTGGCAACATCAGTGTAGGCGATGAGTCAGATGGCCTAGGTGTGTATATGTTGTGTAGCCCTGGTGGTGTGTCTCCCTCATATGTGTCACGTTGCCATGACTCCCATGCCTGTGTTGTACTTGCTGTAGCAGTTGGCATGCACAGTGTAATTTCACAGGTAATCATCTCCATGACAGGAACCACGTTGGAATCACAACAGAGGCAGGTATGGTGTATTAGTGTGTTTATTGTCATACATGTGTGTGTATAGTGCACAGGATGGTGGGTGCTGTACATTTTGATTGCAATCCAAAGTTCCTAGATGAATTGGAAGTCCTGGTAGCAGATATGTCCAGAATAAAGTCCACAGTCATCTGATACATTGGTCCAACTTGTACTCCCCATGTCATGTGGGGGAGTTGTGTTGCAGTCAACAGGGTGAACAGTTTGCGCACAAAGGTGATTATCCAGAACAGGTTTTGGCTTCCTGGGGGTTGCACATGGCCATCGGCCTCTCACTTGCCCCTCCTCGGACGACCCCTCTTCTTTGGGGGGACCCTCAAGTGCAGGCTGCTGCGGTGCAGGGGACTCTCCGCCAGAGTCATCCTCCCTCCCTGTGGCAGTTGCAGTTGTTTCAGCACCAGATGTTGTGGGCACACAGGGAGGTGTTGACTGGTTGCTGCTCATCTGGCGGAGGCATTGTAATATGTCCCTATGCACCGCCATCATCTCTTGCAGTGTGTCCCACTTGGACTCCACGCGGGACATGTGCGAGTCCAAGCTGGCATGATGGGCAGCCTGCTGCTGTTTAATGTCCCTGAGGAGCCCCACTACCTGGCTGAGCTCTCCGGTGCTGGACTGGTACGCATCGGCTATGCGTACCAGTTGTGGGTCATCATGCAGTCCAGACCCCTCTGCGATCAGCGACCTATGTCTCCCACCCCTCCCACCACCCCTGGTGACACATGCAGTACCTGAGGTGGCACGCACAGGTGACCCTGGGCCCCCTTGGGGGTTGTTGGTGGTGTTGGTGTCCATAGCCCCACGTTGGTCCAGGGTCCCTGTGCTGGTGGTGGTGGTGCTCCTTGGTCTGTCCGTGTCAGCAGGGGTGGTATGTGTGTTGACAGTCGTTGGAAGGGTGGGTGCAGGGGGTGCAGCTGGTGGTCCTGCTGGTGCTGCATGATGACTTGCTCCGGAGGTGCCAGGTAGGTCTTCGTCATCCGAGGAGGGCATAGGCTGTTCCACACCAGTGAGCTCCGTTTCCCCTTGAGCCTGGGACAGGGACTCCTCAGCGTCTGCTGCTGTGTCCCCATCATCACCTGTTTTTGGGAGACACACAATGTATGTTATGTTTCTGCAGGCATGAATGGTTGACACACATGACAGTTGTGACTGTACCTCTGGATGGGGGCCTGTACATTGCATTGTCCTAAGGTGTCACAGTCAGAGGTTGATATTGGTGTAGCACATTGTCCTGCATACTTTGGGCATTTCTATATGAATGTTGGGGTGTGTACATGGTCTGCATTGGTTGTATTTGGTTGACATCCGGCCCTCCTTCCCACCCAGCCAGATATTCCACCATGGAACGTGCATCCATTGCAGGGAGTGCAAGTTGTCTTTCAGGATGTCAGTCAGTGGTGTCCTGCTGTTGGTTGGTGCACAGTTGCCAGCAGGGCCTTGTGCTCCCCACAGCAGTACCCAGTGTCAGCCATCTTGTCAGTTCTTTTCCACTCCCTGTGATGTGCGCATGGTTCAGGGTGGTGTTGATGGGACAGTTGTGGGGGTGACCAATATCTGTGACTACCACTCCCATCATGCTATTGCCTCCACCCCACTTCCCAGCATGCCCATACTTACTTGCTTTTGGGTGGACTTCACTGTGTGTGAGTGTAAGAGCAATGGCAAGATGGCTGACAGTGGTGTCCTGCTGTTGGTTGGTGCCCAGTTCCCAGCAGGGCCATGTGCTCCCCACAACTGAGCACCAGTGTCAGCCATCTTTGAAGTGGCTTTTGACTCCCTGTGAGGTGTGCATGCTTAGGGGTGAGCTTGCTGGGCCATGTGGGTGGGGGATGTTGGGCTGTGACTACCACTCCCATCATGCTATTGCCTCCACCCCACTTCCCAGCATGCCCATACTTACTTGCTTTTGGGTGGACTTCACTGTGTGTGAGTGTGAGAGCAATGGCAAGATGGCTGACAGTGGTGTCCTGCTGTTGGTTGGTGCCCAGTTCCCAGCAGGGCCATGTGCTCCCCACAATTGAGCACCAGTGTCAGCCATCTTTGAAGTGGCTTCTGACTCCCTGTGAGGTGTGCATGCTTGGGTGTGAGCTTGCTGGGCCATGTGGGTGGGGGATGTTGGGCTGTGACTACCACTCCCATCATGCTATTGCCTCCACCCCACTTCCCAGCATTCCCATTCTTACTTGCTTTTGGGTGGACTTCACTGTGTGTGAGTGTGAGAGCAATGGCAAGATGGCTGACAGTGGTGTCCTGCTGATGGTTGGTGCCCAGTTCCCAGCAGGGCCATGTGCTCCCCACAACTGAGCACCAGTGTCAGCCATCTTTGAAGTGGCTTTTGACTCCCTGTGAGGTGTGCATGCTTGGGTGTGAGCTTGCTGGGCCATGTGGGTGGGGGATGTTGGGCTGTGACTACCATTCCCATCATGCTATTGCCTACACCCCACTTCCCAGCATGCCCATTCTTACTTGCTTTTGGGTGGACTTCACTGTGTGTGTGTGTGAGAGCAATGGCAAGATGGCTGACAGTGGTGTCCTGCTGTTGGTTGGTGCCCAGTTCCCAGCAGGGCCATGTGCTCCCCACAACTGAGCACCAGTGTCAGCCATCTTTGAAGTGGCTTTTGACTCCCTGTGAGGTGTGCATGCTTGGGTGTGAGCTTGCTGGGCCATGTGGGTGGGGGATGTTGGGCTGTGACTACCACTCCCATCATGCTATTGCCTCCACCCCACTTCCCAGCATGCCCATTCTTACTTGCTTTTGGGTGGACTTCACTGTGTGTGAGTGTGAGAGCAATGGCAAGATGGCTGACAGTGGTGTCCTGCTGTTGGTTGGTGCCCAGTTCCCAGCAGGGCCATGTGCTCCCCACAACTGAGCACCAGTGTCAGCCATCTTTGAAGTGGCTTTTGACTCCCTGTGAGGTGTGCATGCTTGGGTGTGAGCTTGCTGGGCCATGTGGGTGGGGGATGTTGGGCTGTGACTACCACTCCCACCATGCTATTGCCTCCACCCCACTTCCCAGCATGCCCATTCTTACTTGCTTTTGGGTGGACTTCACTGTGTGTGAGTGTGAGAGCAATGGCAAGATGGCTGACAGTGGTGTCCTGCTGTTGGTTGGTGCCCAGTTCCCAGCAGGGCCATGTGCTCCCCACAACTGAGCACCAGTGTCAGCCATCTTTGAAGTGGCTTTTGACTCCCTGTGAGGTGTGCATGCTTGGGTGTGAGCTTGCTGGGCCATGTGGGTGGGGGATGTTGGGCTGTGACTACCACTCCCATCATGCTATTGCCTCCACCCCACTTCCCAGCATGCCCATTCTTACTTGCTTTTGGGTGGGCTTCACTGTGTGTGAGTGTGAGAGCAATGGCAAGATGGCTGACAGTGGTGTCCTGCTGTTGGTTGGTGCCCAGTTCCCAGCAGGGCAATGTGCTCGCCACTACTGAGCACCAGTGTCAGCCATCTTTGAAGTGGCTTTTGACTCCCTGTGAGGTGTGCATGCTTGGGTGTGAGATTGCTGGGCCATGTGGGTGGGGGATGTTGGGCTGTGACTACCACTTGCATCATGCTATTGCCTCCACCCCACTTCCCAGCATGCCCATACTTACTTGCTTTTGGGTGGACTTCACTGTGTGTGAGTGTGAGAGCAATGGCAAGATGGCTGACAGTGGTGTCCTGCTGTTGGTTGGTGCCCAGTTCCCAGCAGGGCCATGTGCTCCCCACAACTGAGCACCAGTGTCAGCCATCTTTGAAGTGGCTTTTGACTCCCTGTGAGGTGTGCATGCTTGGGTGTGAGCTTGCTGGGCCATGTGGGTGGGGGACGTTGGGCTGTGACTACCACTCCCATCATGCTATTGCCTCCACCCCACTTCCCAGCATGCCCATTCTTACTTGCTTTTGGGTGGACTTCGCTGTGTGTGAGTGTGAGAGCAATGGCAAGATGGCTGACAGTGGTGTCCTGCTGTTGGTTGGTGCCCAGTTCCCAGCAGGGCCATGTGCTCCCCACAACTGAGCACCAGTGTCAGCCATCTTTGAAGTGGCTTTTGACTCCCTGTGAGGTGTGCATGCTTGGGTGTGAGCTTGCTGGGCCATGTGGGTGGGGGATGTTGGGCTGTGACTACCACTCCCATCATGCTATTGCCTCCACCCCACTTCCCAGCATGCCCATTCTTACTTGCTTTTGGGTGGACTTCACTGTGTGTGAGTGTGAGAGCAATGGCAAGATGGCTGACAGTGGTGTCCTGCTGTTGGTTGGTGCCCAGTTCCCAGCAGGGCCATGTGCTCCCCACAACTGAGCACCAGTGTCAGCCATCTTTGAAGTGGCTTTTGACTCCCTGTGAGGTGTGCATGCTTGGGTGTGAGCTTGCTGGGCCATGTGGGTGGGGGATGTTGGGCTGTGACTACCACTCCCATCATGCTATTGCCTCCACCCCACTTCCCAGCATGCCCATTCTTAGTTGCTTTTGGGTGGACTTCACTGTGTGTGAGTGTGAGAGCAATGGCAAGATGGCTGACAGTGGTGTCCTGCTGTTGGTTGGTGCCCAGTTCCCAGCAGGGCCATGTGCTCCCCACAACTGAGCACCAGTGTCAGCCATCTTTGAAGTGGCTTTTGACTCCCTGTGAGGTGTGCATGCTTGGGTGTGAGCTTGCTGGGCCATGTGGGTGGGGGATGTTGGGCTGTGACTACCACTCCGATCATGCTATTGCCTCCACCCCACTTCCCAGCATGCCCATACTTACTTGCTTTTGGGTGGACTTCACTGTCTGTGAGTGTGAGAGAAATGGCAAGATGGCTGACAGTGGTGTCCTGCTGTTGGTTGGTGCCCAGTTCCCAGCAGGGCCATGTGCTCCCCACAACTGAGCACCAGTGTCAGCCATCTTTGAAGTGGCTTTTGACTCCCTGTGAGGTGTGTATGCTTGGGTGTGAGCTTGCTGGGCCATGTGGGTGGGGGATGTTGGGCTGTGACTACCACTCTCATCATGCTATTGCCTCCACCCCACTTCCCAGCATGCCCATACTTACTTGCTTTTGGGTGGACTTCACTGTGTGTGAGTGTGAGAGCAATGGCAAGATGGCTGACAGTGGTGTCCTGCTGTTGGTTGGTGCCCAGTTCCCAGCAGGGCCATGTGCTCCCCACAACTGAGCACCAGTGTCAGCCATCTTTGAAGTGGCTTTTGACTCCCTGTGAGGTGTGCATGCTTGGGTGTGAGCTTGCTGGGCCATGAGGGTGGGGGATGTTGGGCTGTGACTACCACTCCCATCATGCTATTGCCTCCACCCCACTTCCCAGCATGCCCATGCTTCCTTCCTTTTGATTCTGCTTCCCTGTGGGGTTGTGTGCCTGTGCTGACAGTGTTATCCTGGGGTTAGTTTTGCTGCAAGTCACATGTGTGTCCCTGTGCTTCACACTGCATGACCCAGGGTTGTGGTTCTTTGTGGGATATTTGATTAGAGTGTGAGGCAATGCATTCTCCCAGGTGAGTTGTGTGGAGTTTGTGTTAGGGGGTGTGTGAGTGGAGCTGCTGGTAACTATGGTCAGTGCTGTCAGTCCTCCTTCCCACCCAGCCAGATTTTCCACCATGGAACGTGCTTCCGTTGCAGGGAGTGCAAGTTGTCTTTCAGGATGTCAGTCAGTGGTGTCCTGCTGTTGGTTGGTGCACAGTTGCCAGCAGGACCTTGTGCTCCCCACAGCAGTAGCCAGTGTCAGCCATCTTGTCAGTTGTTTTCCACTCCCTGTGATGTGAGCATGGTTCATGGTGGTGTTGATGTGCGCATTGTGAGGGTGGGCAATGTCTGTGACTACAACTCCCATGATGCTATTGGCTACACTGACTTGACCAGCATACACAGGATTCCTTCCTTTCAGTGGGCTTCACTGTGAGGTGGTGTTGTAGTGGTGCCTACATGTCTGGATGTGTTTGTTAGTTATATTACTGCCACTGCCTAGCTGTAGTTGTAGTTGTGTTTGTACATGTGATGACACAGTTACATATCACTATGAGATGGCATGTGTTGCGTTTATCTGACTGACATACACAATTTGGGATGATTCTGTTCTGGTTGGTGTGTATTTGCTAAGGGTGCATGGTTTGACTCTCCCCTTGACAGTGATGTGTGTGTATTGTCGCACAATATTGTGTACATTTGTTATGTACTCACCAGGCTCTGGGATGTTTTCTAGTCCATATACGCTCACTGGTGGTAGGATGGCCTGCACCTTCTCCTCCCAGGGCCTGAGGTATACTGGTTTGGCAGGAGGGCCACTGCCGGTGTGTTGGCTCAAGAGGTAGTCCTTCTTCAACAGCTCCCTGACCCTCCTGCGCACGTCATACCACCTGTTCTGGATGTCTCCCTTTGTGCGCAAACATGGTGATTGTGCGTTCACCCTGTCGACAATCCTCTCCCACATCTTGGTTTTCTGCGACATGGGTGTCTGTTGGACCAGTGTACCAAACAGCTGTGGCTCTACCCTGAGTATCTCATCTACCAGGACTTCCAATTCACTATCTAGGAACTTATGATTCTTCTTTGGGGGCATGGTGATGGTGAGTGATGTGTGTGTTGGTGTGCAGGTGAGGGTGTGTGAGTGTGTGTTTAGCTGGGAGTATGTGAGGGTGCTATTTGTTGAGGTGCTGATGGTGTGTGGCTTGTGTGATGGATGAGCTGTGGGTGGGTGTGTGGTTGCTGTCTGTTGTGTGCTGGCAGGTCATTAGAATTTGCAAAGGATCATGGTAGGGATTTCTGTCCTTTATATGGGTGGAGTTGTGGGTGTGTCTTTGTTCCCTGTCCCCCCCTCCCAGTATTTATTGCCTTTGTAATTGCTTGTTTGGCCTTTTTTTGTGTGTTTTTCCCTTTGTACTTTTTGTGCATGTAGGAGACGTTCTTGTGACCGAGTCGGACCCTGCAGTTGTCTCGTACGAGCTTCTCCGAGTCGTTCACCCTGTGTTTGTGCTGTTTTCTATGCTGCGTACGCGTCGGTCGCGGTGTATTGGGTTGCTTCTGCTCGCAGTTTTGTATGCGTGTCGGTCGTATGGCTTGGGCTCCGTGCGACTCGGTCGTGTTTTCCACGCGTTGCATCGTACTGCGCGGGTCGGACTTTGCGGGTACGTTTCGTTCGGGTTCATTCCTGGTGCGTGTCGGTCGGTTCGATTTGCGTGGTTTTCCGGCCGGATGGCTGTTTTACGCGCGGCTCGGTGGTTCGGCTTGTGTTCCGTACGAGTCGGTCGGATTTTGCACGCTTCTCATCGTACTTTGCGGGTCGGCCTGCACCTGTACGTGTCGGTCGGAATTAATTCCGGCTCCGAGTCGGTCAGTACGTTTTCCGGCCCGAATCGGAATCGGCCCCTTAGTCTATCAAATGGTGGATTAACAAAAAGACAACGAAAAAGAGCTCGTAAGGCCAGGCTTAATGTGAATAAGCAAAGTGGTCTAGGAAAAAAGCAAGCTTATCCAATATTTTCCCAATTGTACAGCCATAAAATTAACCAGCATTGCAACAAAAGCCCTTCTGGGGTTTCATGTGGATCTACAGTTCATTTGCAAGATCCAGTTGTAAATTTTGATAATTCCTTGCAACGTGATACATCATTGGGTATACAAGAAAGCAATGTACACTTAAAGGAAGGTGTCAAGCAAACAAAATGTGACAAAGAGGGTATAACAACTGTAAAAAAACAGGACATTCCAGTTCTATTTAAAATTCCTATTAGAGACAATACCTTGGAACATAAACAAGGAATAATCAAAGATTTGCCAAAAGAAGGATATGGACAAAAAATTGCCAACGAGGATGTTATTACCCTGAAAACACGGCTTGGTGACAAAAAAGTAACCAACAGACAAGATGGTGGAAATGGAACCTCACCAAATTTACAAATTATATCTTTAAATGGGGAAGGAAATTCAATCGAACACAGCATGGTAAACTTCAAAGATAGAGTACAGGAAGATCCAAATAGATCTAAATTAGACCGGCTGTCTTTAATAATGTCAGAAAAATCCCAGGGTATTTTAAGTGAAAGTATAGGAAATAAAAATTGGAATAAACTAAAAATTTCTTTGGACAAACAGGGACGAGTCTGTGAGTTTCCAAAAGATACATCTAATTCACATGATCTCATATTCACGGAAGTATGTAAAAAAACAGATAAACTTCTAAGTACAGCAACAAGCAACGGACAAGTAAAGGTACTACATCAAGAAAGGAAAATTCTTGACAATATAGTGCAAAGTGGAAACAAAGTCTATAATACGCAGCTGGAACAGACGAGTTCCCCCAAATAGGGATTCAAAGTGGTGAACATGAAAAGTCATCGAATAAACTGATCTTTGAGCCTGAATATCAAACAAAGGGCAGATTGGATTCTTTAAACAGGGGAAACCTAATGAGATTGTTTAAGGAGATACCAAGGCTGCAAAATATTACAACAGCAGATCTCTTGACAGTTGAGTTCATGCAAATAGATAATATATCAGGAAAAGAGGTTACTCTTACAACTTGGTTCTCAAAGGAATTAACAGCTCTGATTTTCTCAGAAAGAGCAAATTTTGATGCTTGGGAATTTCTCTATCTTATCCAAAAAACCCAAAATATCCGTACCCATTATTAATGGATATAATGAGCCCGATTACATCTGTAAAGGAGATTCATCCAACTACATGTTTAAGGGGGGCCAGAAGTACTACTCCTGAAAACACATATCTGGCAAATAAGACACTGGAGAAAACAAATCAAAACTGAGCTCGAATAACCGAAGGGCCAGAAGAATTTCACGATTGGTCATGGGTGCCACATTTCTTGAGTCATAAACGATCCTGATGAATCCAACGATTCTAACAGGTTAAAGCCACGAATGATATACCCAGGCATGCCTAAGGATGACAAAATAAGAATCTGCTCATGGAATATCCATGGGTTCAAGGAAATGGGGCAAGACCCTGAGACGCAAGCCTTTCTACAAAGCTTTGATATTATATTGTTACAGGAAACCTGGAATCTGACTTCTAAATCCATTAGTGGATATGTGGAATTTCATGTTTTGGCAGAACAATTTTATAAATATGGGCATCCTAGGGGTGGGTTGTCTACCTATTTAACAGAAAAATTAGCCTGTCATACGGAAGAACTTGACACTTGTGAAAATTGGATACAGGTTGTGAAATTGGAAAGTAACAACTTAGTAAATAAAATGCCTTGGCAGCTCCTGATCTTAAACATATATATCCACCCCAGCAAAAAATTGAAAAAGGAAAAACTGGTATGCCTGATTAACCTAATCAAGGTTTTGCAGAAAAGCTATCAAAATAGTGAGATGATAATCACCGGTGATTTTAATTCCAACCTAATAGGGAGCAAGATAAATAAGAGAATGTGTCAAACGGAGCGGGCGGCTAATGAACTGAAAAACGATCTGGACACTTTAGGATTACACATTCTAAACGGCATCAACCAGCAAGGATTACCTTTCTAAGTGGGAGGAAACAATCAACCATTGACTACACCATGGTCAGTAATGAACTATACATTACAGTTGACTCGTTTTATATAGAATCCCGCCCGGAAAGTGACCATTTGCTGCAAGTTTTGACCATCAACGCAAAACTGTCTCAGAAAGAGAAAATAACTGTATTGACAGAAATCCCGGTAATATACAATCTGAAGAAACTAAAATGGCGCGGTACGAATGTCTCAAAAATAATGGCTGCTGTGCATAAATACATAATTGATGGCGGGTCACAGTGTACCAAGTCACCAGAAGATATTTGGGAACATTTGGGAAAGTTTCTTCTAAACAAATTTCCAGTTCTCCCGGGACGTCATGGTACACAAAGTACAACTTATGAACCATGGTTCAATATACAGCCGCGTAACCTAAAAAGGGAAATCACTAGGGAATCGAGGAAAGTAGTTTTGGCCGTAAGATCCGGAAATCCAGTAACAAACAACAATATTAGAGACATGAAGAAGAACTATAGGGAGAGGTGTAGAGTGGCAAAAAAGGAACGTATGGAAAAACTCTGGGAAAAATTACTCTGGGCCAGCAAATTGTCTAATAGTTGTGAATTTTGGGGCATAATAAATAAGTTAACAAAGGGAACAGGAATGTCTCAAAAAGCAGGAATAAGTGAGAAGATATGGGAACAACACATCCAAAATGTATACAATATTACGAACTATGAAATGATAACGAATTTGGAACCTGATCTGGATATTCTGGAGGAGGACAAGCATACAAAATTTGACATCAGCCCCATTTCCTGGAAAATAGTGCAACCTGAAAAAATTATAGTCAATCACGATAAAGTTCAAATCAAAGACAAGTTACAGGAACCAAATCATAATGCCTCAACCATCTTAATTAATATAAACCAATTAAAAGATATAATAAAAAAATTGAATACGGAGGGAGCCGCAGGGCCTAATGGCCTTCCGAACGCAATTTTTAAATATGATGTGGAATTTTGGGCAAATTTTCTTACTCCACTCTTCAATTACCTGTATTATCAAAACAAGATCATTAAATCATGGAGAGGGAGCATATTTCATCCAATATATAAAAATGGTAATTGCAGGGAGCCTGGAAATTACAGGCTTATAGCCCTGACGGATGTTGATGCAAAACTATATGCTTCCTGTTTATTATTACACTTACAGGGATGGATGGAAGAGAAAGGTATAATTCCCAAATATCAAACCGGTTTTAGACAAGGAATGGGTACTAGCACAAACCTGGCAGTAATTGCACTCCTTACGGAAAAAGCAATTTTAAAGAAATCAGGTCTATTTGTATGTTATATCGATTTAAAATCGGCTTTTGATAGAGTCCCACGTGAATGACTATGGACAAAATTGAAAGGTTGGGGTGTACCACAACAACTAATTAACTCCATAGTAGCCCTCCATAGTGAAACCTGTGCCCAGGTAAAGCTGGGGGATGGTAGTATAGCATCATCAAAGATCGATATAAAAAATGGCCTGAAACAGGGGTGTGTTTTGGCCCCAAGCCTTTTTAACTTGTACCTTTCTGATTTGCATACCCACTTGTCAAAAGTAAACGGCCATCCTCCGAAATTGGCAGAGGACCATATTAAGTATCTGCAATATGCAGATGACATAGTGGTCCTTAGCCAAACCCCCATTGGCTTACAAAGAGTCATTGACTACTTAACCAACTATTTTGACTGTCAGGGGCTGGAGATAAATATGGAAAAAACAAAGGTGGTGCGATTAGTAGGACCGAGGGCCATATGTATGTGGGCTAATACCGGTCGGTAACGGCCGAAAATCGGTAAATTTCCCGTTACCGACCGGTATTTAGCCCTTTGCGATGTAGGAGGCCGGATTTAAGGAGTCGGTAATTTACCGATTCGTTATTTTAAGGAATCGGTAAATTACCGATTCCTTAAATCCTATGTAGGGAGCACTCAAGTGAGTGCATTTTTGGTTTAAGGATTCGTTATTTACCACCAACTACAAGTTGGTGGTAAATACCGAATACCTTTTAAAAAGCAATTTTGTGCTTTTTAAAAGTGCCATGTGGCAGACATACATGCCCTTAGGGCATGTATGTGCGCCACATGTGCACACATGCACGATTCAGGGTGCAACAGGGTGTCAATTTGACACCCTGCCACCCTTGAATATGCTCCCCCTATTACCGATTCGGTATTTACCGAATCGGTAATAGTGAATGGCTTCCCATTCATTCCTATGGGCCTCCAGGCCCATAGGAATGAATGGGAAGGTATTCCTTATTACCAATTCGGTAAATACCGAATAGGTAATAACGAATATTACCGAATCGGTAAAATTTACCGAATGTTTACCTACATTCTATTTACCGATTCTTAAATACCAAATCGGTAAAATTCGGTATTTAGGAATCGGTAAATAGAAATTACCTACATATGGCCCCAAGTCTCAAAAAAAAATTCAAGTGGTCAGCCAAGGGTAAAGAAATAGAGGAAGTTGGCACCTACAAGTATCTGGGCATTAATTTAGGGCGATGTATGTCCTTTACTGATCAAAAAAGTGCAATAAGAGCAAAGGCACAAACTTTAATTTTTGCATACAAACAGTTACAAATGAAATTAAGTTGCCCGTCTTACAGCCATCTTTTAAAAACAATGGCAGCACAATTACTTCCAGCATTGGCATATGGTTTGGAAATATGGCACGGTCGGGAATTTGGAATTTTAAATGATTTACAAACAAAAGTGTATAAAGCAGTTTTTAACCTCCCTAGAGTAGTGTCACCAGCACAGATTCGTCTGGAATTTGGGCTACAAAATTAGAAATTCCAGAGACAATCGGTTTTTGTGAAACTATGTTGGAAACTTTGCTCCTCGGAACCCGGCACCATGAACAATCTATGCTGGACAGAAATAAGGGCCCAGTTTGAACAAAAAAATCCGGAATCATGGGGTGAACATCTAAGATCAGCCCTGGTGGAATTGGACATTCAAGAGGCATGGGACAGTAAGATGGAGAGGATGGCGTTTAATAGAGTGTGTAATGGCGCCTCCAAAAAATGATCTTTCTTAGATGACAAAAACCCAGTGGCAAAAAGACAACATTCTTGGACAGTAATAAATTCTTATGTAAAACTAAAACCTCAGGATTACCTAATAGCGCACTTCAGATTGTTTCTAAAGAAGAAGTACATGCTGTATCGGTTTGGAGTATATGAAACCAAGGATTTGCAACCAAGTTGGAAAGGAAATATCTTAACACAACATGTAGACTATGTGGATATCACAATGAATCACTATGCCACGCGATGTGTGTCTGTCCCACTGTCTGCACAGCAAGAAGAACATTTCTAAAACCAATTTTAAAAGTCCTTAATATTCGTACTTGTAGACAGACTATTATTTGCTGGGCGGGGGTCATCAAATATTCTAATTTGTCGAGGGGTAAAGTTTTTAACTTTGATTGACACACTGTTAAGAAAAGCGGATTTTTAACTTATGAACTTGGCTATTAATGAGTTGGAAAATCCTGCAGCTATACAGTCATAATAGGGTTAATAATGAGTTGGATGGAAAGAAAGAAGGGGAAATGTTTGTATATATTTTGACATAATGATGCATTTTATCGTGAATTTGTTTTAACTTCACATTTGAATAATTTTAAGTGTTTTATTTTATGGTTGTAAAAAACCAAATAAAGTATTTTCCAATGGGGTAAAAGTTCCCAGCTATTACCCTACCCACGTTTGGAGCATTTCCTGTGTGCCCTACTGCAAACAATCCCACAGTGACCCTTTGTGCCTAAATCAAAGATGGTGAAACCCTTCTCCTTTTGGCCCCAGAGGTGTGGCCAGGAAATGAAGAACGCTTCCTCTGTGGGCACTTCAAACCAGTTCGTGAGGCAGCTCCCTCCTGCCTGGGATTGGAGCCTGGCTGACTGGGCAGACAAAGAAGTGGCTTGGGCAGGTGTAATCTGCTTTTAGGATTTGAGCACTCAGAGAGCTGCTGCTGGAAGCTAATGCAATGAAACCTTCAGAGGTTTTAGGCTTGAAATAAGTAACTTTTTAAAAGTACCTTTTCCCTAAAATGTAATAAAAATCTGACGCACACCAGTAAATTGGGGTTTTAATAAATGTTATAAAGTGTCAAAGAATGACATTTCTAGTAATTTCCTAACCACAGATAGCATTATTACATTTATAGTGCATCCCAGTGTTTCTCTACGGAACAGCCAGCCTTGCTAAATGAAAATATCCTTTAGGTGCCAGTCACTGTTTGGACATGTTTAACCCTAACATTCTACATATTCTACTTTACATTACCATGCATCCTGCCTTATGGGCTAAAAGACCTACTTACTGGTGACACATTATTATTTAAAAGCAATGTTTAGATCTGTCAAAAGAGTTTACTTTGAAAAACTGCTTAAGTCAAAATACATCGGTAGGCCTGAAGCCATGTTTGCACTGCCACTGCAGTGGATGGCACAATAGGTGCTGCAGTCAACTGGTGGCATTTAAATTACAGGCCCTGGGTACACCATGTACCATATACTAGAGACTCAGAGGTAAGTTAAATATGCCAATTAAGGTTATGCCAATTCCACCATGTTAAAAGGGCGAGCACAATCACTTCATTACTGGTTAGCAGGCTGTAATGCAGCCTGGGTGGAGAACATGCAAAGTGCGCATGAATGTTTGGCCGGCCCAAGACGGGCGGCCAAACATTCATGCACACTTAACAGAGTGCCACCACTGTTCTGGTGACATGCAGCCCCACCCCGCCCCTAACCAGGTGAGACACAGATGGAAAAATTTGTTATTATCATTTTATTTTTCCTTTTGTCAACTGCTCACAGAGCAGTGGGGCGACAATCCTCCGCCTTAGCGGAGGAACCGCCCCTGGTGAAGCTGGGAGAGGCAGTATTTTTATGGGGTACAGTGAATGTGATCTCTCCTTTCCAGCTATAACTAATCCCATTGCTTATCGTTCTAAACTTCCTCTCAAAGCAATGTTTAGCCACAGTAGCAACCTTGATAGAATTGGATGTTACTTCTTCCCTATAAGAAGTGTCTACGCTTGACCACCCAAAGACTGGTCAGGTGTTTTTGTTGGCTAGTGAAAGAAGATTATTGGTATTGTATTGATAATTTGCGTTCTACTCTTTCTAATTTTCATTATCTTGGAGGTCTATAAAGCATCTATCTCCCATCTTACTAGTTGCAAGAGCCCTGTTCCTGCTTACCATTTGAAAACGTTGTAGATGGGAATGATCATGAAAAATAGAAATCTGTGTGTGGTTCTTTTGATGGTGATGAAAATGACAGGTCTCAGGCAGGGATAATAGATTGATGAGTATTGAATACTGAAATGTCTTAAGTTGCACAAATAAAATAGTGCAAGAGGGAAGCAGTTTAAAAGAAACCTGCATATTGGTGAAATTGTAACCACCACAGGCATGTTTTATTGCTCATGCTAACTTTGCCTAAGTCGATGTGCTAATGTCAATTACAATTTAGTGTTTGTCTTTCCACAAAAGAAAATTGTTACTTATCTGGCTCACTCAAAAAAGTTATGATCTTGATTCTTTTGAAAGCCATCTCTCCTATTCTCATGACCTCACACTTCTGCACCTGCAATAACTCCTTTTCATTTAAGAGATCCTGCGAGCCTCACTGAAAGCCTGTTTGTAAAACATTACATATTTGTGGCTTGTCTTTGTTTCAAGACCACACTTGTTTTTTATGTCTCAGGGGTCCTTCTGTCAGGATGAATATGTGATACCAATTGCGCACTATCTTACTCATATACTGCAGAGCAATTGTATATGATGTGTCCCCCCATCCAAGATCGATGTAAACATAGCATACAGATGGGTCTTGGTACTCACAGATGCAGCCACTGCTCTTATATGATGGAGGGTAACAGAGGACTACCTAACAAGAAACAGGATCTTAAAATGACACTGGTCAATTGCAGATCCCTTAATAAGCATAAATATGAGGTACATGATTATCTGACTGATAATCAGCCAGATATCATGTTTTTGACTGAAACCTGGTTGAATGAGGATTCTGCACCTGAGATCCTTGAGGCCCTCCCTCTGAACTATGGGATCGTTAGACTTGATCGCCAAGTGATTAGGGGGGGAGGGATAGCTATTATCCACAAACTATCGGTACAATGCTCACTAGAAGCGGCCACTATCGAAGCCAGTGAGGTAGGCTTCTTTACTATCATGGCGAATACTAATTATGTCATGAAAGGTTTTTTAATTTACAGACCACCGGGTCCTATTGCACAGTTTACATCTAGCCTTAGGGAACTAGTAATTCAACCGGCATTGCGATACTCTAAAGTACTGGTGCTAGGAGATATGAATTTACATTTTGACGCTATTAATAATACTGCAGCGCAAGAGCTCTGTCAGGAATTGGCCGCGCTGCAGCTGGTGCTGCAGTCCTCCCTCCCTACTCACCAACATGGCCACTTATTAGATCCAATCTTTGCCAACTGGGCGGATATAACAGTTGAAGACCCTAATGTAGTCCCATGGACAGACCACTATATGATCTCTTTCAGCACGAAGATACCAAATACTCCCCTGCTGAAAGAGACAGGGGTAGGGATGCGAAGGAGAAAATGGGCTGGTTTTTCAGCTGCCAACTTCAATCAAGCCCTCCAGCAGGGCGGTCCTCCGGGTGGTAGCGATGCAGATTCTGCCTGCAATTTGCTTGAGGAAAGGATAACGGAGGCATTAGACAGAGCTGCCCCATGGGCCATGAGTGTACCGAGGAGAGAGTCCATTTCTGCCCCTTGGTTCAGCGAAGAACTTAGGGTGGCTAAGTCATCCTGTAAGCGCCTGGAAAGAAATTGGAGAAGAGATTTTTCAGATCAGAGTAGAGCCATATATAAAACCAGCCTTAAACAATACCATGCGCTTGTTAGGAAAACTAAGGCAGCGTTCTATAATATGAAGATAGAACAGGCCGAAAACTCTTCGAAAGAGTTATTTAGGATCTTTAAGGACCTATCATCTCTGGCTAGAACTACAGCTCCTAGCAATGATTCACTTGAGTCTTGTAACCAGATAGCCGATTTTTTCGCTGAGAAGGTGGGAAAGATTTACGACACCTTCCCGGAGGATGCACGCAATGGGAGGTTAGAAATGACTGGAACATGCGTTAGGGAGGAGGCATTTCGCCTCTCCAGATTTAACCTCCCGAATTTCGATGATCTTGGAAAGATAGCCTTGAGCATTAAGTCCGGCTCTCCCAGGGACCCTATGACTCCAAAAATGATGAAGGAGAGTATGGAGGTACTAATACCTTATATTGGACACCTCTTAGAACTCTCCTTTGACTTAGGGGTGGTCCCACAAAAATGGAAGGAGGCGGTAATTATCCCTATAAAAAGAAGCCGGGTGTAAGTGCAAGTCAGTTGGAGAATCTACGACCGGTCTCACTTCTGCCCTACTTTGCTAAAATAGCAGAAAAGGTGGTCAACACTCAACTGACTATGCACATGGATCAGCACGACTTACTCCACCCGACACAATCAGGCTTTCGGGCCACGTACTCTACAGAATCAGCTCTGCTTCTGTCTACTGAAACCATTCGTAGGCAGGTAGATGAAGGGCAGACGGTGGCACTGGTCCTGTTGGACCTTAGTGCCGCTTTGACACCGTCGCCCACTCAATACTGCTACAGCGCCTTAAGGTAGGAGGGCTGGATAAGTTGGCTCTGAAGTGGATGAGATCTTTTTACAAGACAGAAGTTTTCAAGTATCCCAACGACCTCACTTCTCCAAGAGCATTAAACTAGTTCAGGGGTTCCCCAGGGCGCTATACTTAGCCCTACTCTTTTTAATCTTTATATGGCCCCCTGGCAGACATCATTAGGAAATATGACATCAGTGTTGTGTCATATGCAGATGACACTCAACTGATAGTGTCCCTCTCCCAGGCCCACACGGAGGCTGCCACTACCTTCGCCTCCTGTTTACAGGAGCTGGGAGAGTGGATGTCAAATAACTGTCTAAAACTCAACGGTAGTAAAACGGAGGTCCTGATTGTAGGGAAGGCTCCCTCAATATGGTCATCAAGGTTGTGGCCACAGAGTCTGGGCACTACTCCCATCTCCAGTAACCAGGTTAAGAACCTGGGGATATGGTTGGATTCTAAACTCTCGTTTGATTACCATACAAGAACGGTAGCCGGAAAATGTTTCGGAATAATGAAAAATCTTCGGAAGGTCTTGGACGTGCTCCCCGTAGCCGCCAGGAAAACTCTAACCCACGCGTTGGTGACCTCCCGCCTGGACTATGGGAATGTCCTTTACCTAGGCGCCAGTGGTGGGAGTGTGCAACGATTACAGTGTATACAGAACGCGGCAGCCCGCCTTGTTCTGATGCTCCCTAGGAGAGCCTCTTCCAGAAATGCTCTGGATATTCTACACTGGCTCCCGGTGAGAAAAAGAATCCTCTTTAAGGCCATGTGTGTAAGTCAGCGGATCCTGCTGGGTAAAGGTCCCAGCTACTTACATAAGTTAATGTTACCCTATACTCCGGCTAGGGCCCTGCGGTCCCTGGGGACGGGGAGGGTTAAAATCCCAGTAATTAAAAGAGCAAGAATGGGTGGCAGGTCTTTTGCTATCTAGCTGCTAAGAACTGGAATTCCCTTCCCTAATTATTCGTATGGATCCATCAGAATTCTCCTTCCGAAAAAACTTAAAAACTTGGCTCTTCCAACTGTAGATTCTCCACCTTACTTCTCGCACAGAGCGGTCCGAGTAGCCGGCAGCGCGGGGACACACTAGTTAGTGTAACCAGGCGCTATACAAGCTCATTTATTATTATTATTATTATTATTCATAGATTAATTGTAAGACTTTGATTGGCATGTGTGCATACTTTCTTTAATAACTATGATTCTGACAAAAATCTCAGAGACACCTCATGTCAAGAGCTTTTCTTATGGGCATCACAGGAACTAAGCATTGCTCTATATAGTGTACAGAGGGCCTACAGATTGGCTAAAATAACAGTTCATTCACACTACTCAAACGATCAAGCAAAAGTTCACAGTAGTCTGTGGGACAGAGTATAGAATTCAACAGACCTACTCTGGGAACTCATTAGATTTGTAGAAACTTGGGCAAGCAAACGGTTCTTCGGCTGGTAATATTGCCTCATGTATGCCACAGTATGTTCAGTTGGTAGCTTACAACTGAACATATTGGAACTGAAAAGGTGTGAGAAATGTGGTTGTTGGTTGAGGGGGATGTGAGCCCTTCTCAAGCAGCAGCCACAATCCTTGCCAGGGTGAACTACAAACAGTCACTAAATTAACCTGTGCTTAACCCTCTGGAAGCTTGGTACAAAAGCAGTCAGACTTAACTTAGAGACAGTGTGTAAAGAACAGCAATAAAGTGAAAATACCAAACAAGAAAAAGAAGAAAAATCCTGCACCAATTTAAAAAATAGAGTACATTTTAATAAATTATTTGACACCAAAACGCCAAAATGTAAAATAGCTCCTAAACGATCAAATCGTCAACCATGGACATCTAGACCGGGGCAAAGTCCAGAGGTTATGGCCAGCCACGAAGGACCGTGGGTCAGATACACGCAGTAGATTGGGCCCGGTCTCTGCTTTCCTTCAGAAATTTGGGAGAAATATGTCTGAGAAAGTAAAGTTCAGAGGGGCTAGGCAGCCGGCGGTATCTGATGAGGAGGCGGCGTCATCGGGGAGCTGCTGGACGAAGTCATGGTGAAAATTCCTATGTTTGGACTTAGTCTCTTTTTTTGAAAGTCAAAAATCTCCAACAGGACAAAGCTGCAGGCTGTAGCCACTGAGGTCTCCACAAGGTTGGATACCCCTTCTGTGAGGAGCCACTGAACAGGGATTTGCTGCTGCGGAGAAGAACGTAGAGAGAGCTGTCGCAAAGTCAAGATGACCAGCGATGCACCTTGGGGAGATTGGAGAGCTGGTAGGACCCAGTCTCCTCTCGGTTCTCAGAGCACTTTTTGGTCGAACATTTTATTAAGTTCCACGTTTTGAATTTGGGCTATCTGGACACCTCTCTAGCACCACTTGCAAGGGTCCATTACTGGTGGGGCACCACTTGGAGAGTCAGGAATTACTCAGGCTAGGTCCAGGAGCGGGTTCAAAATGGTTGGAGCGTTTTCTGTCCATGAAACTCTGATCAGGAGGCCAGCCAACTAGTCCTTGGAGTCCCTCATGAAGTCTGGGGTTTAAGTAGAAGAGCAGGTCTCAAGCAGCAAGGCAGAATTCTGAGGGTCCATGACAGGCTTCAGGCAGCAGAGCAGCCCTGCTTGGTGCAGCAAGGCAGTCCTCTGAAGTACACAGCAGACCAGAGCAGCATGCAGTCCTTTGACAGTCCTTCCGCAGGTCTAGAAGTGAACTGAAGAGTGGGTCTAAGGGCCCTACTTGTATACCTGGTGCAACCTTTGAAGTTGGAGAACCTTGTGGAGGCTTCCACCCACAGAAGTGTCTGGAATTTCCTGCGTCTGGTCCCAGCCTGTCTGCAGGCATAACAGGATAGTGTGAAGTTATTTGTGTGAAGCGGAGGAATAGTCTCTTGAAGTGCAAGTAGGGCTGTGCACAGCTCAGCCCCACCATCCTGCCTAAGATGGCCTATCCAGGCACACCTAATCCCTCTATTGTGTGGCTGTCTGGGAAGAATATACAAAGACCAGTTGGCTACTACACTTAGTCCTGTGACCCAGGAACATGCTGCAGGCACCAAAGGGTCCGGGCAAGAAAATGCCAACTTTCTAAAAGTAAAAAAGGGGGAAACACCTGTACCTTATATCTTTTAGATATGGAAATGATTTCTCATACAGATCAAACACCTTACTCTATTTGTCTGATCAGGTAATTTTATTTTACCTTATTTTTCAAAATTCTTTTTTCATTTTCATACATTCATTAAAGTATGTGGAAAGAAAACAATGAAGTCATAACACATTTTCATCATTGCACTATCATTACAAAAGACATAAACATTATTACATTAATACATCACAACATCTTAAAAAGGTAAGCGACAACAAAAACTTCTTACACCAAATAAATAGCGTGGTACATTTTATTGATCCTAGACACATTCAAAATTGTCTCTACAAGGTATCAAGGAAAAACACGGGGAGCGTTTTACTATGACTGATAGGGGTATAAGAACTAGCCCTCAATCATGGAAAGAGTTGTATTCTCACTCCCTCAATGTTTTGTATTGCCAACGCGTTTCGAGTCCCCGGCTTACGAGTACAGGGGCTCTCATCAGGGCTTCTGAATTTTATGAGCGATGATGTTGTCTGTAATGGGTATAAAAAATTAGTATTAGTGATAGGGCTCCCACCCTTTTAGTTGATTGCTACCTTACAAAACATATAGGTTGGACCATTAAAAAATGAATGAATGAATATACCTGGTAAAAGGTATTCCTTAATGCAGACTTTAAGCTTCTTGGGATAGGAGTTCGAGTATTTTCTGGCAGTAATGAAAAAGGAGGAAGGGAATTGTAAAGCTTTATAATGTCAAGTTTTTGTTGATAATTACTATCCATAGCTAATGATTCCTACCTTCTGAAATGCAGACCGATTCTTATTTATGTTCGTTCTTTCTAGCGCGGCTGGGTACTGTTTGGCTATCTGTGAAGAAAGGCTGTCGTTTAGCAAACTACGCGAATATGGCAATGGCACTACTGCTATAAGTCACCTAAGCCAGTAAATGACACCGTTTTTGAAAGCATACCTGATTGTGACGTGCTTTCATCGACAACCGCTTCAGTATTACTTCTGCACGTGCGGCTTTTTAGATAACGGTTTTCTGTAAAACATGGGGCGTTTATTTAGCAAGTGTTGATAATGTATTGGACTAAACACCTTTCTTTCTTAGCCTAGTTACAATAACGTACCTGGGCGCGACTGCTTGTTCCCCAAGCCGCTTCTAATCACGAGTTGCAAGCCGAATATGGTCGCTCCTCGCGTGTCTGCACAGAAATATTAGGTTAAAAGTAGTCCATGTTGCACGCGTCTAAGTTGAAACGCTCTTTTTGCAACTCGACCACCACGCAGCTTACGCAGCTTACCTCAATCTGTATTCATTTTAGGTCCATCTCATTCCCTGTCAGCCATCCGGTTGAAAAACAAGGAGCATTTCCTTCCGCCATCTCATATATGCATTCCCCCATTCGGATGCTTGGGTATTGTAGTTTAACGCAATCCACCAATGGTGATAGTGCATTTAATGAGGATAGCTCATATACTCAGAGGGTGCATTATGGGTATTGTAGTTCTATTTAGCATTTCGATAGCTCAGTCATACTGTTAAGCCCAGTCAATGTGCTATTAAATTTCAAGATCAAGTAAGCTTCTTTTTGAAGCAAAACATTGTCAGTGTCCATTAGTCGTTTCGATGTATTGAGGGACACCAAGGCTGTCCATTTGAACTGATTCTCATTATGTGCCTGCTCGATAAAATGCTCAACCATAGGTGCAGTTGTAATCTTCTTTTTAATTCTTGATCGGTGTTGTGTAATTCTCGTATTGATTTGCTGGTTCGTCTTGCCTATATATATTTTTTGGCATCGGACAAACAATTGCATAAACCACATTTTTGGTTTTGCAATTGGTGAAATCAGTATGTTTCCATTTGATCTCATTATGGATAAATTATGTACCTTCAATGGTTGTGTTGCATGCCACACAGTTGCCACACTTATGGTGGCCTTCAACAGGTTTTAATTGCCACTGTGCTAACAAGCTACTTTTCTTTTTAGTGTGAAAAATATCCGCACGCACAATTTGTTGCCCTATGCTCTGATTCCTTTTCATAGTGAACAAGGGTTTTGGAAAGGGGCATTCTAGATTTTCAGGTAGATGCCAGTTTTTCAATATAATTTGTCGAAACTTATTCGTGTCTGGACTGAATGTAGAAACACATACAAGTTTTTCCAATGGTGGTTTCTGCCTGATTTGAAGGAGTTCTTCTCGCGGTGTAAATCTAGCTCTTTTGGTTGAATGCTTTAGTAATTTTTTCGGATACCCTCTTTTGGCCAGTTCTCTACAAAACATATTTGCATGTTCCTCAAAGTCGGATGTCCTTGAGCAATTTCTCCTGATTCTTAATAATTGCCCATAAGGGAGATTTTCCCTAAGGCTTCTTGGATGGGCACTCCTGTGGTGCAATATGGTGTTTTTGTCCGTTTCTTTTCGATGAAGAGACATTACCAACTGATTTTCAAAAGGAGAAATTTCAACATCTAGAAAGGTCAACTTAGTTTTACTAGAGTTGACCGAAAACTTTATGTCTTCGTGGCGTGTATTCAACCATTCATGAAACAACGACAACTCATCCAGGTCCCCCTGCCACAGGCACCAGATGTCGTCGATGTAACGTAGCCACTGTTGTATCTTTTCTTTAAATGGATTGTTAGAAAAGATAAATTTCTCTTCATATTGGGCCATGAAGAGGACCGCCATCTCTGGAGCAAAAGGACATCCCATGGCGGTCCCCTTCACCTGGATATAAAACTGGTCTTCGAACTTGAAGTAGTTCTTCTTTAACGCTACTTCATCCAGTTCTAGAATGAATGATGTTGGCACCCTATGTGGGCGTTGTCTATTCTCTAGATACCATTCAATCACCTGCAAGGCTTCCTCTTGCGGTATTTGCGTATACAAAGATGTGACGTCAAATGTAACCATCAGTTGGGTCTGGTCATCAAATGGTAATCCTTCTGTTCTGGTAATAAAATCCATGGTGTCCCTCAAATATATATATATATAAAAACTTTCTAAAAGTGGCATTTTCAGATTTGTGACTTAAAATGTGGCTTGATGATTCAAGATGATTTTAAATGACAATTCCAAAGACACGAAACATGGCTTGCATACCTGCTCCCAATCAAAAGTTACCACTTATTAAATGCAATAAGGTAACCCAATGTTATCCTATGGGAGAGGGAGGCCTCACAGTAGTGACAAACTAATGTGTTGGTTTTTTGCTTAAAAGTACATGTCAAACCTTTTAATTACAATGCACCCTGCCCCATGGGCTGTCTAGGGCCTACTTTAGGGGTGAATTTTATGTAATAAAAAAGGAGTTCAAGGCTTGTCAAGTGTGTTATTTTGCTATGTCGATTTGGCAGTTTAAAACTGCCAACAGGCCCCTAAGGCAGACCTGGGACATTTTTTAGGTGCTACTTAAGTGGGTGGCACAATAAGGGCTGCAGGACCACTAGTAGCTTTTAATTTACAGGCCCTGGGTAAATGGTATAGCATTTTATTAGGTACTTATAAGTAAATTAAATATGTCAATCAGGTGTAAGCCAATTTTATCATGATTAGAAGGAAGAGCACAAGCACTTTAGCACTGATTAGCAGTAGTGCAATGCACAGAGTACTGAAAACCAACAAAAGCAGGTTCAGAAAATAGTATGGTGAAGGCAAAAGTTTGGAAGTAACCCTTCAGAGAGGGAAAAGTACAGCAATCGGAAAATGCCTAACAATAATAGATGGGACTACAAAAATAATGGAAATCCTCAATCACTAGGTTACCATTACCATTAAACCTTAACTACAGGGTGAGAATGAATTAAAATTTGATTTGACCTACTGCCATTTCACATTCCTTGTCTTATTGCCATCTTGAAATGTGGTATTGGCATATTTTGATAAACTGTTTCAGCACAGCCCTTACACTGGCTACACTTAATATGAGCAACAGGGACATTCCAACTTACTCAGATGAGTATGTACCCAAAATCATTAGTGGCCCATTATCACTGGGACCATCAGTATCTCCTTCAGCTGTTAATGAATTTCAAGCCCTTCTAGATTAGTTGGAAAAATGCCAAAAGAAACATTTCTAAATGACTTTTGATGCAATGTGACTGAACCATAGGCAAAATTTAGGGTCATAAGTCATCCAGTTAGAATTCATTGCTGAATTATGGAAAACATATCGGAGGCAGATACTATTGCAGAAGCAAATTCTTCACTTGAATAACTGTATAAATGAATCACAGATTTCAATATAAGTGAGAAAAACAAAAGGATCAATACAGTGCAGAGGGATATCTCTAACTACATAAAAGAAAAAAACTATCTCCCCCTTTTGGATGAGTTTAACACTAAATAGCAATCTAATAATACACCTCAATACAAACCCTGGAGTAGATACAACAACAGAATTTTGTGACTTTTTCTGAATCTTCAGCTAACTCCCTGGACGATTTGGATCCACTTGAAGCTACAATCCCAGTTGCTTCTCTCCTTCTGAATACAACACTTCTTTTTGAAACAAAAGCTACCAAAGAAGAAGCTGTGGTCATGGTTGGAGACAAACACAGAGCTTTCAGTCAGGCAAGAGACAAGTGAGATGCAAAGTTTATCATTGAGGCCACAACAATAATGACAATCCATAATGACACCGTGTTATCCTCTACTTCAAGTGACAGAAAGCATGATACTACATCTATTTTCAACCTTTCTGACCATAGATTATTCCAGTCTGGAAAATTCCTGATTTGAAAAGGACTTACCTTTGTTCCTACAGAAAGAATTGATCTCTACAATACTCTTCAATATATGTAGCTGGAACTACTACTGTTATTTAGGAGACTCGGTCTGCAATTATTTTTTAGTAATAAACCAGGTAGTGATAGCTTCACTGGGTTAAAACCTCCCTCCAACTTTAACCCCCCCGAACTCTAAACTTTGTTTGGAGCTTCTGGCCCTTGAGAAGGTTGCCCTAAGAGTAATCTCCCGACTCTGAACAAGTCATGAGTACATTCTGTACAACATCACTTTGGAAGAAAGATGAGCCCTAGAAAATACAATCACTCTATAACCATTAAACTTGCTGAAGAAGGCGGGAATATAGTGATTCAAAGTGTGCAATTTTACAAAGAGGGAATCTGGAGACAACGTGTTAACTGGTATCATTATACCTTTGACCCCCTTGTGCCAGCTTCAAAAAGAAGTTAATGAGATTACTATAAAAACTATGAATTATGGTTTCTTCAGTAATCAGGAATGCCTATATCTTAATACAAAATCTCCAGCCATCCCAGTCCTCTACACTATTCCCAAAATTCACCAGAACCTCCAGAGCCCCTTGACAGAGCCACAGTGTCTGGATGTGGGTCTGTATCTGAAACCCTTGGGAAATACGTCAACATTTTCCTAAAGGGCTTTGCACCCTCTAGAGAGTTATATATGGGACAGTGGTGACTTTACCAGCATAATTGAGGATGTCCCAAACAATGCAGGCTCCATATTCTTCATATGTATTGATACTGACTCAGTGTACACCAAAATCCCCCAAAGTGATGTAATCTGAGTGATCTCTGAATTATTAGACACCCCCCCAGCCCTTGTAATTATTATGACCAAATTTATCAGATCCCTCCTTGATTTGGCACTCACAAGGAATTATTTCAAATGTGTCTATATATATTAATATCAAATCAAAGGTACTTCCTTGGGAACTTTCTTTTGTTCAAAATTCTGCTTTATTTTATGTCATTCATTTTGAACACAAATTCATCTATAATGCACTGACCAATCCCTTCGACAAATGTATAAATCTCTGAGAGATATATAGACAACATATTTATAATCTGGATAAGGAGTTAAAATATTTTAAAGGAATTTTTCGGGTGGATAGATTCTCTCACTATTGACTTACATTTAATTACAGTAAAATGTCTATTGTTTTTTGGGATTTGACCATAAACCCCATAGATTATATTTTTGGGACTCAAGTGATCATCCTAAAGCTCTAAGATATCGTTTACCATATGGTCAATTCCAGCAAATTCTAAGAAATTGCAAAACAAAAGAAGACAACTTCTGTGAGGCAGATGTACTGAGTACCACACTCCAAGAAAAAGGTTCTCCTACAAAACTTGCAGAGAGAGCGCTGAGGAGAGTGTGGTATTCACTTTGTCAACATCTATTAACACACAAATCAAAGATGGAAACAAACAGAATTGTGTGTGTGTCACTACGTTTTGCCACTACAGAAATACATAAAAATTATCAAAACGAACTGGACCTTGATATGTTCTATTGGCTTAACCAATAATCTCCCCAGTTTCTCGTTCTAACAATGACACAATCTGAGAGATCATTTAGTCCATGGCAACATTCACAACACCACAAGTTCAGACTGAACTGATCTGTAGGGACGTAACAAGAAAGTGAGACACTACAGAAGTGAAAATTGAATAAATTTCAAATTTGCCGTACCTACCAAAGAATCCATGGCTCTATCAGATACCCCTTAAAACATTTCTCAAATTGCAACTCTAACAATCTTATCTATGCAATATTGGGCCCATGTGATTTGACCTATATCAATAGACCTGCCAATAAATCAATGCTAGACTCAGCCGACACCACAGCAGGATTACATGCAAAATTCAGACTGCTCCTTTCATTGCTCATTTTGTTGTACACAACAACGCTGAAAATGCCATTTGGTAGCCGATCATCCAACTTGTGAAACCTCTCCCTTGTGGGGGTGATTCCTTCACTGGTTCTCTTCCTACCTTTTCAATCAACACCAGTTTCTTCACATGGGCCCCTCCTGGTCACAAAAGATCCCTTTAACTTGTGGCGTCCCCGAGGGTTCCATAGTGTCTCCTGTCATCTTCAGCCTTCATGTGGAGCCGCTTAGTGCTCTCTTGACAGATAACAGCCTCAAGATTCCCCAATATGCCAATGATACACAACTCTACTTGAAAGTCTCATCTGCTGGCATCTCCAATGGATTAAACACCGCTTGCAGACCTGCATGTCCTGGAAGTCACATGCCTTCCTGAAGATAAACCCAACCAAGAAGAATCCTATAATTTGCCAAGACAAACAAACAAGATACAGTACAAACCTGGCTCAATGCCAAGGCCCTTCATGGTTTTGAACCCCAACTCTCACTGAATGCCAGATCACTTGGATTTACCCTCAACACCATCTTCTCACTTAAGGAACACATTGCCAAAAACAAAAAACAACGATGGCCTGGTACCAACTCTCTCTTCTAAAGAAAGTCAAACTGTTACTCCCAGAACACAACATCAGAACTGCTGTTCAAGCCCTTGTACTCTTGAATCTAGATGGTGGTAATGCCCTAATTCTTAATGTCCTAATCCTTGCCCTGCCAAACTCCACACTGGCAACTATTAGGGGCATCCTACACGCTGCAGCATGTCTCATCCATGGCCTGAAGAATTATGGTTCCATCACCACCACCCAAATGAAACTCCATTGGCTCCCCTTTCCACCCCGCACCATCTTGAAAACTAGCTGCATCATTTACAAAGCCATCACAAACAGCACCTCTGCTTATCTTCTAGACAAGCTCACCATCTCTGATGGTTCTCAGCACACCTGCAACAAGGATATTATCAGACTGCAGAATAAGAAGTGTAAAAAAGAAAAAATAAGACAACAGGTCTTTTCCATCTATGCATACAGGATCTGAAACAAAATCTCTGTATCCATCAGGACTGCACCAACGCTGGTCCAAGTTAGGAAAGAGTTGAAGACTCACCTCTTTAACCCCTTCGCCGTGGGGCAAATTCCGCCGCGGTGCGAGAGATGGCGGGGTTGGGCATGGCGCTCCCGTACTCAGGACGGCTCCCGGCCGTCATAAATCACGGTGGGCGTGTGCTCATGATGGCCGGGAGCCGTCCGAACTCCGCCCACTGATTAATTCTCCCGCACAGGCGGGGAATTAATACCGCGTGGGCGGAGCGGCAACGTTCGGACGGCTCCCGGCCGTCATGAGCACACTCCTACTGTGACTCATGACGGCCGGGAGCCGTCATGAGCACTCAAGGAGTTAAAGAACACTACATCACTATGCATTAATTGACCATAACTCAGTTTCCTCTCCTATTACTTGCCAACTTTAAGCTTACCCTTGACCATCTACTGCGCTCCACTGTCTTTTGGATAGGTTCTCACCATAGACATACCATATACATACATACACAGTCTTGATGCAATGGGGAAATGTAATACAATTATTTGCTTTTAAATGTGCACCCAGTGTGCCACTTATTCCTTTCAAGTGGTGATATCATTTTCAAATTTATTATCTTGGCTCCCCATTTTGCTAGCTGTGCAATCATTTATTTTAGACAGAACTTATTGCACGTTATGTGGTTACAATATAGTACAGCTCCATAGTCCCACCGAGACCGCTGAACTCCAAGGGCGGGTGCTGCCGTTATGCGAGGGTGAGAACTCGGATATAATATCAAAGCTCCATCCAAAGGATACGAAGCACTCGCGGGGTTCAAACAAATATTTATTAAGAGCAGTTCTCCAGATGCATTTTGGCGTGATGCCTTCTTCAGTGTTTGAACTGCTGAAATATGGTACCTGGTATCCCATTAGCTTATATTTAATGTCCCAAGTTCTAATTGGTTGGTTCTCAGCCAATGGAAGGGCTGCATCACTTTAATGGATATTCCCCGGCTACAGCGTGTCTCCGCACCCACGCTGGTACTGCGATCAATTAAGTCTCTCATCAAGCCTGTAAGTTCATGCAACTCCCGATGGGTCGATTCAGATGCCAGCACAATGCGTGACTCACGCTGTTGGCCGTCTCTCGTGAGCAGTCCCTGTTGGCCCCTCTACAGGGGCGGTTAGTTGTTTATGTACCGGGTACACCCCTCGCCAGCCGCTGGGTGTCATCCAAGATATATATATATATAGATATTACCTACTGGCGGTCGCCAGTAGGTAGTTATAGTTAGGACCTTGTTACTATTCAAAAAGCGTTTTTTCTTTTGCCAATATCTTTGGCGCCGTTTGACGAATCTTCGCGAAATTTTCAAAAATAATGGTTCGCTCAGGTCAGCTCCTGTCTTGAAGGTGATTTGTCAAGCGGGGGCCGATAAAAAAGGGGGGCCCCAAAACGTGTTTTCCCCATGTTAATTTCCAAAGGAACTTTAGACACGGCCACAGCCCGAACTGCTAAATGGAATTACACCAAATTTGGCAAAAAGGTAGCTCTCGGTTCGAAAGCGACCTTTTTTTTTAAATGGTGTAAATCCGTTCAGTAGTTGCTGAGAAATTCAAAAAATAAAAATATCGATATTTGAGCACCGAGGAGGATTCGCGAACTGTCCTGAGCACGAGCTTCATTCTGATTGGCTGCCAACACTCCAAACCAGAATGTGTTTGCAGCCATCTTGTGACTCAGTAACCTAGTCACAAAAAAACAGTAGAAAAAAGGTAAAAAACAAGAAAAGGGGGCAGGGTAGACACACCCTGACCCCCTAGGCCTGCTCACGGGGTCCCACAGGGACCCCCAGGGCCAACAAAAGCATTTAAAAAAAAAGAAATCGGCCGAATTTGCGCTGGGTGCGCGAATACGGCCGAACAAAAAAAAAAACGAAGCCCGGTCTCCCGCGCTTCGTTTAATTAAGCCCCCGGGTGGGCCAGGTCCCGGGGGCAATCACAAAATATAGTGCGGGGGCCTGCGGGGGCCCCTGCAGCCCCGGGGACCGCCACCTCCCCGGGGCTATGCTGATTATATGCGGGAGGCATGCAGCCTCCCCGCATCCCCGGGGACCGCCACCTCCCCAGGGCTTTATTATAATTAAAAGGCATGAGGGGGGCTTATACCTCCCCCCAGGCAGCCCCAGGGGCCGCCATCTCTCCGGGGCTTTTGTTTCTTTCTGCACCTCTCTTGCCTCTTTCTCCACCCCTCTTCCATCTTTCTGCAACTCTTGTGCTTCTTTCTGCACCTCTCTTGCCTCTTTCTCCATCCCTCTTCCCTCTTTCTGCACCTCTGTTGCTTCTTTCTGCACCTCTCGTGCCTCTTTCTGCACCCCTCTTCCCTCAGTCTGCACCTCTGTTGCTTCTTTCTGCACCTCTCTTGCTTCTTTCTGCACCCCTCCTGCCTCTTTCTGCACCCCTCTTCCCTCTTTTTGCACCCCTCTTGCCTCTTTCTGCACCTCTGTTGCATCTTTCTGCACTACTCTTGCTTCTTTCTGCACCTCTCTTGCTTCTTTCTGCACCACTCGTGCTTCTTTCTGCACACCTCTTCCCTCTTTCTGCATCCCTCTTGCCTCTTTCTGCACCCCTGTTCCTTCTTTCTGCTCTTCTTTTGTTTCTTTCTGCACCCCTCTTGCTTCTCTCTGCACCCCTCTCGCCACTTTCTCTACCCCTGTTCCCCCTTTTTGCATCTCTGTTGCTTCTTTCTGCACTTCTCTTGCCTCTTTTTCCACCCCTCATCCCTCTTTGTGCACCTCTTTCTTCTTTGTGCACTTCTCTTGCTTCTTTCTGCACCACTGTCCCTTCTTTCTGCGTCCCTTGTGCCTCTTTCTGCATCCCTTGTGCCTCTTTCTGCACCCCTCTTCCCTCTTTCCATCTTTCTGCACCTCTGTTCCTTCTTTCTGCATTTCTTTTCTTTCTTTCTGCAACTCTCTTGCTTCTTTCTGTATCCCTCTTGCCTGTTTCACCTCCCTACTTCCCCCTTTCTGAATCTCTGTTGCTTCTTTCTGCACTTTTCTTGCTTCTTTCTGCACCTCTCTTGCTTCTTTATGCACCCCTCGTGCCTCTTTCTGCACCCCTCTTCCCTCTTTCTGCACCTCTGTTGCTTCTTTCTGCACTTCTTTTGCCTCTTTCTGCTCCCCTCCTCACCCTTTCTGCATCTCTGTTGCTTCTTTCTGCACTTCTCTTGCCTCTTTCTGCTCCCCTCTTGTCTCTTTCTGCAACTCTGTTGCTTCTTTCTGCACTTCTTTTGCTTCTTTCTGCACCTTTCTTGCTTCTTTCTGCACCCCTCGTGCCTCTTTCTGCACTCCTCTTCCCTCTTTCTGCAATCCTCTTGCCTCTTTCTTCTCCCCTCTTGTCTCTTTCTGCACCTCTGTTGTTTCTTTCTGCACTTCTTTTGTTTCTTTCTGCACCTTTCTTGCTTCTTTCAGCACCCCTCGTGCCTCTTTCTGCACCTCTCTTCCCTCTTTCTGCACTCCTCTTGCCTCTTTCTGCACCTCTGTTCCTTCTTTCTGCACTTCTTTTGTTTCTTTCTGTACCTCTCTTGCTTCTTTCTGCACCTCTCTTGCTTCTTTTTGCACCCCTCTTGCCTCTCTCTGTACCCCTCTTCCCTCTTTCTGTACCTCTCTTGCCTCTGGCTGCACACCTGTTCCCTCTTTCTGCACCCCTTTTGCCTGTTTCTGCAACTCTATTTCTTTCTGCAGTTCTCTTGCCTCCTTCTGCACCTCACTTGCCTCTATCTGCACTTCTCTTGCTCTTTCTGCACCCTTCGCGCCTCTTTCAGCACCTCTGTTGCTTCTTTCTGCACTTCTCTTCCTTCTTTCTGTACCCCTCCTGCCTCTTTCTGTACCTCTCTTGCCTCTTTTTGCACCTCTCTTCCTTTTTTCTGCACCCCTCTTGCCTCTTTTTGCACCTCTGTTGGTTCTTTCTGCACTGCTCTTGTTTCTTTCTGCACCTCACTTGCCTCTTTCTGCACTTCTCTTGCTTCTTTTTACACCTCTGTTGACTCTTTCAGCAAATCCCTTGCCTCTTTCTGCACTTTTCTTCCTTCTTTCTGCACCCCTCCTGCCTCTTTCTGTACTCTCTTGCCTCTTTGTGTACCTCTCCTACCTCTTTCTGTACCCCTCTTGCCTCTTTTTGCACATCTGTTGGTTCATTCTGCACTGCTCTTGCTTCTTTCTGCACCTCACTTACCTCTTTCTGCACTTCTCTTGCTTCTTTCTGCACCTCTGTTGACTCTTTCTGCACTTCACTTGCTTCTTTCTGCACCTCTCTTGCCTCTTTCGGCACCTCTGTTGCTTCTTTCTGCACTTCTCTTGCCTCTTTCTGCACTTTTGACTTAGAGGTAGTTTTAGTTTAAAGAGCTTTATTGAAACAGATAAAAACATGGGTAAAACATTACAATGATGATAGGGAATTTGCGAAAGATATCACTCAGTACATGCAAACCTGGTAGGATGAAAACCTTATAATGTAACAAACATCTAAAATAAAAACCAAGGTCTAGGAGCAATAATGATCAATTATGTACCAAAGCAAATTAGCATTTTTAAGATTTTGTAAATAAAGATAGAACAGAGAGAGAGAGAGAAAAAGGAAGAATAGGAAAAAGAAAAAGGTAGTCAACAAAAAAGTCAACATCCTTACCAAATAGTATAAAGAGATACATCGGGTAAAGAGCACTTTAAGCTTTCAAATTACAAGAAGATAATAATATGGTATCTCCATATGAACAATATAGTAAGAACACAACATAAAGCTCATGGAGGTTGAAAAACAAAAGTACTGTCCTTGTTATGAGCAACCTGGGAAGATAAATAATTAGTAAGTGGAGACCAAAAGGCCTCTTTTCGAATGAGTAGCTGAGAGGTAGTTGCAGAAGCTCTGTCCAACCTATGATGGTAGTAAAGAAGGTTCCACCATCCAGAAAAAGAAACCTTAGTGGCGTCCTTCCAATTAGAGGTAATAACCTGAAATGCAATGGCAAGCAGCAAGTCTACAAACAAACCCAGCTTGTGGGTACCAAACCATTTAGGCGAGTTACTACCTAAAAAAATGGAGTAAATATCAAAAGAAAAATTAATGGAACAAATAGAGGAGATTGATTTGCATACCTTTAACCAAAAAGAGGAAATACTGGGACAAAGAAAGAAAGAATGTAAATATGTTCCGGGAGTGTTTGTACAGGACCAACACTTCGGGGAAATCTCAGAGCTATACTTGGAGACAGATACAGGGGTTAAATACAGCCTCTGATAAAAGTAATAGAGTGTTTGGGTAGTGCTAACATTGCATGAGTGTGTTGTATTCGTGTCCATATGGAGTTCCATGTGTGTACCGAAAGAGTATGCTGCAAATCAGATTCCCATAGAAGTTCATTCCTAGTCTTGGGACGAGTGGGAAGAGAAAAATGAAGATATTTGTAGATATGAGAAGCCCAACTGAGGGGGAAGTAGATAATGGTTCCAATAAAGGATCTAATGAAGAGGAAGGGGAAGTAGAGAGAAGAGAGAACTGTTGGGTTAAGAGTAATCTTAAAGAATGATAACGAAGAAGAGAAGAGGCGGGCAGGCAAAATTTAGATTGTACATCCTGAGGAGAAAGGAAGTATGAACCCTGGAATAGATGCTTAACTTGAATTATCCCTTTGGCTATCCAATCTCTCCAAAAAATAGTACGATTTGAAAGTTTAATGGACCTATTATGCCATAAAGGGGAATCTAGGAACACTTGCAAAGGGGAAAGAGATTTGATAAGAATCGGATTAAAAGTAGATATAAATTGTGAGATGGTTGGGGACTTGAATACGCGAGGAGAGTGAGAGAAATTGGCAAGTGAGGAGAAGGGAAGGGGATGGATCAAAGAGTCCTCCAATCTATGCCAAACTGATAAAATGGGTGTTTTAGAAGGAGATAAATAGGGTAAGACTTGACGAATTAGAAAAGAGGAGTGATACTGTCGGAAATTGGGAAAGTTGACACCACCCCGATCCTTAGGTGCTGACAAAGAAGACAGAGAGATGCGAGCCTTCCGATTGTTCCAAATAAATTTACTTAAAGTACTATTGAGAGTTTTAAAGAACGTTGAAGGAAGCCTAACTGGTAACATGGACAAATAGAAATTAATAATAGGGAGCATCATCATTTTAATAGTGTCCCATCTACCCCACCAAGATAAAAATAAGGGAGACCCTTTATCAGCCATACGTGTCACTTTTAATAAAACTTCCTCCAAATTAAGTTTGACCGTTTTAACAACAGAGGAAGAATATTTGATCCCCAAGCAAGTAATACAATTAGTAGTCCATTTAAAACCTGTTCCTTCAAACATGTTTTTAGGCAATATTTGTTAAGTGGGAGTACCTCGGATTTAGAAAAGTTTAACTTATAACCCGATAGGGCAGCATATGAAGATAAGATATTGGTAAAGGCGGGTAAAGAGGTAATGGGATCGGAGATATATAACAAAATATCATCAGCATAGGCAGTGAACTTGATTTCAATAGTTTTGCAGATAAAACCTCTAAATAGAGAAGAATGACGCAGAGAATGAAGAAAAGGTTCAAGAGATAGTATAAAAAGTAAAGGTGAACGAGGACAACCTTGTTGAGTGCCCCTTTGGAGGGTAAAGTAGGAGGATTGAAAACCATTAACAAAAACCGAAGTGGTAGGGGAAGAATATAGCAAACTAATAAGAGACAGAATAACAGGACCAAAACCATGCCATTTAAGTGCCCGCATCATAAAGAGCCAATGAATGCGATCAAAGGCTTTCTCGGCGTCGAGAGTAATTGCTACAACGGGTAAGGAACTCTTAGATGCAAGATGAATAATATTTTAAAAGTTCTTGAATTATCTGCCAATGATCTTCCCTTGACAAACCCCATCTGTTCAGAGCCAATCAGATCCGGAATTACCTGATTAATACGAAGGGCCAATGTCTTAGCGAAACTTTTACAATCTAAGTTTATTAAAGAGATAGGGCAGTAGTTGGCACAGGAAGAAGTGTCTTTGTTCTTCTTAGGGATTAAACATATCATGGCTTCTAGAAAGGAGCCACGAGCCTCATGATTAGAGGTGAAGTATTGAAAAAGAGATAAAAGATGAGGGAGAAGAATCTGTGAGAAGCAGGAATAGAATTCGGCAGTAAAGCCATCGGGGCCGGGGGCCTTATTTTTGGGTAGCTGGGTTAAAGCTGACTTGATTTCAGAGAGAGACAGATCTTTATCTAAAAGCAAGCAATCATGAGTAGGAGGAGAGTGAGGAGGTAATGAATCAAAAAAAGAATCTAAAGCAGTGTCAGAAGGAGAGGATTCAGGAGTATATAAGTTCTTGTAGAAATCTGTAAAACACTTTAATATTTCCTCATCTTTAAAATGGTTGACACCATTATCATCAATGATATTCACTATTTTACATTTTTTAGATTTGACCTTCAAATAGTTCGCTAGCAGTCTACCAGCTCTATTACGCCCGCCGTAGAATTTAGAATTAATTTTAAATAACATCCCGGAGGCTTCTTCTGTTGATTTCCTATTGAAATTTAATTTGGCTTGTATTAATTTTTTGAGAATAACATCATCATTGGAGGAAAAATAGGTGTGTTCAAGTTGTTTGATAGAAGATAGTAAGGAAGATGATTCCTTGAAAAGAAGTTTCTTCTTAGTAGCTACATATTCAATAATAAATCCTCTGGCTGTCGCATTAAAAGCGTCCCAAGTTGTATGGAAAGGAATATCAGGATTGGTGTTGATGAGAAAAAATTCTGATAGAAAATCCTTGAAGCGCTCAATAAATATGGGATCTTTGAATAAGTAATTATTAAAACACCATCTATGGGATTTGGAGGGTTCACAGGGGAGATCTAAATTAATAAAAACAGGGGCATGATCAGAAATGAGTATGGATCCAATAAATTAGAGAGAAGGTGAGGACTTAGAAAAATGTAATCAATTCTAGATTTAGAATTATGTGTAGGAGAATAAAAGGAGAATTCCAAACTATCTGGATTGTATAACCTCCAAGCGTCTGCCAAACCTCTGGAACAAATGGCACCCGTAAATGTTTTTTGCATTTTATTAGGGATATACCTAAAACTGGATTTCCTGTCAATAAAGGCAATGCCCGCCCACCAGGAAGTTGGGATTAGAACAAGAATAGAAAACAGAAGACATGGACTGCCAAAACTGTGTGTCTATACCAGTAGGACCGTATATGTTAAGGAGAGACAAAGGGGACCCATTTATAACCAGGTGTAAAAGAAGCCATCTGCCATCAGCATCTCTCTCCTCTTTCTCTATAATAGGGGAAAGAGTTTTATGAAATAAAGTCACCACTCCATTTTTCCTGTCCTTAGCAGGGGAACAGTACACATGACCCACCCATTGCTTCTTGAGAGAACTAATACCATTTTCGTTTAAATGTGTTTCCTGTAGCATGGCAATTTTACAATTCAATCTAGATAAATGTGTAAGGACTCTGTTTCTTGATGGGGTTACACAGACCCTTCACATTCCAGGACACAATACGAACGTTATCAGTCATAATGAGAAAAATGCAACAATAAATACAGCCATGAGCATTCTAAAATCTGTAAAGCTAAGAATACAGCATGCAAAATTATGAACCCAACTAGCAAAACATTGTGCAATAAGAATAAATGGAGGAAAAGGATGTTAAAAGAAGAAAAAAACAAGGTAAAAGAAGTGGAAGAAAATAATCTGAGATAATAGTTTACAGAAAGAAGCAAAGAGGGAAGAACCAAAAATAAAGGAAGAAAGAGTAGGAGAGAGAAAACGGGAAAAGAGTAGAAAAGGAAAGAAAAGGGAGAAGAAGGTAAAAAAGATATGGAAGGAGAAGTTGACAAAAAGCCGGAAGGCTTCAGTAAAGTAGAGCAGGGTAAAAAATCAGGCTGAGAAGAACAGCATGAGGGAGCGGGGAACCGCGAAAAAAGACAGACGAGAGAGTCAACGAAGTCCAAGAGAAACAACGAGGACCGTTAAATAGAAGAAATAAAAAAATATATAAGGAAAATATAATAAGGAGCAGCAGCAAGGGAGAATAAGGAGGACAGGATTAAATTTGCAAGATAAAAACTATAATGTACAAATATAGGATACGGACATATTTAATGAAGGGGATAACACTTACCACCATGCAGGAAAGGGCTATACACACTAGGGGCGGGAATGGAGGAACGGGAAGGAAGAAACATCTTGGAGGGGTGTCCGAACAAGACAAGAGACATCTGTGGAAGGAAACGACATAATTAATAAGAAGGATTACCTTGAAGGGATGTACACATAACAACCACAAAATCAACAAGCGGATAGCTGCGAAGAAGGCGAAAACCAACAGAGCCTGTAAATTAAGGAGAGTTAAGCAAAAAAGGGGTTAAGACAAGAAGAAAAGTCAATCTTCATGTTTTCCCAAGTTCCATTTCCTCTCCCTTGTGGCGAAGAATAAAGCATCGTAAGTCATCTGGGCAATCAAATGAATGAGTCCTTTCTTTGTAGGTGACCTTAAAAAAACAAGGATGTACAAGACCATATCTTGCGTTCATAGAACGAAGTGCAGGACGAAATGAGAGGAACTCCTTGCGGCGAGTAGCAGTGGCACAAGCCACATCTTGTGAGAGAAAAATTCTTTGGCCTGACCACAACATCTGCTTTCTCTGCTTTGCAGCAGACAAAACCATTAACAGTTCAGTATATTCCAAAAACAAAACAATTATGCCTCTCGGGCGACTGACTGACGATGTAGAAGGGGACCCACCAAACCTGGGACCAATACGATGAGCACGTTGCAGGTTGAGAGCTGTACCTTCCTTGAGTACAGCTATTTTGGGGATATGAATTTTAAGGAAGGCAAGCATGTCAGGCCCATTCTCTTCTTCAGGGATACCGTAAATTCTAAGGTTGTTGCGCCTATTGCGGTTTTCCAAGTCTTCCGTCTGTTCTTTGAGAAGAGCTATTTCCTTAGACATAGCTTCAACTTTAGGGAGCACACCTGTGCATCGCTGATCTTCTGTTCCACCACCGATACCCTTGACTCTAGATTGGACCATTTCTCCTCGAGTCTCTGAAGAGTGGCATTAGTCTCAATACCAAAGGGCTTCATAAGCTTTATTTCCTCCATGAGGTCTTCTAATGTGATGGGTAGTGGAGACTTAGTAGGGGAACAGGGTTCCTTCGTTTGGCGTTTTGAAGCAGCAGTGGTAGTTTCTTTGCGGAGGGAAGACATGGCAACAGAGGCACCCTTCTGGCTGAGGAGGGAAGGAGGCTTCATAAATGCGCAAAGAGGATAAAACACTGGTGTAGCCAGCCTCAGAACACGCTTAGTTGGCAGGAGCAAAAACCATATGAAATTTAGCAAGGAGTCAGAAGAATATTACAGTCACCTCCTGTTACTTTCATTTTCACCCTTCTCCCCTCTTTATAAAATAGAGCAATTAAGAGGCAGAAGAGAATAGTAGCTCAGAGAAAAAAGCGGTCTAATGTGGCTGAGAGGCATGGAAATTAGTTTAAATATGGCCAAAATCTGCCCATTGACTAAAAAGGACCATATTCCAATAAAGTTGAGGTATTACCAAAAGCCAGGATTTCTGTGAATGCTGCCGTTCACCGCCGCATCCCGTTTCATTCAAAATGGCGGCCGGGAACCTACGCACCTGAGGCAGATGCTGCGCGGGGGAAAACAGGGCTAAAAACTCATTGTAGATAAAAAAAATAGTCTCTACCTGTGCCCCCGCGTCAGCGCTACAAAAGCCTTCACTCCAGGAAGAAAATAGACGCGGGCTGCCGTTCCGGAAAGAAAACGGCTGAGGTTGCGCCGCGGAGCTTCAAAGAGTCACCGCCATCTTGCGGCGGCTCAAGCCACGCTCCTTACTTAGAGGTAGTTTTAATCCCCCGGCCCTATTATGTACTAGGGCCTTTCAGGGTAGCTCATGCCAATCACAGGGGTACCCCAACCCATAGTGTACCCTAGTGTATGTAGGTGTTTTCACTGTATTCTAAGTGTCTTTCAGCATAGCACTGGCTCCGGGCCTGGTTAGTTAGAGTCAGTTACCACCAGTACCAGTCAGCAAAAAGTTGGGGGCACAGGATGACTTTGTAACAAGGCCTCTTTCTGCACCTCTGTTGGTTCTTTCTGCATATCTTTTGCTTCTTTCTGCACCTTTCTTCGTCTTTCTGGACTTCTGTTGCCTCTTTCTGCATTTCTCTTGCTTCTTTCTGCGCCTTTCTTCCTCTTTCTGCACATGTCCTACCTCTGTAGGCATAGTTAGAAATTAGCATTTAAAAAACCTGTGAAATTCACTGAAAAAACCATAGGTTTCATGGATATTATAGTTAGAAATTGGCATTTAAAAAACCATAGAAATGCACTGAAAAAAACACAGGTTTCAGGGACGTTATAGTTAGTTGGACATTTCACTCGTACTAAACCAGAGAAATTCGGCTGTTATAGTTAGTTGAGCTAACTATAACTCGCGCCCCCGCAATGCACTGCTGATGACGTCACAAATTACATCATTCATGACATGGTCAGTGACATCACTGATGACATCTCAAATGACATCACTGATGACATCGCTGATTACATTATCCAGTGACTTTGTTTCTGTAAAGTTTAAATATGTTTTATATATATATATATCCTGATCCTGCACTGGTTGCTACCGGGACCTCCTCCATATCACTACCAGACCAGCTCCTCGATACCGCCATAGGCATTCCTCGCACTGCGCTCCACTGCGAGCCTCGAGGACAACAGCTCGGCACCTCAAGCCTTCTACTAACGGCTTCAGAGCTAGCCCCTATTCTCATCCCATGCCCCCGTGTAGATCAGGATCCACGGGGAGGGCATCGTCCCACTGACCACTGTGACTGTGGTCGCCAGGCTGTCTCTGTGGGGTACCATCCCCCGTACTCACCTTTATTGCGGTCTACAGCTCAGACCCATAGCTACCTCTCAGGCATTTAGATTGACCTGTCCTGATGATGATCCCATAACCGCTGTTGGGGATCAAAACGTCGTCGACAAAAGCATTTTAACTCCAACTCTTAAACCTTGATTGTTGAGGAGTACAAGATGCGTGTTCTCTATCGTGACTACTGTATTCTCTATCACTGAACAGTCACCTTATCACTACATGCCTGAGGTCAGGACAGGAAATCTCGTTGATTTCCAGAACCCCTTCACTCTTTGCTCACTTTATGTTATTGTATGTTTTATGTATAAGCTAAATAAATGAAATAAGGTCCATTGAGACAAATGTACACCCGACGCTGATTCCAGTTTTGTGGTTATAACCTTATACTTCCCGTGTCAGGGACCGCTGTTTCTAGTAATATACTGCCACCCTTGGTCCCTTCTGACTTATAGGGTTCCCTTGTTTCTTTTTACAGACCACTAAGGATAGAGCAATCAGTAAGCCAAATTAAACCAAAAATAAGTGAACAAATGTACAACATGCTGCAATGTAAAGTTAGAATCCTTATTAACAAAAAAGGGGTAGACTACTTAGAAGTAATGGCAAAATCTCTATTATAAAACACCTACCTACCTACACACTAACCAACATACATAAATGAAATGAAATGAAATGAAATGAAAACAAGATTTATAAAGCGCCTGGTTACCCATGGGCATCCCCGCGCTAACAAAAGAAAAGACCACCTTTACTGTTTTTAAATAAGTATTAAACTATTTATTTTCATAAATAAGTCAAAAACATATTAATAAAATAGAAAAGAAGACTGATAAATGAAAATATTATGTTTTAATACTTAATTAAAAATCTACACATCAACAACCAAACCGCAGCAGATTCACATTAAACCAAGTGAATCACACACAGCAAATAAAATTAATAGGTTCCAATAAGACCAAATACATATATTTATTTAGCAATATTTATAAAGTGGAAACAGTCATTCCCGGAGGGATATCACGGCACTGTCAAATATCACACACTCAAGTACTATCTCAAAGAGGTACAAAAACAGAGAGAAAAACAATTACTCAGGAAAAAAAGAAGTTTTGAGCCTGTTCCTGAAGCTGAGATAATCATCTATATGACGTATGTCCACGGGTAGCAAATTCCAGTGAGCCGCCGTCAAATATGTAAAAGATCGGCCCCCACTTCTTGCTTTTCTGATTTGTGTGGTCTTGGCCAAGGCTAAATTGGAGGAACTCAGATTTCTAGGAGTGTAAAAATCATACATACATGTTTAAATTAAAAAATTCCAACAAACAATAAACAAATCATACTTACTGTTCTGCAGCTGCATATAATCATCCACATCCATGTTAACAAAGTTCAATCCACAAAAAAGTAAAAAACTAAGCCCAAACAACCCAAAACCCCAAATACGGCAAAAATCGCAAACACCCAAAGCAAATCCTTTGAGGTAATCCAAAGTCATTAGGTAATATAAAAAACCTGAACAGTAAGAACCCCTCCAGGGAACCCCAAAATTGAAAGGAATTAAAAAATAATATTGGTTTACAAATAAACTACAAACATTTCCTTTGAAAAAATGCATAAAACTCAGGTTCATGAGATAACAACGGTTCCGTAATCCTGTAAAAAAAACATGACATACCATCCCTCAAATCACAATTTCCCAATAGAACATAGACATTACATTATAACTGCAAAAAACCACAAGAAATAATATGACAAATTCTAAAATAACACAAGACTTCTACCAAACTATAAATAGGCTAAATCACAACACTACTACACAACATAACACAAACTACTACAAAATAAGCTTCAAAAACAAAACGATGACTATGAGTCATACAAACTACATCTATCTGCACCCCCACCTCTAAAACCCTAAATACAATTTTTTAAAAGGTCTTACCTTATCTGTTGACCAGCAGCAGGTAACCCTGACTTGCCCTCATGAAATCTGACTAAAAATGACAGCAACAGACTACAAAATACATGTAGCAGGGAAATAATTGCTGCCAAATGAAAACAAAAAATGGCTATCTCCTTAATGAAAACAACTGAACTTTGACAAACAAAACAATGTTGTAAAAATGTCCAACAATATCTACAAATGTAGTAACAAAATACAAATAATTATGTAATTTATAATATATACACTACTATAAAAACAGTAAATATTATAATATATTACTATTAATAATGAGCTAAAAAGTATATAAAACCTGTACACTTAAAACATGTATGAGTAACAAATGTATATGTGAAAAATAATTCTGCATCATTTTTATAAACATTTTACAATTATAGGTATGTGATGTGAAAAAAATACATTACATGGGGCAATTGTGAAAAAAGTGCAATAAATGTATCGCAATAATAAAGACAACTTTTTATGTGACATTTGCAAAGTACGTGTTTAAATAAATGTAAACACATTAAATAAAATATGAAAAACTAAATAAATAACAATGTAAAAACCATAACATGTCATTCACTGTAGAAAAAAATAAAATATTAATATTTTAGTGTAGAATGTTGAATACTACAAACTTTACATCTACTATTCAGACTGTAATTTAACATAATAGGATATAGGTGTTGGACACTAAATAAATTACATTTACTATTCCCACTCCAATCTAAACCCTTTTGGGAAAGGTGTTGGACACTAAAGGGGTCACACTGACTATTCAAACTCAAATCTAAATCAATTTGGGTTAGGTGTTGGGCACTGAAGGGGTCACATTTACTATTTGCACTCCGATCAAAACCATTGTGTGGAAGGTGCAGGACACTAAAGGGGTTACATTTACTATTCCCACTTCAATTTAAACCATTTTGGGGAAGGTATTGGACACTAAAAGGGTCACATTTACTATTCTCACTCCAGGCTAAGTCATTTTGAGGCAGTGTTGGACACTAAAGCGGTCAGATTTACTATTCCCACTCCAATCTAAACCAATTTGGGAAAGGTGTTGGGCACTACAGTGGTGACATTTACTATTCCTACTCGAATCTATAGCATTTTGACACTAAAGAGGTCACATTTGCTTTTCCAACTCCAGTCTAAATCAGTAAGGGGAAGGTGTTGGACACTAGGGGCCTTATTACGAATACGGCGGTCCCCAGACCACCGTACCCACGATGGCAGTCCGACCGCCACCTCATCGGCGGTCTGACCATCCGATTACAAGACGGGCAGCCAGACCGCCACAAGACCACTGCAACGGCCAGGATATAGGATCCCATGGCGGTCGGGGAAGCTGGCCACAATGGCGGAGGTGCTGATGCCGGAACCACCGTGCATATTACAAGTTGCCTTTCCGACAGCCTTTTCATGTCGGGCATTCTGCCTTGAAAAGGTTTGCGGAAAGGCAAGGAGGGGGCCCCAAACAGGGCCCTAATGTGTTTTCGCCCATTGGGCATTGTGGCTGGGGGCACATGTTATTCCCCCAATGCCTGAACTGTCATACGTGCACTGTGTGCCGTGCACAACATGGTTGCATGATAACAGTGCGCGAACGATAGTGCAGGCGCTCACTCTGTGAGCGGAATTATGCCGCCCCCACAAGACCGGCCCGGCGGTCAACTCAGAATACAGGCTTGGCTGCGTTCTCCAGACCACCAATGTCGTAATCGGGTCCTAAATATACTAGATTTTATACTTAGAACTCAAGCATAACAAATGCTGAATGAAAATAAATTCTCATACCATTTTAATTTTAAATGACAGATTAAACAATTATTATATCAAAAACATTAAAAGAAATAAACTATTTTATAAATCTCCCCACCCTTTACTTCTATCAACCCAACATCCCACTATTAAAACTTTTAAAAATTTTAAATTCAAAAATAATATTAAAACCAATTTGTTTAAAAAATTACAAAAATAACTTTTTACACTAAATAAATTACAAAAAGAAAAAACTGATTATAAATTGTCAAAAAACATTTCATAAACAGATCACAAAACATCATAACATATTAAGGTTAAAAACAGGGTTATATACAATGAATTTTTTGCTAGCAATATTTCTTACAATGACATTAAAAACAATATTTAAAACGATATTCTTACCTTCGATAGTTATGTCCACAATATTTTGGACACCACGATATTCTTGCAGTTATTTTTTTTAATAATATTTTTTATTTGATATTTTGTCAAAACATCGATCCATTGGATACTGTTGCAGTATTTTGCTAACAGCTTGCTTACTGTGATTATAGCAACAATTATGGCAACGACCACCACAGCATGGTAATTGTTTGAAACAATACTTGGCAATTTTGATAAATTACCTGATTCTTTTTTTGTTCCTGTTATGTGCAAATATAGGCCCATTACATGGACCAGCCAAATGTATGGCCATCCATTGTGAGTAAACTAGGGTGTCCGGTTGTGTTTTCACTCTGTTTGCTTTCTTTTTCCCTTTTGTTTTCTCACACATAGGCCTGCATGAGCTTTGGCTTTTGGCCCTTACAAGTACTGTATTTATTTTTAACTTAGTGACAAGGCCCTTCTCTTCTTAATTGAACCTCTTTATAATCCTCTTCTTCTCCATCACATCCAGAGATTAATGCTTTGGCTTGAAAATTCTCAGTCCTGATTATGACCTTGATGGGTCGAAACTCAGTCAATGTTGGAGCAATCAGATTTGGTTGAATTTAATCACTCCACCCATGCGTTGGCCAGAATTCAGGTACAAACAGAGCTTAATCTCTTTGTCCATTGGTTCCTTGTTCATTGTGTTACACTCCCTTCTATATTTCTTTTTTTCTTTGCCCTGGGTGGTCACAGGAGCACTAATCACTATTGTAAGAAAATAAACATTGTATACCTTGAACTGAAATACTTGTCACTTCTCTTATTAATTAATATCTCATTAGTAACTGTTTGCAAATTGTATTAATTTACAATCCATGCAAATAGGCGATCAGTGTTATCATGTAACTTGCTATTTCTACTTGAACCACTTTTTCTTCATAGTATGAGACCATGCTTCCATAAACAGTGTCTTATAAGGCAGAAGGCCTAAAGAGCAGTTAATTCTAGTTATAGCTTGTTGGAGAGTGGGTTATTGGTAGGGGTAAGTATGCACCTACCACTAGTGATAAGGCCACCAACATGGAATAGGATCCAGTAAAGGTCTCAGTAAATTAGCCTTTTGCTCAACTCTTGGTAGCTGACAACGAGCATTTAGGCTTAACAGGAATGTAAAACATTTAAAAACACTAATATATCAAATAAGCAAGACACAACACACAATAAAAATCCCACACCAATTTATAAAAATAGGAAATATTTTTATGAACAAATTGACACCAAAACATCAAAAATCCAATGTAGGAAACCGGAGTTATGAATTTTTAAAGATGAACCACTTTATAGTGCTTAAAAACATAAAGCACCACTCTGGGACATTTGTTCACGCTTGACCGGAACAAAGTCAAAGTTTAAGGCTGACCACGATGGAGCCCTGGCCGGATACACTAAGCAGAAGGCCCCGGTCAAAATTTTACCTTCACACTTTGAAACTTTTCTGGAGCTTTATCTTCCAACGTCACTCGGCCCTCCGCAGCAGGCCGGATTTGGTGAGGGTTCACCGGCTTGACTTTCTGCAAGTCCCGGTCAAATTCTGGAAGCCTGGAGCTCCGGAGCTTTCAGCGGGATGAGCCTGAAATCCTGGCCAAGTCACGATTGAAGATAGTCGGCTTGACGTTTGGTCGGTCACCTTATGGAGGTTTTTCACAAAAGTTCTCCAAACTTCAGGAGGTGCTTCCTGAAGGTCTCCTTGTAGGTTCAAAGTGTACAAAATACCAATCCAAAGGTCTAGAATCTCCTGGGATGTCTGGACTACAGTTCTCACAATGCACCTAGCCCAGTCCTTAAAAATCCACTGTGGCGCACTCCAGGATGGGAACTCTTAATGGAGATGATGCAGGGGGGCTCTGTTAACCTGTATCTTGCCGGAAGTCCACTCCTCAATCCTTCTTGAAGCTAGGCACAGTCCCCAGGGCTTTAGTACCAGATTGTGCAGCAGGTGCAGTCATTCTGAGTGCAGGCCTTTGGGTGTAGATCAAGATTCCAGCAGGGCATTCCTTCTTCTCCTTGTAGTTTCAGGCAGCAGATCTGAGAGACTTTGCAACTCCCACACATTTTTCTCTGTCCAATGAGATGCTGGGTGGCACCCAAATCATGAGAACTTCCACCAAAGTGTGGCATCTTCTTGCCCCACAAAGCACTGCACTTCCAAAATCCAACATGGATGATTTCTCTCCAGAGGAGTAAGAGCTGGCTATGTAGAAGAAAAAACCTTTCTAGGGGTTCACTGATGCACCTGGTCCTTAAACCAACAAAGAAGAGATTGGCACGGAAGCTGGAATATCAAAATAACAACTTTATTAACCTCACATGAGGGAAACTGTGTCAATACAGTACCGGCAGGCCACTGTATGAGACAGTCTAAGGAATACAAAGATCCTGGGTCTTTTATGCCCAGTTTACCGCTGAGTTAGCATGTAGACTCAAAAAGAGGCGGTACAAGTGCACACATGAATAGCTAGTTACATATAAGGATACATAGGAATTGCTTGGGGAGTCTTCTCCCTGTGTCCGTCTGAGCCTCACAGGCAGGCTCCTATCAAAGTTCTTTTCCAACGGTGGAGCTGCACAACTTGCAACTCAAGAAAACAATCACGGCCCAGTTTTAAGGGAAAAAGTTTCTTCTTTCAGGAAAGGGCAAGCAATCACCCTCCGGGGCAAATGCCCTCAACGATCCTGTCCAGTGTCTCAGGCAGTGCACCAGTATTCTTCACTTTAATCTAACAGGCACCAAAGGCACAGCACCTGTACCCTGAACTCAAGTCCTTCCCTAACTCCTGTGTTGCTCCACTGGCACACTGCTCTTTTGTCGGGGCCACAGATTGTACCCAGTATCCTCAGGCACCTCCTGATCAACAAACAAAGGTGCAGACTTGCATTCACTTGGGGACCAGGACTCAAAGGCCTGAAGCAACCCTTGTTTCAAAGGGGGTCACCTCAAGCAAAAGCCTCCTTGCCGTCCTTGTCGGTCTGTGACTCTCTCAGCTGGGCATCAAAAACTGGATCCACGACTTCTCCATTCTGATTTGTGACCCCGTCTTTCATCCAAGACAGTAGCAGGGGTACACACTTCACGTCCCAGTGCTTCCGGCCTTCTACCTTCACTGAGCTCCTAGTTGCCAGCAATGCCTGTGCTGGTTCCCTTCACCTTGGCTTCAAGCTGGACTTGCGCTGACTCCCCAAGCTGAATCTGATGTCCGGGCCCCTCTGGCAATGGTTGTAGGGCAGCAGATATCTATTGGTGGACAGAACAAAAAATCTTTAGACAAGGAATACAAATAATCTATCAAGCAGAGAGGATAGTCGATTTCCAAATACCTTCTCCTTTTTTAGCTTGGGGCGCCCCATACATTAGCAAGGCACCCAAGAACCACTTCATCTATCTGAGAGTAAAAAAAACAACCCTGGACCCATTAGCGAGTACAAAAGGAACTTTTTTGGTGAACTGACAAGAGTAAAACGTTACACTATGTGAAGCAGCCAAGGAAGTCTATGTTTATAACTAAATTCTGAGGGAAAAAGAAAACCAATACAGACATACTCTAAATCCTTACATTTGTGTATTCCTATATTATTCATCTGAAGAACCTCAAGAAAGGGCTTTTATGCTTCTTGTCTTAACAAGCTTGTGTTTCATAAGTCATAACCTTTCACTACTTGTACAGGACTGCAGACACTTCTAAAATGATTTTTCTTACATAAAAACACCTACATTTTATGCTTAGGACCATGCTCTCATGTTATAGGCGCGGCGGGAAAATCTAAAACTGCTAATTTAACAGGGATCCTGTCAGCTCAATTACACAGACTAATAAGAGACTAATAATGCCTTTGCAAAACTGTATGTAGCATAAAAAATAACAAACAATAATGGTGTTCTCACCTGAGAATTTTAGAACAAAAACTACCCACATATAGTTCCCCTTTAAAGATCAAATAAGGGAACATCAATCTAGACTACTCATCCTTTCATAATGTCATCAGACAGGATGGGCAGTAACATGGCGTATTTTTTATTCATTTTATTAATCTTAACAATTTTAAAACAGTATTACTAAATAGTCAATTAAACGTCTCATGGCCGTTCCTAGACAACTTAGACAGGCTCAAGATAGAGTGAGAAAAAGAGAGAGAGAGAGCATATAAATCAAGAAAAATGACAATGTATTACTTAATTGTAGTTACCCTTAATTTGCCCAGGAGCTAATCTCTCTAATCTTATCCCCTCATTCGACAGCAGGTAACCTGAAACAGGTGACCTTCTGTCGACACTATCTACCCCTATGTTTGGCAGCTGGGCACAAACAAACTTATCGGAGGTAAATAGCACATTTGAGCTAGCTAGAAAACATTAATAACCAACTACCAATTCCTTTAGCAATTGTACTAGTGTAACATGAGGGCCCATGAATGCAAACTGAATTTCATAGCCTTTTAATCTGGCCCTAGCTCCAGGAAGGCTTAATCTACTCTGTAACATTACAAGCTTTCATAGTGTAATTTAGAAATCACATACTGTCACAGTGGCTCCCTGCGTGGAAATGTTTACATGCAGTAAGGCTGGTCAGTTCTAAATACAGAACTTGGCCTTTGACCCTTAACCTACTGTCCCCTATCAGTAAGGCTATTCCATGCGGTCTTTCCAATTCAAAGGAACTCTGGAGAAGCACAGCTGAAAAGCAGTCCTATTCCGTGCATGTGAGCTAATAATTTTAAAGGTAAGATGCACTGTTTGCTGTCTTATTTTATACAACTTTCATTTGTGTGCAGTGTGTGATGTGCTTTCTAGCAGTTTAGAGGTCAGCTGCTTGTTCTGTAGTCGCATGTGTGCACCACTGAAACCTAAGATCAGTTTGAAAACAGCCCAGGACTGCTTTTAAAAAGTAAATTGTGCCCAAAATCGACTTTGGTGGTAGGGGCACTTAAAAATGAATAACCTACAATGTTTTAGCATATTAGGGACCCCCAGGGTCTCCCCTAGACATCCCAGAGGTGGAGGATCAGAAATGTATAAGGTACACCCTTATAAAATAAGTTTTTATATGCGTGGGTAAAGTGAAATTTCACATTTCACTCCCCACATTGTGGTAAAGTGCTGCTCAAATTCAACTTTGATGCTAGGAGCTTATATATTGGTCACAGTAGGATTATTTAGACATTATAAAGATCCAAAGAAAAACGATTTTAGTGCAATTATTGTTAATAATTATTTACACTTTTTTTTAATTTTTTTTTTTATAATGATCACTAACTCTTTTAATGTTTCCACATATGAAAAGCAACAAGAAAGAAAATCCCTGCTTTTAATCCTTTCTATTTTATCCAAAATAATGAAGCTGTATTTGTAACTTTTAAAATCAGTAGTTTTGTGGCCGAGCATAGCCATGTGTTGTTTACTCAGCTGTGTTTTTACGACCAGCAAGCCTCAACTTCCACGCCTTTTTCAGAAGAAAACCCTTTGCTGTATTCTAATGTCCTGAAAAAGTTTGATCTCCGTCTGTTTTGACAGACAGCTTCCTTCGGTACAGACAGCTTTGAACAGCTGTTTTTTAAAAGCTCTTTTTCTAGTGCTGGAAATTTGAGCACGGTGAAGTCTATTTAAAACACAGGCATTCCAAGCCGGCACAATTCTATCGTTTTGTAATGTAAAAAAGAGGCGCTTTTATTTCAGCAGCAACCAATTTACTCAGATGATGTGAATGCCTTTTAATATTAATAACTTAAGGATAATGCTGCAACATTTTATATTCAGTCTTAGTTTGAAAGCACACAAATTCGTTTTTTTTTTCTTTCTGTGAGGCCTATTTTTTCCCTATTGAGTGTTAATTCTAATTTCTCTTGTGGCAATATTCACAAATCTATACTTGATTACTGTTTTACTTCTAATGGTAGCGTGCAGCTATTTAGCATATGTTACATCATTCATTCCTTGAATTTTAAAATGTAATTCTTTCAATGACATTTGCATAACAGAATGACGACAAAAAAACCAAATTGAGCTCATTCTAGACATTTTCAAGAAGGGGGCCCACACACTCAGAGCACACAACACTGCTTGCTAAGGCAAGCCATTCTCACACAAAAACATAGTCACTAGTTACTGAAAACAAGTACTTTCAAGCATCACCACCGGTGTCAATCCAAAACCACATGGACACTCAAAAAAACAATTAACCCACAAATTAACACTTAGGACAAAAGCAAGAGACAGCTCACAGACTGTACTTAAACCAAACCATTTGTAAATACCAATTGTAAGTCATATTTACAAACGAAAGGACTCTCAAAAAAAGTACAGAGATTACACCAAGACAAATAGACATCCAAAAGACTGCCATGTTCAAAAAGACAGGCTCGCGCCTCAAAACCTTTTCCAATAATACACCAAATTACCAGTTGGGCTGGCAGATCAGGATCCTTGTTTATATATTTATTCCATACTGTACTATACATTATGGAAGAAATACCATTTTTAATATACCTAAACCCATTTAGGTATCCCCTCTTAGGGAGTCAGCTGAGTACTTCCTAAATCCATATTGGTACCTCCAAGACAGCAACACTTTCTACGAAGTGTGCTAGGAGCAGGCATGCCAAGAATATTATAGCATATATAATATTATACTCCACGTGACACTTAACACAATTTGTGCCGTTCAAGTTTTCAAAGTTAGAGAAAAATCTCCTCATTACCTGCCTTCATTTGCTGCAGCAAACAAACAAACAAACAAGAATCTTGGCCAAGCTAATCCAAACAAAAGTGTTGCTACAGCAACCTTACCAAACCAAAGTCTCCATCCTCCACCTGCCAAGTTCTGAGTGACCTAACAGTCATTTTAAAATACTCACACCAAAGAAGATCTCAGTCGGGAGCGGTCAACACCTGGAGGGTCAGATCGGGAAAACGGGAAAATACGTTGGTCTGCAAAGACAAAGGGTCTTCCTCATGCAGGGTACCTCCTCAGTAGATTCCTGTCTTCCATCAAGACCACTCCCTTGGATAGCCACTTCTCCGATGAGCCCCACGTTGGGCGCCAATTTGTAGAAGAAAAAACCTTTCTAGGGGTTCACTGATGCACCTGGTCCTTAAACCAACAAAGAAGAGATTGGCACGGAAGCTGGAATATCAAAATAACAACTTTATTAACCTCACATGAGGGAAACTGTGTCAATACAGTACCCGCAGGCCACTGTATGAGACAGTCTAAGGAATGCAAAGATCCTGGGTCTTTTATGCCCAGTTTACCGCTGAGTTAGCATGTAGACTCAAAAAGAGGCGGTACAAGTGCACACATGAATAGCTAGTTACATATAAGGATACATAAGAATTGCTTAGTCAACAGAGTGGGAGGGCTTACAATATAGCTAATATTAGTTAAAATAGCCTGACAGTTACTCTAAGAGCAGGTACATTCTACCAGCTAGACCTTTCTGAGCATGTGCAGTGCTCTGGCTCAGTACTGAAGGAGTTAACTGTAACAGATGACACAAGCAGAATACAAGGGCAGGCAATAGTGAAGAGGGAGAAAGCACATGGCGAGCACATGGCTAACTAAAATGGCTGCCAGAAACAAAATGGCTTCAGCTGAAGCTAACAACCATTGCAGCTAGTTTTCCACAGCTAAACCAACCCTTAGTGTGGCTCATTTCCATTAGCTCTCCTCCCGCTGATCTCTGCAAATTCCTGTCCTATGCCTGCCATCTGGCTGGGGCACAGGACATGGAGGTAGGTCCATCTGGCATTCCTTACTGATTTGCTAACTCTTTGAGCTCAGCTTCACTTACCCAGCCCCCTCTTTATGACCTATCCTCCTCAGCTTTAGAATTCTCTCCATCCAATAACCTCTGCTCCGGCCATTCCACTTATCACCTAATCAAAGCAGCCTGGCTAAGGCTGTTAAAGCTGACCGATCAGCAGAGACCACTAGAAGGCTTGATTTTGGCTTATAGAAGAGAAAGTTCTATAACTTCTCTTCTGTATTAGTTAGGATAAATTCAACAGTGGTAAGTTGTTGACTTTATCAATATCAATCTTTAAAGTCTTTGAATTACATTTCACTCTTTTCCTAGCAATAGTTATACCTAAATAAAATATTGTAATATTAGCCTATGGAGCTAAGTATCTACAATGGAGAAAATGAAATTGGCAGTTTTTCCCTCACCAGGGCATATAAAACATATTTTCTAAGGTCCCTGTTTATAGTTACATGGCCCCTCACCCCTGGGTCCCCTAAGGGAGGCCTTGGGGGTGCCTAATATGTACAAAATAAGGTAGATTATCACTTTTAAAGTGCCCATTCCACCAAAGTCGAATTTGGACATGATTTACTTTTAAAGACAGTCTCCAAAGTCAGGCTGCCTTTAAAATGACAGCAGGCACTCAGTAGTGCACTCATGCAAGTGCAGGAAATCTGCTGGGCCTCTAAACCTCAATGCCCTATTATATGCTAAGGACTTGTAGGTAGTTTAAACCCCCTAGCTCTATTATATACTAGGTATTTATAGGGTCTGCCAATACCAATTGTGAGTATTTACTTTTAAAGACAGGCTGCAAGGCAGCTCTGCTTTTAAAAGGACAGCAGGCACACAGCAGTGCACACATGCTAGTGCATGAATTCTACTGGGCCTCTAAAACTCCATGGCCTATTATATATTAGGGACTTATAGGTAGATTGCACCCCCTGGCCCTAATATCTACTAGGGACATATTGGGTCTGTCATTGTCAATTGTAAGTGTACCCTATGACCTTTTTAAACATAGCACTGGCCCTGGGCCTGTTTAGCAGAGGCCAGGGTACAGTCAGAGTCAGTGACCACCAGTATCATTCAGCAACAAATGGGGGTGAACAGGGAAAAAGGATGACTTTCTAACATATCTGAATAGTCTTTTCCCCAAGTTCTCTTAAAGTCCTTTCAGCAAAAATAAGATCAGTTGAGTACCTACGAGCAGAAGAAGTGAGACAGAACAATTTAGTCTCTTGGAAGGGGTTACAGAGCCAAGGGTACAAGAGATCAAACCTAGGTAAGCCTGATAAAACAACTCAGCCACGTTCACCAACGGAGTGGATAATGAAGTAAATACTGCTGATAGATGTGCAGGCTTATCTTTGTCTCACATGATATGAGAAGAAAGTGAAACCTGTTTTTTCAGATGAAAAACTCTATGTATAACATATAGCCAAAGCCTCCTGTTACAAATAGTGTTACAATTAGCTAAAATGTCTGCCACACTTGTGAGAAGAGTGTCAAACTGTGAAAAGCTATGGCCCAAACAGGCCATGTGTCATGCAGCCTCTGCACAATCAGAGAATACCCCCAAATGTTAAATCTCTTAGGGGCATATGTATCAAGCCCATTTCCCGTTCCCAAACGGGCCGATTCTCAGAATCGCAAACTTTGCGATTCCCTATTTTGCGATTGCATTTAAGGAATCGCAAATTGCGATTCCTTAAATGCAATGCAGGAAGCACCCAAGTTGTGCGATTTTGGCTTAAGAAATCGCAAATGTTTTGCATTTTCAAAGTGCCTTAGGGCATGTATGTGCGCCACATGTGCACACATACCTATTTCAGGGGTGCAACAGGGTGTCCTTTTGACACCCTTGCACCCTTGAAATTGCATTCACAATTTGCGAGTACCTAATGGGTACTCGCAAATTGTGAATGTCTTCCCATTCATTCCTATGGGCCTCTAGGCCCATAGGAGTGAATGGGAAGCCATTCCTTAATTGCGAGTCGCAATTAAGGAATGCTAAGGAATCGCAAAATATTTCTCAAATAGCGATTCACTAATAATCGCTATTTGAGAATTGCAAACACATTCTTTGATACATATGCCCCTTAGAAACAGTATATTTGAGGCATTGATGACTAGAGGGGGTTAGTTCTGGTAAATTATGCCCAAGGTTAATAGATGGGCCTGGCAGTCTCAAAATTAACAGACCTCTATAGGAGGAGGATTCAGATAATAATAATTTGAAACCTAAAATGTGTGGAATTAACTACCTATTCCGAATGGAGCCCTGATTATCACATGAGAAATGGGGATTTACAGTTTGAATCTCTATTACCGCACCAAGGGGAATGTTTACATGAAAAAGACCAGCACAATGCCGCAAGCAAATTTTCTGCGCCGAGCTACATAATTTTCAAAGCACAGGGATGCACAGTATTAACAAGAATATGGTGCATCCCTGTGCTCACCCTTGCACTAGTGCTAAAAAAAACTGCCTAGCGCCAACGCAGGCACCTTTGCACCAGGGTGCAAAGGTGCCTGCATTGCAGGGATGATTGTGTTTGTGCAGGAAGGACCACCTTCCTGCACAAAAACATTAATTGTGTTTTGCTCCTTCTATGTGTGCTGCATAATGCAGCACACATTGAAAGAGCGAAAAATGAGGAGAAATAAAAGTATCTCTCCTCGTTGAGCCACATTAACGTCTCCTTTTGAAAGGCATTAGTTTTTGGCGCTGCCTCAGATTTACAGATCTGTGTAAATCTGGGAATGTCAAAATTCCATGGTTGTTGCAGGGAACACCCACAGCAACACCCATTGCACGCCCCTTTGCTGCAGAAAACTGCGTTGCAGAGGACCATATTTACAAGGCTGTGTTAAGCCACGCAATGTGGCTTAGTGTGGCCTTGAAAATATGGGCTAGCATAGTGCGCCACCGGAGCATTAGAAAAAGTGACGCTCCGGTGGCGCTAGGGGCTTGTAAATGTGCCCCCAAATTCCCAGAGTAATTCCCCCTATTTGACTGCCTTTCCAAACAAGAAATTCCACCATCTTCTAGCTGATGAAATGTCCAGGAGAGTAGACACTGGAAGCTTGATCAGGATTACCTCCCCCATTTGGAACTGGGTAATCACTTTTCTCTAATGTACAATGCTGACTGGTACCAGCCACTTGAGTAAAATGGATCCAAAAAGCACATTTTTAGGCTGTGATGGCCTCATCTTGCTACATAGCCTTGAGTAAGTCTTTGCATCTGGGCAATACAGGTAAGCATCATGACAATCTCATAGTTTTTTTACAAGCATGGATGGGTAGTTGGCTCGTTTTCAGTGCATTCGATGGTGGGTGGGTGAGTGGGTGGGTGAGTGGGTAGGTGGATGGATGTGGGTCGATGAATGATTGGTTGCAGATTGATGGAGGAACACTTGGGCATGGGAGAATTTATATGTGCTTGGGTGAGGTTGAATGATGGCCAAATGGCAGTGGGCACATGGATGTAAGTAGGAATAAGTAGGAAGAGGAGTAAGAGTAGAAGCAAGTAAGAGGAACAATAAGAGTAAGTTGGAGTGATGAGAAGTAAGTATTGGAGTAAGTTTTAATAAAAGTAGTCGAAAGCAGAAGTAACAGAAGGAGTAGGAATAGGCATGATTAAGAGCGGGAGTAAGAGTAGAGTAAGGGCAGAAATAAGTAAGAGTAAATCGAACTAGGGATAAGGAGCAGTTGTATGTGATTGAAATTATAAATAGTGGTAGGAATAGGTATCAGGAAGAGTAGGGGTAAGTATGAGTAAAAAGTTGTAAGAATAGAAGTAAGTAGCAGTAAGAGTAAATAGGAGTTAAAGTAGATGTAATTAGAAATACGAGCAGGGGTAGGCAGTAGTGGGAGTAAGTAGTAACAGTGCCTAGAGACAAAGGGTTGATTTAGAATTTGGCAGACGGGTACTCATGTGACGAATATCCTGTCAACCTTTTTACAAGTGTATTAGCATACAATGCACTTGTAATAAGGCAGACAGAGCATCCCTCAGGTTTGTGATGGAGTAACCAGTCCGCCAAACTCTAAATCAGGGCCAAAGTTTCTTGGGGTTGCTCTTTTTGCACAGTACCAAATCCATTTCAAATGTGAGGCAAATACAGCTGAATGTTATGAATTATTTTACTGTCAAAATGCATTCGCTACATTGTTCAGGGAACGCAACAGTGGGAGCAAAATGAAAGAATGCTATATTGAGAAAAAGCTTGTACATCTTCTTCATCATCGCGCCAACCCAGACACAGCAATGGTTTATGCTTTTCTTAGCCACTAATTTAACATCACTTAATCTTTCTTTCAGACAGTAAAATATTTTATATGGTTTGTATACTGAGATTATTTTTTCATGCACCTTCAAAGTAACAGAAAATAAGCACTGGCAAAGACAACAAGAGTGGCCTTGTCCTAGCCTGACCCAAAACATCTCTGTCTTCTATGTAAGTGCGTATTTTAGAGATGATTTTTGATTTGTGTCATGATGCAGGAGAGAGTTAGAGCTGTCTCTAGGCCAGACCTAAACAGATATGTCACACAAGGCCTTCAGTCCTCAACACAAAGCAAGCATCATTCATGGTATTCACCAACTGATAGCATTCATAACACTTTACTGTACTGGCATTGCAACTGAATGAGTTCCCAAAGTCCCTGAAGACCAGGCTATTCGGCAAATCAACTGGACCCGGCCAGCGCCTGGATACTCTCACTGGTGACAAGTAGCGCTCTACAAATCTATTGATTAATTGATTGATTGATTTATTGATTGATTACTATGTATATAGCTTGGTTGTACATGGCAAAGGTTTGTACTAATCTCTCTTCAAGTGCAAGTGCAGCTTAATATTATGAATAATAGCAAACATTTGTAGAGTGCGATGTTCACCTTCCAGGTATCTTGATACTATAGCATCATTGCCAGGTTCATTTCTCCACAGTATAACCATGCTTCTGCTATTTAATTCGAAACCCATCTGAGCTCGCACTTGGTCTTTTGTTGGAAAGAGCCACGTTTTAAGGTTTTTCCTAAAGCTGTTCAGATTTTCGCTAGCTCTAAGATAGGTTGCCAGCTTGTTCCACATCTGGGCAGCCTTAATCTGGAAAGTCCTCCGACCCTCCCTGATTTTCCTGAATTTTTGTAAACAGACCACGTTTGCTGTGGCAGATCGTAGGTTCCTTCTAGACCTTCAATAACAAAATGTATTGTGTAACTGCGCTGGTCCAAGATTTTAACATAATTCTTTCTCTCACTGGCAGCCTGCGTAAAGCTCGCAGAGCAGCTGAGGAGGAATCATTTCTTGATTATTAAAGGCCAGTTATGCTGCAAATTTTTGTACCCTGTACAATCTGTTAACTAGATAGTCTAGAGCAATAGTCTAACCTGCTCAAGATAGTGCTTTGAACTACTAGCCTTCTCGCTGGCTGAGACAATAACGGAACAATTTTTCTCAGGTTCCTCAGCAAACCAAAACATGTAGCTGCTGTTATGTTAATATGCGTTTCTAAGTATAATTTCTCATCTATGTACACTCCTAGATTTCGCACTACCTGAGATGTTTGGAATCCCTCTGTACTGGTCCCAGGCCGGAAGTTGCCCGGGAGTGAGTCGGGAATTTTAGAAGGAGAGCAGGATAAAAACTCTGTTTTTCCTTTGTTGAATTTTAAACAGTTCTTTTTAAGCTAGCTAGCCATTTCTTGCCTGCAGTTGTGTAAATTGCCTACAGAATTCGAGCACTTTTTCTCAAGGGATACAATTAGCTGATTATCATCACCATAATTCACAAAAGAGATCCCGAAGGATCTAATTAGAGTCAGCAGTGGAAGTAGATATATATTAATCGTAATGGGGCTCAGGGCCGAACCCCGAGGTACCCCATGTTCTATTTTCCTAAAATTTGACCGGAAAGGGGGAGTGAAACTGCTTGATATCTATCCGACAGGAATGATCCAATCCATTCTAAAAAAGTTCCCTCCACAACTATCTCTTTGAGTCTCTGTAAGAGTATCTGGTGGTTGACAGTGTCAAACACAGCTGCCGTATCTAGTTATATCAATATTGCTCTTTGGCCTCTGTCAACTGCCATCCTCAGTTCATCATTAGTCAGAATTAGAGCTGACTCTGTACTGTGTGCTGGTCTGAAACCATTCAGTTCGCCTCCAGGATGTTGTGGTTTTCCAGAAACTTTGCCAGATTTGTTCACGGTACTCCTAGCAAAAATAAATGATCCACAGAACATTTTACGGCCCTGGCTGCTATCCCTACCCTGCCCGCTGCTGTTTCTCTGAGAGCAGACCATCTTCTACAGCCTGCCACTCCTGCCAGTTGACAATAAGCATTATTGCCCAGACGTGGGTCCCTTTCTCACTTTGCCACTGGATTCAAGCTAGCCTGGCTGATGAGGGCTGTTGCCCCGAAACCGGTCCCAGGATGCTTGTTTTCGGTCTAGGGAATACTTGGCTTGGCAGTTTGGGCTGGACTATTCCCATGAGGCACAGGGTCAAGACTGATTTACATATGGCTGGGTCTGAACTGGGGTGGCGAAGTGAGCTAAAGAATGATGATGGATTCAACCCAGATCTGTGACTGGGTGTGAGTGTCTAAAAAGTTTCAGCGCTCCATCCATAATCTCCTTGTGTTTGCTTAGTTGACAATAAACAAGCATGTTGTATTTACTGTGCCAATCACAATGATTTTGGGAAGACAAAGCACCCCAATTGAGCTCTGAGAGCAGCTAGGATTGAACTATAGCAAAAGCCACCATGACCAAACGTAAAACCAATGTGCTTCCATTGCAGTGCTTGCATTGTAATGAAGGCAATGGTCAGGTACACTCATACAGCTCATAGGCAGTAGCATGATAGTGGGCAAGAAATATTCCTTTGCAACGATCCGAATTGCGAATGACTCTTTACTCAAGAATTTGATGAAAGTAGCTGCCCCAAACAAACTAATGACTGAAGACAGCTGACACAAAGCCCTTCTATGTGTATTTTCTATGCTAGACCTAGTCAAGTAGGAAACGTTTTCAGGCATGGGCCAAGTGGGAAATTGCCCAGGGCCCCCACCTTCCAAGGGGTCCCCTGCTAAAGTGAGTGGTACAATTGGAATTCCTGCCATAAAAATTGCCCTGATAAAAACCAGCTTCTTTTTCTAATTTGACAGCTGAGCATGCTTAACAAAAACATGGGGGCAAATTTACTATTCTTTCACATGATGTAGCACACCAACCAAAGTTGCTGGATTGCGTTGTGTGAAAGTGAGAGAGAAGGACAGGGCCATATCTACTAAGGTATGGTGCTGCTGCTCTCTTCCCAAGTGTTGGCACAAAGTCTGGCTCCCTTGAACCATGCACACACCTTTGCACCGTTGAATACAGTACAAAATACTATGATTAGACTATAATATGTTTCCCACTTTATATGTGTGCTGTACCATGCAGCACACATGCAAATTGGGAGAAAAAAACCCTTTCTTCTATTTTACGCCTGCATCATGGAGGCATACTTTTGGTACAAAGACATCTCTACAGAAGTTAGTAGATAGGGTTTTGCTTAAAGAAATATAGGTGGTAGAGTGAGAAATTAATGCACATGTGACACCGTTGGATGCCCCCTTGACACTAAGGGCCCAATTTCGATGTTGGGCGGAAAGCCATCCGACAGCTAGCCAGAGGCTTTCCGCCCGACATCGACGGTTTCCCTCCGACTGCCATATTACAATACCGGCGGTCGGAGGGAAAAGTGTTTATTTTCTATTGAGGCAGGTGCTGCAACCCGCAGCACAGCCTCAAAAGAGAATATACACTTTGTGACCACCATGAAGGCAGTCGCATCTTAATTGTGGAAGTGGAACAGCCGACTCCTTGTCGGGCAGTCCGTTTCCTCTACGATAGGCCCAAAGTATATAGGACTACTCTGCGTTACTTTTACACAACTTTCCAGTGAATAAAACATTTTGCGCTGAAAAGTAAATCCAAAATCTATACTAAGCACCAGTTTGAGTCACACACAGCGACATTGAATCAGATCAAAGTGTAGATCAATCTGGCCCTTGATTTGCAAACCTGCCTTGCTCAGCATTAACTGTTGCACTCTAAGGCAATTAAATAGAAAAATAATCTTTCTGTGTCATTTCTTTTTCCTTACTTAACCTTACGTCTGCTACCTTACCCCTCTCTCTTAACAACTCTCTTTTCTTCTACAGTTCAGTGTACCTACATCCTCTCTCTCTATCTCAGCTCTCTTGAACTCAACTTTGTCTACCTCACCTTTCTTGTAAAAGGCCCAATATCCCTCACTTAACTTCATCTGTCTCTAAAGCTTTCTCATGACGTTGCATCTGTCAATCTATGTGCCTACCTCTGTATCTATCATTCTGCACCCCTCTCCCAACATTAACGTCATCTGTACCTCACTGCTTTTTATTCCATCTGATCTCTCTGTATCTCTCCTTCATCTACTTTACTTCTCACACAAACCCATTTTAAACTTTACCTCACTATTCAATCTATCTCTTCATGTCTCTATTACCTTACCTTCTCTACCACTCCCTCAGCCCTTCCTCTACCTCATCACTTTACCTCATCTCTTTGTCTTATTTCTCTCTCTACCTTACATCTCCTTCACTACCTCACCTTTCTTTACCCGACAGCTGTCTCTGACTACCTAACCTCTCTACTTACCTCAGCATTAGTTCACTAATCTCACCTCTCCATCTCCCTTTTCACTCATTCTACCTCTGTCACCTTTCTTTTGCCTCTTTAAATATCGTGCTCCTTTCTGGATACCTCTATTCCTCTACCTTTTTCTCCATCATTAACTCCTCTCTATCACTCACTCACACAAAAATAGCTCTCTCTGAACGTCCTTTCCATTTCAACTCACCCCTCTACCTCAACTATATTTTTTTACCTCTCTAGCTCACCATCTCTTTCTGGCTAGGCTATCTCAATACCTCTACCTTTTTCTCTATCATTCTATATATCTCTTCTTCCTCTACCTCTATTTATATCAACCTCACTTCTCTTTCTCTATATCATGTATGTTTCTCAACTTCCTATTCTTGCTCTACAACACATTTCTCTGTCTTCCCTTCACTCCCCTTTCTCATTTTGCTCTCGAACTTGCATCTTTGTTTTTCTTCAAATCTCTCTGTGTGTCTACCTCCAACTATTGCTGCCTTTACCTTTCTCTAATTCACTTTGTTTGCTACATTACCTTGCTCTCCACCTCACTCTCCTGGAGCACTGTGAACCTCTGCCACTATCACTCACTACCTCACTCTAAAACCTTACCTGTTTCACTACAACTCTTTCTCTACCTACATTTTTCTCTCTTTATGATTCTTTCTGGCTACAACACCTTTCTCTAGATACTTTACTTATCTCCATATCTCACATATCTTTCAATATCATTTCTATCTCTACCATCTTCTCCCTTTACTTCATGTCTCTGGCTATACTTTTCTCTTTACGTCTCTGACCGGGAAACGGTGTTAAAAACTCCGGCTAAATCACGCGTGCAGTTACAACGCAAGCTGAACAATGCTAGCCTGAACCACGCATATGCCTTTACCACGCATATGCCTTAACAATGCATATTCCTTTACAACGATTTCTGTTGTAAAGGTGGTAAAGGCATATGCATGTTAAAGGAGTCAGTGGTCTAGCATTGGAGCGAGTGGGCGGACTTGGGAGGTGTTAGAGACTTCCTGCGGACAACAATGGAAGGAATGGCACCTTGGTGAGTAGTTTCTTTTCAGATTTAGGTATTAGGATGGGGGATCGGGGTATTTTTAAGGGCTGGGTTGTAGGGCTCAGGGCCGGGGCTCGGGGTAGTTTTTAGGGCTTGGGGCCAGGTTTTAGGGCTCAGGACGGGGGCTGCAGTCGGGGTAGTTTTTAGGGCTGGGGGTGGGTTTTTGGGCTCAGGGCGGGGAAGAGGCAGTTTTTAGGGCTGGGTCAGTGTAGTTATTAGGGCTGGGTTTTAGGGCTCATGGTGGGGGGGTTAGGGTAGGTTTTAGGACTGGGGGCGGGGTGGTTTGGCTAGGGCACAAAGGTGGGGGGGCTGGGGTGAGATCTTTACCACGCATATGCCTTTACCAATCATGCCTTTACAACGAAATTCATTGTAAAGGCATGCGTGGTAAAGACACTGTCATGGGTGAGACTGCGTTGTTAAGGCATGCAAATTAATCGCATGCGTTGTTCCGTCATACAATCCTCTGAACATCTCCAATATCTTGCCCAGTCCAATTTCTCTTAATCAGTAGGGTAACAGGTGACAGTCTAGCCACAGAGGTGTGCACATATAGAGAGGGGAAGAAGGACAAGGCAGGGGAAGAGATCTTAAGAGAAAATCATTAGAATGGTCATGGTCATTAAAATTGTCAAAGCAGTGCTTTGATTGTCTCTGTTTGTAGCAAGAAAGCTAGTAATGAGCAGGGGACTTATCTGTGAACACAAATATCTGGAGAGTAAAGCTACAATTTCACGAGCTTTATACATTTGACTTATCTTTAAAATTGTGCTACTCAACTTAACATCTAAAAAGTCAATCTTAGCATGGGAGTATCAAGTTGGTTGGACACTGAATTCCGCTTAAATAGTTGTTGTTGTAAGTAAACAAATCTGGATCCAAGATCAGAAAGAAATGGCTTTATCAATGCTTGCTTAGGCTTTCCTTTGGTACTATTTGACTGGTGGACACCAGGCAGCTTGAGCTTTTGGCTGCTTTTGCATGTCCCCATTTCTGGGGTTTAACATATAATTAAATACTATGTAGCAGATAGGGGCTTGAATGAGCCCAAAATGGGTAATAAATGTAAAGCTGTTCCAAACATGGGGCCCCAGAATATATCTTGCCCAGGGCCCTGCAAATCCTTAAGATGCCACAGAGTCAAGTGAAGAGTAAGCCTATATAGATGCCTTTTATTAGAATACATTCTCCTTATACAACTGTTTATTTGATGTATAAATGGTCAATGGAGCTGTTCAAATGACTTGGCTCTTTCGTAGCTCTTCATTCCATCTGCAGCATATTTGGAAGAAATAGTTAATTAAGTGGTCAGGTGCGTTTGTGATTACAAAAGGAGCATGCTAGTGGGTGACATCACTTGCATAAGACCAAGTCATTCCAATGGCTTTGATTTGTGCAGGTGCTCTGGTTACCGCCCATGGAGAATCCACCCTTCCTGACACTCCCTGAAGAGAGTCTGTGGGGCCATGTCCTCTGGGACATGGTCCCGCTGCTTTATACGTTCAGGCTGAATAGCGTAACCTGTCAGTGTGTTAGTTCTGTGATGTTCACAGATGCCAAAGTTAACTGTGCATGTGTGGTACTTCGGTGTGTGGAAAGGAGGAAGGTACGACTGGTGGAGTAGGTGATCCTGATAGAGATGCCCCTGCAATCCCATGCGTGTTAATTAATTTTTTGTTGTGATGTGATCGAGGATATCTACATCAGCTAGGATACGGCATAAAGTTCTGGTCCAGGGTAAAATCATTAGAATGTGGGTGAAAGGCCCAAGTAAGCATTTTCCACAAACAGGCAATTGATGCAAGGCACACTTCAGTGTGCTGAGGTTGGGAAGCCTCCATTGGTTCCACCTATGAAGTGTCATGCTAAATATGCACCAGATGGGGTCAATGACAGGATCCTGTCAGATCAGTATTGCACTGCAGGATAGATGATTGGCATAGATTATAAGCCAATCAGAAGTTGATATACCAACTATTGAAGGATCTGACGTGTGTCCGTAAAAAAACTGGGGATGGGAAGGAAACACATGTATAGGACATCAAAGCAGAGACTGGCATACTGGCATTTGGATACCAATGCTATGGTTCTGTAGATGCATATGTATTTTATATGCATGTAATATTTCTATGGTGTGAACCTAGCCAGAAAGCAGCGGGGCTTTGTGCAGGATCAAGACAAGCATAATGTCAACATGTTATACAAGAGGTCGCTGGGTTCAGGATGTTGTGTGTTGACCCCTTCATTGGGTGGAGGCATTTTTGATTTCTGCAACATGATTTCTTATGTAATGAGCGTTGGGGATCACCAGGGGTCTGAGATGGTGGATTGAGCTCAGTTACCTTTTAGCAGTCTTAAATGTTTCTTTTCACACTAGCCAAGTTCTGCAAAGTTTGCAAATTTCAACTTTCGCAAAGTTTGCGAAATACGTTGATTTGACGTTGCTTTTCCCAGTCAGGGGCCCTGTTTTACAAAGCTATCACAGAACGCAGTGTAGCAACCAAAGTTGCTGCACTGCAGGACAGGGAGAGAGCAGGAAAGCACAATATCTGCATAGATATGGGACTCTCCACCTCTCTCCCAGCGTCAGTGCACAATCAGGCAGCCAAGCGCCATGCACACACCTTTACACCATAGTGCAAGGTGTCTGCATGAGTTTAGCATATATTTTGTATTCTTCCAGCACAAAATACCACGCTTAGACTAACTTTAAAACTTTTCCCACTTTGTATGTGTGCTGTACATTGCAGCACACATGCAAAATGGGAAAAGTTATGAGAAATAAAAGCATTTCTCCTTTTTAGCGCCCGCTTTCAAGTGGTGGTAATTTTTGGTGCAAAACCCTGTCTACTATTGCTAGTAGTAGGTTTTCGCATCAAAAGCCATGAGTGGTTGTATGGGAACGCCCATGTACAACCCATGGAACGCCCCTCTAATGCAGAGTAAGGCAAAGCAGCGATTTGCGCTGTATTGGGTTACTTTCCACAACTTTCCAGCGCAAGACAAGTTTGCACCGAAAAGTACATTTTAATAAAAAAACACTTTTGTGATACAAACCAGCGCAAAATATTTGTAAATCTTGGCCAAAGTTTTTCTATACACTACACTTTAATCTTCATCAAAATGCGGGGAAATTTTCCATTTGATCAAACAATGGCAAATGCATGCAGAATTTTTCTCTGAAATGGTGCCTTTTGCATCACAAATTGTTGGTGTAGTTACAATTTTTCTACAAATTTGAACGGAGATAAAAACCTAGCAAACATGTGAAGTTGTGAAAGATACAAGAAAGTACTTTGTAGTTTTGCACACCTCAAAAACTTCACTAGGCCTTGGAAAAGCTGTGTAGTTTTTTTCTCGCAATAGCAGCAAGAATTTCAGATTTTACGCAAGCTACTCAAAGGGAACGTACGTGTGAAGCTGTGCTTTTTATCCTGAGACCCCATTCTACCTTCTGTTCACGAGTGTAAGTGATCGTGTGTATGTTTCTTTCATAACTGCACTGCGAAGTTTCTGTAAGTCAAGTGGTGAACATTGCTAGCGCCGCTCACAAGGCACACTGTTCCTGTGAAACAATGCTGCTCAAAACAGTTCTCTGGTGAGCAAAATCTGCGCAAAGGAACCGGCAATTTACACAAACCAAGGGTAGCCTAATAATTTATGCTTGTGTAATACAAACTACACACAGGTCTAACTACACACCGCACAACAGGGGGACCTAGCCGCGAAATGTATAGTTTAGTGCAGGCACTGCGCGACGCCATCTGTTCGTGTTGATAAAAATGGCTCTTCTTGCACAGATGTAAATCAGACCATTTGTGGCAGGGGGACCGGAAGTCCTTCTCTGTCACACTGATGGGAGTGTAAGTGTCCCCTCACTCCAAACCTACAGCTCTCCAGCACTGCTCTGGAAACACGAGGCAATCAGCTGCACGTGCTCAGGCCATCTCCAGGCACCCCACCAGCAGCCCCCTCACCCGCAAGGATGAGAGGGCCGCATTAGTGAAGGCGACACCTGTGCAGTGGGGACCTCCGAGGGACCACCAAGCCACTTCACATATGTCACCGAACAGCTGCCGCTGTGGGAAAGAAGCACAGGCCCCTGAATAGAATGTGCATTTCCAGTGTTTCATCATGGCGGCTCTGACGTTAATAATCTCCCAGCAGGGACTCACTCTATCACATGCATTTCTGTACCTTCTCCGGGCTTGAGGCACTCAAGTCCACAACAAAGGACAGCCAGAACCGTGCAGTTTACTGTTGCTTTCGTGACGCGTTTGTTTCAAGACATTGACATTCTTTTGGTGGCAGAATGCATGACCATGATACCACAAAAAAACAAGCATTTGCAATGCAATATGTCTCGCATTTACAAGAGTTTAAGCTATTGTCATTTACAATGGCAATAGCACAAACTCTTGTAAATGCGAGACCAATTTCACTTCAAAGAAGCAGCCGCAATTGTCCGGGGCTGCTTGAAAGTGAAAGCGTGCATGGCGCGCTGAATGTAAGGAAAGCACGTCATGTCTGCAGTAGGAGAAACTCATTAAAGAAAATAGTGCTTACAGACCAAATAAGACATACCGTGTCGCAACAGAAGTAAAAGGGCCAGTCGCCAAGGGAGGTTACAAATGAAGACAAGGCGGTACTAAGGAGGGACTAACAAGCCTATTAATGAATCAGAAGCCAGAATTTATGAAGGACAATAACACAAGCCAATGACAAATATGGGCGAAGATTGGGCAGGACTTCAAGTACAATACTCCAATACAGCATGCCTCGCAGAGCAGTGCATGCGCTGCCCAGGCTCAACCTAAACAACCATTGAAAATGCAATAGGTCTCGCCTTTGATTAAGTTAAAGCCATTTGCTTTGCTAATGGTATTGTATAGCAAAGCAAATGGCTTTAACTTAATGAAAGGCGAGACCTATTGCATTTTTAATGTGTGTTCATTCTTGCAGCAATCTGACACAGAAGGATGGCGTGTCACTGCTGATATCACTAGGCAGAGAGAGCTTTAGAGCTCATATCTCCTTGAGAATGGTTACATCCATAATGAATCACAAATGGCCCTCCTCCACACTAGAAGAAGCACATCTGACCTGCCTACCCCCTGTGGCACTAGAACCGCCACAACCAAGCACATCAACCACAGTTCTCCATGGAGCTAGAACTGCCACATACAGAACACATCACGCCTTTCACTCCGTGACAATAGGAGCATCACATCTAGAATACATCACACCTTTCTCTCTGTGCCACTAACTCTACCATTATGGAGAACACATCATACCTGTCCCTTCCTGACACTAGAACCAGCACATCCACAACACATCACAGCGGGCTGTCTGTGGCACTGAAAGCCTCCCAGCATCTCCTGCCCCCGGTTACCTGCACACCCTCTTTGCACAGTACTCTGCACAGCGAGGCGTGGGTCTCTGGCTTGTGTGAGGTGCAGGCGGGTGTTGAAAGCTATGAAAGATGGTTTAGGGCCCAGAGCAGCCCTTGTTTCACCTTTGTAGTGTCATCAGTATAGTAGTTATTTGCTGGGACTGGCTGAAGAGAGCTTAAGCTGTCAGTCAAAGTTGCTGCAGTGGAGAGGTTAGGAGAAATGGACACAAAGTGCCCACAGACCGAGATGAAATGCTTAAATCTGGTGCATTAGTCAGTGCTTACTTTGAGCCAGTGTTTGCAAGTGGGAACAATCAGCACTTAGTTTTGGGGACTGGCTTTTAATTTTGCTGAACAGATTTTTGTCCATAGCTAGAGAAACCTACAACCTACAATAAGCAAGAACTATTGGCTTTGTCAATGGCTGTTAGTTGCATATGATAAATAAGCAACAACTATAGCTTCCTTCTAAGTAATATTGAAAATGCCTCAGTTCTGAAATAACTGTGAAAGAACTATAATGAGTCTCTTTGACGTTACATCAAAGGCAGTGAAGGGTGGCACTGCTGCAGAGTGAAGATCTTTTTGCCCCCCGAGGGTGAGGGCAAAAATGCAGAGCCTGACAGAGACCCGTCTCAGCACCTGCTTTTTAGAACTGCCCGTGCTGAGCACCGGCAGGACCCGGACCACTTAAAGATCTGACTGTATTGTACAACTGAACTTCCTCATAACTCGACTTGTGCCCTGTAACCAAACTTCCTCCCACCCTGACCTGTGTCCTACATCTGAATTCCCTCACACTCCGGCCTGTGCTTTACAACCAAACCTCCTCACAACATGATCCCTGGCCTAGAGATGTACACTGGCACAGCCTGATCTGTGCCCTATTTTATGTCTACATGTTCCTTTCGGTAAATTCCAGTTCAACCGCATCCAGATTCAGTTCTTAAGCGGCATCTAAGAAAGCTTGAAATAATGAATCTTTGTCGTGACATTTTGTTTTCCTATCCCAACAAATTCATGTTCGCAACACAGTTCCCTGGTGCTTTAGCCGATGGAAGAGCTTGGATGACATTAAAGTCTTCCTCAGAACATGGCTGCATGAGTTTATGTTGCTCTTCTTCAAAGAGTTCATCTACGCCAGCGGTTTCAAGAAAATCTGCTATATCTCAGTAGTGCAGGGTCAGAACTTCTCCAAAGAGATCTTGATTACATTCCTAACAAGCATTGGCAAAGCCACATAGTACGTGTCAAGTGTGTGCGTGGTGTGCACACTACAGAACGTGTCAACAGTGCGCCTATGACTACCGATGTTGTTGACACGTTGTAGTTGTGGTACAGCTGCAGGCTTGCATTTAAAACAGAATTATTGTATTTTTTGGTGGTCAGTGCCCCTCCTCACATGCCTGACAAACTCAGATTGCTACCGATCACAGCTGTGAGGAAATGAGGCGCCCTCCCTTGTTCACCTCACAGCACTCCACCTGCTCCCGTAGCATACGATATAGCGCCAAGAGGAGTAAAGAGGAGCTAGACATCCAGGGGAGTTTCAGTACGCTGAGAAAGCGTGTGGCCGGGGACGGGCCCCTCTTTGAAGGAGGAGAGGTACACTTAGGAATAGGTGTGTGGCTCTGGAGGTGTACAGAGTCGGAGGCTGCAAGTGAGTGTTACAAAGCTCGGAGGGTGCGCGTCGAAGCACTGCCCTGTGTGGGGGGTGCACGTGAAACAGCTGGGAGACACGATCAGTGTTTATTTATTCAACGGTAGCTGCCTTACATTCAGAAGACTGAGCATGACGGATTGTGCATAGTTTGTACATTACAGTACGTGTCAAGTGTGCCTCTCGGGTTTAAACAAGCATCGGCATACAAATAGAACACAGTGACCAGTACGGGGTTGTTTGCTCTCCCCCACGCCCCAGTGACACACTCAGGAGTGACAACCTCAGTAATGACACACCCAGTAGTGATACATCCAGGAGTGGTAACCTCAGGAGAGACACACAGGACTGGCAAACTTAAGAGTGACACACCCAGGAGTGACACACTCTGGAGTGTAAGTACAGGGGCCCCTGTCCCTGCAGGCTGGACTCATTAAGATGTGGCCTAACGATTAGAGCGTACGACCTCGAAGCTGGGTAACCAGGTTCGAGTCTCTGCGGCTAAACCTCTTGTGATTCAGGGCAAATCACTTCATCTCCCCGCGTCTAACAAAACATGGATGTGCCCGTCTGGAACAGCTGGTGCTCGTGTAAAGCACCCTGATACATCCGGGTCGAGTTCGAGCTATATAAAACTGCAAGACAAAAAACACGGCTCTGCAGATCTTACATGCCCTCACATGTGCACTCACTGTCACGTGCCTCAGAGGTGCTCTCGTGCTCGTGGGGGATGCACTCTCCCCCCTCCATAAGTGCCCCTCGCTCCCAGAAGAATCACGCACTTCCTGCTGGTTGGTGAAGAGTGAGACACAAGCTCTCACGTGACAAGGTCGGGGTATAGCGCCCACCAAGTGCCTCTCGGGTTTAAACAAGCATCGGCATACAAATAGAACACGGTGACCGGTACAGGGTTGTTTGCTCTCCCCCACGCCCCAGTGACACACTCAGGAGTGACACCCTCAGTAATGACACACCCAGTAGTGATACATCCAGGAGTGGTAACCTCAAGAGAGACACACAGGACTGACAAACTTAAGAGTGACACGCCCAGGAGTGACACACTCTGGAGTGTAAGTACAGGAGCCCCTGTCCCTGCAGGCTGGACTCATTAAGATGTGGCCTAACGGTTAGAGCGTACGACCTCAAAGCTGGGTAACCAGGTTCGAGTCTCTGCGGCTCAACCTCTTGTGATTCTGGGCAAATCACTTCATCTCCCCGCGCCTAACAAAACATGGATGTGCCTGTCTGGAACAGCTGGTGCTCGTGTAAAGTGCCCTGATACCTCCGGGTCGAGTTCGAGCTATATAAAACTGCAAGACAAAAAACACGGCTCTGCGGATCTTACACGCCCTCACACGTGCACTCACTGTCAGTGCCTCAGAGGTGCTCTCGTGCTCGTGGGGGATGCACTCTCCCCCCTCCATAAGTGCCCCTCGCTCCCAGAAGATTCACGCACTTCCTGCTGGTTGGTGAAGAGTGAGACACAAGCTCTCATGTGACAAGGTCGGGGTATAGCGCCCACCAAGCGCCTCTCGGGATTAAACAAGCATCGGCATACAAATAGAACACGGTGACCAGTACAGGGTTGTTTGCTCTCCCCCACGCCCCAGTGACACACTCAGGAGTGACACCCTCAGTAATGACACACCCAGTAGTGATACATCCAGGAGTGGTAACCTCAAGAGAGACACACAGGACTGACAAACTTAAGAGTGACACGCCCAGGAGTGACACACTCTGGAGTGTAAGTACAGTGGCCCCTGTCCCTGCAGGCTGGACTCATTAAGATGTGGCCTAACGGTTAGAGCGTACAACCTCGAAGCTCGCTAACCAGGTTCGAGTCTCTGCGGCTCAACCTCTTGTGATTCTGGGCAAATCACTACATCTCCCCGCGCCTAACAAAACATGGATGTGCCTGTCTGGAACAGCTGGTGCTCGTGTAAAGTGTCCTGATACCTCCGGGTCGAGTTCGAGCTATATAAAACTGCAAGACAAAAAACACGGCTCTGCGGATCTTACACGCCCTCACACGTGCACTCACTGTCAGTACCTCAGAGGTGCTCTCGTGCTCGTGGGGGATGCACTCTCCCCCTCCATAAGTGCCCCTCGCTCCCAGAAGATTCACACACTTCCTGCTGGTTGGTGAAGAGTGAGACACAAGCTCTCACGTGACAAGGTCGGGGTATAGCGCCCACCAAGCGCCTCTCGGGATTAAACAAGCATCGGCATACAAATAGAACACAGTAACCAGTACAGGGTTGTTTGCTCTCCCCCACGCCCCAGTGACACACTCAGGAGTGACACGCTCAGTAATGACACACCCAGTAGTGATACATCCAGGAGTGGTAACCTCAAGAGAGACACACAAGACTGACAAACTTAAGAGTGACACGCCTAGGAGTGACACACTCTGGAGTGTAAGTACAGGGGCCCCTGTCCCTGCAGGCTGGACTCATTAAGATGTGGCCTAACGGTTAGAGCGTACGACCTCGAAGCTGGGTAACCAGTTTTGAGTCTCTGCGGCTAAACCTCTTGTGATTCTGGGCAAATCACTTAATCTCCCCGCACCTAACAAAATAAAAGGGAAACGTTAGAGAAATTGACAGTGTTAAGAACAAAAAGAGACAGCGAGAAGCCTATGAATCTGAGAGCGGAAAGAAAGGTATAGACACGAGAACTCTAGATGTGAGAAACAAAACGAGACAGATTTTAAAAAGAAGCACATGTACAGCTAGGCAGACAACGACAGAGGAAGATAAAAAGAACAAGCGCGGTCCCGAAAGTGAAAGAGGACCGCGCTGCAGCCGGAGCATGGGGATCTCTTGTCTTTATGGGGCCATGTGTTTGAACACATGGCCCCATAAAGATAAGAAAGTGCTTTGCGACAGACGCAAAGCAGGCAAGCAAGTCCGGGTGGGCCGGCCCAAAAAGCCAAAGGGAGGCAACCCAGAAAGCTCATTTCCAATGGCAGGCCACCGTTTAGCATAAACGGTGACGCCAGCCAATGGAAATGAGGGGCGGGGCTTAAAGCCCTCTTCTGAAAGTCCTCATTAACAATAAATCTCGCCGAGCGAGCTACGCATGTGCGCAGCAATGCTAGGCGAGACCTAAAAACCAAAGGTCTTGAATAACGCTATACTTAAAAAAAAACAGAGCCATTGACATTGGCAGCGCTTGTTATCATTGGTGTCTCTGCCCTGATTAAATGCTCCAGGATCGTTTGGCATATGTATATGTTTAATTATTATTTATTCGATACTTTATTGATGTGTTTCATTTTTGGTTTATTTTAAGTACTAAATGCAGTTGGTATGCAGCTTCAAATTAATCATATCACTAGATGTTCACATCAGTAAATCCTCTAGGGCCTCATTTATGGCATTTTGTCACGTAGGGCAGCCCAGCAAGGCACCTTGCTGAGCTGCCCTACGCCAAAGTGAAAGGGCAGGAATGCACCGCATTCAAGCAATACTGTGCATTCCTGTCCTTTCTGCCTGCAATGGCGCCATTTTGGCAGGCTAGCACAAGGTAGCCACCCGTGCACCATGGTGCAAGGGTGCCTCCGTTGCAGGCAGGATTGTTTTTGTGCAGGAAGGAGCACCTTCCTGCCCAAAAACAATCCTATGAGACATATTTCTCCTCGTTATACCACACCTCGGGAGGCATATGGACTTGTCGCTTCCCCAGGTTTACATCACTTTGTCATTCCGGGGCAGAGTCAAATTCCATGGATGCTGTGTGGGAAAATCCACTGCAATGCCCATGGAACCCCTCCTGGGTGCAGAGTAAGGTGACATATAGAGACTTACGCTGCATCGCCTTACTCATGATTTATGGGGCAACACAAAAGCCACGCAGGGTGGCTTTGCGTGATTTTACAAATCTTTATGAGAGCCCTACGTCATGCATGTACCACTTTATGTGGTGCGAACGTGACACAGGGCTCTTATAAATGAACCCCTTAGCTCCTCATTTATGAGGAATTGGCATAGGGCAGCGCAACAAGTCTTCTTGCGACACAGCCCTACCCCAATGGGAAAGGGCTGGAATGCACAGTATTTATGAAGTATAGTGCATGCCTGTCCTTTCCCCCTGCACTGGAGCACAATTTGCTGCCTAGCGCCAACGTAGGCTCCCTTGCACCATGGTGCAAGGGTGCCTCTGTTGCAGGCAGTATTCTTTTTGTGCAGGAAGGGCCACCTTCCTGCGAAAAAACAATCCCAAGAGGCGTTTTTCTCATTCTATGTGTGCAGCAGAATGCAACACACATGAAAGGAGGAAAAAAACGAGGAGAAATAAAAAATATTTCTCCTCGTTATGCCTGCTCTGTGGAGGTGTAAGATTTTGGCGCTGTACCAGGTTTATGTGATTAAGTAAAACTGGGGCAGCGTCAAAATCCATGGGTGTTGCGTGGGATAGCCCACCCCAACATTCATGGAACGCCTTCCTGGCACAGACTAAGGCAAAGTAGAGCATTGCGCTGCCTTGCCTTACTCCATATCTAATAGGTTATGCAAAGCCACACAAAGTGGCTTTGCGTGACCTTGATGTAGCACAAAATTCACTTTTTCATTGTAGGGGTGCATCATAATCACGAGTAGTCAGCACCTTTGTCGTATTAACCTGGGACAGTAGAACGTGAACTGTAATAACGTGAATTGTGGTGTGTTAGAAAGATTTTTATGTAAACGTGAAGAGATTAACGTTGAATTCATATGTGTTTAGCTGAAAATATTAACGTGCAGAAATCGTGTATGCTACAGACAATTATTCATGTATTTGATGTGCTTATGTAACGTGTTGATATAGAAGTGCTCAGCAAAAAGTGTTCATTTATATGTAATTTCGTTAGGCCTGTATGCTATTTCTTATGTTGGCTGATTTCTGTAGGCCTGAAGTGCATTTTCACTGGAAGCTCTCGCATTAGATTTGATAGTTGAATTTCATGTGCATGTTGGATTTGTTCCTTCTCACGTTTCTGTTGCAGGTGGAAGACTCATCCTTGTTAGTTAGAATAATGTCTTTGTTTTAGGAGTTAGGCTTAGGGAGAAGAGGGTACATTGAGCATTGATACTAATGGAGAACTGTTGTACTTTCTCATCAGAGCAAGCCTGGTAATCAAGGTCATCTCGCCAAAGCTTGGGAGCATTGTTGCCTAATGGAAAATTACCTACGAGGAGGTGACCTGACTGGATGGTGTGATTTTGCAATGCACTATGGGATACTACCTGTGGTGTTGATGTATTGTAACTGGGGAAAGTGTCCAGGGGACTTCTGCCTTGCCTTGAGAGAGAGCATCTTAGAGCAAGCTCTGTAGCTTTATACTACTTGACCCAACTGAGGTGAAGAAACTTCTTAGGAAGACTTCACAAGCTGACACCTTAACTGATCTTGCCTTGGGAAATGCTATGTAGGGATGTCACGTTAGTGTTAGAGTAGGGGCAGACTAATGCTTTATACCCACGCACTTCCGATGAAGGGGAACCTGGACGTCTGCTCCATAATCTTTTGTATCCTGATTCTCGAACTAATCATTTTGTGCATGTTGCACCACCTTAACTTCATCTGTAGATTTGACTTTGTATTAGTTCCAATATATTTCTACACCGTCACTTTGAGGTGCCTGTGCGTCCAGTTGCTCTTGACTTTGTAATAAACCAACTAAACTTAATTGGGAGTCTGTGATTCTTAAGAGTCATAGTAAATTGGAACTGAAATGATTGATTGGCTAACAATTTCTCTCCCCTCTGCGTTTTCATGCTGAAAAAACAGAACCATCAACCTGAGGTTCCAGAGCGGATCTAGAACATGGAACCCAGCTCCTTCAGCCTCATAGATATGGCTGAGAGGTTTCCGCCGCTGGAGCGTCAGAAAAAGTGGCGGACCGGCGGAGCAAGCCTCTCATAAATAAACCGATTAGTGTAAAGATTCCAGTGCAAACCCAAAGTCAGAATAATTATTTATATTTTCTGTTAAGAATTTGATGAGTGACTTATTACAAGTACTCCAATGCTGTTAATTAAAGTGGCAGGTATTGAACTTTTTTGCTGCACATAGAATTATTTATTTTAGTAGGAAGCAAAAATCTAACCTGCTTGTTCACTAGCACAATTCCCAGAATGCATTTATTTGTAGGAAGTACAGTTATGAGCGACCCATCCTCAAACAAGTCTTTGTCCACAAAGAACTAGCTTTTAAGGAATGGTTCTCTGTCTCAGGCATGGTTGCTGAGGCCCCAGGTCACATATTCATATGTATTTTCACAAAGACAGTCATTCCTGTGACATGGATTTGCAGAGTGCATTTCATTACATAGACCATTTAATTGCATCTAGGTTGACATTTCAAGTTATGTCAAAACTATTTTATTATTGCCAATCAACATGTTCTCACTATGGAGGCTATTTTTGTCAGGAGACAACAAGAAGCCCCCAAAGACCCTCGGGTTCCAAATGTTATTCCTTACCACTTTCCTTCACTAGTGGCTTGCTTTTGTATAAACTTCAAATCATTGCCTAACCTTAGCAGAGTGCACAAGCAGCAAATTCTTCCTCAAAGAATATACTTGTGATACATGTGCAACAAGCAGCTAAACCATGCAGCTGAAAAATACAGTTAAAAGATAAAAATTAATATAGAAATTAAATTAAAACAAACTCCGCCCCACACTGAAGAAAGGCATGTAAAAGGTATTCAATGTTATCCTATGGAAAATGCAAAATGTGTAAAAATGAACTCTGACTTCCATGCGATTGACAGACCGATGGACCCTCTGTGGCCTACTCACAATTTAACACAATCAAGTAGACATTGAGTGCTGCTGACAGTTGTCACCTATGGACTCATCGTCATCTGAAAACCTCTGAGTACCGGAGCAGTACTCAGAATTCCCTCACTCTACAAACAATGGTGCCATGGGCACTGGCAACCCAGATTTTCCTGTGTCTTAGTGGGCACTGACGTCACACCTGTGGCATCTCTTCCAACTCATCCTTCAGAGTTCCAAGTAATTTCAGGCTGTGTATTGGTTGTAATTGAATGTGTTTGATGTAACAACCTAAGTGGCCAAGGGTATGCCCAGACCTGAATTCCTTGCTCATTGTGCCACTGGAACCACACTACACCTGACTGAAGAGGCCCAATCAGGCTGAAATCCATCTTAAGTTGCTTGTGTTCCGGTTCAGAAAGGACGCGTGACTTGGCAGTTTGGGCTGGGCTGTTCTTATTAGAACAGAACCAAGACTGTTTGCCTATGGCTGGGTCTAATCGGAAGAACACTGGGTTGGAATCCTACCCCGAGCAATGGCAGTGCAGTCACCTCCCATTATCTTTTGTGTGTTTGATTACTAATGTATATTCTGCCTGTTGGCAGTATCCTGCAGCTGGGGTTAGGTGAGTGGAGGAGCAGAGAGGTGTAAAGGCAGGAGGTAACCCATGCAAAAACCCTTAATCTCCGTCCAATCGCCTACCACTGGCAAGAAGCTGGCTTAACCTCATCTCCTTTGACAGGAAGGCCTCAGGAGGAAGAAACTGGCACTGCTGGTCCATGATGTACTATGGTAGAAAGCAGGTTTTATTAGGACTTTTAGGACACTAGGCACAACAACAGCTATCAAGGCCCTTGAACATTGCTGCTAAGTGGCCCCTTGCCATGTCACGCGTGACACCTCTCTGTCTTGGCTATTTTATCGGTAGCCCTTTGCATGCTTAGGATTTTCAAGTCTGTTTTTATTATGGTAAAAAGAAAACTGTGAGCCCCAGAACTTAAGTGCAGTAGGGCAAAAAAACACAGAACTGGCTGAGTGGTGCCAGAATGCTGTGTGGTAAGATGGCAGGGTAAGCTGTATTCTCTGGCAACCCGGGGACAAAAACCATCAAAATCCTAGTGTTGAACTCCGGCACACATTGAATACTAAACAGCATTGGTGCCACGGTGGCAAAAGCCAGGATGCCCTGGCGATCGGTTAAGGGAGGAGCTGGGCGTGCATTGAGCTGAAAACAGAGGTGGATAATGAAGGGCTGAGAAGTCAAAGCAGACAACAATAGGAGATGCACCTCAGCTAGAAATCTGTGCGAGTAGTGGATAGAAAACTTTCCAGGCAAGCTGCAAAGAGCCTTGCCTTAGAGTGGAGGAGATAGGAGATGCTGAGCCCGCTTTGCATGAAAGCAAGTGTAATCGAAAGTAGCAGACTACTCGTGCAGGCCCTTGAGTTTCAGGGCGCGCATGACTTGGCCGCTGCCACAGCCCAGAGTGGTGCAGCAAGAAGAAAGTCCAATCCCAGGCAAAAGCGCTCATATGCGGGCAGGGGTTTGCTCTGAGAACATTGCTTAATTTGACCGGGGGATTGTGGTGCTTGGCACCAGCACTTAATTGTCAACACCGGCACTTATAACAGCCTGGCACATGGAGGCGCTGTTTGTCTAAACTAGAGATGAACACAACAACATTTATTTATTAACTCAATATACATTAAAGTTGACTGATACTTGCAGCCCAAGTCATTCTTATAGTTTGGGGACCTTGAATAGTCTGAAATGCTACACTTGTAGGGTGTGTTCTTTAGTAGTTGGGTTGGTTCTGTCATTGGTAGCACTGGCAGGGACAATGGGTGAAGTGGACTCCTGACGAGGGCCGTGGCACTTCTTTTAAAAAAAATTAAGCACTGCCTGAGAAGGAACTGTAAGCAGGGCTGATCCACATCAGCATACTCGGAGACCTGCACAGGTGGCACAGAGGTACCAGATTACTGCAAAGTGATCACAGAAGCAGATAACTGCAAAGTGGTCATAGAAGTAGCTGGTCATTACTCCAAATGCTGCTTCTGCCCAGATTAATTACATACTTAAGGGATGCTGAGTCTTCTAGACACACGCTCCAAACTAATGTAACTATTTAAAGTCCTCTCATCCACCCAACGTTCTGTTTTCGTTGACTCAAGCCCTTTTATTCCTCGTTGGCCTGGTCTGAACAGGGTGGGAGGGAGGGGTAATTAATCTGGGCAAAAGCAGCATTTGGAGTAATGCAATTACCAGTAAATAATTATGTATTACCTCCGCATGCCGCTTCTGCGCTGATTAATTACATATGTGAGATGTAGCAAGCAATGATAAAACCAGGACAACCAAGAATCACTGTTGCACAAAAGAAAAACACTTTTTATTTATAATTGATTCCTCTTCTATTACATCACAGATGAAAGAGCCTTTTAAGCAAATCTCTCCTAAAATTCTATCTCTTGCTGAACTCTGTAACGTTTGACAAATGTAGATGGGGACACCCACGTTGCAGTTCTGTAGTTTTCTGCCAGGATGGCACATTGAACATCAGCTAATGATGCCGCCATGCCCCTTGTTGACCTCCCCTCTGCTCCTGAAGGGAATACCTGCTGGGTAGTATGCTAACGCTATGACTGTTCTCACCCATCAACTTAGAGTCTGCGTAGAGGTGTAAGCTAGGGGTGGGTGATAAATTCCTCTCCGCTGGTGCAGTTCGCAGAGTTTTGCCCACTCCACATTATGCTTGTAATGTGGAGTTCTGTCAAAACTCTGCCAATCACCGTGTAGTGGAGTTTTTTCTTGTGCATGGCTCGCCAATGGTAAGGTGGCAAGCATGAGTGAGAATTGGTGTCCCCAAGCGTGATTTTGGGCACTAGGACGGCATCTGTTCAGCTTTTCTCAACGCAGGCGGTCACAGCTGTTCGCGGTGAAAAAGCTGACTCTCAAGTAGAAAATCTACTTGAGCAGCAGCAAAGAAGCAGCACCTTCTTGCATGCCGCATGATGCCGTTCACACTGATTTTGCAGCATGTAACAAGCTCCCAGCACTAAAAAGTAGCACAACATGCCGATTCCGCCCGCTTGCGGAACTCTGCGGAATCTCACAAAGTTTTCATGTCACTCCACGGAATTCTGCAGAGGGAAACTCTGCGAGTTCCACGCATCCTTACTTTAAGCCCTTTCTAACAGAACCAAAATTCACAAATAACGTATAGTCCCTTCTAGTGTCTTTGGTTCGAATGCCTGCAATTTTTTGTAAATAAATAAAAACTGCTTGTCTAACATCTAAACGATGTAACAATTTTTGCTCTGAGGTTTGAGGATTTGGAAGAAAAATCGGAAGAACAATTTCCTTCTCCGGATAGAATGGACACTTTATTTTGGGAACAAAAGAAGGTTCCAAGGTAAGGATGACCATGTAACCGAAGACTCATAGGAAAGAGAATGTGGAAGATAAAGACCCTAGTTCCCCCAAGCTTCTCGCCAATGTTATAGCCACATGATAAAAGGTCTTAAAATTTGGAATCTGATTTCAATGGACTCCAGAGGCTCAAAGGAAGAGAGTTATAGTGCTCAGAGAACCAGTAATAAATATAAATCCCAAGCTAGAAACCTTAGTCTTAGAAGTCAAATATTCTCAACTCCCTTAAGTAACCTCCTAACTAACTCTAGTTTCACCTCCAAACCTCCCCAAGCACTTCTAAAAGCCTTAAGTGCTTCCCACCGTGCTTTGAAAGAGGAAACCTTTAGAGCTAATGAGAAACCATCCTGTAGAAACTCGAGAATGTGCACAAGTCGAGTGGAGTGAGAAACCAACTGTGGAACACTACTTCGCAAAGCTAGACCAATGCCTCCTGTCTGAAACTAGAGTGTCGCTTCTCCTAGAGGACTATATGGACTCCACTAGTCCTTCAGATAGCCCCCTAGACAACAACCCTGCCTTCTCAACCTCCAAGCCGTTCACTTCAGTTTCCTGAGAACTGGAATCTGCAATAAAGGGTAAGGGGCCTGACATGGGTGAAACAGCAGGAGCCAATCAGTATCCGCTTTCAACATCACTGCCAGAGAGAACCTGGTGGAACATGGCCAAGCTGGAGCAATTTGAGGAAGTCTGTTTTCTCTCTTCTCAACCTTACTAAGAATCTCTGAAGAAGAGGGCATGTGGAAAAGGCTCACAAAAGACCCACTGGCCAATCGCTTGTTTTTTATTACAATTCCAAAGAGACCAAACATGAACTGGTTACCTGTTCCCATTAGAGCTTATTATTGTTTTTAAATGTTTAATTATTATTTTCAATATAGTATGCACACCACATTTAGAGGCAATTCGTACATATCGCAACTGTGGCTAACATTAACAGAAACACTTGTACGTTTATACAGTATAAGGAGAAATCATAACATTCAATACGGTCCAAATCATTATCTGTGAGGGAATGCCTGTCGGCTGAGTTTGCGTGTAATATTTATGGAACATCTTGGCTGGCAGCGACCATGATTCCAGAGGGGGAGTGTTCCTGACATTGTGTTAGTTCTTCGGGAGTACAATAGTGGCATTGGTGACACCTATACATTGCAAAGACCTATGTCCTATGGCGTCAGCTGCTGTCAGTAGTATTGGAGTGGAGTAGATATGTGCGCAGGGGATGCCAGACATCTCGAGGAAGGGACGTTGGCAGTTGCATCTGGGCATATAGTTCACTGGCTGTGTCACAAAAGACAAGACTCTTAAGCCATTGCGCTATAGTAGAGTCATGCACTTCCCCAATGTATGGCAACCTCACTCTTTGCAAGAAGAAGTGCGATTGTGTCGTCAGTAAAATGAGTGTCTTTTGACCAGGAGACAGCATGGCCCTTGGGGAACATATCTCCAGCGGTATGTAACGTAAATCAGCTGAGCGTGCGTTTGGCAGTGGATTCTACCATCAGGTGAGTTAGCGGTTGTCCGCAAGTGGGAGCACAGGCGAATACAGGCACTCTACACCCAAGAAGCACTGCAATCGGTGCCACGCCCAACAGGTGGTAAAGAGTGGCTGAATGTCTTTGGGGTCCAGGGGTAGTCCGGTAGATATAACAGCATTGAGGAGTGCAGAGCCAGTCAGGTCTCTATCAATCTGACTATAGGGAAGACGAGTGTCCCCACGGTACCAATGCTATGCATACTGGTACTGAGCTACTAAATAATGAAGATGAAAATGGGGCACGTCGAAACCACCCCTTGCGCAACGGAGGGTCAATGCACACCAGCCAACACGTGGTCTGCGGCCGACCCAAATCAACCTCAACAGAAGTCCCCTCAGAGAGGCGAAGAAAGCGTTGGTAAGAGGGATGGGTATATTAAGAAACAAGTAAAGAAATCTAGGCAGGACAACTATTTTAATTATAGCGATGCACCTAGCTATCGATAACGGCAGTTTGATCCACCGTTCAATTTGCGATGTTAATTTATCCACAGCCAGGCCATAGTTAAGGCGGAGAACCTGCTCATTATCGCGATGGACATGGACACCCAAATATTTAACCATGTCAGCACACCATCGCAGGGGTAAGTCACTTTGGAATTGCTGAGCAGCCTCTGTCAGCAGAAATAGTTCGGACTTGTTCCAATTAATCTGGAGTCCTGAAAATAGTCCAAATCTCTGAGGGCCAGATGTACGACCATTTTGCATGCGCAAAATCGGTCGCAAAATGATTTGCGCATTCAAAAATGGCCATATACAATGTCCGAAAGGCACTCGCAATTGACAAAATTGCGCTGCGAGTGAATACAGACTCACTTTTTGCGTCCCCAAAATTTCGCAAATTGCGACTCGCAAAATCGCATGCAGTTACAAATTGCGATTAAGCACAAATAGGCCCATTTGCGCATGCAATTTACCACTAACTAGAAGTAGGTGGTAATCAGGCCCAACCTATAAAAACAGTTCCAGAATGCATCAGAAACCTTTCCCCAATGGCTGCCCTGTACGTGTTAGCGAGGAGGAGGCGGATAATGGGGGCCCTGCAGAGGAGGAGACAGGAGAGAATATTCAGAGTCAGGCTAACATTGTTGGATAAGACAGAGGAGGAGATTTATGAGCAGTACAGGCTTAGTAGCAGTGCCATACTAGACCTCATAGACACCTTGAAGCCACAACTTCAGAGCAGAACCCTGCGCAGCAATGCAATTCCCACACATGTGCAGGTCTTGTGCTCCCTCCACCTCTTGGCCACTGGTAGTTACCAGTATGTAATTGCAGTGGCTGGTGGTGTGTCTCAGAGTGCGCTTTGGCGTTTTTTCCATAATTTCCTAGACGCCTTGCTATACCACATCCATCAACACATATACATGCCCAGAGATGATGAGGAAGTAGACCAAACAAAACTTGATTTTTACAGATTAGCAAGGTTTCTAAAGGTCATAGGGTGCACAGATGGGACCCATGTGCCCATATGTCCCCCATCCCTCATTGAATACATCTTCCATAACAGGAAAAGCACACATTCCCTCAACATTCAAGTTGTGTGTGACGCTAAAAACATCATCACAGACATTGTAGCCAAATTCCCTGGAAGCACCCATGATGCATACATTTTCAGATACAGTGGTCTATACCAAAGGTTAGAAAGAGGTGACTTTGATGATTGATACCTCCTAGGTAATGTTATTACCAGTCCCCAGATAAATGTTTATACACTTGTATGTCTGTAAGCTTATAAGCTCACCATCACATATTTCACAACAGGTGACAGTGCGTATGCCCTGCGTCCATGTATTCTCACGACGTATCTGTCTCCCAACAATATACATGAAAGGCGGTACACCACGGCACACAGGCGCACAAGGACAGTGATTGAGCGTACTTTTGGAATCATGAAATCGCGCTTCAGGTGCCTACACAAGAGAGGGGGAGCTCTGCAGTATGCACCAGAGACAGTCTGTAACATTGTGGCAACATGTGCCATGCTGCACAACATGGCCTGCAGGGGTGGAATGCCCATGGATGTGTTTGACACAGAATCGGAGGATGAGGACCCTGGACCACCTGCCCTACATCAAAGGGATGGTAGCGCTGCAGCAGAGGGGAGAAGGCGAAGGGACAAGATTGCCAAAAACTATTTTTGAAAGGTACGTACACATCAGTTAGACACTCACCTGTACATAAGACAGAACAATTTGTGACTATCAATTGGTGATTTGTTGTGCAAGCATCCATGACCAAACTAAGGACAACATGCCCATCAGTAAATGTAGGCATAAACTACAAATCAAATCAGTTAGGGTTACGTCACCACAACATATGAAGGATATGGTAGAATAACATTATGTAGTGAGCCAACACAGTTCATTTTTTGCCCCTCCGAGCAGCCTGGCCAGAGCTGCCACTACCCAAACCAAGGTGCTAGCTGCTGCTATGGCGCATCACAGGTGTCTTCGTAGCTGAGACGCTGTTGCGGCTTGACACCTCACTATCAGTGCCACCCATGGCACCTCCACCAACAATCATATTTGTCTGCAGTGTTTCCACTGCTGCAGTGATCTTCTCTAGGCCACGAGCAACATCCCCACTGTAGTGGCCCATCTCCACCTGCAGCCCAAGGGTGCGCTGGCTGTGTTGACTGGTTTCATGAGCAAGCCTACTAATGGCCCTACTCAGTGTGTCTAATTTGTGGCCCCTGCTGCGCTCCATGCGCCTAAGCTGTGCCCTTTCCTCTGCCCATTCTTTGGCTAGGTCTGCCACTGTGTTATTGAGGGCATCCAGTTTTGACTCATTCCGGGCCTGAGTTTCTGCAAGTTTGTCCGTAATCATGCGGAAGCCCTGTGTCATCTTCACATTCCTGTGCCTTTGTGTCTTGTGTTGCAGGCGCTGGATTTGCAACATCTCCTGATCCAGTGCTGCAGACATGGCCCCACTGGCTGATCCAGCGGAGGACTGACTTTGCTTCCGCCTTAGCGACTGCTGTGTTGGCCGTGAGAGCCGCACCCTGGTGGCCAGAGAGCGTTGTGATGTTGGGGTCTGCTGTGCGGATGCTGTGACAATGGCTGAGGCCTGTGAAGTTGTTGCTGCCTCAGTTGCTGGGACTTCAGATGAACTGTGCCCACTTGTTTCTCCCACATCCTGCCCTTCCTCCATCTGATCAAGCTCCTGGCTACCCGCAGTGTCATCAGCAGTGTTCTCTCCTTCCAATGGTGTGTCTATGTGACAAAAGATGATAGAATAAAATAAAATATGCGAGTCACTGTTTCAGTGGTGTTGCAATGTTTATCAGCTCAAGTCATTCCCTCACTACACTGAATTTGTCACAGACTACATCTCCCATGATGCAACACTAGTGTTGTTTGTTTGGTGTAAATGGATGTTTGTTTGTGGTTGATTAGTATGCCTGCACAGAACAGGCGTTAGTGGGTATTCACACATCACATTCACATTTCTCACTTACCAGGATTTGTTGCTGGCTGGGCTGTGTCAAGGCTCCCGAAGCCTAATACAGCTGCCCTCTCCAGGGTAGCTTCCACCATGGCATCAGCTGCTGAAGGCTCAGATGAAGTGGATGGCATCCCTTCCAGTCTGTTTGCCTCTTCCAGCCGTGCTGCCACCCTCTCCTTTGCCCTGGAGGGCAGATCGTACCAGTGCTTTTTGATGTCATCAATGGACCGGTGTGCAACTCCAAGGGCATTTATGCGCTGCTGCATCCGACGCCAGATCTTGCGTTTGTCAGACTCTGGCAGACGGTGTGAGGCACTACCAAAAAACTCCTCATGGTGGTTGCAACATTCCTCCGTTATTATGTCCAGCTCCTTGTCAGCAAACTTCGGCTTCCTCAGCCTCTCCTTGGTACCCTTCTTGCTGGCCTTGCTGCTCATGCTGTCTGTAATGCTCACTCAGCAGTGTAGAACAGTGCTGCTGCACCTGGACATGTGCTTGGGTTTTGATCAGGAGTATCCTTGGACACTACTTCCTGTTTTGGGGTCCTTCAGCTCAACCAGGAAGTGTATCCCATTTTTTTTCCCCAAATTCGCTATTTGCCAGTGCTTTATTGGGCTGTTTCAGGCACACTCGCAAATTGCTGATGCAAAATAGTTCTTTTTAACAGGGCTCGCTAATTGCGTGCCTTTAGCGACTCGCAAATAGCGAGTTGGCGAAATAGCGTTGCGAGTCGATACCGACTCGCAATCATGTTTTCTATTACGTTTGTAGGTACCAAATAGCGACTCACTATTTGCAAGTCGCAATTTGTCGCAAATAGCAAGTTGCAATTTTCGCAGGTCGTACATCTTGCCATGAATCTCTTCAATATCGGGCCCAGATTCGTGGCAGGGTGGCGAATGAAAAGCAGGATATCGTCCGCGTAGAGCAATAGTAGCAGCGGGCCGGTGTCAAACTGCAAACCGCGCCAGATGTGCTTCTCCTGCAGGTGTCGGATTAATGGGTCCATCGCCATAATGAATAGGAGCGGGTAGAGTGGGCATCCCTGTCTTGTGCCCCTAGCCAGTGGGAACGGAGCAGTTAGAAAGCTGTTGGCGTGAATGCGGGCCGTTGGGTGTGAATTAAGAAGCTGAATTAGGGAGGTGAAGCCTCATGGGAGAATCGAGTTTCTACAGCGTTGCCCACAGGAAAGGCCACTCAAGTGAATCAAAGGCTTTCTCCGCATCGAGAAAGGCCACAGCCGCAGAGATATATTGGGATATTCTATTGATCACAGAGAACAGCGTGCGTACGTTTATAGAGGTAGAGCACTGGGGGCCCATTAGAGTTTATTAAATGCAATAAGGTAACTTCAATGTTATCCTATGGGAGAGGTAGGCCCTTGCAGTAGTGAAAAACAAGTTTACGAGGTTTTCAGTCCTGGGACATGTAAAACTTAAAAGTACATGGTCTACTTTTTAAATACATAGCACCATGTCCTCTGGGATGTTCAGAGCCTACCCCAGGGATGACATATGTATTAAAAAGGAAGGTTTGGGCCTGACAAAAGAATTATTTTGCCAGGTCAAAATGGCACTTTAAAACTGCACACACAGGCTGCAATGGCAGGCCTGGGACATGTTTAAAGTGCTACTTAAGTGGGTGGCACAATCAGTGCTACAGGCACACTAGTAGCATTTGATTTACAAGCCCTGGGCACAGGTAGTACCACTTTACTAAGGACTTACTAGTAAAATAAGTGTAACAATTGAGTATAAGCCAATCTTTCCGTGTTTTAGGGCGAAAGCACAAGCACTTTAGCACTGGTTAGCAGTGGTAAAGTGTGCAGAGTACTAGTGCCAGCAAAAATGAAGCCAGCAAAGCAGGAGGTCTGAAGGCAGTAAGTGTGGGGGAAAACCACGTCAAGGATGTCAGGTCTAGTATCTCGTATTTTCCCAAGTGGCAAACATGTGTACAACCGCAATACCTGATCTCTGAAATAACTGTTGAAACGGCTGATGACTGAGAAAAGAGTTGTTTGAAGGAGGGATCTCTTGACTCAGCCTGTCTGCCACAACATTTACAGTGCCTTTGATGTAAACAGCTTATGTAGTGTAGTTCCTATAGTACCCCTGCAGGACCTGCGCTTTTGGTTTAACATACACAGTGGGCCTGGTGGCAGACTGATTCTGAGCACTCCCACCGCGTATGTTAGCCTGTTTGCATTAGCTAGCTCACAGTGCCACTAGAATCTCCTTTTTATCAGAGAGATTAGTTTTTGGCAACCTCAGAACACGACAACCCTGATTCCTCAGACTCGTGGAAACAATGTACTACTTTCCGCTCAGTCACTCCTGCTTGCTCATTTGGTCTCAGAGAGTTACACAGAAGAAACAGTCGAGCGTGTTTACAATAAGAATTTATTGCACAGTTGTTCTTCTAGTATAAAATATGTGTGCTGCGACAACTGTTAAACAGTAGCAGAGATATATGATCAACAGTACAGTGAATAAAACGGGATAGTACAGCTCTACCATTTTGCAATAGCCATAAACATATACATGAATATAAAATGCATTTATAAAATAAAGCGCATACTCCTACAATGCCTGTCTAGATGTACCTAAGTGTACCTAGCATGTGCGTAGGTGCGGAAGAAGCCAAGAATCCTGCTAGGATTTAGTCAAACCCCATTACCTGAATAATGAGAGTGTGGGACCTCGTCCTGGTCTCGAGTTGGACACCCCGCAAGGGATGATTAGACCACTGTCAGCTGGAGCCTCAGCATCTCTGGTAAGTGTGTCGACCTGGAAGTCTCGGTTCCCTCTGACTACTGATAGCAAGAGGTGCTGTATTTATACAGAAAAGTATAGAGTCCCTTTGTCCCTTGTGTCTTGTGTTAGCCATTGTTGGGTATGAAGATGACGTATGGGATGAACTGTTTACGTAGATGTTTATGCAGGTGGATTCTAGCCCCTGCCTGGTTTCCTAGAACTCTTATGAATATTTAATCATACTGGATGAGCACATCTAAGATGGTATAGGAGGCCATTGTTCGGGAAAAACCCTCCTTCTGTACCCAAACCACAGTCTAGATAAGGTTCAGCCCTCAGCGCCCGTTATTGTGGAGAATAAGGAACTAATGTAGGTGAAAGATTATGCCTATATAAGGGGATCTCAAACCATGCCTATATTAGGGCATCTATATGAAACATAACACCCACTCCTCTTATGAATAGTCAACAATAATAAAGAACAACAGCAAACTACTAATTCATACTAGATGGTAGCACATATAATTGTCAGTGAGCCATATAAAAACATTTTTAAAATTGCAAAAGCATATTAAAAACATTTCTAAGAGGGGAAAAATGTGTAGAGTCAGTAATTGAATTTGTACTCAAGCTAAAGGTCTAACTGAGTTCATTTATAGAATTTAAAACTCTTACAAGCGTTTTACAAGGCCATGCTTTCTCTAGCAATAGTGTCAATTTAGTAGGAAATGTTCCAAATTTAATCAGAGTCGAAAGGAAAAAGGTTCTTTCCCAGCACATGATGAGCCAATTGAAGATTAAGTGTCCTGGCTGGGAGACGCAACATCACAGTCACTTGCTGTAGGGGACGGGAATTGTAATATTTCACACAGTACGTCGATGGAGCACAGATGATATTCAGTACTGCCCATAGTTGGCATATCGGCAGCCGGTGCTGTAGTCGATACCTCAGTGCCCGTAGTGCTAGTTGTAGCGCTTGTGCTGGTGTCAGCGCTAGTGGTTGCTGAGCTGATGCTCACCCCAGTTGTAGCAAAAGGCAAAGGCACCTGCGGGTTTTCAAGGAATGCATTCGTCAGGATAGGAATACGCTGGGGACACAGCCGAGCGTGGTACCTCAGCGGTTCCAGCCTCGTGTTCAAGTCCGCAGGTGTCTCCGACTCGAGTGTCAGACAAATATCCAACATGCATTCTTCACCGCAAAACAGGCATCGAAGAACAGGTAAGATGCAGTCCATCCAGACTGGTCTAAACGATAAGAACCAAGAAGCACTCAGTTCTCGTAGGCGAGACGCACCCAGATGTTGTACCATGCGCTCACGGTATCTACATTCCAGAAGAGCTTTTGCCATTTCGTTCGTGATTGGGCCGTCCATTGCGTATCAGGAAAATGACGATCAGAATTCCAGCTATTAAAAGCAGTATCAGAGGTAAACCTCCAAAGATGCTTCCAAACACGGAGTGTATAAAATTTGGGATAACTCCGAGGACTGTTTGGAAGGTGCTTAGAAAACCTGACCCTATGGTTTTAAATAGGTGTACAATACCACTCGTATCAGACATATTAAAGATACGACCCACCATTTCTACGAAATGAAAGCAGCAGTTTGTACGAATAAGTGCCTGTATCTCGGTCGAGGTCCTTGCAACTTGAAGATCAAAGGTCTCTCGAGCAGAGGTTAAGGGTACAGTTTGCTGTAAAAGCATGGCTTTCATTCTGCTCAAAGTATCACATTTTATAAAAGATATGTCTAACGAAGGCCACAAAGGCGCCTCCCTGACTGTACTTGCTGGGGGAAACAATACTTGCATACAGCAAGTAACCCTGGCGTTCACGGTGACCAGATAGGCGATGCCCGGAAGCATGCCACAGCAGCCTTGATCATTCAGCATCAAGTAACTCCCCTTCGAGAGTAGCTCGAAAACTGGTGTGATCACGGCAGCTGGAGTTCCATTCATGTGGCAAGACAGATTCGCCACCGAACCATTACAAGCTCCATGTAAAATAATGTCCTGACACATGAGAGAGCCGCTTAAAGCTTTCTTGCAGTTTGTACCACTCAGAAACACTTCACGATCCCCACTCCGGCATCGAAATCTATATGGTAATTCCCAGGATTCCTTAATGTATTCTCTACCCAATTTTTCATATCTGCCTGCCTGCCTTTGCTTAAGGCAATACTGAAGCTGAAAGGTCGTGACCGGGAGAGTGATATGGCCGTGTATTAGCCATTCTGTTAATGGTGATTCCTCCACTGTGAATGGTAGCCTGTCCAGTTTTTCAATACGCAGCATTGTATATTTAGCTCCCCTTTGTGCCATTTCTATCTGTGTATCTGTTAGATTGTATTCAGAAAACAGAGACGTACTGTTTATAAAACGCCAAGGCACAAAGCCTGCACGCAAAGATTGCAGCGTCCAGCTTAATAACATAATAGAACGTAACTGAGATTGGCCGTGTTGTAGTATGGCTAAATCCTGTTCCAGTATGTCGATAGCAGAAGATACAATGTTGCCCAATGAATATATCCTGGAGGTCAAAGTTGTTAACCCATTATCTACCACAGCTAAAGCTTTTTCTAAGTTTATACGGTCTATTTCCCGTATTCTCTCTGCGGCCTCTTGTTGGGAAATCTTCCAGTTTTCATTATAGGCAGCATAAATGCCTGCATATATGAAACGTTTTTGACGTGTTTTCCTGGGTCCTAGTAAAAAGTCCCTAAGATCCATGTCATGTGAGAGTAAAGATAAGTGTTGTTTCACTTCTGCAAGTGTTGAGGTTTCTAGCCAACCGAGGCACAACTTCCCAACAATATTGGATGTCACTACCCCTGGATGTTCTCTCTGTACATAACGTGGGTCTGGCCTATGGATACTGAGTCCCTCGGTGATGTTCAGGAATCGCTTATGACAGCTATTTGTGTCTAAGGGCCAAACCACCCACTGTTTCCAATTTGGGTCTGTTCTATTGTACTTTAAGATGTCATCCACTGTTGCCCCTTCTTTTGTAGTTGAATTCTGCCACCCCCCATATGTTGGTGTTGGAAACCTAGGGGTGTTCAGGTCCTTGCTCTTGGCTAGTCCAAGACAGGATGTCTGTTGCACAGTATCATTTTAAAAAAATCATCTGCTGTGGAATGAGGCATGCTCTAAATAGTGCCTCTGTACCCTGGACTTGTCAGTCCCTTGAACCCCAAACTGATTTTAAGTCAATTTCGTCTTTCCATAGGTCGAAACCCTGTTCAGACAATTGGGCCAAAAAGGAAGCAGAGTAAATCTGTTTAGTGTTTGTCAACATAATTTTCAGTGCTGATGTTGGTGCAACCTTATAGTAATATGAGGCTGGATCTGTGGTGTTAAACCCTGAAAAGTATGAAAATTTCTGTGCAAACGTTTGTGAACTACTTTTTGGTGGTGTTGGGCAATGTTCCCACTGATGGTACTCAAAAACATTCCTAGGTGAAATGGATTTGTGCAGGAAATGATGACCATAATGTTGGTAACAGTACAATGTGTCATAATCTGAAGAACCCTCTAACATTTCATTGTTAGAAAATGCCGCAGTTTTCTCTAAATCAGACAACATGTTATTAACTGGTTCAGAGTCCCAATCATCAGAAAATGTACTTGAGGTAATTATATCACTTAATTAAATTTTAAATATATGATTAATTTTTAAAAGTTCGGTCGGGCCGAATATGTTAAAATCAACCTTGTCCCATACTATACCATCCGGTATAGGAACTGCTGTAATGTTCACTGATGACAAGTCTCTTTGCTCACGATGTGATGAGGATGTGGCTTCAGTAGTATGTTGACCTTTTGGGCTGTGGAGCTTTGTTGAAGATAGCGTCCATTAATAAGCATACTGAAAGTTAGTACTAAGCCAAGCCAGAAAAGAAAAACAATATCCCGGAAATTACCCAGAGTTCAATCCAAGGCGATACCAGGTATGTCTTTTTTAGAAAGTGAAGAAAGTTCTTTATTTGTTGCTTGAATGGTGTTTTGGCTGGCGTCGTTTCCGGCTCGCTTGGATCCAGAGAAAACGTATCAAAGTTCATGAAATAGCCAGAAGCAGTTCGATCAATTGTAGGAATTGCATCAGGATTAGTTGGAATGTTATTTTGCTCTTGACGAGGCATATTGATGTAGACTTCTGTATTAGGTCTAATTGCAACTTGTGAATTATTCTGATGTTCATTTTGAATTTGAATGTCTGGTTCAAGTGGAACAAGTTCCATAGCATTGTTGCTTAGTCCTTCATTCCTTACAGGTGGCTCTTCAAACGTAATGAGTCTTTCTGTTTGAACTTCTTGGATTGTAGCAAGAGGAGGGCGTCTGCTACTGTGGAGACCACGAGGCCTACTGCTTATTATTGGCGACATAGTGTGGTTTGATTAAGTCGATTGAGACAAATCTTTTCTCCTTTTTCCTGGCAAGAGGCGGCAAAAGTACAGTTCTTGTTCCTTGTACTGCAAGAACTGGTACAGGTGTTCTGTATGAAGGTCCAAATTCCTTTTTGTCCGCAATTTTCTCTCTGACCAGATCCCCGACTTTTGGGATCCAGACAGGTCTTGCTGTGTCTGCCTTGACTTCCCCAGTGGCAGTCTGCTTTAGTCAGACATTGCTTTGTTTTGTGCTGGATTCATTTAGACCCTGTAAAACAGTCAACGATCATGGATATCAAATGGTTTTTCATCCGCCACTCCGCCTTCACAATCAAGATCAGGTACCCACATTTGTGTCCCAACGAGGACTTCATATGGAGTGACACCCCCTAGAGAGTTTCTTGGCTGGTTGTTTAACGCCCGCTCTACCCCATAAAGGTGTTTGACCCAACTACCACCCTTGCCTAATACATTAGCTGTTAAAGATTGCTTTAAGTCCCGGTTTTTCCTATCCACAACCGAATTTCCCTCGGGATGGTACGGAGAGGACTACCGAAATGCTACGCCCATTCCTTCCATTGCCTCTTTGTAAGCCCGAGAGCTAAACGCAGGGCCGCGGTCAGAATGTAACGTGCTAACTGCGTATGTGCCGATAAAGATTCGCAAATCTTTGATAACAGTTCGAGCGTCAGCCGAGCGCTGAGGCCATACCCATAGGAATCTCGAGCACGAATCCACTGCAACCATGATATATTTGTAAGCCCCGTCCGTTTGTAAGCGGCCGCAGTGGTCCAAGTACACACATGCGAGAGGTTTGTCTGATTTTAATAATGGCGTCTGCGCTGGTTTTGCTACCGTGGAGCCTTTCATCTGCTGGCAGATGTCGCAATTCAAGACATAGTCTTTAGTTTGCTTGGTCTTAGTATGTCTTTGCTTAGTCTTTAGCTTGCTGATACCTGTCAGGTTTCCTAATATTATCCCTATTCCTAAGGTTGTACCTCTTTTCAGAGGGCTCCTGTGGAGGAGACCTACCTCGGGACTGAGATCTGTTGTCTTTAAACTTTTGTTGTTTTTTATTATCCCACTTCTTTTTAGAAGAAGTCGGTGTCTGCTTAGAAGTGTCCTTTTCGGGACTGCCCATTAGTTGAGGTTTTACAGCTTTTCCCCCCAAACTATCCCTGCCTAACTCTGCATATGCAGTTTCAATTATTTTGGGTAGTTCAGTCTCCTGTTCTAAAGGAGAATACTCCCGTATGCATTGGCGGATTGCCACTGATGCTGCCTCTCCTTTAATATTTGCCAATATTATTGCTGATACCTGGGCATAATTACCTAGTAATTTCATCCCTAAGTGCAGAGCAGGCTCTGCTCCGTACTCATTTTGTATTTGTCTTAATACATCTGGTACTACAGCTAAGGATGGAATACCATGTGTTCTTGTATATATGGCAGCAAAGACTGTACCCCAAGAGGTACAATCCTCTAATTGTGGTGTAATCCCCATGGGCAAGCAGATTGTTAACATTCTGTGTTTTTCAAATGGTGTGGTATTTGGGAATATTGCTTCTAACTGGGTTATTTTCTGAGCTACCCAGAAAGGAATTTGTTCACGTTTCGTGGGCAATTTACCCATTACCGCGTGTAATGTTTGTGGAGTAATTTTAGTAGCTGTGCTCTGTGTAGGAGCTGTATTTGGTGTAATTACTGTTGGTTGGACTGCAAGTGTCCTCATGACGAATTGTGTCATGTGTCTGTAAAGTTTTATCAACTCTTTGTGTTGGAAAAGCAATTCATTATTTGGCATTGTGTCAATGTCAGGATGTGGTGCATAGGTCGCTAATATCGGCCATGTTGCTCCTGGTCTTCCTAATGGACTGAGTCTTGCTCTTCTTCTTGAGTGGGGTAGGGCGCCATTAAACCAGAAAATATGTTCCTGGTAGGTAAGCGGAATTTCAATCTCCTCAAACGGAGTGTACACCGCTGGGACTTCTTCATGTGTATAATAATGAAAAGTTTTTGTTATAGCATTTGCTGCTGGGAATGTAACCCATGAATAGAACACCTCTGTTTGGAAATCTTTGTGTGCCTCTATCACGAATATTACTATACCTCCTCTGGCTTGTAAACCATGTTTGAGGAGTTTAAGTGTGAGTGTGTCTCTTACATTGGGTACAATATGTATTGCATTGGCATCTTCCTCCTCATCTGACTGACCTACTTGTGCCAGCGGGTCTAAGACATGGAATAACTGTCCAAGGAAATTAAGATAAGGTGTTTTGCACAATTTTGGGAACTAATTGTCCCTCAAGCTGGATTAACCAACAGCCAATAAATAGGATATCTCGCCTACTCAGCTGTGGCGGAGTTTGTGCCCACCCACTCCAGACGTCTCTGGTTTTTGTGAGTAGGGATCTCTGAGAATAAGCACGACTGAACTACTCAGATTCTACTGTTAAATAAGTACCAAACCAACGTTGGTGGCGCCATGTAGTGTAGTTCCTATAGTACCCCTGCAGGACCTGCGCTTTTGGATAACATACACTGTGGGCCTGGTGGCAGACTGATTCTGAGCACTCCCACCGCGTATGTTAGCCTGTTTGCATTAGCTAGCTCACAGTGCCACTAGAATCTCCTTTTTATCAGAGAGATTAGTTTTTGGCAACCTCAGAACACGACAACCCTGATTCCTCAGACTCATGGAAACAATGTACTACTTTTCGCTCAGTCACTCGTGCTTGCTCCTTTGGTCTCAGAGAGTTACACAGAAGAAACAGTTGAGCGTGTTTACAATAAGAATTTATTGCACAGTTGTTCTTCTAGTATAAAATATGTGTGCTGCGACAACTGTTAAACAGTAGCAGAGATATATGATCAACAGTACAGTGAATAAAACGGGATAGTACAGTTCTACCATTTTGCAATAGCCATGAACATATACATGAATATAAAATGCATTTATAAAATAAAGCGCATACTCCTATGATGCCTGTCTAGATGTACCTAAGTGTACCTAGCATGTGAGTAGGTGCGAAAGAAGCCAAGAATTCCGCTAGGATTTAGTCAAAGCCCATTACCTGAATAATGAGAGTGTGGGACCTCATCCTTGTCTCGAGTTGGACACCACGCAAGGGATGATTAGACCACTGTCAGCTGGAGCGACTGCATGCAGGAGCCTCAGCATCTCTGGTCAGTGTGTCGGCCTGGAAGTCTCGGTTCCCTCTGACTACTGATAGCAAGAGGTGCTGTATTTATACAGAAAAGTATAGAGTCCCTTTGTCCCTTGTGTCTTGTGTTAGCCATGGTTGGGTATGAAGATGACGTATGGGATGAACCGTTTACGTAGATGTTTATGCAGGTGGATTCTAGCCCCTGCCTAGTTTCCTAGAACTCTTATGAATATTTAATCATACTGGATGAGCACATCGAAGATGGTATAGGAGGCCATTGTTCGGGAAAAACCCTCCTTCTGTACCCAAACCACAGTCTAGATAAGGTTCAGCCCTCAGCGCCCGTTATTGTGGAGAATAGGGAACTAATGTAGGTGAAAGATTATGCCTATATTAGGGCATCTCAAACCATGCCTATATTAGGGCATCTATATGAAACATAACACTTATATTGGCTACACATTGTTCTAAGCCCACAAGAAGATCTGATTTGTAATCTGAGCCAGAGAGGAAGATCTTGTTTGTTGAGATAGAACTTCGCTGTGAACTTTTCTGTCCTCTCCTGGAGATGTTGAGAAAATGCTTACAGGAATAGGTGAACTGCCTCCAGTTCCTTCCAGTTGCAGGATTTTGCTTGTAGCTTCATTGACCATTGCCTGTGAAACTGATCCAGCTGACTCCAGGCATCGCAGGCTATTGCACTGGCATTGATAGTTATGATTGTTCCTTTCAAGATGCTTGCCCTGTTCATCCACCATGTTAACTCCTCTCTTATGGTACTCATAGGAATTAGCAGAGAGAAGTCCTGACATGCTGGGGATCATAACTGAAGAATAACCCTGGGCATCCAATTCCGCTCCGCTCGCGGAATTTAGGCAATTTCGCGTTCCGCGGAGAACGCGGAATTGCCAACAATTCCACGATCCGCGGCGTAGCGGAATTATTTTCTTGTTCGCGCTTTAAAATGCGTTCTAGCGCGCGCGATAGCGACTTACCGGGATTCCTGCGTTCGCCGACGGGTTTTCCTATCCATTCGCGTGCGCCACGAGATTTTGGTAGCCGGCCGCGTTATCCCGCGAGAGTTTGCGATCGCGAACACGTCATTCGCCGCGCCATCGGACAACGCGAGAGTGTACGATCGCGAACACGTCATTCGCCGCGCCATCGTGCACCGCAAGAGAGATTGCGATCGCGAACACGTTATTCGGGCGCGCCATCGGACATCCGGCGGAATGTTGGTCAAGCTCGTGATCCCGAACACGCAAAATTTTCAATCTGGAGAACAATAACATCGCAAGCAGCATAAAACCTTCTATAGATTTATGATTTGGATGGAAAAAAAACCTCAGATTGATATTTGGCTGTCCTTTTTTGTCAAATTTTTTTGGGGGGAGAGGGAGGAAGTGCCACAGAGTCTCCTACTTCCTGTTCCTGTCCAGCAGGCTCCTCCCAGTGCTTTGTCCATCTCCTGTTCATTTTTCACTTGGATTTGAGCTGGAAGGATCACTCTTTGTGTCTGCTGCATCATTATCATTGGATTTGAGGATTTTGGGATTTGAGATTTTACAAGTAAGTTGGTGTTGTTTGATTGGGGCATTGCAGTTGCTGCAACTACAATTTTTGTACTTTTCATCATTTTTAAAAATAAATAGTTGTGGGTAGCCAGTAGGCCCAGAGCTAGTCATGGGTGGGTGCATGATGAAACATGATGAGACAACTGTTCCTTTGCTGTGTGATGTATTTATTAATTTCAAACATCATTTAGGGGGCATGGATGGCATTGGATTGAATTGCAAAATGTGTTTTTTTGGGTGTATTTCAGTTTTTTGGGCTGTGTGTTAAATACATGCCTTAGTTGTGTGTGGTGTGCTGCAGGCCTTGTTTAGCCCTGTGTATTTTCGTTTTTGCATTTTATTGCATTACAGGCAAAGCAGTGTGGTTTACCATGCAGCCTTTGCCTGGCTATTATAGGCCTGTTTTCAGTACATTGTTTTCCAGGCCTCCTGCTTGTTGCTTGTGATTTGTGAGTGTCCATGTGGCTGGTAGCCATTTCTGGTGGGAGTTATAAGTGTGCTGCTTTTGCCATATACTAAGGACTGCATGTGTTTCCTTTGTGGCCTAGGCTTCTTGTTGTGGTCCTGGCCATGAGGCTGGCGGCCATTTTGAAGCCAGGCAGTGTGCTTTTTGCCATAGGCCTGCATTGTCTGTCTTCAGTTTCTTGTTGTTGTGGGCCTGGCCATGAGGCTGGTGGCCATTTTGAAGCCAGGCAGTGTGCTTTTTGCCATAGGCCTGCATTGTCTGTCTTCAGTTTCTTGTTGTTGTGGGCCTGGCCATGAGGCTGGCGGCCATTTTGAAGCCAGGCAGTGTGCTTTTTGCCATAGGCCTGCATTGTCTGTCTTCAGTTTCTTGTTGTGGGCCTGGCCATTGTGAAGCTCGGTAGTGTGCTTTTATCCATAGTCCTGCAAGCTTGTGGCCTAGTCTGCCAACAGGCCTTTCATCCAGTAGGCGCAGAGGTAGTCAGGGGTGCATGAAACAACTGTTTCTGTGTGTTCTGTTGAATTTTTAAACATCATTGAGGGCACATGGATGGCATTGGATTGAATTGCAAAATGTGTATTTTGGGGTGTATTTCACTTTTTTGGGCTGTGTGTTAAATACATGCCTTAGTTGTGTGTGGTGTGCTGCAGGCCTTGTTTAGCCCTGTGTATTTTCGTTTTTGCATTTTATTGCATTACAGGCAAAGCAGTGTGGTTTACCATGCAGCCTTTGCCTGGCTATTATAGGCCTGTTTTCAGTACATTGTTTTCCAGGCCTCCTGCTTGTTGCTTGTGATTTGTGAGTGTCCATGTGGCTGGTAGCCATTTCTGGTGGGAGTTATAAGTGTGCTGCTTTTGCCATATACTAAGGCCTGCATGTGTTTCCTTTATGGCCTAGGCTTCTTGTGGGCCTGGCCATGAGGCTGGCGGCCATTTTGAAGCCAGGCAGTGTGCTTTTTGCCATAGGCCTGCATTGTCTGTCTTCAGTTTCTTGTTGTTGTGGGCCTGGCCATGAAGCTGGCGGCCATTTTGAAGCCAGGCAGTGTGCTTTTTGCCATAGGCCTGCATTGTCTGTCTTCAGTTTCTTGTTGTGGGCCTGGCCATTGTGAAGCCCGGTAGTGTGCTTTTATCCATAGTCCTGCAAGCTTGTGGCCTAGTCTGCCAACAGGCCTTTCATCCAGTAGGCGCAGAGGTAGTCAGGAGTGCATGAAACAACTGTTTCTGTGTGTTCTGTTGAATTTTTAAACATCATTGAGGGCACATGGATGGCATTGGATTGAATTGCAAAATGTGTTTTTTTGGGTGTATTTCACTTTTTTGGGCTGTGTGTTAAATACATGCCTTAGTTGTGTGTGGTGTGCTGCAGGCCTTGTTTAGCCCTGTGGATTTTCGTTTTTGCATTTTATTGCATTACAGGCAAAGCAGTGTGGTTTAGCATGCAGCCTTTGCCTGGCTATAGTAGGCCTGTTTTCAGTACATTGTTTTCCAGGCCTCATGCTTGTTGCTTGTGAGTTGTGAGTGTCCATGTTGCTGGTGGCCATTTCTGGTGGGAGTTATAAGTGTGCTGCTTTTGCCATTTAGGCCTGCATGGTTTTCCTCTTGGCTTACTGCTTGCATCCCCTTTGCCAGCTGCAGCTCCCTGAATGATGTGATGAGCAAATAATGTAATGCCAAACAGGGTCCACTTCTATTACATTTGTATTTTTGTTGTTGTTCCTCTTCTTTCCTATCTTTCCTGACAGTGTACACAGTATACCATGAAAGCCCTTGTTGACAGTCTCACAAATGGCTACACTAATTTATATCTTTTATTTGTTTGTTTGTACTACAAGTAATTGAACCACAACAACAAATGCAACATTTCACTGATGTTCTTCTCCTGGCTTCTTTGCTTTTAGGTGCACAAAAAGACAGAGGAGGAGGTGTCATCATCATCACCCGTTGTACTGCCAGGCAGAAGTCCTGCTGCGCGTCACGTCCACGTGTGACCACCACAGACATCTCTGCAACTTGTGCACCTGCGTCCTGCTGACATCTGAAGAAGATGGGCCCAAAGAAAGGTACCAGGTCCTCCAGTACCAAGAAAGTTGCCAGTGAGAAGAAGAAGGAACAGAAGAAGGAAGTGGCACTTGCCAAGACTGGTGTGCCGGCCGATGTGTTTTTTGGTAAAAAAAAACTTACGCCTGCAGCAGCGGTGTCCGGCAGGGACCAAGCTGGGAGCAGCACCTCCGCATCAGCGGGCCCACCCCAGCAACCTAGGCCCAAGCCCATGACTGTGGCAGAGGTAGCCAGTCTACTAACGACCAGTGATGTTGAAATGTCATTATCGCAAAGTAGTACCCAATCCACGCACTCGCAGGCGGAAACTCAGCAGATAAGTGGGCAACCACAGCCGCAACCACAGCCGCAACCACAGCCGCAGCCGCAACCCCAGCCGCAACCGCAACCCCAGCCGCAGCCGCAACCCCAGCCGCAGCCGCAACCCCAGCCGGAACCACAGCCGCAACCCCAGCCGCAGCCGGAACCACAGCCGGAACCACAGCCGCAACCACAGCCGCAGCCGGAACCACAGCCCACAATAGTAGTTGTTCCACCTGAAGTAGGGGCAGTTCAGGAAATCGAGCTTTTTTCAGACAAAGAGGAGCAAGCCACTGTTCCAGAAGATCCATTGTCTTCCAGACCCCCAGCAAGGAAAAGGAGGGTTAGTCCATCAACTTCTTCTTCAAGCCCCGCTTCTGATGATCTAGATGCCACTTGGAAGCCACCAGCTCAGCCTGAGAGTGATGCACGCCACAAGACAAGGCTAGTGAAAAAGAAGGTTCCAGAAAGCCTTAGAGTTATGGAGGTAGATGTAGACGAGGGGGTGATGATGATGATGATGAAGAGCCAGTCATCATGAACATCACTCCTGGGCCTGCGGAGATGGAGACCAACATTATTAGACTATCCAAAATCGCTGCGAGGGATGTAGCACGGATACCACCAACACAGGTAACGCCAACACAACCTCCAGCTTCCATATTTGCCTTTGCAAAGGCCCGGCAGGGACCTACATCCAGCTCAACCACCACCTCAGTAGGTGGTGGTAATGTAAGTGCACAGAGTCAAATTCCAGGCACACCCTCCAGTTCATCTGGTATTGTAAGTGGCACCTCCAGCAGCGCCAGAAAGTTCTCCTCCCCAGTTTGGATCTTCTTTTCGGTTAGCAGTAAGGAGGAGAACATTGCTATATGCTCAATTTGTCGGCAGGCTGTTAGGCGGGGTAAGCTTGGTACAAACTATGGTACCGGAGGACAAACAAGTCATCTCAAAAAACACCACAGTATCAAGTGGGAGGCTCACCTACTTCACTTAGAAAAAAGTAAAACTGGACCCATTGCTGTTGTTGGGGATGAAGAAGTAGGGGAAGATATGATCGCTGTGGAAGGTCAACAAGAGGGAGACATTTCTATCCCTACCCTCAGCAGTGTAGTGGTAACGCCCACATCCTCAGCAACATCTGAGTGGCACCATACTAAGAGTCAGCCTGAGACACCAAGGCATCCGGGCACTGCAATGAGCAAAAGTGGGGCGTCGTTGAGCCTAACTGGGTTCAAGAAGAAGGGTGCACCACAAAGGAAAATATTCCAGCCTACCATTGACAGCATGCTTAGGTCGGAGGGGCAGTACCAACGCAACCACCCAACGACACGGTTGTACAATGCGAAGCTGGCTAAAATGTTAGCGCTGGACCTTCTCCCTTTTTCATTTGTGGAAGGGGTGGGTTTCCTTGAATTTGTGTCAGCCATCTGCCCTAAATGGAAGGTTCCCAGCCGGTCCTATTTTGCCCGAGTTGCTGTTCCAGCACTACATCACGATGTGCTGGAATTGGTTGGACAAGCTTTGCAGCAGAGTGCTGTTCACAAAATCCACCTGACAACAGACATGTGGACCAGTTGCCAAGCCACTGATTACATGTGCATCACTGCACACTGGGTCTCTTTTGTGGGGGTTAGAGAAAAGCTATCTGAAGTAGGTGCTGTTGACACAGCTGAGATTTGTAATGCTTCTCGGAAACATGCAACTGTAGCCATGTTCGCCATGGAGAAATCTCATACTGCTGCAAACATTTTGGAAGAGTTTAACAGCAAGGTCTTTGAATGGCTGCGCCCCAGAGGGCTTCACATTGGTTTTGTTGCCACGGATAATGGCAGTAATATACTTAAGGCCATGACGCTTGGTGCCTATTTCAGGGTTCCGTGTTTGGCGCACTGCATTAACATTATAGTTCAAGACTTTCTGAAAAAAGAACCCATAGTCAGCAACTTACTGACCACCTGCCGCAGAATATGCACGCATTTCAGCCATTCTTTTAAAGCCCGGAAGCAGCTGAGGATCATTCAACGTGACTATAGAATGCCAGTCAAAGCACTGATCCAGGAGGTGGCAACACGTTGGAACTCAACGTATTACATGCTTGACCGTCTGTTTGAGCAATACAGACCAATCAATGAATATGTCATGCGAAGGGCGGATGCTACTGTGAAAGTCATGACCCTTCAGATGGACCAATGGTGCCTAGTTAAATCTCTTACAGAGATGCTTCTTCCTTTCGAGGTCTTCACACGTGAAGTCAGCAAGGAGGACTGTACTATGGGCCAAGCTATCCCATTGTTGCACATGCTAGAGCAACAGCTGAAGGAGGTGTCTGAAGCGTACATAGGTGTGGAGGAAAAAAAAGAAGCATATGAGTTGGTGGAGAGCTTATCATGTCGCTTAAGTGAAAATGCAAGGGTGCAAAATAAGATTCTGTCAGAAGAACATTACATTTGTGCCACAATTCTGGATCCACGGTACAAATCGGCACTGCACAGTAAGACATTACTCCCTTTTTCAGAAGTGGATGTTGCCCGGTACAAAACTTGTATAGCTGAGGCAGCCAATACATTGGAAAATGAACGGCTGGTAATTAAAGGCCTCAAACCCACGTCAAGTACTGCAGCAGGGCATCCGGCATCAAGTTCAACTTCAGAGCCTGTGGGCACTGCATTTGGTTCACAGCTGTCACCAACACTATCGACAACAGCAAGAACCGGATCATCAGCCCCAGTACAAACGGCACAGGATTGGTATTTACAGCAAGAACTTGCTAGGTCCAGTGCTGATGCAAAGACAAAAGAGGCCGAACAAAGTGTAGCACCCCTGAACATTGACCGAATGGTCCAGGCCTACCTGGATGACCCAACAGAGGTCTACATTGATCAAAACCCATTGCGGTATTGGTATGGCAAAAGGGGCCAATGGCCAGTGCTCAGCAGGCTGGCGATAAACTATCTGGCTTGCCCTATCGCAAGTGTCTCTTCTGAACGTGTTTTCAGTGCTGCTGGTTCCATTGTAACAGTGAAAAGGACCAGTCTCTCACCCAAAAACGTGGCGAGGTTAACCATGATCAAAATGAATCAGCAATTTATACCACCGAATTACACAATACATGAATCAACACAGGAAGATGAGGACAGCAGCTCAGGTGACGGAAGTAGCGTGTTGGATGCTGATTACCTACTTCTGGTTGAACCCCCAGAGTTTGAGGACGAGCTATACTTCCCTGACAACTAGGCTTCCAGAACGCCTCTGCACGTCTTATCCTCGACATCCCCCGACGCAGCCACATCACACCCCACCTGAGAGACCTGCACTGGCTCCCTGTCAACAAGAGGATAACCTTCAAGCTCCTCACCCACGCACACAAAGCACTCCACAACTCCGGACCAGCCTACCTCAACAGACGACTCAGCTTCTACACCCCCACCCACCAGCTCCGCTCGACCAGCCTCGCCCTCGCCACAGTCCCCCGCATCCGGAAAACGACCGCCGGCGGCAGATCCTTCTCCCACCTCGCCGCCAAGACCTGGAACACCCTCCCCACCAACCTCCGACAGACCCAAGACCTACTGGCCTTCAGAAGACTCCTCAAGAACTGGCTCTTCGATCAGTAGCAGCACCACCCCCTCTTCCCCCAGCGCCTTGAGACCCTCGCGGGTATGTAGTGTGCTTTATAAGTGACATGATTGATTGATTGATTGATTGACTTCTTACTGTGGTTCTCCCTTATTTACTTCTATTTGTGTGTCTGTCTTTCTGTTTGGAAACTTCAAATCACAACAAATCCATCACCACCATCTTTGTATTTTATTGCCTTATATGAGTTTCAGCTGTCTGCATTTCAGTCCACTCCTCCAAGTCCTGCTCCTGCATCCTCCTGAATCGACCTAAATCTATTGCCCTCAAGCCAGATGATGATTGGATGTAGCATAATCGAAGATAAACTAAAATCTTGCCTCGTTGAGTCTCTCCAAAAGAAGTGGAACATGATGATGACTACTATAGCTATCCTCCTTTCCGAGCCGATACAGACTGCCCATTAACTGAAGATGAGAAGGAACAGGTAATGAATGATGACATGCATTGGACGCTGACTGAGTGATTTGTGTTGTTGTTGTTTGTAGTGCATGTACTATTATCTAATCTACACACTAAAAGTAACTCAATGCAATGTTTGTTTCCATTCTTGTTTTTTAATAACAATTTTCTACTTCTACTGCAGGCCGATCCATTGCATTTTGAATATGGGAAGGGGACTCAATCTGTACACTACTGCACACTGAGTTGGACAACACACCATGATGATGACCACAGTGACATAATATCTTCGCAGTCACTCAGTACGATCCGAGATGATTGATGGAATAACTCAGTGCGTTTCATGAGTGCATTAAAGTAACCAAGTCAACAACAACCACTACAGACCTACATGTCTGTGTAGTGGTGGAGTCGAGTGTGGTGGTATGACTGACAGCGGGCATTGATTTAGTCACTTAATTTGTAAAATGCTATGTTGCTGTATATCTGCTTTGTCTGCCTCTGTCAAAAAAGGTACGCTAAATGGAGGATGGGTCAAGGGTGCCGTGGGCCTGCTCTGTCCTGTTGTTGTTGGAGGTTAATGCTGGAAACAGACTAGAGTAGACATGATGTATCCAAATCCATGCCGCCTCTGAAAGTGTTCTTGTTGCACTCCACCGTAATGTAGGCATTTTTTTTTCTACTTGATTTTTCAATATCCCTTTTGTTTTCCCATCTGCAATTACAGCCCGGCCCTTACCCTGTGCTACACTGGGAAAAACAACTCTCACTTACCTTACCAATGAATCTACATCTGCCAGGCAGGCAGTGGCGTCACCCAAGATTGATGGCCGGAGCGTCCATGGAAGGGAGGACCAAGACGAATGCCGAGATGCAACTCCCCATTTTGACCAGGATAACATACAGTAACAGTATCAACTTTCATCATCTTTTAAATTTGATTCATTTTTTGTCTTCAATCATTACTACTGTGTGTTGTTGTTGTTGTTATGTTTGCTCTCTGCTTATAATTCAATTCATTCCTACAGCTATTTTTGACTTTTCTTTGCTATCTTTAAGCCCGGGCCGGTACAACAGAACAGAAACTGTATGTAATTCGGGTCTCTCTGAGGGCAGACAGGCAAGGCAAATTGCATAATATACTGCTGCCCTGTACCTTTTAATTGTCTAGTAGTAGTAGTTAGTAAGTACTATCATTAACCATCAAGTTATCATCATCATGCATGCATTTCCTTTTTCTCCCTTAACAGATTTATGGATATGGTTGTCTGCCAAGATTGTGTTTTGTTGTTGTCCATGCGTACTGTTTTTCTTTGTCAAACCTTTCCCAAAACCCCCCTTCCCAACCATTCATCAAACCCTAATCCTCTTCCCCCGGGCTGTGTGACTTATTGAGGTGTGACTAAATTAAATGTACTCAGTAACAACAAAAGAGTGAATAGAAAGGAACGATGGGGAACACAGCACGAGGAAAACCTCTTATTTAAAAGAACCCTCACTCACCAACCTAGTTGGTGACATGCTTCATCATTGGGTTCCCACCAGAGAGGCCGAGTGCCTCCCTGGTGTGCTACGACGCCTGAATTACAGCGGAGCGGGTATTTTTGGGGGTAGTGTCAGTGCAACAGTGAAGGTAGTGCAAGTTAAAAGATATCTGGTTTATTCCCAAATCAATTTTATTGGTGGAAAACCAGGTAACATTAAAAACAGGTGAAATGGACGCTAACTGCCTGGCTAAATTGACCAGGCGCATCCAAATTGGTCTAAAAAGTGATCAATGGTCAACATGTTTCTGCTTATAATGTGCAATTTGCAAAGCTTTCATCAGGACCAGGCCTCCACGGCGGTGTACGCTCGCTAAGGCGTACCCTAACCAGTGGAGGTATATGAATGGTAAAACTCACGGTTTTACCACAGGGCCTTCTGGGATTCCAAAAGCCAAAGAACTCTGTAAGAAAACACATATACAACAGTTATGTAAGTTCAGTGGTATTTCTTGCCAGGCATTCTAGAGGTCTAAAATGTTTAAAAACCTTGTGCTATTAATTGCCACAGCGTGATTATATCACGTACACCTCTAAGTCAGGCAAACGTGTCAGACATACTGCCACTCCGTGTATATTTGTCTCCGGAGGGGTCATTGTTACTAGATAAATACCAGTAACATTTAGCGCTTTACTTGGTGAGCTTGATAGAAGCATACTCAATTATGCAACAAACTTGGATAATAGTGACAAACCCGTTAAAAACGCGGATAATGTGTGCACGCGTTTGTTAAAATCAAATTCCAAAGGCAGATTTTCAAAACATGGAGAAATTAGGGCTTACGTGAAGAAACAACTGACTTCACGTCATGGGTCCGGGAGGGGGTTAGAGATGCTGGTGGAATCTATGCAAGATGAAAAGGAAGTAAATTTCCGGTGAATCTCCGGTGAGTTACCGGTGAACCTAGTGTCAAAAGTAACAATCACCACACCGGAAACCTCCCAGCCTACTTACTTCCAACACAACACTCTCCCGCACACAACCTATCGGTGCCAAACCTCGGACCCGAATGTTACTGCGGTGTTTCGGCTGGAGAGAGAAATGCCGACTCTCAATCACGTGACCCGGGCGTGGACCACAAGACGCGGTGCGTCCAGGACACGTGACTTCAAACACTAGACCGCAAAGGTCGAAACTTAAAGCGCTTAGTAATAACGTTGTTATTTACTTGAAACAGATCACTACTGAAACAATATAGTTATATGAATTCTAAGTGGCTGATTTAAGTAATCTTTGATAGAGATAAAGTATGGGGCCAAATGGTACGTGTGGAACCAATACTAATGACACACTTACATATAAATGAGTATCAGAATTTTTTTTAGAAACTATACTCTAAAGCTTAATAACCCTATTGAAATCTATATACATAGCAGATGGATTAATAATGGTATGGGCTAGTCAACCATTAACTATGTATTCAATCATTACACTATAAGTCAGTAACTTACTAATAGCGTGTCTGGAGGACAGTGATGGTCCCTATCTAGACAGTGGGAACACAGGTAGGCGCAATGGTACTGCGGGATAGATGAAAGGAGGCACTCGGCCGCTCTGGTGGGAACCCAATGATGAAGCATGTCACCAACTAGGTTGGTGAGTGAGGGTTCTTTTAAATAAGAGGTTTTCCTCGTGCTGTGTTCCCCATCGTTCCTTTCTATTCACTCTTTTGTTGTTACTGAATTCATACGTTAGGGGGAATAAGAGTGACCATCTCCCTCTCTCTCTTGTTGATATTATAGATTCAGCAGCGTACAGCTGGGAGAGTATTTTCTTTACCTACATTACTAGTGACCCCGTCTGGCAATAACATGGAGAACTTAGGCCTTTCATACTCTAAAGAAGAGGTTGATGCCCTTCTGGCAGACCCTTCCCTTTTCTCAGATCCCTCGATTGCTCAGACAATCTCCCAAACTACCGAGTGGGAGAAACTTACCGAGCAGAAAAGAAACCGTATCAGGACTATTTTACATGGTACGATACTCACTGAGTATCTACGGAACAACGTGGCACCAAAAGGCCTTTTGGTGACTAATGACCCGCGCATTTTTCTGGAAGACCCCCTGTTTAGAAAGGAATGGGCCCAGATCGCGTGGCATTGTACCCGCGACTGGCTGGTGCTTATAATAAAGACAGCTCTTCGTTTATCTGAAGCAATGTTAATAGAAATTCAATTAACTGAGACACACTTCAGAACAACACTCACGGGATACAAAAAGAGGCTGGATGAATTAAATAAGGAGGTTAATGAGTACAAAGATACCCTTACCCAGTCCAAGGCACAGAAATTTCAGAAGGGCCTTAAACGGTTCTCATACACTAAAATTTATCCATATGCCAATCCCGACTATGTCCCTCCACCAAGGAACACATATAGCATAGATGGCTCAGATGACGATGCATCTACAACTAGTGGGTCAAGTGGGGACAGTTTCAAACCCAGTCACCGAGGGAGAGGTAGGAACAGAAGGCAACAATACCAGCAACCATGGCAACCTTTTCCGCTGGCTGGGGGAAGGGGTTTTCAGAATCCTTTCCAACCACCACAGTTCCAGCAGATGATGGGTTGGAATCCAAATTTTGTGCCACATCCACAATTTCAACAAAATATGTATCGCCCTCCTTTTTTAGAGAGAGGCCGGAGAGGACGCGGCAAAAGAAGAGGTACGAACCAAGTGCATTGGGAACACGAAGTAGTGGGCGACAACACACGGAGCAAGACGCGGGATCAACAAGCAGGCCCCAGCAACCAGAGAGTTTAATCACCAACCTCTCCTCGGTCGTCCTTACAGAAGATGAAAACTCAGTCCTAGAGAAGGGGTTGGGTTTTGTACCTACGGCACGCCTCGACCGTTTTAAGCTCCATTGTGAACTGGCGGATTTTTTCCGCAAATTGAAACTCAAGAGTTTTTTTGAATAACAAACCATGGATGGTACCCAGGTCTCTACTGGGGATTCAGGCCTAAGGTTGAAATCAACTTTTACTCCTCCACCCCATGCGGTTCCACCTGAAATCACAGCCTTTGAACAGGCTGTGTTTAATGATATTGAGTCCTTTCAGGAGACGGCCGTCTTCAAGAACATGCGTGCAGTAGAATTTCGAGCACTTCAATCATTACAGTCCAACACCACCATTGTCATAAAGTCAGCAGACAAGGGGGGTGGTGTTGTAATTCAAGATGCGGTGGCATATGATACTGAGTGTAGACGACTTCTGAGTGACCAGGCCAACTACACTCGTCTTGATACGGATCCCACTCCACACCTGAAATCTATGATCATTGACATGGTAGAAGAGGCTGAAACTAACGGACACATTACCAAACATGAAGCTGACTTTTTGACAACAAGCAGGGGTGTTATTCCATACTACCACCCACTGCCAAAAACGCATAAGAACAGAATGCCCCCTCCGGGACGTCCAATTGTGTCGGGCATTGGCTCCCTCCTCGAACCCTTGTCGCGGTACTGCGACTTCTTTCTGAAACCCTTGATCCAGGCAACTAGTACTTACCTTAAAGACACTAAAAACTTATTATCCTTATTACAGGATATTAACATCACCAACGAATCCACTTTCCTGGTCTCATTAGATATCGAAAGCCTCTATACCTGCATTCCGCAGGACGATACCATCAAGGTTCTCAAAGAGGTTTTGGAGACGGCACCCTGGGATTTTGTAACCCCGAAGGAATTCGTGATCGCTTGTGCCACCCTTGCCTTGAAAAGGAATTACTTTGAATATAAGGGAGAGCTTTATTTACAGCCCACGGGCACTTCGATGGGCAGTACATTTGCCCCAAGTTTAGCCGGGCTGTATGTGTACGATTTTGAGTGTAAATACTTCTTATCAGCCCGTAATCCTTACGCGTCCTTTGTTTCCTTTTGGAAGAGGTACATAGACGACGTGTTTATCATCTGGCAAGGGACTGAAGATGCCCTTTTGGAGTTCTTTGGGTGGATAAATACATGCGATCCGAACTTAAAATTTACCTACTCTTACAAGAAGGATGAGATGGTCTTCCTGGATGTAGTCATCATGAAAGCTGGGAACCAACTGCAGACCAAGACACACCACAAACCGACAGCAAAAAACAATTTGCTGCATTTTTCCAGCTTCCACCCGCGACCGCTGCGGGAAAATCTCCCCTTTGGCCAATACCTCCGCCTCAGACGCAATTGTAGCGAATTGACGAATTTTAGATCCCAGGCAGAGGACCTCACAACCAAACTCCAGAAGCGGGGGTACCCCGACATTATTCTAAAAAGAAGCAGTAAGAGGGCCAGGAACCAACACAGGGAAGCCCTTCTGGAGGAAAATCCCAGAAATCCAGTGGAAATACCACTCACATGTGTTACAACGTACAATGTGGCTTCTAATGCTGTCAGTAAATCAATTAGGAAGCACTGGAGAATCCTGGAGAGTAATAATCACAAGTGGGAAAAACCGCTCTTCTCTTTTAAAAGAGCAAGGAGCATTAAGGATACCGTAGTACATACGCGGCCCAGTATTCCAGACAGGGATGAAAATCAGTCAGTCCTGAATGCCTGGGGACTTCCTCCTGTGACGGGTCATTTTCCATGTGGGGCATGCAGCGTGTGCCATCTGACTATCGCTACCAAGTACCTGGAACTTAAAACTGGAAAAATATGGTCACAAAAGGCCCATACCAACTGCAATTCCACAAACGTGGTCTATTTGATTACTTGCCCGTGCGGTTCCAGGTATGTGGGTATGACTACGCGTAAGATCAAACAACGGATATGTGAGCACCGGAGCAATATCCGATGCCGAAAAAGTACCACAAAACTTACTGTTCATTTTTTACAGCAAAATCACACTACAAACGATTTGAGTTGGACAATTATTGAGCAATTGAGGCAAGGTCCTACTACACAACAAGCGCTTTTTGAGAAGGAACAACGTTGGATTTATCGCCTTTCTACACACAAGATAGGGCTTAACGATAATATCCCTTGGGGCTCAGTAATGAAACGTTGACATCACTCAATTCTACTCTCAGCCATTATGCCTGACCAATGACCTAGTCCCTTGAGTATGGAGGGTTATTCCCCATTTTTTCATCTATCCCGCAGTACCATTGCGCCTACCTGTGTTCCCACTGTCTAGATAGGGACCATCACTGTCCTCCAGACACGCTATTAGTAAGTTACTGACTTATAGTGTAATGATTGAATACATAGTTAATGGTTGACTAGCCCATACCATTATTAATCCATCTGCTATGTATATAGATTTCAATAGGGTTATTAAGCTTTAGAGTATAGTTTCTAAAAAAAATTCTGATACTCATTTATATGTAAGTGTGTCATTAGTATTGGTTCCACACGTACCATTTGGCCCCATACTTTATCTCTATCAAAGATTACTTAAATCGGCCACTTAGAATTCATATAACTATATTGTTTCAGTAGTGATCTGTTTCAAGTAAATAACAACGTTATTACTAAGCGCTTTAAGTTTCGACCTTTGCGGTCTAGTGTTTGAAGTCACGTGTCCTTGGCGCACCGCGTCTTGTGGTCCACGCCCGGGTCACGTGATTGGGAGTCGGCATTTCTCTCTCCAGCCGAAACACCGCAGTAACATTCGGGTCCGAGGTTTGGCACCGATAGGTTGTGTGCGGGAGAGTGCTGTGTTGGAAGTAAGTAGGCTGGGAGGTTTCCGGGGTGGTGATTGTTACTTTTGACACTAGGTTCACCGGTAACTCACCGGAGATTCACCGGAAACTTACTTCCTTTTCATCTTGCATAGATTCCACCAGCATCTCTAACCCCCTCCCGGACCCATGACGTGAAGTCAGTTGTTTCTTCACGTAAGCCCTAATTTCTCCATGTTTTGAAAATCTGCCTTTGGAATTTGATTTTAACAAACGCGTGCACACATTATCCGCGTTTTTAACGGGTTTGTCACTATTATCCAAGTTTGTTGCATAATTGAGTATGCTTCTATCACGCTCACCAAGTAAAGCGCTAAATGTTACTGGTATTTATCTAGTAACAATGACCCCTCCGGAGACAAATATACACGGAGTGGCAGTATGTCTGACACGTTTGCCTGACTTAGAGGTGTACGTGATATAATCACGCTGTGGCAATTAATAGCACAAGGTTTTTTAAACATTTTAGACCTCTAGAATGCCTGGCAAGAAATACCACTGAACTTACATAACTGTTGTATATGTGTTTTCTTACAGAGTTCTTTGGCTTTTTGGAATCCCAGAAGGCCCTGTGGTAAAACCGTGAGTTTTACCATTCATATACCTCCACTGGTTAGGGTACGCCTTAGCGAGCGTACACCGCCGTGGAGGCCTGGTCCTGATGAAAGCTTTGCAAATTGCACATTATAAGCAGAAACATGTTGACCATTGATCACTTTTTAGACCAATTTGGATGCGCCTGGTCAATTTAGCCAGGCAGTTAGCGTCCATTTCACCTGTTTTTAATGTTACCTGGTTTTCCACCAATAAAATTGATTTGGGATTAAACCAGATATCTTTTAACTTGCACTACCTTCACTGTTGCACTGACACTACCCCAAAAAATACCCGCTCCGCTGTAATTCAGGCGTCGTAGCACACCAGGGAGGCACTCGGCCTCTCTGGTGGGAACCCAATGATGAAGCATGTCACCAACTAGGTTGGTGAGTGAGGGTTCTTTTAAATAAGAGGTTTTCCTCGTGCTGTGTTCCCCATCGTTCTTTTCTATTCACTCTTTTGTTGTTACTGAATTCATACGTTAGGGGGAATAAGAGTGACCATCTCCCTCTCTCTCTTGTTGATATTATAAATTAAATGTACACCAATAATTTATCACACGCTTGCTGGGGCGGATGTGGCTAAAGCAACAAAAATTCATTTTCAAGGCAGGGCGAGGATCTTCTTCTGCTTGCCCACCTATGAGCAGTATATTTGCGAGATAATTTTTTTACCAAAGGAACCTAATCCATCAGCATTAATTGCCGGCATAGATTGGATTTGTTGTCATCCTCCCAAACAGCACTAACGGTTACGCTTGTGTCGAGTGTACTGTAGGCCTAGTCGAGTGACTCGACACAGCTAGAGTTTGTAACTCTATGTACTAGGCTATCCCCGCCACCATTATGTTTCCTTGCATTTTGGCATATTATTGTTTGGCAGTAAGTTCCGTACTGTACTTCGTTCTACTACTCCTCCCACAGTCTCTCTCAGGCGACTGACCGTCTCATTTTCTTTTTTTTGCAAGAGCTACTGCCAGGGTCTACTACTACTACTACCACTACAACCATGGCATGTTGGGAAAGAAAACCATCATCACCATGCAGCCATCGCCGTGCCCAAGTTAAACATCAAGCACAGGTAAGAGAAGAAGTTTGGGGGAGGCATAATTAATAACGGAATTTTTTTCATTAATTCTATTTCACACACCCCTTTGAGTCCAGTTGCAGAATGCATAGATTAGGAGGAGAGACTGACAGTACTAGTAGGACAAGTCCCTCAGTGAGGGGTACCGCATCTGTCTGTTTGTGTCTTAGTAACTCAGCCAATTATTTAAATCAAACACTGGCTGTGGCACTGCACCAGCAAGGAAACAGTGTAATGTAAAACAGTAACCCCACCCACAAAACATTAACAACATTGTATATAAAATCTAAATATGTAATTTAATACCCTAACAAAAATAAACTATGTAAAAAAATCCCACAACACCTGACCCACCCCTCTCCCTAACCCCAACCAATGTCCATGTCCCGGAACGAAAAAGTCCAACAAATGTCCAATAGTCTAAAACCCAATGCCCGATTTCCACCCACCAAAATAAGCTATAAAAAAGGGGCAATAAATAAACGGGGTCTCAGAGGGCTCGCCTCTCCAGGACACGGATGCGCTCCTCTAGGCGGGCCACGCGGCACTTCAGCGCGCGGCAGTTGCATCCACAGGGGGGGCAGCAGTGCTTCTTGCAGTGTGGCGGCGGGCGGCTGCCAGGCGGTGGCACCGTAACACTGGAGGGGGGTGGCTGGGGCCCAGGGTATTGGAGGAGGCTGCAGCTGCTGCCGCCGCCTCCTCCTCCTCCTCTAGAACCACCAGCCGCTGGTATTCAGCCTGTATGGCCTCGAGCTTCCGGCGCCGGGCCTTGGCTGCCAACTCCTTCCTGTCGACCTTACCTTTGGAAGGAGTAGCTATATCAAGAAGAAAAAACAAGACTATTGTAAAATATACTCTTAGCAAAGCAGTCAGACAAATTCATTCTACACATAGTGGCACAGTAGCACTAGCAAGCACAGTACGTAACATTTGCGGTATGTATCTATCCTCCCACTGCCTCGAACATTTGTGGGAGTTTCAGGCATTCCACCACCCATGCATCTGATTCCTATCAGACACCTATGCATGCATCCCACGTATCCTTCTCTGCCAGTCATAAATATAAAATCTCGCCCGTCCTTCCTCCTTCCACCCTTCTTTCTCTTTTCGTTCAACCCATCCATCAAGGTCATCTGATCTGACTTTTAGTCTTCTCCATAAAACTTTCACAGCTGAGTTGAAGTCCGATAGAAGAGGCCATTGGTTACTCAGTACACTCCCATTGCTAATGCTAAGTAAAGGCTGTCTTCTTCAACCGTTCACAACAACTTCTTACGTAAGTCTCAACAGTACAGTATACATTACACCCTTGCAGCGAGTGTAATGTCAATAAGTAAGGATTAGGAATATAACTTACCACCGCCCGCCACTGCTGCTGGCTCACCCCCTGCAGCTCCTCCTACAACTGCTGCATCGCCTGCACCCTCAGCGGCCGCGTCACCTTCGCCGCTGGCCCCGGTACTGGTGGTCGGTAGTACGCCTAGAAAAAACATTACACATTTTTCAGATGCCATATACACCTCCCCCTATTTTTCACTAGCAAGATTGAAAAAAAGTTAATACATACATAATACATATACAACATACATCAGTAGTACAAATCAGGTAGTAGAGTAGACACTAGTAGTGTAAGTGTTATATGGTCCCTAGGGTCATTCTAGTCTTTGCTAAGTTACCCCGAGCCATGCAACCATTTTAGCTTTGTGTCTTTTATTTTTGCGCAAGTTACCTCGCAGCTTGTTGAGAAAGACACCTTTGAGCCCACATGAGCTCATACTGCTACTGTCTGAGCGCTGCGTACAAGGTCGAAAAACAAGCCACTTTGTTATGGAGTTCTGGTGTTAGTCCATATTGCTTATCCATAAAAATACTACACTTTTTGGCACGACTGAAAAATGCTTGCCCTATACTAACGGCACCATTTTTCTCATAACAGACGGAAGATTCCCTTATACGAAGAAGCAGAGCTTTGCAGAGCTTATGATGTAACCAGTACTAGGTTCTTATAAGGTGAGGGGTCCCCAGAATTCTCACATCTCCATTTATAATTTTATATAAACTAGATTCCTACGAAGGGGAGGGTGGTTCTTCCACCACTGTTCAGTTATCATGATCTCGCCTTTTGGCTTCTATGGACTTGTAGTTGTAAGTGTAACAATGTTTATTGTTTTAATCTTATGCATTTTGCTGTTGCTGCTGCATTATAGAACAACGTACAGAGCTTGTCAGTTGGAAATAAACCTTTTGAACTTACATAGACTCGGTGGTATTTGGTGTGGACTTACACGAGAGAGTGAGCGAAAGGGTGTGCATTGCTTCCGAGACAGAGGTCGGGAGTGTTATGTTCTGGGTTGTCTACTCATTGGGTATTTTGGGGGGGGGGGTTTCGGAGACCTAATGAGACAGTATAACTAGTCGGTCAGGGGATTGTGGTGGCTTCTGATTGAGGTGTGAGGAAGGTCCAACCTCCCATCACCAACGTCCTATTCTCTTGTGCAAAGTTCTGTATGTGCAGAATCCCTACAACAGTAGTAGTATGTCCTATCCTATCAAAAATTGTAAAATATGGTTGGGCATTTTCTTGGTGGGAATTGTCGAAAAGCCTCAAGATTAAGAAGACTAGAAGTAGTAGAAGAGGACAACCCAAAGGACTGGACTCAATGGCTAGAGCTATTGGTGAATCTGAGTTTTATTTAAAATATTTTAAATAAAGAGTGGCCAACTGGGCAAGCTTAGCTACAGACAGACTAATAGTAGTAGTACAGAGAGTCATAGCAGACGCAGTTAGAGGCAGGGATAACAAGAATTTAGAAACAGATAGTATAGATCAAAGAAGAATTTGTAAAAATTATAATTAGGATACTGAAATAATAGTTCGGAAAAAATAAGGTGCAGGAAAAGTTTGGGAAATATAATTATTAATATTAACCACTGGAGGACTTACTGGGGCCAGCAGCAGAGCCCTCGATAGAGGAGCGGTCCTGTCCCTGGGCGGCATCTTGGAGATCTTCTTGGCCCGCCGGCTGTGACCCCGTCTTCTTGCCCCTGGGTGCTGATCATGTATGATTTCATAAAGAAAGAGACAAAAATTAAAGTTTGCTGTGAAATAAATAAAATATTTTCAAATACGCACCAAAAACATTTTTGGTAACAACAATTGCAATAAAATTTACCTATCTAATCTGATCGACTGGTAGTATTGCGAGATTCACGGACCGTCTAGCAAGCCTAACTACCACCTGACCTAGCCCACCTATTCCAATCCAGACGGGCCAATTGTTCAGTAAGTCTGCATTTCCATTTATTTTAGTCCTCAAAAATGCATAGATGGAGGACACATGCATACATTTTTGCATACACCAAATTGTTGGCTGGTTGCTGCTGATGTTCTGCTAGTGATGATATAAGCTTATTAACACTCAGTAAACAAACTACAAAAGGTTCTACTAAGGACTGGGGTAAGCAGCACTCAGCAGCACGTGACGTGACAGAGGATGCGTCACGCACACCACTTAAAAATTACCAACTAATAAGTAACTAAACCTATCAATCCACCACTATCCCTTCTTAGTGGCAGGAGGACAAAGGAAGGACTACTCTCTCTAGAATTACGTCACTTAAGTTCTCTAAAGTAAACTCTTACATAATCATCAGGCCAAGCGAGCGCAAAGTTGCAAACAAGTAAGATTAGTAGCGCCGAGCACCTGTGTCATAACAATCTCAGATTTTTAAACGTAATTTACCTGCAATGTAAGCAGCAGCATTCTTGCTGGTCGGAAAAAAAAATATTCACAATATATAACACAGAGCAGAAGAACACAAAGTAGTAATATTAAATAGCTACTCACCAAGCCCCGGGACCTCCACTCCTAGCAGGTCCAGCAGGTCCTGCTCCCGGTCCAGAATATCGGACCACCGGTGCGTCAGCTGATTATTGGTGCGCCGGACACCAGAACAGCGAAACACTGCCCGACGCACCTTGCCCCACCGCTGCCGACGCTCCCGGAGCCCGTACCCAGACCCAGGCCTGCCGCCTGCTGCCAGGGTTAAGGGGAGGTGGCGCTGAACAAAAAAACCAGTGCGGCCACCTCCGCCTCACCGAATAAGGCCCGTGCCTGCACCCTCTTTGGCGCCGCCTTCCGCAAGGAAGGCGGTCGCGGCTCTGGCTGCGACTACGAGCCCTGTGGCTGTGGCCCTTTGCCATGGTTCTGGGTAGGCGGGGCGGAACAGAAAAGGTAGGAATTAAAAAAAGTAAGTAAAAGAAATTAAAAAGCAGGTAATAGAAAAAGTGTGAAAAAGTAGTTAAAAACACACAAAAAGTTGAAAAAAACACAAAATATAGAATCAGGAAAATAGAGAGATAGATAATAAATAAAAAAGACCAAAAAAAGTTTACAGAAACAAAGGATTGAAAAGATAGAGGGAGGATTGAAAAGCAGGCCCAGAACCATAGCAATAGAGTGAAAAACAAGATGGCCGCGCCCATTGCGACCGCATGGGCAAGTTCGCGCGATATTTCCCCCCCCCGAGCACGCAAAAAGCATCGCGAACACGTAATGCGCATTCCCGAACAGGAAATACTTATCGCGAACGGGCGGGAGCATGCAATACGCGACCCGGAACAGGAAATAACCATCGCGAGCGGGCGGGACAAGTGAAAAACAAGATGGCCGCGCCCATTAGCGACCGCATGGGCAAGTTAGCGATATATTTCCCCGCGAGCACGCAAAAACACATCGCGAACGGGCGGGACAAGCAATTCCGCGACTTCGCGGAATTTCTACGTGCTCGCGGAGATTTTTAACAATTTCGCAGAGATTTGCGTAACGCGACTACGCAAATTCCGCCCACCCCTACTGAAGAATGTGTCTTACTACTCTGTTCAAGTGCTATCTTGCCAAGAGAACTAGAAAAATTGTTGCCGCCAAGTCTCCCTGGACTTGCTCATGAGATTCTGAATATGTGTCAGGATTTTTAAGACTATTTTCCTTGGAATTGTAACAAGATTCATATCCTTTCTGTACCTCACCAGGATAAATATCTGATCTTGATCTGGGAATAGGAGAGACATGCCAATATTTACAGTAAAACAGTGACCAGCTAACAGTCCCAGTGTTCTCAGAGTGGTTTTTTTCGTCGTCTGGTAAGATGGAGACAGAGTCAAACATTCGTCCAAATATGGCATGATGGAAACTCCATGCTAATGTAATAGGGCTAATACAGGAGCTAACACCTTTGTGAAGACGCGTGGAGATGATGTGAGCCCGAAAGGCAACACCCTGAACTGGCAATGAAACTGACCCACTTCTGCCCTAAGGAACTTCTGATGTTTGGGGTGAATCAGAATATGTAAGTAAGTATCCTGCAGATCTATGTTTGTCAAGAAGTCCCCTTGAGATACCATCTGAATCACCGGTCAACATTTTGAAGTGGTTCGTCTTGATCCAGATATTGAACTTCCTAAGGTCTAACCCTGGCCTGTATTATCCTGACACCTTTTCTACTAGAACCACTGCTGCTTGTCGCATCTCCACGCAAGGACCTTGCATCACCCATTGCAGCTCTCAGAACCGCTACTGCACGATGCATCGCCATACAAGGACCTCGCATCGCCCACCACAGCTTTTGGGACCACTGCTGCATGCTGCATCTCCATGCAAGGATCTCCCATTGTCCACTGCAGCTTCTCGTAATCGCCACTGAGCAATGCACCTCCATGCAAGAGCCTTACATCTCTTCTGCTGCACAATGCATCCTCGACACAGGACTCCACATCCCTCCTCAACAAGGATTTAAGGTACTTTGTCCATCAAGCCTAACTAGGTCCCTGTAGCCAGCCTGCACTCCATCATGGTTGGCCTGATCTTGTGACTTTGTCCTAATCTAGCGTGACCAGATAACCACAGTTGGTGCTTTGTGCTTTTATGAGCTATTTTCAGTTAAATCTTTCAAATTTCATATCTCCAGTATTACTGATTACATTTTTGAGTTATGGTCTTAAGTTTTACTCTATTTTTCTAAATTAGTGTGGGATTTTTCTTGTGTGTGGACCTCCTTCTTGCCCACTGCCGCTCCGCCCGTCTGGACTGTGATTCTTCTGCTCTCGCTTCTGCTCCCGCTTCCGGGCTAAGTTCTCCCGATGTCGGTGTCCCGCAGTGCGGCCGCTCAGGCTGGCGGAGACCTTTTTCCCTGCTTTGTGGCATTCCGAGTGGGGTCCCAAGTGGACGCATGGTGCTGCTGGCGGTTCTGGATTGGGATAGTGACAATGAGGAGTTTTTCGTTCTACTACCGCGCAGCTCGAAGGTACATGCAGAGCTCAACGCTCAACGCGCGAGGCCAGGTGATTTGTGGTTGGGGACAGCTGTTGTTGATCAGCCACCAGGGAGTCCTCGCCTCGCTGCGTCTCATCCCCTCGGGGGTTGGCAGTGTGACGGGGTAAGAGTGGCTCCTACGTTTTAGCTGTCCAGCTGTTGATCTATTTATTAATTAGAGCCCAGAGAGGCTCACGGAGCCCAAGGTGCCCTGGGACCAGAGCTGTAATTTTCCTTCCAGTCCCGGTCATGTTCATTTATTGTGGATGAAGATACCTACCACTTTACCCCTGTGAATAGGAAGGGGGACTAAAACGGTCCTTGAGTAGCATAAAGAGATTTTGAAAGAGACTTTGAAATAAGTGGATGAGTTGGTGGCAGTTGGGGGAGTGTCCAAGAAGGAGGTAAGTGCAATCTCAGTTTTCTCTGACGATAATTTCATTGATTGTCCGTTGATTTAACATTGAATACCTCCTCTCGTACATCACCTCCGGTACTTCGCTGTAAGAGAGCCCTCCTTAGTGCTCCTAAGGGTAGATCTCAGGGGAGAGTTTGTAAAAGGAGGAAAACAGGAGGGAAGAAGGTGTTTGGTGAACTCTATAAAACTGCTCTATCAAATAGGGAAGCTCCACGCTCACCTCTTGTTACCTCAAATACTTTAATAATGGAGCCCATTTGTCATCGGAGGAGAGGATTAAGATACCCCATGAGCCACCAAGTACATCGGAGTTAGCAACAGACGTTCTGTGCTCAGCAATGGATGAAGTGCAAATAGCCGACCTTTCGGCGTCTTCTTCACAGTCTACAAGTGTGACTACAAGCAGGGGCCCAAGACTGTCTTCTTCACCCTGTTAAGATATCTCCTTATCATCCTCCCGCTCCAATGATTCTGAACTTTCACAGGAGAATTGTAGAGAAGACCATCCAAATCGAGTTATTTTATCACCGTGTAAGGCCCCCCTGGTTGGGGAACCAAACTCAACCTTTGGATCCCAGGGAAGGTCCATAACAATGCAGTCTACCACCTCGTCATCTCTGTTGCATGTAATGCTGCTTATGCAAACCACTTTACAAGGCATCTTGGAAGCGTTGGTGTCGATAAGGACAAATCAGGTGGACCAATCGAAATTTCTGAAAGACATTCAACATGAACTATAGCATTTTAAAAATATTGTAGGCAAAAGCATGATCACCCAGCCACCCGCTGTAGTAATGGTCGCTGAGCCTCGGGGGGCCACAGTGCTATTTCAGGGGAAATTGAAGGTCAACTAGATTCGGAAGGATCTGTTTATATTCCAAATTCCCTATCATTGTTTAAATCCTTTTAAATTTACCTTAAGGTCCTGCTGTGCACAGAGGGCAAGTACTCAGAATAGATTGTTTGAGTCTCATGCCCCAGGTGCAGGCAAAAAGAAGGCCCTGAGTACTAAGGGAAAAGCCAGTAACGGTGCTCATCCCCAAGGTCAATACTCGAGGTCCCCCGGTGGCAGATTTGTAGATGCATCCTCATTTAATAGGGCAAAAGCAAATGTAAATCCTCGTCTCAAAATTAGCCCAGATCCCATTCTCTCACCCCTGATTGTTCACCCCACCTCAAATAATAAAAGCCCAACATTAGCTAGTAGCAAGGTGTCTAATTCTCAGATTCTGAATAAATCATATAAAGAACTCCCAATTGCTTTTGAATCATTCCCCAGCCCGTAGCCGGTGTCTTCAGAGCTATTGTTGGATATGACCCACCGGGGGAAAAGAACAAAGAAACTTCGACATTTGAACCCGCTCAAAAATCCTCCATATATTTAATCAAATACTTTCCCTTTCAGGGATATCTTCGCTGGACCTAACTTCGGTTGGGTTTCAACATGGCGAACAAGGTAGAGAAGTTTCTAGAGTCTCTTTTATCTCGCCTTGTATTGCGCAGCTAGTGCTTAAGGCCGAGGAGGACCTAGTTAAAGCAGGACTACAAGCCTTCTGCCCTTTAAAAAAAGAGCCCTCCCCCCATTAGTCCCTCAGTTGGGCCCTATTCCTCCTGCCATCTTAAATATACACAGCGAATTATCTGCCACCCAATGGGAGCGGTTTATACCTTACAAACCGCCTGTAAGGCCTGATTGTATATGGCAAAGTAGCCAGCCGCCCAAAGATCTAAGAGTGGTTATAGTAAATGATAGACCACCCATGCAGCCTGAGCAATTAGTATGGGGTCAGGGTAATAGGTTCTCTCCCATAAAGCACTTTTTGGAGGATGGTGACTGAAATACTAGGCCCAATTCCCCCTCGAATGAGGGGTCCTCTCCAAACCTGAGAATCTTGAGTTGGAATATCCATGGGTTTGAACGCCTGAGGAACAGTGGTGACTTGGAATAAAGTTTGAAACCCTTTCATTTGATATTCCTTCAGGAGTCCTGGCTAAGAGAGGACCAGACAGTAAGTGGCCTGCAGTGTTCAGTGGTTGAATTGGGCTTGAGCAATAACATTCTTAGGTACTTCTTTCTTATAAATGTCTATATTCATAAAGAAGATCATCGACAAATGAAAGGCAGGCTGAAACTATTTGAATCTCCTTTCCAGCATCTGTTAGTAAAATATCCAGAAGCAGTCATAATAATGGCTGGAGATGTTAATGCTCGTCTCTTCCCTGTACAGTTGGACCTGCAGCTGGAGGAAGTCCTGGAATCTCATAAAATTCCCCCAGCGCAGTTCCCTTCTGGTGTCATTAAAAAGAAGGCCAAAGTACTGAGTCAATGGTTGGCGAATTATGGTCTGATCTATTTAAATGGACGATATAAAAATGATTCACCAGCAGCAGCAACTTTCCGGCAGGGCGTGTCTTCAGGGCCCATTGATTATATATTTACAGCCTTTCTGGCAATTCAATCTTTTTAAGAATTTTGAGGTGGCAAAATATGAGGGTAGTGATCATTGGGCAACTACAGCAGTCCTCAACTTGTGCGAGCCTCTAGGAATGTCTTATCCGCGTAGGCTTTCAACATGCCTGGATTCTATTCATCTCCAACAGTTAACCGCCTTTAAATTCGTGGAGAAGATTGATTTCCCCCTACTTATGCTGATGATATTATTGGGTGGTACAATAAAATTGTACGCCAAATTTTGGGTTGTATCACAGTAAACATAAGTGAGAAGGGTGTGCGAGCAGACCCTCGTCTCAAGAGGGGGTGGGGGGGGCTGGTTTGATTCCAACTGCCAAGAGCTGAAGCGATTGGTGAGACGGAGAGCCAGGAGCGCTAGGCACTATCCATGCTCTCTAGTCTCCCAGGAGCTGGCTAAGCTTAAACTCCAATATAAATCTCTTGTGCAGACGGAAAAAGCCACCTTCTACCATAGTAAGTAGGAGGAGATACAGGAAATCATCCTTTTCAAAGATCTGTAAAGGTTTGGGCAAAAGTCAACGAGTTTAGCGCTCCAAATAGGGGTACGCTTGTTTGTGTGATCCCCGAATAGATGTGGGCTACTTATTTGACAAACCTATATAGGGGACCTTCTGGCTCAGAGAGATCCCCGAGAACTCTTGGACAAAAGCTCCCCATTACGTGGGGCCATATGTATCAAACAAAATTGCAATCGCAAACGCTGAAATTCACAGAATTTCAGCGTTTGCGATCGCAATTTGGCTTAGTGGTATGTATGAAGGAAAAACTGCCTCGCAAAATAAGGAATCGCAAAATTTGCGATTCCCTATTTTGCGAATGCATTTAAGGAATTGCAAATTGCGATTCCTTAAATGCAATTTAGAAGCACCAAAAAGTGCAATTTGGCCTTAAGGAATCGCAAATTACCACCAACTTCAAGTTGGTGGTAATATGCGATTTCTTAGAAAAATGCACTTTTTTGCATTTTTCAAAGTGCAATGTGGCGCACATACATGCCCTTAGGGCATGCATGTGCGCCACATGTGCACCCATGCTTATTTCAGGGGTGCAACAGGGTGTCCTTTTGACACCCTTGCAACCTTGAAATTGCATTCTCAATTTGCGATTCTCTAATTGCTAATCGCAAATTGAGAATGTCTTCACATTCATTCCTATGGGCCTTTAGGCCCATAGGAATGAATGGGGAGGGTTTCCTTAATTGCGAATCGCAATTTGCAATTCGCAATTAAGGAATATGTAGGATTCGCAAATTTTTTTGCAAATCCTACATACATCTCGTTTTACGATTCTCAAATAGCGATTCTCAAAAATTCGCTATTTGAGAATCGCAGAACCTAACTTTGATACATATGGCCCTTGGTTTTTAATAAAGGAAGTAAAAGCTGTTATCGAGAGAGTAAAGCTCTCCCGAGCCGCCGGCCCCGACAACATTCCATCAGTAATAATTAAGACGAATAGTGTTTGGTGAGCCACGGTTTATTCTTCCCTGTTTAGTTGGATTGCCATGACCGGCCTTTACCTTTCTTCTTGGAAAGGGTCTATAATAAAACCCATTTTTAAAAAAAGGAGAGGTACAGACCCCAAACATTATAGGCTTATTAGCCTTCTTGTTATCTCACTAAAGATCTTCTCTAAGACTACTTTATCCAAACTTGAAGACTGGGCTTTTGAAACCAAGATAATACCAATAGAATAGGTGGGCTTTCGGGAGGGTCATTCCACTTTAGATCATTGCTTCGCATTATGGGTTATTATTTGGAAGTCACTGAAAGTAAATCAAAGGCTGTACTGTTGCTTTGTAGACTTCAGGACAGCCTTTGATTCAGTGGATAGGAATACCCTATGGGGGAAACTTGTTGCCTGGGAGCTTCCGTTAAACCTCCTTAGTGTACATCAATCCTTGCATTCCGGTAATTGGGCTCAGGTGGGGTTAGACAAGTCGGTTTGGTTATCACAAAGAATCTCCATCGAGAATGGCCTCTGGCAAGGGTGAGTTTTAGCGCCCCTGCTTTTTGGTCTATTTTTAGCCGACCTTCTCACCTTTATTTCCCAATCTAAGTCTTTTTCCCCTAAAGTCGGGAAACATCATATTGACTGTCTGCTATTTGCAGATGATCTGGTACTACTGGATTGTACCACTTTAGTTTGCAGAGGAAACTATATGCTGCAGAAACTTATAGTAAGCAAAACCAGCTTTACATTAACCTGGAAAAGACCAAAATCTTGTTTTTGGGGAAAAAAGTAAAGAAATTCAGTTGGTACTTAGACAAACGGGAGGTGGAGCAAGTCGACCAGTATAAATACTTGGGTCTGACCTTTAGGAGGAATTTGAACTGGGCACGCATTGGGATGACATTAAGAAAAAGGTCCTAATGCAGGCTAGTTGTCTATCAAGATTTAATAGTAGATTTGGGGGGCTTTCCCATACTCCACTACTAAAGGCTTACAAAGGGAAGATTCCTCCGTTGGGTCTGTATGGAGGGGAGGTTTTTTTCCCTTGATTCGACATATGAATGGGATAGATTAGAAGAAGCAGTGCTTAGAAGGCTTTTATCACTCCCCCAAGGCACCATGGTACAGGCCGTAAGGAGAGAGAGAGTGTAATCTGGTCTCCTGGAACCTGATGGCTTTTACTCTGGCCCTAAGATATTTTAATACACTCTTGGAAGTTGATGAGGTGTCCAAAGTCTCCAAATTGTGTTGGGAAGAGATTCAAGGTAGTGAAAGAAGGTGGGCAAATGATATAAGAACTAGATTAATTGCTCTTAGCAACCTCCATACAGACAGTGGTACAATTACATCCTGGCCCCCCTTCCCAGGCAAGCATGCATTGAAAGAGTCTGTTGCTTTGGTGTCTGAATCTAATGACCTATTCTACCTGAGCAAGAAACCATCTATCAGTTTCTCAATCTCTACTCTGGCCAAAGATACTGCCTTTCACTACTTATTACAGTTATCAGATCCAGGGCTGCGAAATGAAATATTAAGGGTCAGGGTGAGATGTAATCCAATCTACTCATCCCGCCCATACCGGGCCAGGGTTCAGGATAATAGTGGTCTCTGCCCCCTGAATGCAAAATGTTCCTTGCTGCATATACTTATGGACTGCGTCTTTTATTTTGCAAATCGTATTAAGTTTTTAAGACCTCTGTTTTTTAAATATGATATTCTCCATAGGAGGAAAGCTGTGGAGTTGTTATCAGAAATGCGTTGTTTAGATGCGGCAGTCGGAAATGCTGGGTTTTTACGGTCGGTAAATAGAATTTTAATGATGAATTATAGTGGGAAGGGGGTGTCGGGTAGTTAAGATGGGGCCCTTTTATCGATTTTAATTGTTAAATGTGTTTTTAGAATGTTTTATGGACAATTGTCTAAATAAACTTATTTTCTACCTACCTACCTTGTGTGGAGTTTCACTTTATTATTGTTTGAATTGCTGCATAAACACTTTACACATTACCTCTAAGTTAAGCCTGACTGCTCTGTGCCAAGCTACCAGGGGGTTGAGCACCGGTTAATTTGGGGTTGCTTTTGGATTGGATTGTGGTTGCAGCTTGAGTAGGGTTTTCACCCCAGTCGAATATTGTAACCCAATTTCTTATTCTGTCCTTGTGAAATCTAGTAAACATCTCATCCACCTGGTTTTCAAAGAGCTTTTTGCCCTCACCTGGAACTTTAAGGAAAGATAGCTTTTTCGTAGTCGGCTATCCATCCCTATATTCATAGATTATGCCGAATGAGGACTGATACCCCAGAAACCAGGGAAGTTGTTCTTATAATGTCACATGAAATATCTGATAAATATTGTGCCTGCTGTAACACTGCTCTTTCACCTAAAGCAAAATATCTGAACAGTAAGACTCTTCCTGTACTGCTTCAGACAAAATCTTAAAGTCTTGCACAATCGATTGAGAGCTGTAAGCTGCATATGTGGCGGCTGTTAGAACCAGATTACAAGCGGCATAGGATTTTTGAAGTGCTCTGTCAGCTTTTCTGTCTACCGCCTTTGATAAGAGTACAATCAATAGGATTAATGGTTGGTCTGCCTATCAAGGGAGCTAGAATGGAGCCCACTTTTATTGTAGAAAGAATTGTACCATCACCGTCCGTCAAATCATAAGACTTTTGCAGGAGCCTTGGTACTGAGGACTGATCTATGTCATTCCACTTTCTAAATAGTAGCTACCTTATCTTCTTATGTATTTGCAGGGCTAATACAGCAAGTTTTTTGTACTGTGGAAACAGGTTCTCCTCTTCCTCAGGATGAGGGGCTGCTTCAAAACCCAAGTTTTAAGGGGCATGCTCCAAAATCTAAGCTAATTTCACTTGAGTAATATATTTGGCAAATGCTAACGTGCTCGGTTCTTCATCCGCTATTGAAAATACAGCACTCAAATACTACACAATGCACACTTCATTCTACAGTCCAGAATACAAACTCAGATATAGATTTCTGACTTGTATCTCAAAGCTTAATGAACTAATTGCAGGACCTTGTCATAGGTCCTAAGACATTATCTGGTGACTCGCCTATTCTATTGATCATGAGGAGCCCATCAACTCACCCCACAACCAGAACCTGGAGGATTCAGATACATCCTTACAAGATGCAGTATTTAAAGTAGAAATAAGACAACAGAGAATGGAATATTTCGAGTAAAATGAAGGATTGGTTCAGAGCATCATGATGTTATGGGAGACCTTCAAAGCATACATTACAGGTAAATGCATACCTGAGGAGGACGGAGTCTTAAGGGCAATCCAATGGTGACTAGGCAAGCTAGAAGCTAGTTTATCAAGTTTGGAGACAGAATAAGTTAAAACTCTCCACAATGGCATACTCGTAGAGCTAAACAATACTTTAAGAGAGTTCAGATACATTGCTGACCTAGAAACAGCACATCTGTGCAGACATGCAAGGGCTAGGAACTTTGGAAAAGGAGACAGGCCAGGTAGGATGCTCACATGGATCGTAAATGGACCCAGAGAACAAGGGACATTGCAGCTATACAAGATCCCGGAAAACGTAGGAGAACACAAACATTGTAGAAATATTTACACAATTGTGCACTGAATTGTACACATTGATCACAGCCTTAACACTGAAACAAATAACAGAATATCTAAACTCAATATTGTTGCAATGGGTAGATGAGAAGCTTTGAAGGCCACACTTTTCGTCACAGTTATTAAAGAAGTGATCACAGGACTAATAAGTGGCAAGGCCGTGAGCTCAGATGGCCTAACTACAGTATTCTATAAGGAGTATATTCTGACGTGCAGCTACTGCGCAGGTATGAGGATGCCCTGCAAAAGGGACAATTATCTCCTGCTTTCAGTGAGGTAGCTGTTATTACATTTTTGAAGCCGGAAAAAGAACCTTAGAACTGCACATCACATAGACCACTGTCGTCCATAAATGTTTACAGCCAAATACTTGCAAAATGTATAGCTAACATAGTGCTACTCCTACTGCCCTATGTGATACTATCAGAACAAGCCTGGTTTACTCCACAGCACTCAACACTACACAATTTGAGGACCCTCACAGTAACACTACGACCTGAACCTGTCAACAGCACCAAAATTCTGCTTGATGCTGAAAAGGCATTTGACACACTGGAGTGGCCTTTCATGTTGGAAGTCCTCTGCAGGAGTGGCTTTGGCGACTTCTTCATGAGGCTGATACAACTGCTCTACTCTGGCTCCTTTGCATGCATCCAGGTCAACGGCCTGGAATGGAGACTTACAGCAATATAATGGAGCTGCTGCCTTTGTTATTTGGCTATAGAGCCGCTAGAAGGGTTGCTGCAGAAGCTTCACTTACACCATCGAATCTACATTTAGGGACACTTGCTTTTGGTCTTGCTGTGTGCATATGACGTATTTCTATATGTTCAAGAACCAGCAGTGAGCATCAACCCTACAACCTGAGAGGTTGTCCGGTTTGGTGGTTTCTCTGGGCTGTGGATTAGTTGTGAAAAAGCAAAAGTAACACCAGTAAGTGCTGTCTGTTAGAGATTCTGTTAAATATCTGGGCATCCATATCAGTAAAAATATGGACATATGGGGGGAATGATACAGGTGAATTATGTAGGCGCTAAATAAGTTGAAAACACAGGTGTATAGATGGATTGCTCTTCCATTGTTCGCGATGGAGAATTGTAGTAAAATGGTAGTGTTGCCTAGGTTTCTCTGCCTATTCACCTACATTCTGATACCACTGAACTAGCAATTCTTTATGACAATAAAAAGCACACTACTTGAAATGATTCTGGTCAGGACGCCATGCCAGAAACCGGTGGGAGGAGCTCACTGTGCTTATGATCAAAGGCCGCCTCCGGGTTATTGACCTTGTGACATTCGCCTCGCGGCTCAGGCACAATATACAGCTTTTTGGTGCCACCCCGCCCCCAATGTAAACATTTGAGGACAGAGTGGAGATTGGCGGGAAACAGCTACCTGAAGACAGTGCTCAGTGTGTGGCCATACAGTCCCACTACTTGACAATCCAGCACAACCTCCCACATTAAAACCCAGTGCAAAGACAATTCTGCAAAAACTTGACATGGTCATTTTGGGGGCCTTTTTTCCAGAAAGGCAATTCATGCCACTAGGAAGCTTTAAAAAGAAAAAAGGAGATACCTCATTAGCATTATTACAGACTCCGACGGGCAGCTAGAGCACAAAGGCAGCCATTTTCGCATGCCCCAGGGGAACATAAATGTGTTAACAAAAGTCATTGCGCGAGAGGACCCCAGGAGGATAGTGTTGTACATCTAGGCGCAGGCAATGCGAGGGAGACAGGTGGCATTGTCAGCTGTCAGAAATAAATGGGAGAGAGCCCTGGCAATAACTTTAGTGGACACCTATTGGAACTTCTGCTGTGCCCAAGGCCAGCAGGCCCCTTTCAATAATGGAATCAGGCTAATACCATTCAAATTAATACATCAATATTATTACACACTCAGGCACAAGTCTAAGTTCCAATCAGAGGTCATCGCCAGAAACCGCAAGTGGACCTCATACACCTATCATTAAAGTTTGACAATACTGGGGAGAGATTGGACTCACTAAGGGAGGTGAGAAAAACACATACATCAGAAACACCAGTAGCTGCTCTGCTGGGATACAGCACTGAGATACAGAAGGAATGCAGAAGATTTGTATAGATGTCCCTTTTACTAGCCAAGGGAAGACTAGCAATGGGATGGATGAGTGTAGGGATGCTAGAGGACGTAGTGTACTGTAACAAGATGGTTGCAGCCTACGCTGCAAAGATGCACCAAGTGGCAAGACCAAAAGACATTTGGGAACCCCTAGGACCATATTTACTGAAGGACAAGGAGGAACCTGAAATACAATCTGTGGCCCAATGAAAAGGGTTGGGCACACTGAGGGACAGAGACGAAATAATCCAGGCATCATGAAATATCTCCTCCAGTCAGGGTTGGACTGGCCTATCGGGTAATCAGTCAGTGTCCAATGGGCTGGTATGGCGGGTTAGAGTGTGGGTCTGTTTTTTGAGTGTTTGTGGACCTGTTTTATGGTCTGCTGGGCTAGTTTTAACAGTTGATTTCTCTGATAGCAAAACAATCATTTCCTGCAGCAAGTTCAAATCCACGCAGTCTTTCATACCTTGCAAAGCAATTATACGGCGTGTCTTTACATGTTTAAAACTGCCCCAATTTGCAAACATGGATCTCTTTTTAGTTATCTAATTCAATGATGAGCGCTACTTTTATTTTGTTCCCTGGGCCTCTTGTCTGTCCCAGTCCGACCCTGCCTCAAATCCTGGGCACGAAAGGCACAGGTGAAAAATAGAAACCGATAGTCGAATACACACGACATATCAGATCACTTATAAACACTGGTGAGTGTAACATACAAATGATTTGTGCTTGTATGATTGTAAAAGTATTGAGCAAAAGTGTGCTTTTAAAAGTGAAGTACTGAAGCGATGGGGCATATATGAACACATGTGTTAGAACTGGGGGTCTCTAGTTGGCTGAGGTAGGTACCTTAGTCCAAATAGGGACCCTTGCTTCTAGTCAGGGTAAGGAGGGACACACCTTTAGATAACCCCTGCTCACCCCCTGGTAGCTTGGCACGAGCAGCCAGGCTTATCTCCAAGGCAATGTGTAAACTATTTGCAACCACACTGCCAGTAACACAGTGATAACACCACAAATGGACACCATACTGGCTTCATAAAAATAACAGTATCTTTATAAAAAGGAATACGATGAGACCAAACGATAGAAAACCAACATATGCGTATTCGCAATAATTCACTTGGCCGGTTACTAGGCCAGCAATCACTTGTAGGTTCTTACGGTATTAATGAGCAATTTACGATCTCTAATGCAGTCCTTATGCAATGCTATGCAGTTTGTAATGTAACAATAGGACAGTCCTTAATGCAAGAATCAGGCAGTTCGTAATGCAATAATAATGCGATTCGTAATGCAAGAATCAGGCAGTTCGTAATGCAATAATAATGCGGTTCGTGATGCAAGAATCAGGCAGTTCATAATGCAATAATAATGCAATTCGTAATGCACAAATCAGGAAGTTCGTAGTGCAATAATAATGCGATTTGTAATGCACAAATCAGGCAGTTCGTAATGCAATAAAAATGCGATTCGTAATGCACAAATCAGGCAGTTCGTAATGCAATAAAAATGCGGTTCGTGCTGCAATCTGCGCGGTCAACTCGGGCCTCCACTAGGCCCCAACAGCAGAGACAACGGTCATAGACTTACAGGGGCGGCCCCGGTCCTGCTGGGCAGGTCCGGGCCGCTCGGGGACTCAGTGCGTCTAACGCGGTGCAGCAGGAGAGAGCTCGGAGCACTCCTGTACTCCTCCTGCGCGCCTCCCCAGGCCACACACGCTTGCGGCTCCCGACCGGAGTCCAAGCCTTACCTGGGGGGTGCGATGCCTCGCTCTCTCTCCCCGCTCGTCGGACGTCCTGCTGGGCGATCACGTTGCGGCTCTGTTGCTAGGCGGCGCTGTAGCCGGACAGGTTACGGCGCTGCCTTCTCCGTCGCTGATGATCGTGGGCAGATTCCTTTCGACGAACAACGATCATGATCCCTTTCACCTTGTAGCTTCCTTAGCTTCAAGAAATCCTTTAGCACGTTGCGGCTCGGGCCGGCGGCGGTGATCCTTACTCACAGCCTAGTTACGATGACGGCTCGGGCCACAAACAGCAATACAGCAGCATGGACGATGTTTCACGCTGCGGGGGCAATGCAATCACGGGGCACCTTGCAAACTGTACCACGGAACACACGGCAGTCTCAGGCATGCAAGAGCACCACGCACACAGCATCGCTGAGACACAGTCCTCAGTTCCAAGTACCCCGTTAGCACGTTGCGGCTCGGGCCGGCGGCGGCGATTTTTACTCGCAGCCTCAGTTACGATGACGGCTCGGGTCACAACAGCAAGGCAGCAGCGTGGACGATGTTTCATGCTGCGGGGGCAATGCGATCACGGGGCACCCCGTAAACAGTACCCCGGACCACACGGCAGTCTCAGGAGTGCAAGAGCACCATGCACACAGCGTCGCAGAGACACGGTTGGAATCTTTTGTGTTCCTGAGTTTCCACAACAGGGGACCAGCTCTCCTCGGGCCCTTGCAGACACGCTACTTCAGGACACAGAACACAGCAAAGTCCTCACAAGCAGGGGGACACAGCACACAGCAAAGTCCCTTGTCCTCTCCTTAGTCAAACCAGCAAACTGCAGGCCAGCCCCAGAACACACAGCAAGGGCAGTCCTTCTCTTCAGTCTCTTCAGCTGTTCTTCTTTGGCAGAGGTTCCTCTTGATCACAAAGTAGGTTCAATCCTTTTTCAGTATGGATTGCAGTCTTGAGTTCAGGGGTTTCAGCTCTTACATTTATACCCCTAAATGCCTTTGAAGTCTTTGTGTTCAGGGGGCTCTGAGCCCAGTCCAAACCAGTGATGGGTGCCTTCCTGCCAGGGCACACCTTCTTCCTTTGATAGTGGGGGTTTGGGGCCCAGACGCTCAGCAGGAGGTGGAGCCATCCTTTTGTGGCAGCAACACAGCCCTCTTCACATCCAGGGGGCTACTCCTCCCCCCCTACATCAAATGCAGGCCCAGGCTGTTGCTGTCTCACCTTCTCCTCCCTGGGGTCAGGACACTTCCCAGACCCTTTCACATTTAAACCCAGGCAGGCAATATACAACCAGGCAGAGGCACACAAGATGGTTTAAGACAAGAAACCAGCCACTTTTAAAAACGTGGTTTCTAAGCACACAATTTAAAAACCATCTTCACAAAAAGATGTGTTATTAAATTCAGAGTTCAGGCACACTAAACTCCATCTCTCCATCTTATGCCTATGGGAAGATATGCTGGAAACATGGGACACAGCATTCCCCATTCTGTCCTATGGGCAAGATGGCCTTGCAACAGTGAAAAACGAATTTGGCAGCCTTTCACTGTCAGGACATGGTACACACCTCAGTACATGTCCTACCTTTCACATACACTGCACCCTGCCCAGGGGGGTACCTTAGGCCTACTATAGGGGTGTCTGATGTGCATAAAAAGGGAAGGGAAGGCCTGGCAAGTGGGTGCACTTGTCAGGACAATAAGGCAGTTAACAAACTGCGCGCAGGCACTGCAGTGGCAGGCCTGAGATCTCTCTTTAGGGCTACTCGTGTGGGTGGCACAATTAGTGCTGCAGGCGCACTAGTAGCATTTGCATTACCAGCCCTGGCACACATAGTGCACTTTACTAGGGACTTCACTAGTAAGGCAAACATACCAATTATGGACAACCAATTACCATAACACTTTATACAGAGAGCATATGCACTTTAGCACTGATCAGCAGTAGTAAAGTGCCCAGAGTCCTAAAACCAACAAAAACAGGTCAGAAACAATACAGGGGGAAGGCAAAACGTTCAGGGATGACCCTGCAAAAAGGGCCAAGTCCAACAAAATGCAAGTTTACTTAGTGATGGATGGAATATGAACACAAACTAAGGATTGAGGAGCAATGTTGAAATTGTGGCCCTGCAGTAAAGACTTGTAAAAGATGGTGAAAATCTGGGCCAGCACTCAAGATTGCTCAGTGTCAACTTGGACATGCTGACACTACAAATGTGTGATTGTACTAATCTAAGCATACATTAAGGGTTGCTGAGTGATGGGTGAATTGTAAACATGCATTAAGGAAGAAAGAGTCATTAATGAATTTATTTATTGCAGTTACTTAAAACCATTTGCAAATGTACCAACATGTTTTAAAAGAGCAAGATAGATAAAAGATCATCGAGATTTTAAAAGAAATTTCATATACAGTTATAACCAATCTCAGTACTTAAAAGAGGCCATAAGGAAATTGTAAAAGCTGAGTAGTTAATTCTATAGGATACATTGGACTGCCCTCATTGAGTCTGTTTTCTTAGATTGCGAGGGATTTATTCTTTTACCAGTCTCATTCGAGCTTCCTCCATATATCTTCCAAATCGGGCCAGTTCAGTCGGTAGGGTGCATGCGAACAGCGCCGCGACACCTTCTGTTACTGTCCGCGCTCCTTTGCTTAACCATATTGGCCTTAGTAATTTCCGGCGGAGTTGTATCAGGCCTGGACAGCAACAGATCAAGTGGGTTAATGATTCCGATTTATAATCACAGATTCTGCAGCGGACTTTCTGGTCGAGAGCTTTCCACCCCGGATTCAGTTCTTTTATTGGAAGAGGGACTAGTCTGGCCCACTGGATGTTTTTTAGGGCCTTTCTTCCCAGTGCTTGATATAAGTAGGGCTGGGCTTTGTGCTCCATGTGTGTGGCAGCCATCCCGGGAGGGCCTCTACCACTCTCAAAGTGAGCCCGGTCTATTTTTCTTGTTAATAGGTAGCATTGTTTGTTAATTGCCTTTCTGATGGCTGGGTAGGAAACGACATCTTGGACCCAGTTCTGTGTTGCCAGGCCTAGGGTTTCTACCGCCTCATGCATGTATGCCTAGGAGAAAATATCGTTCCTAGGCAATAGATAAACAAGATCACACACAATATAATTAACAATAAAAGGACAATGAGGACAGTGAATGACTTAAATGAAGTAAAAACAGTAATTATTTATTTAATTAATATTCATATATATGAAACAAAAATAGCAAGAGCAAAATAAAAATGAATCAATTTATAAATGACATATACAATAACATAGTATAACATAATACAGTCATTTAAATAAAAATCATTTTTAATAAAATACAAAATGCAATAAAAAATCGATGTGGCGACAGTTAGTGCTTCGACGCGCGTTTCGGCGCATGTAGCGCCTTCGTCAGGAAAAGCCACAAACAACCTAAAATCAATAAAGAAATCACTGAACCATCATTGTCATAATTACATCTATATTCATAATAATTATACAATATTTGTGTGCCTTCATTTTAACTGAAATGAATTTAGATAAAAACCAAAGTACCATTATTGGTGTGTCAAACAAGTGACCAGAGAAGAAGAAGAATACAAAGTGGAAAAAATAAGCTAAGAATGAATAGAAATAAAAATAAACAGAATAGAGTAATACCATTCCAAAACCTAATGTGCAATAGAAAGAAAACAAGAACTTACTTATGAACTGAGAGGACTTGATATGGACAAACGAGGCTTAGTCACTCGTTATTTGGTTATGCGATGAATAAACCTCTGCAATAACCTATTTAAATCAAAATTGTCAGAGCTTTCTAAATATATACATATTATTTCACAATGTGCGATAAATTTCACATTTTATATAAAATCCTAATTTAGGCTATTTTATGAGAAGATATTCGTCGAAATCTCAATTTTATGGAATATCTGAGGCAAAAATAAGGATGTCAAAGATAAAACTCTCCAAATTAATGATGGTAAAAATGTAAGCAAACTATGCAGACCGAATTTAGTCAAGATCTTTTTGTATAGTCTTTAATACGATCTAATAATTGTAAAGGTGATAGTAAAAAAGCTTACCACAAATAGTTTGATCTATTATGTACCAGGCGAGTTTTTTATATATATAAAAACATGGATAACGAATCTTCATACGAGAAGGAACTCGCTGCCGGAAAAAGTATGTATATGAGAAATATAATATACAAGAGCCTCCCAAAATTAAGCAGTAATCTGTGTCTAGATAATAATAGTGAGGATGTAATGCTTACCAATCAATTAAAGGCGCTTAAAATAATCAGTGACCTGAGATATCAGCTCACAGGAGGATTATCTATGAAATTAGAATGCTGTCACTTTAATATTAAAAAACTGTGCGGACCTTGCTGTACATCAATATGGGCAGTGGTTACGTCCTAAGAAAAACATGAAAATTATAAATTAGACCTAAACTGGCGGGCCTCACATATGATGTTAATTTTAGATTGTTCCGTGATAAAAGAGAAGGAGAGATGAACATACTTGTAATCACAGACTCCGTGCGTTTGCCAGTTCTAAATTAAAAATACAAAAGGGCAAATAAGCCTCATTTTTTTTTTTTTTAATATTTTTATTAATTTGCAACTCACATAACCCCCACTTATAGTGCACATTGTCATTGGGAGGTACATTCCTTGTTACATTGCATGAATATCCATCATCCACCATTGAATTGGCATCATCATCTCTCTCAATACTACGAGAACCTACCCTTCGTCCTCACTTCGTGTGGATATCAATATCAATATATGCATTCAATACCATCCCCAACCATAACTGTTCCCAAACGTGGATCCTCCCCCGCGCTTGCCCCTCCCTCCCCCTATCCCCTTCCACCGGTGTGCTCCAAGTAGGTTAAACAGAAATAATCAATCGTCTTCGTCGTGCTAGGGTGTGCCAATCTCCAGTCTTTTTTAGGTTGTACTCCTATTCCCGCTGGCTTCACACTTACACCTTTTCCCCTTTGATCGGCTCAAGCCTGGCTATGATCTGTGTGATCCACCATTTTCCCGAGGAGCCTCGAGGGAATCTGTATCCGAGTCCGGCTCTGGAAGCTTCAGCCGGGCCACCAATGTTTCCCATGCCTGCGCGGCCTCTATCGCTTTTTCATTTTTCGCTCTCCTGGCCTGTTGTAGTCGAACCATACTCTCACTAGCCGCCCAATTCGCGAACTCCATCCTCCAACTCGCCACTCTACGGCCCTGCTTAGATTTCCACTGCCTTGTTAGTTCCCGTTTAGCTAATAAGAGCCCCAAGTCAATGAACTTGCTCGTAATCTTAGTACGCGCCGTGTGCGGAAACCAATGCAGTATACACGCCCCCATGTCTGGCTCTATTTGCCTATCCGTCACTCCACATAGGACCTCTACCACCTCCTCCCAGTACGTTCCGAGCTGCGGGCAGCTCCACATCATATGTCGAAAGTCTGCCGCATTCGTGGTGCACCTGGTGCAACATGCCGAGTCCACCTGGAAATATTTAGTTATCTGCTCTGGTGTTAAATATGCCCTGTGTATAACATAAAAATGGATAAGTTGGAATCTGGCGTTCCGCGTGCCTTTCCACGCCCTTTCCACTATTTTAGTCCATGTCGTCTCAGGAATATCCTTACCCAGATCCGTCTCCCATTTTTCCCGCAACTGAGTCAGTGGCTGCAGTCCCTCCTCCACCAATTGTCTGCCCAGGCATGTTACTGCCTTTACCGTCCCCGCTGCCATTACCACATATTGACATGTCGGGGATGTTTGTGGCTCCGATAGCCCTTCCCCCCAGTATTTCTGAATCGCGGACGCCAACGCGGCATGCAGCAAAAAGGCGCCCCTAGGCAAGCCATACCTATCCTGTAGCGCTTGAAAAAGCAAGAGGGCTCCCTCCTCATATAGATCCCCGATCATTTGCAGCCCCAGTTCCTCCCATTCCACTAGCTCAGACCAATCTCCTCCATGCGGGAAGGCCGTACACATGCCCAGGGGAATCTCCGGTGCGTATGGACGAGCGATTCCACCCCTACGCTTGTATCTATTCCAACATGCTCTTAGTGTTTTCTCCTCATTCGTCAGGGAATCCACACGCAATCGCTGGCCGAGAACTACAAACGATAGAACATGTCTCGGTATCCAACGGTCTTCTGGGCCATCCGGTCCTCTAAATTCCCGAGCCACCGCCTGGGTGAGCCATTGTAGCTGAGCTGCTAAATAATACACTTCGAAGTCCGGAACCGCCCATCCTCCCTCCGCTCTAGGTCTCATCATCGTGGTCAGTGCCACTCGCCTCCTGCCACTCCCCCACAGAAATCCGCCCACCATTGATCTAAGCGTCTTAAACACCGTACCTGGGATCCAAATCGGCAGCGTCCTGAAATAATATAAGAGTCTAGGCAATGCTACCATTTTCAGTAGTGCCACTCTACCCGCCACTGAGAGTGGCAAGGTACTCCAAAATGCCATGCTCCCTTTTACCCCTCGCACTGCTCTGTTCACATTGCCCTCCAATAGATCCGCCTGCTCATGGTAGATGTGAGTCCCCAAATATTGTAAGCAACAGGGTTCCCATCTTATTCTGTCCAGTCTAGGAGGAGGGCTCATCTCCCTACACGCCGGGAACAGGCAGGTCTTCTCCCAGTTCACGCACAACCCCGATACTTCCCCAAACATCCGCAACAACTCCGTCGCTCCCTTGGTCCCCTCTTCGGGGGAGGCCAAAAACATCAGCAGATAATCTGCATACAGCGATATGTACTGCACTTCTCCACGTATCTCCAACCCAGCATAGTGCCTCCCTGATCTAGCTCGCATCGCCAATGGTTCAATCGCCAGTGCAAACAGGAGCGGAGACAGCGAGCAGCCCTGGCGCGTCCCTCGTCCCACTGGACAGGGGGACGAAACCGTCCCCCCCGTTCGTACTCTGGCCGTCGCTGAGTTATATAGTATTCGAGTCCACCTCACGAATGCCTCGCCCAAACCCAGCTTGCGCATTACCTGAAAGAGATATGGCCACTCCAGGCTATCGAATGCTTTCTCTATGTCCACTGAAAGAATCAAAGCAGCCGATGTCGGTTCCTGGTATTCCTCCAAGATTCGCAACAATCGTCTCACATTAATAGCTGTGTTACGTTTCGGTATAAACCCCGATTGATCCCGGTGGACCAGCTGCAACATGTATGGGAGTAAGCGGGATGCCAGTATCCTGCTCAGGATTTTGTAGTCGGTCGTCAACATTGATAGTGGGCGGTAGGCCTTCAGATCCGTAGCTTCCCTTCCAGGTTTTAAGAGAGGGATGACAATAGCCTCCCTAGTTGTCGCAGGCAGCCTCCCTACTTTATGCGCCTCCTTATAAACCACCTGTAGGCGCGGAGCCAGACACTCCGCGTACTTAGAATAAAATTCTATGGGAAGGCCATCCACCCCCGGCGTCTTGTTGCGGGCCATATGCTTGATCGCGCTCCTGATCTCTCCCACCGTAATCTCACTGCCCAGCAAGTCTCCCTGCTCCTTACCCAAGCTCGGCAAGGCCACCCCCTGGGAAGGCCATCCACCCCCTATGCCATTGGCATCCCTGGTGAGTTGGGTACTGTAGAGCTCAGCGTAATATTCTAAAAACAGTCTGTTAATCCCTGCCTGCGTGTTCACCATCTCCCCTGTGGGAGCTGTCAAGCCCAGTATCGGCGCTCCCCTGGGCACCGGATTGGCCAACCATGCCAACAGAGCGCTCGATTTGTCCCCCTCCGAATGCATCCGTGTTCTATAATTCTTATAGTCGAAGGAGCGCAGTCTCTCCATCTGTGCTGCCACTGCCTCTCTAGCCTCCAATACCTCAGTCTGTGCCCCTGGTCTCCCAGGTCGGTCTTTCTCCTCGTCTCGCAATCGGCTTTCGGCCTTCTCCAAGTCCGCTAATAACGTTTTCCTTACTCCCACCACCTTGCTAATACAGATACCCCTGACCACAACCTTAAACGCATCCCATTCAATTGCTGCCGATGTCGCCGTCCCCTCGTTCTTCTCAAAGTATTGATCAATACCCGCCCCCAACTCCTCGCTAAAGACCGGGTCCTCCAACGCCTCCGGTCGTAGCCGCCAGGTCGGTATAAGTGACCTCTCTCGGCTCCACCGTATCCGCACTAGTAGCGGGTTGTGGTCCGATATTGTTCTCGCTAAATACTCACTACTTATCACCTTGGTGTGGATATCAGGTGTGCATAACATTGCGTCCAGTCGCACATGCAGGTCATGAAGACCAGAATAATAGGAATAATCCCTCTCCTCCAAATGCTGGGCGCGTCAAGTGTCCACCAGCCCCCAATGAGATTGCCATACTCTCCTCGCCCTGGTGATCCTATGTACTGGCGCACCTGGGAGCGGAGGGTGGGATCTGTCTTTGTCCACATCCGCTATTGAGTTGAAGTCTCCCCCCATTATTGTCGCACCTGTTAAGTATGGAGCCAGGCTCCCCGACAAGTTCTCTAGAAAGGAGGGCTGGTCGACATTAGGAGCATACACACTGCACAGGGCCACATCCACTCCATTTAGCCTCCCTAGCACCGCCACAAACCTTCCCTCTGGGTCGATCAATTGTTGCGTTGGCTGAAAAGGGACACCCGCTCTGACCCACACCAGGGCACCCGTGGCAAAGGCCGAATACGTCGTATAGAATAATTGCCCCTTCCATCTCTTCTTCAATGCTGCTCCCTCAGACCGGTTAATATGTGTTTCTTGAAGGAATGCAACCTGCACCCCCCGTCGCACCAAGTAAGCATGCACTTTATGGCGCCTCTGCATTGTGTGGAGCCCCTCACATTCCAGGTAATACATTTCAAATCATGTAGCGTCCCCATTTATCAAGCAATCCCCCCTGCACCCCTCCCCCACCTAAAAGCACACCGGTGTCCCTAACTCCCCCCGCCTCCTCCCATCCCCTCCCCAACTCCCTCCCCCAGAACAGGCGCTACAACATTAGTACCCATCCAAACTACCACTCAACTGCTCCCTCGATGCCCTTAGGGAGCTACACCCACTCAAACTTACGGGAGGTGAGCCCTCAGCTTCAGAGAATCAGACACCTAATAGGCCTCCAATCTGCGCCCTTCCCCCGTAATGTTGAACCAGCCCCCTCCAGGACCTCCCTTCAGCGAGACTTCTTTCACATATTTTTCACAGCCCCTGCATAGTCCCCGGGCCTACTTAGGCAAATCCTAGCCATCCTAGTCCCCAGCTAGCCCCCTCCCCATTTCCCCCCCCTGTCTGACTTCCCTTTCCAGGACCGGCCAGTGTCTTCTTTACCCATCCACAGTCTCATCCGCCGTCCCGGCTGTCACATGAGGCAGTTTCAAGCTTCCGGCATCCGATTGTTCATTGTCCTCTTCCATGGACCCCCCTTCCGATTCCGTTCTCGCCGGAGACATATCCCCTTCCACTTGAGAGATAGCTGTGACTGCCTGCAAAGCGGCCGCTCTCTCCTTTACCGTCTGTGTCTCTGTCGGCTTCTGGGCCGCTGGTTGGCGTCGCCGGTTACGCCTCAATCTGCGCGGACGCAGCCCCTCCGCTCCTGCTCCCACTCCACTCCCTGCTTCTCCAATACCAGCTTTATACATCTCCAGCCAGTCCCAGGCCTCTTCTGGGCTGCCAAGGAAAGACATTGTGCCGTCCACTGTAATCTTAAGCACGCTGGAAACATCAGAGAGTATTGAATACCTGCATCCCGTAGTGCCCTCTTGACTGCCACAAACGATATTCTGCGGCGCTGGACCTCGAGCGTGTAATCCGGAAACAAGGTCACCTTACTATTGTCCACTGTGTAGGGGCCCGCCGTCCTTGCCTTGTTCAGTAGGAAGTCCCTGTCCTTGTAATGAAGCAGCCTGGCCACCACCGGCCGTGGCGGTCTCCCAGGTGCCAAGGGTCTAGCCGGCACTCTGTGGGCTCTCTCCAGCGTGAAGAAAGATGATAACCCTTCCGGCGCAACTGTCCGTTTTAGCCACTCCTCCAAATATCCCACCATGCTGGATCCTTCCACCCCTTCAGGTAGCCCTACCACCCGGATGTTGTTACTTTGATTTCTCCCTTCTGCATCCTCTGCCCGCCTCTCCAGGGTCTGCAGCCTGTTCTGAAACTCTACCATCTGCGCTGCCATCGACTTTTGAGCTGGTTCCAGGACTTCTATGGCCGTCTCCGTTTGTTTTACCCTATCAGCCAGTTTGGCGTGGTCCGCTCGGAGCAATCCTAAGCCCTGTGTCACATGCGCAATGTCCAGCTGCAGGGATTCCCTAGTATCTGTTATGGCCTTTAGTATTTGATCGACCTGTTGCTGGAGCATCCCCTCTGGGCGTTGTTGCAGCCCCTCTCGCACCTCCCCAGTGGTCGTATCTTCTTCCTGTTCCACGGGTGCTCCCGCCTGCTTCCCTCTCGGTTTCCCCATGCTTCCACAGGTCTCGAGATCCGCGAAGCCTCCGGGTAGCCTTCTATACCTCTCGGCCTCTCAGCGGGTCCCCACTATGCAGCCTCACCTCGGGTGAGCCAGCCGTCCTCTCTTCTCCCCTCTGCGCCCTCTTTCAGAATCGCCCCCCTTGACAGGGTCGACCTCCAGGCTCAGCTGGCCTCGTTACGTCCACTGCCTCAGCCCTCGGAACCGGCCTCTCTCCAGCTGGGCCTCGAAGGATCACGGCCAGCAATGGGATCCTCTCCTGAACAGCTATCGACAGCTGCTGCGCCTCTTCCGATATTATTTTCCCCGGTCCCCCCGCCTCATGAGTCAGATACAGCCGGCCTCACCTCCAGTTCAGTACCCACTCGTGCCAATCCCACGGCTCGGCAACACATCCGTACCAGCTATGCCTCGCCAGCTTGCCAAGTGCCCTCCCTTCTGCGGACTTCCACGCTCAGTGGTTCCAGCCGTCCGAACCCCAAATTAGAGGAGGGGGGGCACTCCAGAATGGGCATCCAGCCTCTCTCAGCTATCAGCACTCTTCTGCCATTGGGGTCCCTGCTATGGCTGTACCGTCCTTAATTGCTTTTTCGCCCCTCAGTTGGCCTTCGTCAGAGGCAGTTCCCGCCAGGGCGCGTGCTCCACTCCGAAGTCCCTCTTCCAGGACCGCCACGCAGCCCCTGCTCTCTGCGCCTTCCGTCGTCTCCACCTGTATGGGGATCTAAGCGGCCCCCAGCCACGCCAGCTTGTTCCCGCCGGTCACCACAGTGCCACCAGTTCCACCTTCAGGGAAATAAAGGGAGGGGCCGCCGCGCGCTCTCTGCTTCCAACCGCGCTACAGCGCCCTCTGCCCTCACAGACCTCCAGCAGGCACCCCGGTCGCTGCAGCGGCTATTCAATCCTCAGGTCCCGTTCGCGGCTTCATCACATCGCCGCCGTGCAAACTTTTCCGGCCGCTCCCGCCGCCATTTTGTTCCCACACAGCCTCCGTAGTTTTTTATGCCCCAGGCACTCAGCAGTCCTCTCTCCCCAATCTCCCCCGGCTACATACACTCTGGTCCTTCGCGGGGGGGTCTTTCCTCGCCGGTTGCTCCCGCTAATCCTCACCGGCTGCGCCGCTCCCGCAACCAGTAGTGCTCAGAGCCCTCTCATCGCCATCTTGGGTCTGCGTCCCCGACTCGTTGTCCTTTTAGCGGGGCCCCAGATTGACGCTGCTTCCAGCCTCGCTGTTACTGGGTGCTGGTGTCTCCAGGCCCTTTTCACCTTCTTCCCGAGGGTTCAGGGGCCTCGTAGAACGCCTTTGGTCAGGATTAAAGACGGGGTCGGCGCGGAGCTCTATGCTCACACGTCCGCTCTCATCCGCCTCGTGGCCACGCCCCCAAGGGCAAATAAGCCTCATGATGCAAACAATCATGTTTTTAAACTAAAAATAAGATTAACCAAGTCTGTAAGGGTTAAGAGCAAACCAAGGGCAACTTACTTATAATTAGATGCCGCCGCGCAGAGATTCGTCTAGCGTCATAACGAGCGGAATTCGCTTCAATTCTGAGAGACGCTCATGTAACACGACGTTTATATGTGATTACGAAAATTCCTATTCCGGACACATGATACCGGACTATTGAATGAGGGAAGCGGATGTAAGGCTTCCTGTGGCCGGCACATGATGCGGACTAACAAATAGGGAGTGCCAATCTCCGTCTAACAGCCGGAAGTGTATTCCATAGTAGCTTGGATAAAGAGAAGCAACCTTCTGTTACTGTCCGCGCTCCTTTGCTTAACCATATTGGCCTTAGTAATTTCCGGCGGAGTTGTACCAGGCCTGGACAGCAACAGATCAAGTGGGTTAATGATTCCGATTTATAATCACAGATTCTGCAGCGGACTTTCTGGTCGAGAGCTTTCCACCCCGGATTCAGTTCTTTTATTGGAAGAGGGACTAGTCTGGCCCACTGGATGTTTTTTAGGGCCTTTCTTCCCAGTGCTTGATATAAGTAGGGCTGGGCTTTGTGCTCCATGTGTGTGGCAGCCATCCCGGGAGGGCCTCTACCACTCTCAAAGTGAGCCCGGTCTATTTTTCTTGTTAATAGGTAGCATTGTTTGTTAATTGCCTTTCTGATGGCTGGGTAGGAAATGACATCTTGGACCCAGTTCTGTGTTGCCAGGCCTAGGGTTTCTACCGCCTCATGCATGTATTCCTGCCATGGGTTTGCTGATCCACCATAGATGGATTTTAGCATGCTTTTCAGGCTCCCTTCTGGGGCTTTGAGTACTTGGTAGTAGTATTTAGTGTGCGCTCCTAGGCATTCTTTGCTCTGCTGCACCAAGCCGAACTCCAGGCGAATCCAGCTGTTGCGGGTATAATTTGGTAATTTAAATATGCGTTTGTACGCCCGACATAGCGCTTTTTCCATCATTATGTGCATTTTACCCGGGAAGGCCTGCTGACCGTAGCCCGCAATCGCCCTTATTTTGGCCTGTAACACCTTTCTGATTCGGATGGTCGTTGGGCTTTGCATCTTCTCATGCAGTTTGCATAGTGCGAAGATTGTGGACTCTACTTTCGATTTCATTTTGCTCACGTGCAAGCACGCTTTGCCCGAGTCACATAGCCAGCATCCAAGGTAGTTGTATGACTTTGATACAGTGATTGGCACTTCACCTACATGCCATTTGAGGAGTGTTTTTTTGGGATAACTCCCGAAAATCAAAACTTTGGTCTTTTCTGAGTTTAATACCAACTCGTTGGTCCGGTTGTAGGCATTTAAGGCGTCTAGACCCCTTTGTAATCCGATTTTTGTATGGTCCATCACCACTAGGTCATCCGCATATTGTAAGATTTGGAGTCTGCTACTAGTGATAGCGTAAATTTAAACACGAACCTGCATAGTGGTAGTAGTTATGAATATATTGGTGGCATTCCTCGAACAATGCTGTCCATTCCTGCGTAATGCTTGCACTCACATAAAAGTTGTAATTCTTTCAGTATTGTAGATTCTCTTGGTGAAATGGCTGCACTTGCAGTATATTGGTACTTGGAATTTTCATAACATTATCACTATGACAAAAATCTCTGGCAGTAGTATGCTCCCTAAATATCCACATCAGAATACCTACAAATACTTCTGATTGTGGCCGCATCCTGCAAGATTAGTGTTACCTATCTGCATCCATGCATACATGCACTCATTCAGGCTCCCACCCATCCATGCACTCACTCATTGATTACCAAAGCACTCAGTCCCTCTCTCAGCTATCAGTTAATCCCTCACTCATAAATTGAAATATTGACTCATTCTCGCATTCATCCATTCAAAAACTGCACACACAAACTCTCCAAGGAATAAAAAAAAATGGCCAATCTCTGCTTTTCTTTCTGTTTTCATTTCATGCGTTTTTTTTATTTGAGATGAGTCATTTTTTACTTTTATTTATGCACAATTTTAATGTTCGTTATTTTTTTTAATGTCTAGTGCACATGTTAGCAAAACATAAAAAAAAAATCACCGCCTTGCCAAAGCCAGCCTATTAGCTTCATCAGTACTTGTTTTTACAAGTGTCCTAAATCTAGAACTGCACATCTAAAAAGTATAACCAGTACTTGTTTTTTCAAGTGTCCTAAATCTAGAACTAAAGATCTAAAAAGTATACTAAAAGAGCATAACGCTGATAGATGCGCCATTCCCATCTGCATAGTTCTTTTGTTTTTGGCTGTCCCGAGCTAGCGCTGTGATGTAAACACTACAAATTGGGTAAAGACAAGGGATCCTGAAATAGACTTGAAGCCTCCTTCAGCAGTGCAGCATGTTGCTCTTCCATTGTTCAATGACGCAGGAGGCCATTTGGACGGTAGCCAAATCAGCTAAATTTAACTACGAAAAACGTTTGCTCCAACCACTCAAACTCACTCTATCCTCCATGATTCTATTTTAAGTATATTCTAAAACCTTTTTTGAGCATGGGAAATTGGAGAGCCAAGGGCCATAGTACTAGTACATGGTCACAATTTGATACTTGTCTTTTTGTGACTAGTAAAGATTTTTACGAGTGAATTATGTACTAATAGGTCGGGTCTTAAAACATCTGAATCTTAGCGGGTTGGAATCCGGCCTACCTGATGCATATTAATGAGGTTGGTCGCACAATCCGACTCACTAGGATTCGTTGTCATCACAAGGATAGTGACCTGCTGGGGTCAGCAGACCACCATGTCTGTGATTGCTTTTAATTAAAGCAATCTTATTTTTTAAATACAGCTCTTTGCCTTAAAGGAAAATCTGCTGCGTTTAAACAAAATGAATAAAGTTTTGAAAACTCTTTTTAAGGTTCCCTATTTCTAAAAAAAAATTTTTTAACCATTCACAAATGGTAAGGGGGTCCCTTGTGGACTCCTTCCCGTTTATGAAAGATTTACCATTACCTTTAAGTAATCTGTAAAATAGTAATGTTTTGCAACCGGATTTCAGTTGCGAAATATTAATACATGCCATAGAGAAGCCATTTAGTGATTCGGTGACATGTTACCGAACACTACATGGAGTAAGTACATTTGGAAAACACATTTACTGGTCCCAAACCTTGCAAATTACCGAATTACAGATTTTAAGACCAGCAAATGAGTTTGTATATTTGGCCCTTAGGTGCAAGAGCCAAGTTTGAGGCTGCACTTATACAATTCTTGCACAACTTAAGTGACATCTCTGGACGTCTGAAGTCGATCAGTAACACATCTGTAGAGCCTTCCGAAGACATAGAGACAAAGCCTATCCCTGCGGTAGCATGATGTCACAGACTCTAGCCCCGCCCACATTTGCTATTGCAATGTTTTGGTACCTTCTCTCCCAGGCGTTTCATTTTTTATTTTGGGCTAGGTTTTCACAAGAAATCTACTCCTGTAAATGTATGCCTACTCCTGAGATGTGCCCACATGTGTAACATGCGTAAATTTCGCCTGTGTACATTCATGCACGTATGCATATTTTGCAAAAGTGCTCTTTAGAGCATATATGATTTCTCTATGGGGAAAAATGTTTCGTCATGCAGAATCCCCTCGCCACATTGCACTAACAATTTTGGGGTTGTTACTTCCCTACACCTTCCCGACGGATTTACTCCTGGGTTTCCAGGGAGGAGGTGTGCTATGCAAAAGTCAGTGAAATCCTACTTCTTCAGACGTCCCTGTCCTAGAATGCCCACTTCCTTCCATCTTGAGTGGATTTTCTTGCATGTAACATTCATTACATTACATCAGCTGACCACTACAAAGGCCTGGGCATTAGTGAAGACAATCATTCCCTTGATTTCGCATTACATGCTCCTAGTTATTCGGAAACCAGATACAAATTGAGGTAATGTTCACTGATGATGTGGGGGTCAGGTCAACGCCGTGGTCATTTTGGGGCACTGGTCAGGCTGGTTTAGTCAGTGGGCAGCGGGTGTGATGCTGTGGAGGTGATGTGGCTGCATCCTTGCATGCAACTCCATCAGAGGTGGTGAAACTTTTATCCACCACACAGTATATGGTGCCTGAACGTTTTACCACCTTTGATCAAGGTATTATGGTGTCTGGAGGAACTGGAAAATATCAGTGGCGGACAAAAACAACTCGTTCAGAATGTATTTTTTTTACCATTATTGTAAAAATGTTCTGAAAGAAATTGGTTTAGCAAGAGCGCCATCTTATTGGGCATTGTTATGTCGTGCCCAGTGGCACGGACTACTGATGGCCGATGGAGATAGGTAAGGCCAGTCTTAGAAATAATTACACGGAGGCAATGGTGCTTTGGCTGCAGACTACCGCGTACTGGCGTCTGCTGACGTCATGTCCGCGGTGGTCTTATTTATTATCTTTACCTCACGTGACCGGGTGCGTACCACGCAGCCCGGACACGGCAGGGGAACAGCAACAACTATCCCTGTCGGGATAGGCACTTGGTAGTGCCCTAACAGTCACGGCTGTTACGTCACAGCCGCGACACAACATTCCTCCCAAAAACAGAAAAACAAGTTACTCAAAGTCTCTTCAAATATGTATCACCCATGTCCCCTTAACTACCCACTAAATAGTTCAAAAACAAAATGGAACCATCTTACAGGAAGTAGTCTCGCAGCTTCTTGTTCGGCTCAGGATTGCGGCGAAGCTGGTACTGAGAGCTGCCTCACCCAGTGACTTCAGCCTCCACCTCCTCATCCAATGTCCGGGGTTGAGACTCCCCAGAGCTCACCGGTGGTTCCTCAGGCTCAACCACTCCATGGTCATTGTCCATATGAAAGCTAGGATCTGTCCCTGATGTCGGTGACGGGGCAGTGTCCGCTGCAATTTCAGCTACTGGAATCACCTGATTGTTGGCCGGAGACAACCTCTGACTCCCCGCTTCTGAGTCACCCAGGGGATTCTCTGAGAAGTGACACTTTTTGAAATGGGAACTGTTCCGGGTCACAACCTCTCCGCCTCTCCGAGCCATCACCCGGGTACCCTGTACTCTGATGACAGTCCAGGGTTGCCGTTCATACGGGAGATGGAATTTGCTTTTATTCATGCGGTTCTTTAGCAGCACCTTGTCCCCTTGTTGCAGATTCACCTGTCGAGCTCCTCGTCGTTGACTGACTTGCTCATGCACTCTGCGTCTCTGCGCATCTATTTTTTCGTTGTCAGGATTTTCCGGGCACCACTGAGGATGATGAGGAATGGAATCCGTAACCACCCGACCCATTGATAGATGTCCTGGGGCTAAGCCCGTGGTGGTGTGGGGAGTTTGTCGATAATTCCTCAGGAATGTGAATAGAACCAACTCCATGGGTTGGTGGCGTTCATGCGCTATGCGGACAACTTTATTTAATGTCCGCATGAAACGTTCTACCTCCCCATTCGCTTGCGGCCAGCGGGGAGTAATCCTCCGGTGCTTGACTCCCAATGACGTCAGATAGTTGGCTAACTCTTGACTTTGAAAAGGCGGCCCGTTATCCGTTTTGAGCTCGTGGAATATTCCATGCGTCGCTATCACCTTTTCTATCTTTGGGATTATTTCCGCGGCACTGAGGGTACTCACGATCTCAACCTCAGGATATTTGGAGTAGTCATCAATGGCTACAAAGGTGTGTTTGCCATCCGGTAGGCTTCCAAAGTCAAGGCTTACGCTCATCCAAGGGCGAATGGGTCTGGGCTCAGTGATCACGGGCGCAGGTTTGGGGCTCCCTCCCGTTACCTGGCACCACTGGCATTCCCTAATCGCAGCCTCCACCATCTCGTCCATCAAGGGAAACCACACTTTGGTGCGCAGTCGTGACTTGGTCTTCACCATCCCTTGATGACCACTATGAGCGAGTTGAATAACCCTGGCAGTCAACGAAGAGGGAATTACCAACTGATGCCCTCGCATGAGACATCCTGTGTTGTCTTCCGTCAATTCTTCACGGACGTGATATAGACTTTCCAGTATCCTTCGAGCCTCCTCCGTTAGTATTTTCCACTCTTCTCGAGCTTTGTGCCAGCTACCACCATTCATCACCTTTTTGACCCTCTGGAGACACTCATCTCTATTTGTTTCGTTCTTCAAGTCCTCCATGGAGAGGGGTAGAGGGCAGGACCTTTCAGTGATACACCGTACATACTCCTCAGTGTCTGCAGCCTCCTCTTCTTCCTGGGCGGTAGCGCTGCGGGCATGCCTAGAGAGATAGTCCGCTGGATTGCGACTCCCGGGCTGGTATTCAATTCGACAATTGTAGTTCTGCAACTGCAGCATCCATTTCTCTATCCTCGGTGGAGGCTTCGACGATGTGCCTGAGAATAACGGCAGGAGGGGCTTGTGGTCGGTAGCCACTACAAACGGCTTTCCGTAAACATAGAGGTGGAAATGGCGACATCCCCAGTGGACGGCAATAGCCTCCTTCTCAATCTGCGAGTACCGCTGCTCGGTGTCCGTGAGTGAGCGGCTGGCAAACGCCACCGGGGCCCAGTCCTCCTCATCCGTCCGGCGTTGTAAGAGTACCGCGCCTAGTCCCTTTGGACCTGCGTCAACAGCGACCATCGTAAGCCTTTGTGGGTCAAAGAAGGACAGTGTGGTGGCGGTGGACAAGGCATCCTTGATGTCTTGGAACGCCTTGGCTTGTGGTTGTCCCCATGCCCATGGCACTGAATCTTTGGTGAGATCCCTCAAGGGTTGAGTGAGAGTCGTGAGGTCCTTGATGAAGCGCCCGCAATAATTCACCATGCCAAGGAAGCTGCGGACCTCGGTGACATTGATCGGGGCTGGAGCATTTTTGATGTCCTTGACCTTCTCTGGGTCAGGGTTGACACCATCAGCCGAGAAGGTGTATCCAAAGAATTGTAATTTGTTCTTGAGAAATTCACATTTCTCTCTGTGGAGTGTTAATCCCGCATCTTTAATGCGCTGAAGCACCTGCACCAGGCGGGCGTTGTGTTCAGGGATGGATTTAGCGTGTACCATAATGTCATCACTCACGTTAATGACTCCCGGGATGTCCATGATGAGTTCGTGGATTACATTCTGGAACACCTCGGCGGCACTAGAGATCCCAAAGCTCAAACGGGTGTACCTACGAAGTCCTACATGCGTAGAGAACGTCGTAATGTTTCTGGATTCCGGATCCAGGACCAGTTGGTGGTATCCTGACCTCAGGTCGAGTTTAGAGAACCAGCACGCCCCTGCCATCTCTCCGATCAAATCGTCAATGGTCGGGGTGATGTGTCTCTCTCTTTTGATCGCTGCATTCGGCAACCTCATGTCAACGCATATCCTGACAGTTCCTGGTTGTTTTGGTTTCCGGGCTACGACGATCGGGGAAACCCACGGTGTGGGACCAGACACCTTCTCTATTATCCCCGCTTGCTCCAGCTTGATTAATTCCTGTTCCACTAGCGGGCGTAGATGGAAAGCCACTCGGCGGTGTCTCAGGGCCATAGGCTGCACTGTGTGGTCGATATGAAGATGTATTGGTTTTCCTCGATATCTTCCGATGCCTTCAAATACTGATGCAAACTCCTGGATTATATGCTGAACTGACTCTTGGTGGATCCCAAATGCGAAGGATACGATCCCTAGATCCTCTGCCGCTCGACATCCCAGAAGCATACCCTGTCCATCCTTAGTGACATATACTACAGTGGTGATGGACTTGTTGTCATGCCTCACAGTGGTCTTGAACTTCCCTTTCATTTCCAGCGGCTTGTCCTGTCCATATGCGAATACCGTGATTCTAGTGGGCTGTAGAGCAGGTGCTGGTTGCATGGAGTTGTACAGAGCGGCAGCCATTATATTGATGGTGGCTCCAGTATCCACTACAGCCGTGATGTCTTGTGCGCCCACCTGGATGCGGCACTGTGGAAGGCGCCTGCTTCCGCTAGACGCGGCCCCGATCATGTGCACCTTGTGCACTGCTTTTTCGTCTTCTTCGTCGTCATCCATGTCGCTTGACTCACGGCATCCCTCGGGTACCGCATTGACTGCTTGTTTCGGTTTTCGGTACTGTTTGGAGCGACATACCCTTTCGAAATGGTTAAATCGTCCACAACCTGTGCACTTCTTGCCCTTCGCCGGACACTCAGTTGCTTTGTGAGGTGAACCACCACAGTATCCGCAATATCGTTGACCCTCTCGTGAGCTCCCGGTGAACGGCTTTTGTTTTCGACGGTCCGCCGGCCTTGTCGTGACCACGTTGACAGGTTCCGCTTTGACCGGTGACTGCAGCGCCGCTTCCATGTGTGCTGCCCGGGCCTTGGACAGCTCTTTTGTGCGTCCTAGGGTCAATATGTCTGCCAATGGTTTGCCGGATTCCTCCAGTATTCTTTCGCGAAGTTTCGCCGAGGCACATCCTTGGATGATTTGTCCCCGGATCTCCTCCGACTCATCCCTAAACCCACACGTGGACGCCAGGAGCTTGAGCCTACCGTGAAAAGTGTCAAGTGATTCTTCCGGTAGCTGTCTCGCTTGTCGAAAGATGAAACGCTCGTAGTCCTGGTTGGCCATCGGTTCAAAATGGCCCGTGAGCGCATTGATGAGAGTGATGTGAGTCTTGGGTGTTGCTTCTACGATCGTCTTGGTTATGCGGTGAATGTCTTTTCCCCCTAAATGAAGCAACATCGCCCTTTTCTGATCCTTATGGACTTTCGTGGCTTCAAAGAAGATAATGAGGCGTTCCACCCACTCCTTCCATCGTGACGCCTGGGCAGAGGGAGACCCCTCTACTACAAAAGGCTCAATCGGGGGAATTGTAGACATCGTGAGCCTCTGCACTACTAGCCAATCACCCACACACTGATTTGAAGCCTGGTACCTGGTTCTGCTGTGACCAATGACGTGCCAGTGCTGTGACAACCAGTTCCTGACTCACACTAGAGGCAGCTGATGTATCCCCTGAGGATATCCAGGACTAGCACAGCCCCTGTAGCCTCCCAGTATAGCTAGCAGCTTCCACGCTCTCACCCAGGCAGGAGAACACCAGCCGTCACCACGCTCCGTCTCCCAGCGCAGCGGGACCTCCAACCGCAGCACCGTGCACTTCCAGGCCGCTGCCGGCACCACGTGGCCGACGCGCATGCGCGCGATCTGCCGATGACTTCAGGCATGGAGCGCCGCGCCGACGTGGGCGCGAGGATTCCGCCGGCCCAGAGTAGCGGCAGCGCGCGTGGCAGCGCTTCCGATCCAGCGTGTAGAGTTTACCAGCGTCGGACAGCTGCAGCGGTGGCAGAGCGATGCGGGGCACGAGCACCACGGGACAGTCCTTGTCCGCACGCGGCCGCCCCAGCACAGGAGAACACAGCGGGAGTAATCCCACCCTCGTCGCCAATTGTTATGTCGTGCCCAGTGGCACGGACTACTGATGGCCGATGGAGATAGGTAAGGCCAGTCTTAGAAATAATTACACGGAGGCAATGGTGCTTTGGCTGTAGACTACCGCGTACTGGCGTCTGCTGACGTCATGTCCGCGGTGGTCTTATTTATTATCTTTACCTCACGTGACCGGGTGCGTACCACGCAGCCCGGACACGGCAGGGGAACAGCAACAACTATCCCTGTCGGGATAGGCACTTGGTAGTACCCTAACAGTCACGGCTGTTACGTCACAGCCGCGACACAACAGGCATGTCGTGTCTCCCCTCCTTCCATGTGATCACAGTGTAATGTCTCTGCACACACGGGTGTTGATGTCCCTTCTGAGGCAGCTCTGCAAACAGAGCTCTGGGGGTCCTGCTCACAGGTCCCGGGATGCCCATGACAGGGAAGGGCCTCGCACACCCCCCAGCCTGCATCTTCAAGTGTCCGCCTCCAGCCTGTGGGGGTGACAGGTGCCGAGGCACAATTATTTCACCACTGTGAGTGAGGACAACAGGAGGCACCCCCTCTGTACCTCTCAAACCCACTATTTAACGCCCAGGACAGTGAAAACAATCCGCCTGCGGCCTTTGATGGAGGAATCCGTGGATGCAATGATACAGCAGCAGGCAGACTGCAACCTCCTAGGAGCGGAGAGGACGGTCCCCGCTCCCAAACAACAGGGACAGCTGCTTTCAAGGCGTTTCGGCTGAGGTCATGGGTCTGCCGGGCCTTACCCTGGTGCCCGGATTGTCCAGTTGGTGCATTTGGGGCGTGTATGCAGTAGAGTCGAGTTTCCTGTTGTTCTCGCAGCCCACGTCTGTTGCACCACGGTTGTGTTACGTGCACTGAGCCTCGTAAAGGTTGCACTACCTGGCATTCTTCACCTATTAAAGGGAGGGGGTATAGCTTGCATGGTTCATGTGACACTTGGTATCCCGACAATGAAGATTTGCTGACGTTGATGAGTTTAATAAAACTTATTGTAAAAAGGACATCTGAATTTCATTAATTCTAGCACATGCCTTCTTTTCCCTCATTTGGATTCAACTGCGAAGAGCACGAGTGAAATCTATTTCCAGCCTGGTCCTCGCAGCGGCGGTTGCATTTTCGTAGGTGCTCGGTGTGTGCGTGCGGGCGTGCGGTCGTGTGTGCGTTGCACGCTGGGATCCTGTAACAGGGGACATGGCAGCTGCAGAGGACTTTCTTCCCAGGCTCTGAGGCTGACATTCTGCATCTCCTGGAACTGCTTTGGTCATCAGGCCCTCGTGCCTCTGTTCCTCCCACACATACCACCCTGCAGGCCGATACCTGCCCTGCCTGGGATCCCCCTTTTTCAGCATGTGAGGACAAGCAGAGGCTTGGACAGGCCCTGAAATAGAATGATAATCAGACACAGACGAATAACAATAGACTTTGAGAGATGCCAAGAACACACCGACGCTTTAGGAGTCACTGAACCGGAGAGTTAACACACAGCATGACAAACTCTTGTGAAATAAAATAAACCCTGTCCAGACCAATTCATTAAAGAAAAGATTCACCTGAAATCAACTCCAACTGGAAATCAAACTTCATTCCATCTTTAGGCAATACACCTTCAGCTCACAGTATCCTCTGGAAGGATACAGGCAGGATGGCTCAGTGAGCTGAGGGCTCCTTGATGCAGATGAGCAATGATCTCAAGGACAGAAGCTTGCATCCCAGCAAGGCCACCTTAACGATCTATCATCATTCGGAGTCCAGGAAACTGAGTAGCATAAGTCACACCTGTCACTCACACCGGCTTACAAATGGCAGAAGTGTGGTATGATGCAAAATATATAATTAAACAATGTATTACTAGGCAACTGTTTCCGGTTAGAATGCTAAACTAGTATGACGTTCTTCAGGGCAAATAAAAGCCACATCAATCTAGTTGTTCATGTTTTGATGAGTTTAATTTCCCACTGACGCAGTTTTGCCAATATTTTACAAAGACTCATCAACGAGGAATCTGTAGAAATCGCAGCATATCAATTCATCAGCTTCAAAGGTCTCTAAAACTGAGATGTATCAATCCCAGCTGTTTGATGGCCTAAATTAAAGGTTCTTAACCTGTGGTTAGCAGACCCCCAGGGGTCCGCAACACGCACTCAGGAGGTTCGCGACTGCCTAGGATATTAAATAGTATTAGCAAATTAATAAAGAATATATACATAAGAAAGCAAAACTGACATTTTTAAAACACTCTGTAAATATAAAATAATTTGTAATAGTAGACTTAACATGAATTTGGTGTCTTTATCCACATTCGCGGCAGCAGCACAACTAGAGCAAAAAGCATCTTTTATGTATGACTGGTGGCCTCAATTAAAGCACTGGTATACACTGACAAAAAGAAAAGAGAGCAAGAATTAGGAGCAAAAAAGACAAACCGACATGCTGGAGTCTAGCATATCACATTGCCTTTTAGAAATTAAACCACATTTTGAAATGCTCCAACCTCCCCATTATATTTTCGATTATTGCATTTTTTATGAATTAAATAAAATACTTAATGGTGTGCATATTTCTTTAATGTACACTTTTTTGTATTTTTGTTTATTGTTTTGAGGCTCAAATCATAGAAATTGTATAGGTGGGCTCTCTGGTTTCAAGTAGTGATTCATTGGGGGTCCACAGAAGTCAAAAGGTCAAGATGTGCTAGCCTAATTAGCTTCCTAAAGTATTTTTTTAAAATACGTGTATTCCTCATTGCTCTACTAGAACCCCCTCCATATATGGGGGGTCAAGTCTGACCTTTACCAGTGCATCCACCTATACTGAGTTGTGAAACAGGATAAGAGCAGTGAAGAGTACCCATACATTATCCACCAATACCTCATCATTATCATCCTCGTCCCACACATTGCTCTATGAGGATATAGCCTTGCAGCGTTTTTTTGTCTTGATACATTATAGTCTTCTGCACCAAAATACACCACCAGTAAGAAGCAATGCAACATAAAACCCCTCTGCATATCAGCAAACCTCGCCAGAAGCTCAAGAAAGCAATAAGTGTTTTCATACTGGTCAGGAGCGGTGCGTCCATTGGGGCGTTGGGGCGTTGCCCCCCCGCCCACAGCTCCCTCGCCGTCTCTGAACTTAAGTAAACTCTCAGTTTATTTAAGTTCAGGGACGCCGAGGGAGAACTGACAATCATGTCAGTCAGCATGACGTCGGACCGCCCACCCCCTTCAGAGTCTGAAGGGGGTGGGCGGTCCGGCGTCATGTTGACTGACAGGCATTGTCTGTCAGACCGTCACCAGGGGCATGCAGCAGCACAATGCACAAGTGCGCATGAGTGGGGAAGGTCGGCGAATTTTTCCGCCGTGCTCAGTCATGCGCACTAGTGGCTGCACAGGCTGGCGCATGCCCATTAGGAGAGCGAGGGTTGAGCAAAGGCTCAAACCTCGGTCTCCTAATGGGCAGGCGGGCGGAGAGTAACCATGCCCTAAGTCAATCCTGGCGCTGCTGGCAGCGGCTCGGACCTGCTCAGGTAGGATTTCTATTTTCTTTTAAAACTCCCCCCCACCCCGGCACTCACCCCCCGCGACACCCCACCCCCCTCCCCGCGAGCCGCGACTGCCTAGGAGTTCTATAGAAAGCCTCAAAGCCTTGCTTGTGGTGCCAGAGTCCTGCGTGTGATAAAAAGTAGGAAAGAGGGGTTGAGTGTGATAAGGAGACGTAAAAAGTTGAGCATGTGGCGAATAGTACTAGATAAATTATTGCGTCTGGTGCAAAGTGTGTAAGAGAGGTCTGCGTCTGAAAAAGAGTAGTGAAGAATGTATTAAGGAGACGTAAAGTGCGGTTCGTGTGGCGACGAACACTAAAGAAATACTCCCACGGGGTGCACGGTGTGTAACTTAAGAGAGCACTGCGTCTGTCAGAGAGTACTGAAGAGCACGCCGAGTGTGGTGCAGTTATAAAGAGCCTTCAGTGACAATGTGACGAAGAGTACTGAAGAAAGTCTTAAGTGTGGGAGGAGACTGTAAACCTAAGAGTGTTAAAGAGCTCGTGAGAGGGAGTAAGCGGTATCGTGACCCATGCGTGATGTGGGCGCGCCGGTAAAATAATCCTGTCTGTGGTAATATCACGAATACGGAAACGAGTACCAAAGAGAGCCCTGCAAGTAGTGAAGGTGGGGGGTGTCATGTTTGTGCAAAGAGAGCACTGGGGCGGTAAGGACGTGGTTGTGGTAAAACAGAACTGAGCTAAACGGGTCCTGTCTGCGGTGTTGCGGGATACACAGAGGATGGAATGTGGTAAAGTGAGGTACCAATCCCTTCTCATGGTAAAGAGCCCTGCGTGTGTGGTAAAGTGAGCCAGGCCTGCGGTAATGAAAGGAAGAGTAGAGAGCCCTGACTCTGGTAAAATGAGGGGGCCCGAGTCTGGTGAAGCGAGACATGTGCTTGCAAATATTCTCTATTTGTAGCAACAAAGTAAGATGCATCCGACACTAGTTAGCAGGTGTGTTGTGACGCTTGAGTTCCACAGAGGGGATCTGATGCATTATAAAGAAGAGCGAGGCGAAGTGCAACCAGAAAACTATGATGTCATCATTGGAGCCTTATTCAGAAGATGCCCGTGCGCTATTTCAATAGGAATATCAAACAATTCTGATTTTCCAGTTGATTTAAACTAGTGTTTTATATGTGTGAAGATGCCATCCGTGTGATCTTGCTGTTTCAGAAGCGGGTTTGTCTGCAGCCAGTGGGTTCATCAAAGCTGCTGCCTACATTTTTATCTAGGAAGTGTTTCTGATTGAACAGAACTCCTGCTATGTGTTCACTTTACATGGGTAGTATATTATTTGCACAAAGGTGATTGGTTACGGCTGCTGGTGCATTTTGACCATTGAACGGGGGCATCTATTGGCAGCAGCTAGTTAAGTCTTTTGTGAACTATTATGTGAGAACAGTCACTCATGCGGCAAAGCATTTGATGAGGAGAAAATGACGCTAGCGAGCGACATTCCTATGTTGATCCTGGGTTGTGATCGGCAATTCACTGTCCTATCATACATTGTGGGCCATGAATCACTGGTGTGGCAGCATTCCTTGAGTTATTGTCGTTGGCTGCGCTGCTGTATGAGCAATAACAACAGACTGTGCGATGCAACATACCAAGTAAAAGCCATTCCATGTTAGAAGTCTGCTGACCCCGGTGACACCTCCATGGCTGTCAGCGGTGCACTCTCGTGTTCACTGGTCTGCATTGTCAGAACAAAGCCAGGGCCAGGAGCCATTACTACCGCAGCGGGCACGTGATCTACAACTGGGCTGCGTTGTGGTGCAGACCCGCCACTATGTGTGTCACTGCGAGCTTTGTTCATTTTAATGCATCACTGGCCCATCGCGACAGAGGCATGGTGTCCAATACAGGCCTCCGTCGCTGTTTTTGAGACTGTATGCAATGAAGGGTACAACCGGTTCACGCCATGCAAACATCCATTCCAGCAGTTTGTCTGTGCACCTTTGGCGACTAACACATGGGTTCCGGTCCGGAGTAGCGTGCTACTGTGTTTGCTAGCTACTGCTGTGATCTGTATATTGTGCCGAGACCCCTCATCATGCTTACCTCCCCCACTGACACCCCAGGCCCTCGCTGCACATTGCTCGCTCCTTTAGAAGTGGAGCTGCGGCATTTGCTCCCTTGTGAAATGGATCCAAATATCCGCGTCAGGCCCAAAGCGAGAGATATGTGTTTACTGTGTAACATGTGCTTACAGTGGCCAGTCCGCTGATGTATGGCATTAAAACTGGCCCTGTGTACATGCCCCTAAGTTAACACTGATGCCAAAAACATGGATTGACTTGCAAACAATGAATGTTAAAAACGTCGAGGAAATGCATTTTAGCGATTTAGTTCCTCTTATTTTACATGTTTACTTAATCTTGCATTCCCCACGAGTTAGCTATTTTATAATGTCGTTGTTTATCTGTATTTTTTTCTGTGCATACTTTGAGGCTTGAGCCATGCCAGGTGTTTATGAGGGACTTTGATTGAGGAGCATGCAGGCGCTAAGGCTAAAGCCAAACAAAGTGCCTGCCAGTGGGTTGGCCTCTCTGCAGAGCACACAGAACAATGTTTGTGTATTCCATTTGCAACTGAAATTCTGTGGAAATGTGTGTGGAGGGGGTACACTGATGTCAAAATATTTGCAAGGCAAAAGTAAGAGAAATTAAGGTGCTTATATTTGAGGGAGTGCAGTGCATGTTGGGGGGCGGTGAAGTGACAGATGTGAGGAAGGGCATTCGGGGAAGAGTGAAAAGAGGATGCTGAAGAGGAAAGAGAGGGGGTTGAAGATGTGCAGATGGACAAGATATGCAGAGAAAAAGAGGATACATATCTAACATAAAGCAAACATATTGAAGGCCAAAACTCCTTCCACAGGCCTCAATGCTATTTAATTCACAGACTCACTATTTCAGAATTTAAACATTTTCAATGTTAATTATTTATAAGAAATCATTGTTGTTACTCATTTATCTTAAACAGCAAACACCCAGTGACAAAGCCAATCATACTGACATGCTTTAGGCGTATGTCAGTTGCTGTGCCATTTATCTGGATACAATTACATCTCAGAGAGAAACCAAAATACTGTTCTGATGGCACACTATGGGAATCACAGAAATGTATTTGGCATGTTCCTTTATAGGGAGCACCCACTTTTTTCATCTCACTTAAAGACCTGTCTGCACATATTTCTATATGACTGGTTACAGCCAGCAGCTGTGGGTGCTTCCCGAAGTCTGGTTAGAGCATATTTTTCCAAAGTTAATGCTGCATGCAGTGCAAGACACGGGGCAAGCTAAGCATACATTTTAAAGGGCTAAAGTTGTCATGCAGAACAATTTACATATTACAGTAACTGTTGAACAAATTAATGCAAGAAGATACGGGGCAGTTTTTAATGTGTTTAATATTTCAAGACTATACGTTCCCACTGCTTAATAAGCCTTGCTTTATCGCTGCATTCATTTGCTTTAAAATGCACCATTTGCCAATCTTTTTTAAATTTCTTTCTCAGGAAACGGACTCTCCCTAGACCCCAGGTTTGTCCATTGAACTTGTTCACATCACTAACTAGTGTTTTCTTTTGGAAAGGGTAGAGCCAAAGCAGTCTTGCTTAGTACCCTAACCCTCTTCAGAAGTCAGACTTGCTTGGCAACCCAGAAATTCTCTGAAATAATGTTTGAGTTTTCTTTTATGAATGCCTAGAACTACTGAATTTTTAGTCCATTTATCACAGATATAGTGCTGAAAATCGCACCAAAAAGATGCCAAATTTTTAAAAATTTCTTCACGGGGGGAGAACCCCCCCGAACCCTCCTTATTGCCGTCGGGCTCGCTCGCTGCGCTCGCTCGCATGCGTTGATTCGCTCTGCATATGCCTCACCAGTTTCAAATTCCACCAGCCGCCACTGATACTGGTGCAATATGCTATCAACCCTCCCATGCTATACAAGTTGAAAGCCTTTCAATTTAGTTGCAGTGGAGCAACCTTGTAGGTCCACAATCCAGGGAAACAACAGTGCATACCGATTCGCGATGAGAAGCAGGGAAAGACAACAGACCCCTCTCAACCATAGCAAAACCAGCAATGGAATTAATGACCTTTTTGTTTAAAGTGTTATTGTGAGAAATTGGGTTGTTGATTGAGTGGGTTGTTAACCCTGCTCAAGTCACAGCCACAATCCCTGTCAGGGTGAACCACAAAAGTCACTAAATTAACCTGTGCTTAACCCTCTTGTAGCTTGGCACAAAAGCAGTCAGGCTTAACTCAGAGGCAATCTGTAAAGTATTTATGCAGCACACAAACAGTAATAAAGTGAAAACACGACACAAGAAAAATCCCACACCAACTTAGAGAAATAGAGTACATTTTAATAAATTATTTGACACCAAAATGGCAAATATCCAATCAGTAGCACCGGAGTTATGAATTTTTAAAGTCTAAAGTAAAAAACTAGCACCTAAAAGATCAAAGCTCCAACTTCGGACATCTAATCGCGCGAGACCGGGTCAACGTCAAAAAATATGGCCGACCGCAATTAAGCGTGAGTCGGATACAAAAAGTGGCAGACTAAGAAGAATTTTTGACAAAAAGTCTCTGAGAAGGTAAATGTTCAGCGAGGCAAGGCTGCAGGCGGTATCCACAGAGGGAGTGTCGTTGTTGGGTAGCCGCTGGACGAAGCCGCGGGAAGATTTGTTAATTCAATTTAGTCAAAAATCTCCAGCGGGATAAGGCTGGAGGCTATAGCCGAAGAGACTTCCAGGAGGCTGGATACCACTTTTATGAACGACCACTGAACAGGATTTGCTGCTACGGAGAAGAACATAGTGGGAGTTGTCGCAAAGTCAGGCCGACCGGCAATGCACCTTGGGCGTATAGACGAGCAGATTGGTCCTGGTCTTCCCTCGGTTCTCAGAGCAGTTTTTAACCAAAAATTTTCTAAGTCCCAAGTTTTGGACTTGGCTATGTGGGCACCTTTAATACCACAACCAGGGGTCCAGGACTGGAGAGACACCACTTGGGGGTTTAGGACTCACTCAAGCTAGGTCCAGCTGCTGATTCACGATGGTTGGAGCCTTTTCTGTCTCTGAGGCTCTGATCAGGAGGCCAGCCAAATAGTCCTTAGAGTCACTCTGGTAGTACTGGGTTCAAGTAGTGGAATAGAGCTCAAACAGCAGTGTAGGCTTCTTAGGGTTCCAGGCAGGCTCCAGTCAGCAAAGCAGTCCTTCAAGGTGCATAAAAGCAGTCTTGTGGAGTACACAGCATCAGGCATTCCTCTGAGAGTCCTTCCACAGGTCTAGAAAGTGAACTGAAGAGTGGGTCGGAGGGTCCTATTTCTATACCTGGTGCCTTCTTTGAAGTAGGAGTAGTTTCTAGAGAATTTCCTTTGAAGTGCTTGAAGTTTTCCTGCTTCCCCTGTCCTGGCTCCAGGCTGTCTGGCTGAACAATACAGGGGTGATTAGTCCTTTGTGTGAAAGCAGAGCACAGCCTATTCAGTTGCAAGTGGGGCTCTGCCCCAACAGCCTGCCAATGGACAGCCCACCCAGGCACACCTAATCGCACCATTGTGTGGCTGTCTGGGAGGAATAAACAAAGTTCAAATGCCAGCCACACCCAGTCATGTGATCAGGAACAGGCTGCAGGCACCAAATAGTTAGGGCAGGAAAATGCCAACTTTCTAAAAGTTGTATTTTCAAAATTTTAACTTAAAATCCAACTACCATTAAAGAGGATTTTTAATTACAATTTCTCAGAGACAAAACAAGAATGTTTCCCTGTTCTCAATCAAAAGTCAGCAATTATTAAATGTCAGAAGGCAACCCACTGTTATCCTGTGGGAGAAGTAGGCCTCTGATGGAGCAAGGTAAATAAGAAAATTTTGAACCCCCTAATATTAATGCTAATAATAAATACTATTAATTGTTTGATGATTAATCAACACTTTACGTCTGTTATAGATATCTTTTATAAGGGGTAACCGCAATTCATGTTCAAAAGATAACCTACTAACGCTTGTCAACGTGATATAATAATAACATAATGGTTTGCGTACTAATTAAAATAATGTTGCATGATTTGTGCTATGTAGTAATCTGTATTGTGGCAAAAGTATGCGGATGGTAAGTAAACATAGCTTTATATGTCGCTTTTGCTAGGTAACACCTAATTGGGGTACGTAGAATGACGGGTGGGAAACGAAAAGGCTTATTTTCTTTGTTTTAATTATGATTGTGTTTGTTTTCATAATAGTTCTTTCGGGCCTGCTAGGCCGCGCTGTAAAAATTGCCGCCGAGGCAGATGAGTTAAATGCGCAAGTGCGAAATGGCTTCCAATTGGGAGAAGGCTGTGGAGCAATGACACGTGATCTGAGAGTAGAGCCCAGAATGAAAAGGATCGAGGTAACCATGACCTGTCACCGGAATGGGCTTCAAAAGGGGACTCAGCGAGAAATATATGAGAACCAAAGATGCAGCTGTGAATTAACAATGAACTGTATTAATAAAGATACAAAAGACGTTACATATGAGAAACTGTCAATCGGATTGGTAATTTCCTAAAACCGTGTGAAAGGACGAAATTATAAACATTTTTCGGAACTGGTTTGAACAAGGAGGGCAATGAGGAGATGCTTGCCACCCCTCCAATGGACCAATTAGCGTGAATCTCGCCCCAAAGATTGAAACATTTCTGCTTAGTATGTTAGTAATAGGGTATAAGAGGACCTACTCTTAAGTAGGAGGAGCGCTATTCATACATAATTTTTGAGCACAGAACTTTGACGCTGGAGAATCGCTGCTATTTTCCTTTAGGCCATTTTCTTTTAATTTAATTAATCGTTTTGCTTTTAAATCTGACTGGGAAGGAACGAGATCGATGTGGGAAACCTGTATAGGTGGTCCGTCGAGGAGGCCTGTTTAGCGGGACAGTCAGTCAGTTTTTGGGAGTTCTATGCTGTGACGAACTTTATTTTTCCATCTAAAAGGGTATGCATAAAATCTCTGAAGTATTATTTCTTATAATGATAATAAATGTATTAATTGATTAATAAAATTGAGACTTTTCTATGCATTTTAAATAATTAGATAAACTTTATTATAATTAAAACTACGAGTCTGTGATTCTTTAGCTCAATAATAAATGCAAATGTTTAATATGTTAAAGTGATTGAGCTGGTCTTAATCACCATCAACTGATTCCTACTAGTTGGTCCATCGACCAATGAGCGGAATACCTTGATGTTTTGGAAATTGACAGGATAAAAACTAATTATGTATGATGTTTAAACAGTTATCTTGTCAACTTTAAAAAGGTATCCCGTTCTCTTCCAGCAGTCATTTAACATTTTCTCCTAGGTAGAAGTGGATGAGATCCAGGGAATATTTGAGTGAGTGAATGTATATGCGGTGTTATGGGCCCCACCGTCATATTGGTATAGTTGTGGAAAAGGAGTGTTTCCAACCTGGATGCTATGTCCATAGGGGAAGAAATTATATTAGTAGGCGCTGGATCAGATTTCTTGGTAGCAGAGTTATGGTTACTATAGATTAGTTTGGTGATTATTGATTATTGATTATTTTTATGTTTAACACTTTATGTTGAGTCGTATTATGTTATATGTAAGTCGGAAATTTTGAAGCTTCCGGGAAGTAGGAAGTGGACACGTGTGGCAAGAGAAGTCACATGGAATAGTGCATTGTCTGGTTTTCAAATTAGTGATAACACAGGTTGTGTTATGATAGGGACATTTTCTGTATAAAACGTGTATGAGTGAAATAGCAACCGGTCTTCTTGTAAAACTCTGGCCTTGATTCTCAGGAGCAGTGTAGTCTCCACATGTGTTTTATCCCCAGAGAAACAGGTTTACCCCTTGCTAGAAGGGTAAGGTAGAGGGAAGTGCTACACTTATCGAACAAAACTGTATTCTTGTACAATAGAGTAAACTATCACTTTTGTTTAGCGAAAACAGACAATGGAAATGTGTTTATGTTGTAACTAATAAGATTTAGTCAAGAAAACAAATTGCTGATAAATTTTGTAAAGGAGGGGTCAGGAGCAGAACTGACGTAGACAAAAGGCTGCGCTGGGATTGGCCAGTGCAATAGAAACACGGAAAATGCCCTGATTAGTGCGTTGGTGTGAGACGCGCTGGGATAGGTCTGAATAGCAGTGACGTGGAGGTTTCGGATTGGTGCGTTGGTGTGAGACGCGCTGGGATAGGTCCGAATAGCACATAGAGATCAGAGCAGAGTTACGAGCTTGCAGAAGGGAAAGAAATCGTGAAATATGGCTTATTATGAATATGGTAGAGAGAAACCATCATGGATGGTGAAAATTAAGAACTTCTTTAAGAAAGACAAGAAGGTAGTAACTAGAGAGGGACAAGTAATTCCTCCGCCGAAAACACCAGCTTCGCATATGATGCTGAAATATGGTTATCCTACTTGCATTTGGTTAGAAAATTGGACAAAATATACTCAGAATGATGGAGTATTGGCTTTTCCATAGAATGGATCGTTTAGCATGGCGGTACTTCGAAATTTGAGGGAAAAGATGACGAAGCTTGAGCCAAGACCTAGACCGACACAGTTTGAAGCGTTAGGTGAATGGGAAGATGAGATGTATGAACGAGAAAGGTACAGAGGTGCAAAGAATCATGGTTTTGTTCCTTGAAGGTTGTGGGGAGTGAATCATGAGGACAGAATGAAGCGTTGGAGATATGCAAATATGACAGAAGGTTTGTTTCCAGTTTTTACAGTTGAAGAGGGTACAGGAAAGAAGTGTGTAGAGAAAAAGAAACATGCAGTTACAGAAAGGTACAGGTATGGAGGTAGCGAGACAGAGGATGAATTGCTGGAAGATATTTTAAACAGAAACCCACCTCCATATCAACAGAATTCTGCGGTGGTGACACCCAATGCACCGCCAATGGAAACTGGGAAGAATAAAAGTCCAGAACAAAGATACGAGATAAATAGGTCAAATGAACAGTTAAAAACTCCACAAAGTGAAAAATGTGACAGCGACAATGCAGCCAAGTTAGCAAAAACTACAAAAGAATTGACTGAGAAAATAAGAGAGTTAACAATGAACATGGAAGCTGTGACTGTACCAGTAACAATAGGACCAGTAATACCAGTTTTTGAGAACCAGAAAATAGATGAACATTCCCTAGTCATCCCCATGAACTCAAATTTGCAAAGAATGAGAGAAGGGATGGAATTAGAAAATGAAAGGGCAAGAAATTTGGTGAGTTCATAAAGACCGAGCCCACCTACTAATCTGACAATAAACGAGAGTGAGATGAGGAGGATTCCTATGGGACCTGAGTCTGCATCAGAAACACCTGAGAGGAATAGAAATTGGATAGAAATGAATAGTACACCTGTAGGTCCCACTCCAGATGAATTAAATGAATGGATGAGAAACCTGCAGAAGAAAGAGACAGAACCAAAACCATTAGATGTAATTAGGCTCAAAATAGATATGGAGTAATTAATTTTAGGGACTATTGGGACAGAAAAATTGAAAACATACCAGGATGACGAGGTTATGTTCTTGTGAAAGAGCATTACTTGGAGAGCTAGAAATCTGCATGACAAATTGGAAGAGACAGCGAATGAACTAGGAGTGGAATTTGTGAAAGTCAGGAGTTTACAGAAACCGTATAGGGTAGATTTTTGTGAAAAAGATATAGAAAATCTGAACACATCAGGACGTTTAACACAGATAAAAGAATTGATTGTTTTGCTAAGAAAATGGGGTGATGTGGACAGATGGAGAAGCAGGTGGACTAAAAGGAATGAGAGAACAACTGACAAAGCGTCTTTAGCTTTTGCGGTGACAGACAAGGAGTCGGTTGTAAGGGAGTATCCCATGAGAGAAACTCCAGGAGGCAGTTATGTACATGTCCCTTGGACCAGACAGGATATATTGTCATTTACAAATGACTTTCCAAAATTCCGCCCAAAGAAACTGATTGGGTAAAAATTGATGTTATTTTATGTTCTGTTCTGTTAAGCTTTTATATTGTACTTTGCCTTGTATTGTTATTGTATGTGTTGCTATATCCTGCTGTGCACTGTCACGTCAGTTCATGCTGTGTTATGCTATGCTAAGCTTTCTTATATTATGCCACACTGTTCATATTCATACTGTATTATTGTGTATAGTATCCGACGGTGTGCTATGCCATGCTAGGCTGTATTATGATGCAAGTCTGTGTTATGCTGAACTGTTATCTCACATTAAGTTGTGTTATGGCATAGCATGGTGTGGAATGGTCAGGTATGGCGTATATGAGTTTGCGTGTGTATGGTATACTGTATATTTCGGCACTATAGCGCCTATTCTTTGCGTACCAAAAGACACCAGTGACGGTAGCAACACTACTAACTGCCGTCGTCCAACATGTCCGTTTGTTTCAGTGTCGCCCTCTGAACATAAGCGCACCCGATGCAATGTTCAACCCACCATAACATAACAACGACCTAGCGGCCTGACTGCCCATTGAAGTGGGGGTCGGCGCTTCACGGGGTCGTCGCACCACACACACAATCAAACACGGCGGCGCCTGCATATGTCTCTGACGGAAGAGCCTGGCTGGCTGCTGCATTGAAGCAGAGCGGAGCGTAAAACCACCGGAGCGTTGAGCTGTGACAGGGAAGGGACGTCCCCTTCTCGACACTGACAATGCAGCACTTGTCTACATAACGTAGCGCCACAGTGACAGCCTGCACAGTCAAAGCACCGACAATATCCAGTGTTGTCACCTTACTATTATTATCACCATTGGGAGGATGAGAGGCTGAGGTGGCCACGGTGGGCCTTCAACCCTGTAATCTTTAGGTTGCACATATTTATTTCTGCAACAGGCGCTTTAACCCATTGAAGCACGTGGTCCATATCTGACACCAGTTACGTGCAGTTTACACACAGGCTCTCTGCAGGAGACACAGTAACCCACTGAGCTACGTAGTGAAGTCTGACATCTCTGACTTACCGGTTACTTGCTGATGTCTGCAGCATGCACATTAACCCACTAAGTTATTTTGTCAGATTTGACCCCCTACAGTATGCATGTTATAATTAGATCTCTGCAGCAGGCACTTTAACCTACTTGACTATCTAACCAACTCCAAATCTTTGACTTGTTGGTTGCACAACATCTCGGCAGAATGCGAACCATCTCATTTTATGTGTGTCTTTGAAGGTGGTGCTTTGGGGGTTAGTTTGCTACGCTTTTGTCCTGACAAAAGCAGGGAACAGAAACCACTCTACGGATTCAAACACCAGAGAGAAAGTAGCCCTTGGCTTTGGATCCCGTGTGAACACTCCTCTGGGGGGTGAACAACTTTTCATCTAAGGATTCCCAGATATTTATCACCCAAATCATGAAATACCGAACTTCCCGCAACAGGCAGAGGTCAGTAAAATACCAGAATCACTTAAGCATTCTCTAGATTCCAGTCCATAGAAATTGTCTTCCACGAGCACCTGTAGACAATAAAACTTTTTTCAAATCTTGTATTTTCAGTGATATGACCACTGAAGGCCCTGATTTTATATTAAAAACAGAGCTTTGGACTATACCATTTCCCGGTGAAAGGCAATATTTCTTTCCATGTGTTCCCATACCTGGCGTGTCACGCAGTTTGGTGCTTACTTTCCCTTCATGTTAAAGAAAGGTACATGTTTCAGCACCCAGGCTAATGTGCTGCATAGCTGAATACATACAAGGGCCCAAAGGCGAGACCGATTGCATTGCACCATACCATACCATACCATACCAAAACATTTGTAGCGCTTGGCTACCACCAACGGCGGTGTCCCGGCGCTAAGTGGTCAGGCAGGGGGGAGGGAGACGGGCTAGGGCAAATGCAAATTGCAAATGCTTGTTACTACCTTGTTTGTATACCAACACGTTTTTATTCTATAATGTTTTACCCATAAAATGTTTTTCTATTCTATGAGTATTGGAAATGTATATTCTATTAATTCGATTTTAGATAAATTAACATACATAAGGAAGATACTTCAATCCATAGCACACCACTCCATTTACCACCACTTAACACCATGCAATCCCACATCACACAATATCAAGACACACTACACTATACAACACTGCATCCAGTGGCGGAGCGAATAGGGGGGCCAAGGGTACAGTGTACCCCTGGCTAGCTTTGTTTTTCCAGAGGCACCCCATGACTGGGGTGTGATCACTTCAGGAGAATAATAACTTGCCTTTTACATTTAAAATGTAATTAGAGAAGCCACATATGTTCCCATGGTGGGCATCAGGTAACTAATTTTTTAGCTAAATTGCTTTTATTTCAAAAGTAAAATGCATCACAATTCATGTTGCCAGACTTGCTTGAAGTGGTCCCTAGTCATAGTTAATGTATGGGGCAGTGAAAGGACATCCTGAGAGGGCATTGTGCTGGACTCATTTCTATCCCTGCAGGAAGGAAACTTTGGGTGCAGTCGAGGAGATCCTTAATGACCAGAGAAGCAAAGGAAGCTTCCCATCAAACCATAAAACAGGCCCAAAAACAACCAAAACCACATCCCACCCACTGACCTGTCAGTCCAGCCTTTATGGTGCTGCCAGATTGCCCTGTAGGCCGTCCAACCCCTACATTCTTCTGAGCACTCATTACTTATGTTCTTTTTCCAGAGAGGACTGTTTCTTAGTGCAAGTCACTGAGGCTTTGTTGGCTGTAGGTAAGAATATCGAGAATAACAAGCTTAAATATTGGCGACCAAATAGTGTGAATGTACGTGCATAAAAGTAAGGTTTACGATTCTCAACTCCAGATCTTCGTACCTAGAAGATATACATAGCTCCACATATAGTAAATCTATATTTACCTATTAGAAGTGGGCGTGCCACTGAAAGCACAAGTCAGGTTCAAGCCAAATGCCTAGCTCTGGAACCTCGAGCCCACACGAGCCGAGCCCATCATTTAGCTTTTTCTATGGCTCACACTGTAACGTCATGCACCAAGCATGTAAGACAAAGAATTAATCTTTGGGATAAAACAGGAGAACCAGATGCGTATCTACTGGTTGAATTGCATAATGTGACACCAGAAAACCTGGAATCAATCCCAGCTTCCCTGCTTGGCCATATTGTGTGACTATAGGCAAATATTTTATTTCACTGAGCCATCTTTTTTACATTATTGCATAGGAACACTTTCAGACATATGAGCCGAGGATGTGCACAATACAAAAATCTCTTGTGTTTGTTTTAAAAGAGTATAACAGTGCTCAATCTATAATAAGAATAAAGACCACATATAGGGTGCACAGACTTGCTTTTTATTTCACTTTTTTTGCTGACCTCCAAACATCTGACCACATTTCCTCAACAGAGGTGCAATAGGGCATAGACACATACATGAGCCATCATTGACTTCAGGGTGGGCATCCTTAAGTCATGATTTGGATATCTTGACCATCCCCGGGGTGTGCTGGTGTACTCCCCAAAAGTTGTGTGTAGAATAGCAATAGCCTGTTGCATGTTGCACAACATTGCCATGTAGATATTACCCATGGTCTATGGCCACATCCACATTCACAGGGTGGGGCACAGAACAGAGGTTAAGGGATGTAGTATCGGGATCGATTTCTTAGCTCATTTTTCACTTGAGCTGTAGTTTTGATTGATGTATTGATGTGATGGACAGTGTCCAATCAATGATGAATGGTACACTGGAACACTGTCCACACATGTCATTCTGAAATAACCCTGATTTACTACCATACTGTCACAATCAAACATGTTATGCTCTATTTCTTATTACATTTAAACTTCCTTGTCTCAATCATTCGATCACTTTTAACTTAGAACACTTAAGTTAAATCAATCACATAGCATGCACAAGTATTTTAACATACACTTTAGCACCTTAAATTGTTAGTAGATCATATACAATCTACTCCCCTTATAATTATTTTTCTTCACCAATATGTTTAGCATTTTCTGCATGTGGCTGTCTCCACCGTCTACCATCACTTTCAGAGGTGTCCACTACCCATGCAGAGGTCTTCACTCTGTACTAAGGTGGGAAATCTCCGCCTACCACTACAAACAGGAAATTACAACTAGCTACACAAATGTGGTCATATGTTAGTCATTTTGAGCCATTCTCTCACCAACACTCCATCCTCCTCCATCCTGCTGCACTTTTGCAAATCAAAACCCCACCATGGTTTGGGGACAAAAAAGAGGGGGCCCCCAGATTCACTGAGGAAGAATAAAGCATCATTTGTGATTAGGGCTCCTGGTTTTATGGTATTTTATTTTGTAACAGTTCCGTCTGTATTTACTTATATTTATTTTTTGACCATCTTATTGGTATTTATCCATATTTATTTTGTGTTTTGAGAATAAATGGAGTCATAAAATGGTATATTTCCACATTTATTTAACTCTTAGTAGTGCACTCATACGTAGAAGCCTGTCGCGTTTTAGCATATTAAGTAGCCACATATAACAAAACGCTACACCGATAGGTGCATATTAGCTTTATACTACAAATATATGTTAACATATACTTGTATTTAAGAAAATCTGATCCTGTTTTGTAACTCCCTATCTGTCTATCCGCTTAGTTTTTGCCTAGAATTCATGAAAGACAGCATGAAGAGTCTTTCACAAAAAGCACAATTTTCAGTATTTTTCCACTTTGAAAAATAAATATAGACAGGAAACACATTGTTTTCTGTCTGTATTTATCTATAAAAATCAGTAAAAACAGAAAACTGGGAGCCTTATTTGCGATGGACTCTTCCAAAGTTACCCTTAGCTGTAAGGGGAGGCCAGACTCCCAGCTGAGCACATCTGCGTGGGCCCAAATGTAAAGAGACATCGGCATGCGCTCCACTGCAGTGAGTGGCCAAGGGAATTAGTACCACAAGCCCTGGGAGGAGGTTTGACACTGGGCCAGGATATAAGCCCAGGACACTCTTGGGGAGTCCTTTCAGCCACATTTCCTGCTCCCAAGGATGACACCTCTGCACAGGAGGGTCCTTATAATAGCCTTTTCGGCCCTCCACACCCAGCTGGAAGCTTTTGAGATGCAGAGAGGCAGTAAGTGCAGGGCCGGACTGGGAACCGAAACCGGCCCTGGCAAACTGCTCGTCCCCCCCCCCCCCTGGGGGTAGGGAGGGTGCAGCCGAGCTGTTTGCGAGGGCCGGTTTCGGCCAATTTTGTTACAGGGGGCCGATATTGCCGACCCCCGGTAACAAAAACGGCCCCCAGGGGCCCAAAACCGGCCCCCACCCTAGCGGCCCATTGGGGAAACGCCCGGTGCCCGCTACGGCCAGTCCGGCCCTGAGTAAGTGTAACGTGTATATTATCATGAGTGCAAATGATTTTTGAAAGTGTAGTCCAGTCATGTCTCCAGTCTAATTTTTTTTAAATTTCTATGTTGTCTGAAACAAGTTTATATTTAAGAAAAGGCTGAATGATGTTTTTTATTAATAGGATGTAGGGGCATATGTATGAAATATCAAAATTGCAATTACCTAATCGCAAATAGGTAATCGCTATTTTGAATGCAAGAAAATAATCAGGGTTGCATTAGCAATTCGGTATTCATTCTGATCGCTTTTTAGGGACTCACAAATAAAGATTACCTAAATAGCAAATCTGTTTGCAAACAGTGAATGCTACATATGCCCTGCTTTGATGACATCACATCCAGGAAGTAGTTCACCTGTGAACATTGGAGAGGAGTGCTGTGGAAGTGAGTGTGAGAATCCATTCTCAATCTCCCTGAGGGTTTGCCATCCATTCCTAAATTACATGAAAATGTCATAAAAGGGCATAGACAAGGAGGCTGGGGCCAGAAAAAGAAAACTAAAGTTTTCTGAAAATGTACTGGAGATACTGGCAGAGGACTGTGTGTCCCACCACAATGAATTGTTCTGAAAAACATCCCTATCAATGCCAGATTCACAAAAAGACATATAGAAGCAGCAGAAAATAAATGCAGTATGAGTCACACAGAAGTCCATCAAGGAGATTCGGAAAAGATGGTATGACCTCAGATGCAGGACAAAGGTAAAGGTTGCAGCCTAGATAACTGAGGCCGGAGCAACTGGAGGAGGTCATCCCACTGTCCCCCGTCACCCACTGCATTTAAGGAATTTGTGAAAAAACTATGTTGGAACCTGAGTCAGTGGAAAGTTTTGGCACAATTGACACATCTGAGATTCCAGGTACCTCTCAAGGTAAGTGTAATAATAGATGCTCATAAACACACTCAATACATATTAATCACTGCATAAATACATGACATATCTAATTGTAATTGTAATTGCATTTATATAGCGCATAATAGCCCTGATGAGGCGTTGAAGTACTTTACGGCGAGTAGCAATCTACTCCCGAACCCAAGGTTAGTGGTAAATCCAGTGGTTAAATGTTGGTTATTGCGATTAGTCATGTGCTCTCAAGAAAAAAATATTGCAAGCATTTACTCCAGTTTCTTTGTGATAGATTATATTAATACCAGTTAGCTGTGATCATTAATAGGGGCTATGTGGTTTCAGGTGAATGGTTGGTGAGATGGTTAAACTGATGGAGATTAGGTAATGTTAGGTTGCAGGGATGGAGTTTTAAAGCAGGACAAGTTGTGATCTGTGAAATGAGGTCAGCTTTTTGCAGAATTACAATAAGAGGGATTAAGGACGACAGGCGTGTGAGTGAGAGGAGCATATACTCAGAAATAGAAAGCATGCAGAGGATGGAAGGTAAGAAAAGGGTCACTCAGATGAAAGAAAGGAGAGGAATCAAGCTGAAAGATTTCAAGCAGAATTAAGTCAAGTTTTTTCATGCAGGGTTTTAAGAGTATAGTGGAAGATGGCTTTCTAAGATAACAAGCAGTCTAAGGATGTAAGCTGTAAAAAAAACATTACACATGCTGCCACATATCCTGGGCAGACAGCTTAAAACATGCAAGTTCGAGTGTGCACATCACTTAAAGATTAAGAGTCTACACTGCCATGTGACAACCCTAGGACAGCCTTTTTAAACATAGTCTGGAGTATGCCAGCCTTGGTGCAAGGTCTGTACGCTGCACAAGAGAAGCTGGCACAGAAAAACAGAAAAGGTTTTTGTAATGACTGAACAAACACAGGTTTCATTAAAAGGCTTTATTCATATGTAAGCCAGAAACCCCGCAGAAGGAGACGGTGTCTGGGCACCAGCAGTCGCGGAGCGCAGTCCAACCGACACTCCGGAGAGCTCGCAGCAACCCTTCCTGACGAAGTACACTACCCGTGCGGTAAACCCTTGCGCAGGCAGATACTACAGTTTTATTTAATGATCGTCACTCACTATTTTATATTAAAGACTTATTTTATTTTATTTTTTACTCCCTCACTAAAATGAGTTGTTTGACATTGGTTTAGAGCATCTCGTCAATGCGCAGGCAAATATTACACTTGTTTTGTTACCTACTCCCATCCTAGGTTGTCTCCAAGGCACAGCTCAGTACCACTAAAATGAAAGTTACTTAGAGCTAACATCCCAAGTCTATGTTGCTCTTGTGTGTGTAAGTGTCCAGTGTAGTATATGTATTGAATGAAGAAGGGAAGCAGAGTCATGGTGGCCTGTGGGTTCCATTATGAAAGCCCTTGGCCTGTTCCTGTGCATAAATTGGTGATGGTTTTGCTTTCCCAGACAGTGGAAATGTATTGCTGACAATCCTGAAGGAAGAGGGAGGAGACCCAGTCGCTGAAGTGGGGACAAAGTGCACAGAGCTCCCACTGAAATTCGATTAGGTCCTTTGGATGAGAGGAGTTCCTGAATAACCATCCTGTAGCACCGCCAATTGGTAAATGGATGAAGGGGGAGGGCAGAGGGGGCTATAGTCTCTGTTGTACAGAGTGTGAAGGATCTTTTAGGTGAGACCAGCCTGATCACTGTCTTAACCAATTCATAGCCAGAAGCAGATAGTTCACACCTATTTGTGCCTCTGCTGTTGGCACTCCAGGCTAGAGAGTACCCTGAGGTGCAGAAAGGCCGTGTCTGCAGAACTGCAAAGAGAGGTACATGAAAAATGGAAGCCACCACAGCCCAGTTCTGTATATCATACATACATGACAGCAATTGGGAACAACAAATGTAGTTTATTAAAGCCATAACTTATAGGTGTCATTCAGCAGAATTGAATACATTTACGTATTTTGTATTTTGTATTTTGTTCAAGAGCTGTGTGCTGCATTTCGACTATTCTCTAAGCACTCTGGGATGTATAAAGAAGCTATTGATCTGAACGGACCAGGGGATCCAACTGCGATGACAGACAATTTCTACTGCCTACAGTTTAGTGTTTTCATTTTTAGACTGTTTTGATTAAACCAACTAAGGAAGCAGGGATGAACACTTGAGGCAAGCAGTCATAAAGGCACACAAGGCGATGTAAGCCAATGGACCTCCCATTATTCGTTCCATCATCTCGCCCTACTGTCCCAATAGGGCTCTGCGTTTGGAGAGTAAACATCTGGCGGTAGTCCCTAACATAAAAAGAACACGAAGTGGAGGACGTCTTTTCTCTTATAATGTCGCCAAGTTGTGGAACCGTCTCCCCCTCCATATTCGTCTTGAGACTAACCATCTGGCCTTTCGAAAACTTATAAAAACCTTTCTGTTCCGCTAAACAATGTCACTGAGTTCGTGATTGGACTGCTTTAAGCACTGGGATGCCTCCGGGTAACCATGCGCTCTACAAATGCTGATTCATTCATTCATTCATAAAGGCACATGGCATAGAAAACAATATGAATCATGAAAGGCTGGTGAGAAGTGAGTGAGATTACTGATCTGGGTCACACTAGAAACTGAACCAGAGTAAGCAAAAGAGAAAGTTGCAATGTGCAGTAAGAGAAGGGAACACAATATCTAAGAGATGATAGAAGAAACAGACAAATGTAAATAAGGCTCAACTGATCGAAAGAATGACAGGTCTCCCTAGCTGGAGAGAAGCAGACTTTATGCACAGAAAACGGGTGAAAACAGACAGTGCGAAGAAAACTGCAGGAAGAACCTAGCGCCGAACCAGAGCAGGAAAAACAAAAACAGCCAGTGCTTAATATATTCAAGGTGTAAGAGGACGCAGTGTCTGATGGGTGCCATGTTTGAGTCCTGTGCATGCGTTTGCCCAGCTGGCACAAATGTAGCCCCTTGACTGAAGCTTGCATGCCAGACAGTGAGAATGGAGAGACTGTGCAGAGGGTGAGAGACTGTCAGAGAGAGTACTATGCCCCCCCCGGAGCTTGGCTCTGATGCAGGGCACCTGCGGTAGAGCCCTCACATGCCCTGGTCCTGCTCCTGTGTCCTGGCTCACGGGAAGGGATTGTGGCCTACTGGTTCTCGCACCTGGGTCTTGTCTTGGGGGCGCTGCCACACGTGTCCCGCCATCACATACTTGGACATCTCTTGGATAACTTCTTATGCCCTACCCTGATGTTACTGCACCCAGTGAAGAGCAGTGGACAGGGAAGGGGGAGGCAGCCACAAGCAGGCCTCTGTGAGCCGGAGTAGGGTGTAATTAAGTGACCTTTTGCGTGTCTCCCCAGGTCCTCCTGAGGGCAGGTGCTTTAAGTGCCTTGGTGAAGAGTCTAAACAGTCTCAATGTAAAGCTTTCATTCTTTCTATTAATAAAAAAATATTAAAACATCCTTCTCCAGTCAGTGGGATGAAGAGCAAGGAAGTCTATCCATCCAAATGCTAGTAGCATGGGAAGGGATATCACCTTACAAATTACAAGGTGGGCCTACAGTCCCACCCTTTATTCCTCAACAGTCACTTATGTGTTGCTGAAGGACACAGGGTGGGAACTACAGAAAGTAAATGAGGCTCCAAAAGCCGCCAAACCCACATCCTTCAGGAACCCTTAACTCATGATATAAAGGACAGTGCCAAGTAAATCAAAGGCCATGCAATCAAAGGCACTGCCAGGAGTAGCAGCAACTATGCTTGGTTACCCCCAATTGGCAACCATGGATAGGGGATAGGTAAACCAAATAACAAGTTCTTCTCCAAATCATCAAAACTAAAACAACATGAATGTTGACTACTTACCCAACCACGCCCCGAGACTCGTTCTTGATTTGAGTTCAGGTCCCTTCATGGGCACATAAACTGACCCCATGAACTCATCTGAGTGAATTCACACCCAAAATTGTGCACAACTCATTCTCCTTCAACTATGTCAGTAAAGATTTGGACAGCTTCTTGGTGGAACTGCCAGGTGAGGGGAGCAAAAGAGGAGCAGGAAGGTGGAGAGGATGGGAGAGGAAAAGAAAAGCAGCACAAGAAAGAGAGAACACTTTTTGGTAGGTCCGCTATCTTTAAAATGATCTCCCTGCCTCGTCTCCTCTACCAATTACAGAATCACCCCTATCCGATAAAACCAACATGGTTCCGCCAATTGAATGCTATCCTGGCCCATTTTCTCTGGGGGGTGGTGCATCACGAGTGGCCCTGAGGACCTGCTTCCAGTCTACCTACTCCGGCAGCGTAGCCACTCCCGACGTTCAGGCATACTACATGGCCTCTCACCTACTCGTCCTCAATGACTGGTGGTATGGAAGCCGCGAGGATCCAGCCTATGCTGTGGAACGCTGGCTGCTGGGAGATAATGCTCTCCACATGGTTCTGTATTCAGTGGCACTGCTTCGAGAGCTACCACCCGCTACAGCCACGGTCTTCAAGATTTGGAAGTCGGCGCTCCGCCAGATGGGTTGGTGGGGGAGACTCACTAGGGAAACTCCACTATGGGGCAACGGCCAATTACCACAGCTGACGCACTTATCCGGCTTTCGGGGCTGGGAGGCCATTGGGATAGATACGGTGGGTGCAGTAATGCGCGGATGTACTCTTAAGTCCTTTCTTGACCTACAAGCAGAATACAACATGCCCCGCACACAATTCTACTGCTATCTCCAGTTCCGACATGCCTTTGCCCCATACCTATTTCCTCTGACCGAGAATTCTGAATTCAACCCCATTGAGGCTAAGGTTTTCATGGGTGATTTGGGGGACCACAAAATAACTAAAATATATCGCACACTTATCAACAACACCCCTACTACCCTGCACAAAACTAGAGAGACATGGCAGCGGGACCTGGGTCCACTAGAGGAAGATGACTGTGTTGAGGCCCTAGACTCCCCGCGCAGCGCAGCCATTGCGGCCCGTCTGCATCTTATTCAATTCAAATACTTACACAGAGCTTATTTTACGAGACACAGGTTGTGGCGAGCTGGGCTCATCGCATCCCCGCATTGCTTACGCTGTCAATCCATGGAGGGTACCTTCCTACATAATGTCTGGCCTTGTCCAACACTGTCGAGATTCTGGAAGGGGGTGTTCACGTGCCTGTCTGAGGTTCTGTGATGGGACATTGCATCCTCACCACGGTTAGCCATATTGCATATCACGGAGGATAACGGGGGAATAGATATAAGCGCCACCTTCTATTCTTGGGTCTCACACTCGCAAAACGAGATATCGCCCGGGTCTGGAAAGACGAGTCCCCACCGTGGCTTGGGGTATGGAAAAGACTTCTGTATGGGCCTGGAACTCCCAGTCTTTGAAGCGAGGGGATGCCCCCGTAAACACTACAAAATTTGGAAAAGGTGGGCTGACTACAGGGGATTGTATCTGGAACCCCCTTCCCCCCCCCCATCTCACACTGATGAACAGTTGTTATGACATTAGACATTTGGCATTTGTGTAGTGCTTTTATTCAATGTGACTGTGGGTGGCAAACGCTCTCTCTTTATTTAGGATTGTTATATTTCTTCACCAATGGCAATGTGGCGCAGTTGTTTTTCATTTTCTTTTCTTTTTCTTTGTTTCTCTTCCTTACAATTTATTTTCTGTGCAATGCATCCTATATTATTGCTAAAAATGTTGACTCTCCTATGTGTCACCCTACATGCGTATCTTGGGTGCTTTGTATGATCCTTGTATTGTGTTGGCTGTCAACAATAAAAATATGTTGGGAAAAAAAAAGAAAGAGAGAACAACACAGAGTGCAGGGGCAGGGAAGTTGAGCAGGAGGAGAAGCATATGAGACAAAGTGGTAGACAATGGAGAGAGTAACACAGATCAACTCGATCAGTGACTCCTACTTTCACACCCTCAAATACCTCAAGAAAGGTTTTCAGATGGCTTCCGCTAAACACCTATCAAACCATTGTCCAAGTCCTTATCACCAGCAAGCTGGACTTTGGTAACACATCTTATGTTGGAATTTCCACATAACTCGCCAAGAGACTCCAGGTCATCCAGAATGAAGCAGCGAGACTCACACACAACCTTCCACCCCGCACCCACATATCCTCATGATAATAACAAGCTTTATTCAATTTAAAATAAATTATAAAAGCACATGATATAAATGTTCGTCATTACAACATATTTAAAAACGTAAGAAGTAACAAAATTCATCACTGAATGTAATATAAAATTGCGGCACCCCCAATGAATCAATGCAATTTAAAGCATCAACGGTGAGACATAAAATTAAGCTGACTGGCACAGAAAACACCGACCCTCCAATGTCCACATTTCTTTGTAATTTCATCACTCCTCTGGTAAAATGTGAACATTACACAGCAGATGTTCAAGAAATCCAAGAAGGGGAGGACCTGAAACCATCAATATGCTACTCTAAAGAAGACTGTTTAAACAAAAAATCATTACGGAAAGTATAACAGTGTTTAACTGATTGAGCAGTATGATCATGTTTTAATATGAGCAGTAATTAAAAACTCCCTTCAAAGTTGCTCTGAAATACAAACGGAGGCAAGTCCTGGTCCTAGGGCACTAAAGAGGTAACTTATAAAGCTAAAAAAGCCAGGTGACCCGGCTGTTCTTTAGTCCAATGGTAAGATTGTTTAAAAAAAGAGTCTAAAAGTGCAGGAAGGATCCGTGGTCTGCTATAACAATATACTCTAGGATGTCAAGATAGCTCTGGAATGAGAGCAGAGAAAAAATGGCCAAGCTTCCGGTTCGAGCGATCGACTAACGCCCACATCTGCTGCTTTTATGTGACTTTGGTTGAGGCTGATCCAGCGCTAACAATAACATTTCTTCTCCTAGATGCTTTTGGACGTCCAAGTACAATTATCCCTCTCAAACACAACTATATCCATATGACGGTGGGGCCCATAACACCGCATATACATTCACTCTCTCATATATTCCCTGGATCTCATCCGTCCTTACCTAGGAGAAAAACAGTTAAATGATATGCTGGAAGGAGACGGGATACCTTTTTATAAAAATGACATAATACTTCTCAAGCTCTAAGGTATTCCGCTCATTGGTCGATGGACCAACTAGTAGGAATCAGTTGATGGTGATTAAGACCAGCTCAATCACTATAAACCTTTAAACATTTACATTTATCATTGAGCTAAAGAACCACTGACTCATTGGTTTAAAGATAATAAAGTTTATATAAATTTTAGAAGCATGAATAAGTTCAGATTTATTATTCTGGTTATTACATTTAGCATCATTATAAGAATAAATTGAAATTGCAATGCATATCTATTAGATGGAAAAATAAAGTTCGTCACAGCAAGAACTCCCGAAAGATCTATCTATCCGTCCTGGAAAACAGGCCTTCTCGTTCCTTTCCCCTTTAAGATCTTAAGAATAAAAGTCTAATAGTTTTAAATGGAAAAATCTATTGAAAGCCATAAAGGTTCTCAAATAGCAGCGTCTTATGCTCAATCAAAAATATAAAATAGCAGCAGCAGCCGCAGCATCAGTTCATAAAAACGGCAGCGTTGAAATCAACAGCCTCAAAAAGCAGCTAACCCCCACCCCTTTAAGAGTAGGTCTTCTTATACCCTAATACTAGCTTACTAAGTGAAAATGTTACATCTTTATGGCGAGATTCTCTCTAATTGGTCCATTCGGGTCAGTATACATTTCATTATGAATATCAATGTTTCAACCATTTCTTTGTGGCAAATTTATACTTTTATCGTTTCTCACGGGTTCATGACATTATCCCTTAGTTCATGGTTTTCAAACTGTATCTTTTTCTGATACTTTTCAGTCGGTCAGTTTATTGTCCATTCATTTATTCACTGCGACTTCTCACGCTTTTCGCTGTCTTGCTTTGGCACACGTTTATGCGATAAGGTCATCACAGCCTTGACCACGCTTCCATCCTAGGCTTTGGAACGATCACATGATCTCTCTTGTTTACGGCCTTTCTCTCTTTCATAACTCCTCTCGCGCCTGCGTACTCTAGCTTATGGCGGCCATTTTAGATCGCTGCTCAACAGGCCTAAGCGCACTATTATAAAGATAAACAAAACATAGTTAAGAATAAAGAATATAAGCCTTTTCGTTTCCCTCCCGTCATTCTACGTACCCCAATTAGGTATTACCTAGCAAAAGCAACATATAAAGCCATCCCTTAATTTCCAACTCTTTATTTTGCCACTACACAGTTTATTTCCAGGCACGAATCATGCATTTATTATTCTAGTTAGTACGCAAATATTAGACTTATGTTATCCACGTTGACAATTGTAAGTAAATTAGTTTGCACATAAATAGCGTGTTACCTTTAACCCTTTACACGTAACATACATGGTTGGTTTATTTACTTAAGACGAACTTGTGTGTTATTTTACGTAAATATTAGGAGGTTAAAATTTTTTCATTTACCCTGCTCCATCAACTCCCCCCTTTGGTGATTTTTAATATCACCACATAAACCCATGTTATACAATTCTATCAGATAGCATATTTCCTTGTCCGTTTGTTTTTGTTAGTTTACACAACTGTATCTCTTTCAACTTGTCTCTTTGTCTTTTTATACATGTTTTCTTTTATTTCTTCTAGTTCTATTTCACCCATTTCTCTTTCTCTTTCTTTGTTTATCTTATTTTCTTTTTCTATTTTGTTCTGCCTTCTTTTTCTCTTTATACATGTAATGATTAGCTTCAGTACTAAAACTATTATGATTATCATGGTTGCTACTATTATGACTTTCCCTACTATTAATTTACTCATTCTAGTAAACCAATTTATTACCGAGGAAAAACTCTTACCAAGTTTTCCCAATGCATTTTCAACCTCCAGTGGAACAAGTTCTTTGTGCAAATTTGTAATATTCTTTATATACTTTTGTATATTTTCACTTTTATCTGGAATGTAAGTGCAACAGTGTTGGACTTTCAGCATTCCACAGACTCCACCCTCTTTTGCCAAAAGAATGTCAAGGGCAAGTCGATTTTGCATCACCATAGCTCTCATGGCAACCATTTCGGTATTTGCCATCAAGAACCCTCCAGCAGTATCTGTAGATAAACGATCTACTACTGTGGATAATTTCCGAATTTTAAATGCATTCAAAGATATTCCCACTGCTGGTATCAATGCTCCAAAAATATCACCTACTATTTCTGAGAAACTTTCCCTTTTTCTACGTGTAAATGTCTTCATTATTTCGTGTGTTCCCTTTTCTGCTCTATCCACATGAAAAATCTTTGGAAAGACCAGGCCTAAAAAACATGATCCATACCAATGGTCCGGCAACCTGTAATAAGCTCTGTTACCACAAATGTAATAGATCCCAGGAAATATTGGATCTTTTCCCCCTTTGAATCCCCATTCGCCTAAAATTTTATAATTGTCATGGCAATCACTGGAACCTACGAAATAATTGTCATATCTTGTTCTATTTCTTATAATGCACAACCTTCCCTGTTGGGGCCAATCCAGAGTCATAGCTGCATTTGTCTTTTCCTTGTCATGATTTTCTTCCGCAAATGCCCAAAGAGGTGTTTTTGTCTCTTCTATCACTTTTCTTTGAAATCTCACTCTTCTATTCTCGACCATTTCTAAAAATACCTTTTCTTCATTTCTTAACTCACAGGTAAGGTTGTTTTTGACTATATCATCTAATGTTAGAATCTTATCTTCTATGAAAAATTCACCAAATGTTTTTGCTTCTTTCACTTTATTTAGTTCTGAAACTACAGGAATCTTTGCAAAAATCTTATCTATATTAGTGTAATAATATTCTAATCTTCCTGTCTTGTAAAATAGACTTGCTAAAACACTACATGTTATTCCATACGTCAAAGGAAGGTGATGATAGGTCACACCTTCTGCGACAGACGCAGGTAATTGCATACAAACATAACAATCTCTTACATCCATTGTTTCTACATACTTATATAATAATTTAGTGAAAACATTCTTTGAAAAATCTGTTATTGATTTGTCTTTATGTAACTCGGCATTACTTTTTAATATAGCTGTCTCTTGACTGCTAGCTCCCTTTTCTTTCACTGTTTTATTAAACGTTTCTTCTACAGCTAAACTAATTGGAATGGTGATCGCTAAAATTATCCATACTGTCATTAATAATCCTGAACAAAAGAAACACATTTTACACCACCTGCTTAAGAACTCACATCTACACTTTCTATTTTTAGTATCTTCCATTTTTGTTCTATCATCTAATTTATTATGTACAGGGAAAATGTGTCACCACACCTCAGAAATGACTTCTTAGCCACCCTGCACTTTCACTTTGTCTTCGTTTGGTACTTTCTTTTAATTCTTTTCAGAACTCTTTCTTTGTCATATCCAGTGTTTTCGTCAAATCCGGTAGAAATTCGTTCAAATTTCTTTAAGTTCGTTGCACTTCACCTTCACCCATTTAGTTTGCAACTTTCTTCTGGTTTCTCGTGAGTGATCTCTTCTTCTTTGATGTCAGTTAAAGCAATGTATAGCCATTCAGGCGATCTATACTTCAGATTTGCTTTCTTTACTCTTTTTGTTTTCTGCAAGTGTTTTCCACCTTGTTTCTCTGGTTCTTTTTGACTTGTTATCTCATTTACTTGCTCTGCACTTTTTCCATCTATCCTTATGTTCTTGTATCTCAGTTTTCTGACTTCGTTGGGCCAATTGTCTCCTTTTCTTGGCCTTTTTGGTTCACTTTCCTTTTCCTCTCTTTCTGTTCTCCAAGTTCTCTTTCTCGACTCTAGTTTCTGGTTTCTTTCTTCTCCACTTTCTTCTGATTCTGTTTCAGTTCTTTCTTTAATGTCTCTTATTTTAAATTTTATAATTTCATTTCTTTCATCTATTTGTGGTTCTTCTCGTGTTTTCTTTCGATCACCTACTTCTGTCCCTCCTCGAGGTTCTTCCGAATCTGTGTCAATCTCTCTATCTGCGTCTGAATTTCCCTGTTCTTTTGTTCGTCGATTTGTCCCTATTGCTCCTCTGGGATCTTCAGATTCTTCTAACTTTCTATTTGAAACTCTCCCTTCTTCGTCTATTAATATTGTCTCTGAAGTGTTCTCACCACAACTTGTACTTGGTTGCTTACTGTTACTGTCTTTTTGCTCAGTTTCTTCTTTTATACTATCAAATTTCCAATTTCTTTTCAGATTTTCCTCACAATCCGAATGCTCTGTATCAGATGCTGAACTGGTGTCTGATATTTCCAGATGTTGACTCACATGTCGATCTTCAGGTTCTGGAACTTCTGCTATTTCCTCCACTCCTCCTGTCGTTGCACTTGTAGTTGGATCTTCCAGATGTCGACTTACAGGTCGATCTTCAGATTCTGGAACTCTGATCGTCTCTTCCTCTACATCAGATGCTGAACTGGTGTCAGATATTTCCAGATGTCGACTTACAGGTCGATCTTCAGGTTCTGGAACTCTGATGGTGTGACTGGCATGTACCCAGTTTTTCACTCCCGCACATTTGACTGTAGTCGTTGTCACCAAGATCACTTGTCGTGGTTGGTCCCAGCGAGGAACTAAACAGTTTCTTCTTCGGTGGACTTTTATGCGGACCCAATCTCCTGGATTCAAATCGTGGGCTGTTTTTCTTTCAAGATTGTTCGCATCCGGTCCAACCTGATGAAACACAGAACGTACCACATCAGCCAATCCTTTGCAATAATCCAGCACCAGATCATCAGTTATAGTCAGTAGTTTGTTGACAGGTACATGTGCTTGTCTCATTGCTCGTCCCATAATTATCTCATGGGGACTGAGTCCTGTCTTTCTTTCCGGTATACTTCTGATTGTCATTAAGACTAATGGCAAGGCATCTGGCCATTTGAGTCCTGTGGCTTGACACATTTTACCTAGCCTGTTCTTAATTGTTCCATTCACCTGCTCTACTATTCCAGAAGCCTCTGGTCTGTATGCACAGTGCAGTTTCTGTTTAATACTAAGTGCTTCACAAATCAGTTGAATCAATTCGTTTTGAAAATGTTTTCCTCTATCTGTTTCAATCGTTACTGGAAAACCATACCTTGGAATGAATTCTCGCAGCATAAGCTTTGCTACCGTTATTCCGTCATTCCTTCTGGTCGGGTATGCTTCCACCCAACGGGAAAACAAACAGACGACTACAAGGACATACCTTAGTCTATTGCTCGGAGGCATTTCTATAAAATCCATTTGCATTCTCGTGAAAGGACCTCCCTCTCGTCCTATTGTTCCCATACTCACTACTGTCTTTCTTCCTGGATTTAGCTGTTGACAAATAAGACACCTTTGACAAAGACTCTCAGCTATGGCTCTACATTTTGGATTATACCATGTTTGTCTAAAAAGTCTGATCATTGAATCTCTCCCAATATGAGCTTGTCCATGGTACATCCGTGCCATGTCAGAAATCATGCTATCAGGCATAACTGGTCTTTCATCCCTGTAAACCCAAACATCATTTTCCTCATGTTTTCTACATCCTGCTTTTATCCAGTTATCTTTTTCTTCATCATCTGCTGCTTCCTGTAATTGTCTCACTTCATCCCATGTCTCAACAGAGTTAGTAAAAAGCAAAGGACATGAAATATGCTCTCTTTCTTGGTTTCGATTCAATGAGACCACATTCTTAGCACAGTACTGTGCAATTTCATCAGCAAACTTATTGCCGACAGTTATGTAGTCTTCCCCATTTTTATGTGCATTGCACTTCACTACCGCAATCTGTTTAGGCAGCTGTATCGCCTCAAGCAACTTTTTCACAAACTCACCATTTCGTATCGGCGTTCCTGCAGACGTCAAGAAACCTCTCTGAGACCAGATCTGACCAAAGTCATGCACCACCCCAAAGCCATATTGGCTATCCGTGACGACTGTTATTCGAACATTCTTTCCCAACTTGCATGCTTGAATTAGAGCTACCAACTCCGCTACTTGGGCAGAACGTATCCCTTTCAAACAAGATGCTTCCATCACAGCAGCTACTGTGCAAACGGCATAAGCTGCACTTAAAACTCCATCATTCGTTCTCAAACATGAGCCATCCACAAACAGAATATAATCTGATTCTTTTAAAGGCTCATCCCGTATGTCGGGTCTTGGTTTTGTACAGTATTCGAGTATATTCAGACAATCATGATCAACTTCATCCATTTCAATCACACTTTCTTCATCTGGCAATGATGTCGAAGGATTCACATTCATGCATCTGTCAATGGTCACATTGTCCGCACTCAATATTACTTTTTCATACCTAGTCAGCCGACTATGTGTCATGTATTGAGTTTTGGTTCTTGTCAAAAGAATTTCCACAGAATGTGGGACATATACTCTCAGTGGATATCCCATCACTATGCCTTCACTCTGTTCCAGACTTACACAAGTAGCAGCAACTGCTTTCAAACATCCAGGCAACGCTTTCGCTACTGGATCTAAAACAGCTGAAAAATATGCAATGGGTCTTTTCATGTTTCCGTGTCTCTGCACCAGTACTGAAAATGCACACCCATCTCTTTCACTGCAATACAACTCAAAGTCTTTTTCATAGTCAGGCATTCCCAATGCCGGAGCTTCACACAGTTTCTTTTTCAGTTCTCTGAATGCTTTCATCTCCTCATCATTCATTTCAAAAGGATCTTTAACATCCTTCTTTGTCAATCTCTGTAATGGTTTTGCAATTAATGAAAATCCACTTATCCATTGTCGACAATATCCAACCATTCCTAGGAACATTCTTACCTCTCTTTGTGTCATTGGAGCTCTCATTCCTTGGATTATTTTTATTCTTTCTGTCGTTACCTTTCGCACTCCTTTTTCAATCTTATGCCCTAGATACTGGACCTCTTGTTGACAAAACTGCAATTTTGATGGGGACACCTTATGTCCTCTTTTTGCTAAATGATTCAGCAAAGCAATTGTATCATTGACACATGCTTCCTTCGTTTTTGATGCCACCAGTAGGTCATCAATGTACTGAACCATTACTGACTTCTCTGGCATTTTTAAATCTTCCAATGATTTCTTTAAAATCTGATTAAAAATCGAGGGGCTTTCTGTATACCCCTGAGGAATTCGGCACCATGCCAAAATACGCTCTCCGAACCTGAACGCAAATAATGGCTGGCTATCTGGATGTAATGGAATAGAGAAAAATGCATGGCACAAATCAATAACTGTGTACAATTCTGCTTCGCGAGGAATTTGATATAGAATCACAGCGGGGTTCGGTACTATTGGACAACAAGGCACAACAATTTTGTTTACCTTTCTCAAATCCTGACAATTCTATATGTTCCATTCGGCTTTTTCAGTCCCATTATTGGCGAATTACATGGACTGCTCATTATTTCTCTCAAAATCCCTTGCTCAATCATTTTATTTATTACTGGTGTTATTCCTTCAATTATTTCTGGTGTCAATTTATACTGTGGCGTATTTGGGTAACTCGTTCCTTCTTTAACAGAGATTTTAACAGGGTCTACTTCTTTCATTAACCCTATATCTTCTCCCGTAAAATCCCACACTTCTTGTTTCACTGTTTCTTTTAGTTCAATTTGGATTTTCTCTACGTCAAATATGGGAAACAAATCATTCACTTCTGATTCTAACTTTACCATTGTCATTTTATACAATACATCTTCATCTGGGGTCTGAAATGCAATTCCATCTGGCGTACAATAGATGGTGCAGTTCATTTTGCAAAGTAAATCGCGTCCTAATAGGTTCACAGGACTGCAATCGCATACCACAAATCGGTGCATTTCACTAAATGGACCAATTTTTACCTCCACTAATTTAGTAAGAGGCGCCTTAATTTGCTGATTAGAAACACCCACTACTTGGATATGTTCACCTGAGAGAGGAAGGTTTGGAATTTCCACTGACCTGACAGTAGAACGGGTAGCTCCAGTGTCCACAAGGAATGTTACATTTGCACCATTCACTTCTCCATCCACAAATGGACCTGACTGATCTACCTCTAGAGTTGCGCCAAGCACGCACTCTTCCTCCTCTCCTAGGCACCGTTATAAACTTTCATCCGACTCATCACCATCCTGTCGTAGCCAGTACTGAGATATGGCAGCTGCGCGCGGCAATTGTGTTACCTGCTCTCCTCCGTAGAATCCTGTTTCTGCACTGTATTTCTGTTGATTAACACTCTTGGGAAGTGGTGGTTGTGGCACCTGACTTTGTTGGGTAACTACCTCACTCTGCACCTGTGGATTTAATGATTGATTTTCCGTATTAGGTTTTGGAGGAAATTTACACTCGTTTCTCCAATGCCCTAGCTTTCCGCAGTTGTGGCATGGCCACTTTTTCTTTGCCTCTTCTATGCTCATTTGCCCTTTTCCTTTACCTATGTTTGGTTTAAATCTAGTCTGTCCTGCTTCATTAACTGAATTACTCAATTGAGCTTCTTGCTTCTCTGCAACTTTCACTTGTGCCCACATTGCTTTCTCCTTCAATTTACGCTGTCTGCTCTCAATGTCATCACTACAATATTTAGCATACCTCAAAACCTCATCTACCGTGCTATTCTGCCAACAAATCATATGCTGTTTAATCATTTCACTTATCTCTGGTTTCAATCCATAAACAAATCTATATACAAAATGACTCATATCCTTCTCATTTAGTGTCTCATAACCACTATACTGTTTAAAAACTAACAGTAGCCTCTCGTAATATGCATGTACTGATTCTTTACTTTCCTGTGTGGTTCTGTCTATTTTTACCCAATCCGTTTCTTTGGGCGGAATCTTATTTTTCAAAAAGGTAATTACTTGATCATATTTCCTCATCACTTCTGGTCCTGGCGCTCCTGTTTTAGCATCTCTTGGATATTCTACAGTTGGCCAATCAACAGTAATCTTACATTCTGTCCACAAATCAGCTGGTACTACTATATCAAACAATCCATCCAAATCTATCCACAACACCTTTGAAACTTTAACAAACCTCTCTACTTGTCTGTACCATTCTACTGGCTTCTCTCTCAACTTTGGGAAGTCATTTGTAAATGACAGTATATCCTGTCTAGACCATGGGACATGCACATAACTACCTCCTGGAGTTTCTCTCATCGGGTACTCCCTTACAATTGATTCCTTGTCTGTCACCGCAAAAGCCAAAGACGCTTTGTCTGTCACTTTCTCATTCTTTTTAGTCCATCTGCTTCTCCATCTATCCACATCACCCCATTTCCTCAGTAAAACAATTAATTCTTTTATTTGGGTTAATCGTCCTGATGTGTTCAAATTTTCTATATCTTTCTTCCAAAAATCTACTCTATAAGGTTTCTGCAACGTTCTCACTTTTACAAATTCTACTCCTAGTTCATTTGCTGTTTCTTCTAATTTGTCATGTAAATTTCTAGCTCTCCATGTAATGCTCTTGCACAAGAACATAATCTCGTCATCCTGATAAGATTTCAGTTTTTCTGTGCCAATTGTTCCTAAAATCAATTCTTCCATGTCTATTTTTAACCTAATTACATCTAAGGGTTTTGTTTCTGTCTCTTTCGTTTTTAGAGTTTTCATCCATTCATTTAATTCATCTGGAGTCGGACCTACAGGCGTACTATTTAATTCTATCCAATTTTTACTCCTTTCTGGTGTCTCTGATGCAGACTCAGTTACCATAGGTATTCTCCTGAACTCATTTTCATTTATCGTCAAATTAGTAGGTGGACTTGGTCTCTATGTACTAACCAAGTTTCTTGCACCTTCATTGTCTAATTCCATCCCTTCTTTCCTTCTTTGCAAGTGTGAATTCATAGGAATGACTAAAGAATGCTCTTCAATTTTCTGATTCTCAAAAACTGGTATTACTGGACCTATTGTTACTGGTACAGTTACAGCTTCCATATTCATTGTTAATTCTCTTATCTTTTCAGTTAATTCTCTTGTGGTTTTTGCCAATTCAGTTGTATTGTCACTTTCTATCTTCTCATTTTGTGGAGTTTTCAATTGATCTTGTGACCTATTTATCTCATCTCCTCGTTCGGAATTTTTATTCCTCCCAGTTTCCATTGGCGGTGCATTAGGTGTCACCACCGCAGAATTCTGTTGGTATGGAGGTGGGTTTCTGTTTAGAATATCTTCCAGCAATTCATCTTCTGTCTCACTACCACCATACCCATACTTTTCAGTAACCACTTGTTTCTTTTTCTCTGTACACTTTCTCTTTGCTTCTTCCTCAACTGTAAAAGCCGGAAACAAACCTCCTGTCATATTAGCATATCTCCAACGCTTTATTCTGTCCTCATGATTCACTCCCCACAACCTTCCAGGTACAAACTCATGATTTCTTAATCCTCTGAATCTTTCTCGTTCATACATCTCATCTTCCCATTCACTTAAAGCTTCAAATTGTGTCGGTCTAGGTTTAGGTTCAAGCATCGCCATTTTCTCTCTCAAATTCCGAAGTACAGCTACACTAAATGAACCATTCTCAGGAAAAGCCAATGCTGCATCATTCTTAGTATATTTAGTCCAATTTTCTAACCATATGCAGGTATGATATCCGTATTTCAGCATCATGTGCGAAGCTGGTGACTTCGGCGGAGGAATTACTTGTCCCTCTCTAGTCACTACCTTTTTGTCTTTCTTAAAAAAGTTCCTAACTTTTGACATCCACGACGTTTTCTCTCTACCATACTCAAATTGTGAATCATAAGCCATGATTCACAATTTCTTTCCCTTCTCAAAAGTCCGCGATTCAACACTGTTCTCTATGCGTTATTCGGACCTATCCCAGCGCGACTCACACCAACGCTCCAATCCTAAGCTTCTACGTCACTGGTTATTCGGACCAATCCCAGCGCGACTCACACCAACGCTCCAATCAGAGCTGCTTCTGTATAACAGCGCACTGTCCAATCCCAGCGCTGCTTTTGTCTACGTCAGTTCTGTATAACTAGCGCACTGTCCAATCCCAGCGCGGCTTTTGTCTACGTCAGTTCTGCTCCTGACCCCTCCTTTACAAAAATTATCGGCAATTTATTTTCAACAGTTCTTTGTTAGTTACGACATTAAAAACACATTTCCATTGTCTGATTTCGCTAAACAAAAGTGACAGTTTATTCTAGCTCGCAAGAATACAGTTTTGTTCGATAAGTGTAGCACTTCCCTCTACCTTACCCTTCTTTCAAGCAAGGAGTAAACCCGTTTCTCTGGGGATAAAACACATGTGGAGACTACACTGCTCCTGAGAATTAAGGCCAGAGTTTCACAAGAAAACCGGTTGCTATTTCACTCATGCACCTTTTATACGGAAAATGTCCCTATCATAACACAACCTGTGTTATCACCAATATGAACTCAGACAATGCACTATTCCATGTGGCTTCTCTTGCCACACGTTTTCCACTTCCTACTTCCCGGAAGCGTTAAAGCTTTGACTTACATATAACATAACGCGACTCAACATAAATGTTAGACATGAAATAATCAATAATCAATAATCACCAAACTAATCTATAGTAACCATAACTCTGCTACCAAGAAATCTGATCCAGCGCTAACAATAAAATTTCTTCTCCTAGATGCTTTTGGACGTCCAGGTACAATTATCCCTCTCAAACACAACTATATCCATATGACGGTGGGGCCCATAACACCGCATATACATTCACTCTCTCATATATTCCCTGGATCTCATCCGTCCTTACCTAGGAGAAAAACAGTTAAATGATATGCTGGAAGGAGACGGGATACCTTTTTATAAAAATGACATAATACTTCTCAAGCTCTAAGGTATTCCGCTCATTGGTCGATGGACCAACTAGTAGGAATCAGTTGATGGTGATTAAGACCAGCTCAATCACTATAAACCTTTAAACATTTACATTTATCATTGAGCTAAAGAACCACTGACTCATTGGTTTAAAGATAATAAAGTTTATATAAATTTTAGAAGCATGAATAAGTTCAGATATATTATTCAGGTTATTACATTTAGCATCATTATAAGAATAAATTGAAATTGCAATGCATACCTATTAGATGGAAAAATAAAGTTTGTCACAGCAAGAACTCCCGAAAGATCTATCTATCTGTCCTCGAAAACAGGCCTTCTCGTTCCTTTCCCCTTTAAGATCTTAAGAATAAAAGTCTAATAGTTTTAAATGGAAAAATCTATTGAAAGCCATAAAGGTTCTCAAATAGCAGCGTCTTATGCTCAATCAAAAATATAAAATAGCAGCAGCAGCCGCAGCATCAGTTCATAAAACCGGCAGCGTTGAAATCAACAGCATCAAAAAGCAGCTAACCCCCTCCCCTTTAAGAGTAGGTCTTCTTATACCCTAATACTAGCTTACTAAGTGAAAATGTTACATCTTTATGGCGAGACTCTCTCTAATTGGTCCATTTGGGTCTGTATACATTTCATTATGAATATCAATGTTTCAACCAGTTCTTTGTGGCAAATTTATACTTTTGTCGTTTCTCAGGGGTTCATGACATTATCCCTTAGTTCATGGTTTTCAAACTGTATCTTTTTCTGATACTTTTCAGTCGGTCAGCTTATTGTCCATTCATTTATTCACTGCGACTTCTCACGCTTTTCGCTGTCTTGCTTTGGCACACGTTTATGCGATAAGGTCATCACAGCCTTGACCACGCTTCCATCCTAGGCTTTGGAACGATCACATGATCTCTCTTGTTCACGGCCTTTCTCTCTTTCATAACTCCTCTCGCGCCTGCGTACTCTAGTCTTATGGCGGCCATTTTAGATCGCTGCTCAACAGGCCTAAGCGCACTATTATAAAGATAAACAAAACATAGTTAAGAATAAAGAATATAAGCCTTTTCGTTTCCCTCCCGTCATTCTACGTACCCCAATTAGGTATTACCTAGCAAAAGCAACATATAAAGCCATCCCTTACTTACCAACTCTTTATTTTGCCACTACACAGTTTATTTCCAAGCACGAATCATGCATTTATTATTCTAGTTAGTACGCAAATATTAGACTTATGTTATCCACGTTGACAATTGTAAGTAAATTAGTTTGCACATAAATAGCGTGTTACCTTTAACCCTTTACACGTAACATACATGGTTGGTTTATTTACTTAAGACGAACTTGTGTGTTATTTTACGTAAATATTAGGAGGTTAAAAAATTTTCATTTACCCTGCTCCATCAAGGCCAACAGGGGCGGATACCTCAGTTTGCAGTGATTCGATTAGAGCCCTGAGGAACCATAAACTGACGATAAGCCGAATTGATGAAAATCGTAAAGCCAATGTTTAAAGCTGTGTTTGCTGGGTTCAGGACAGCTATAATTAAGAAAAAATATATATATCCTAATACCTCAAAGACCTCCATTGGTTTCTCATTCACAAATTAACATTTTCAAACTACTCACACACACATACAAAGCACAACACAACCAAGGACCTGCTTACCGAAACAGCTGCATCAGCTTCCACACCCACACCAGAGATCTTTGCTGTGCCAGCCTGCGGCTTGCCCATGTCCCCCGGATCTGCAGAGTTAGAGCCGGCTGCTGCGCTTTATTGTACCTGGTTCTTAAAGCCTGGAATGAAAACGTGACTCTTTCAATAGGCACCAGCTAGGGAAGCAGCCCATCTCAAGGTGCCAGGAAAGCCTCCAGAGTGACGTGCGCGCTCTACAAATATGCATTAGAGAAGTTGAGGCATAGCAATTTCCAAACTGCGATTCTTACAGAATCACAATTTGGAAATCACTACTCTCAATGTACTAAATAATATATTTTAAAATAGTGATTATTAGTGTGGTCACAAATCGATGCACCTCATGAATATTAATAAGGTAGGTCGAAATTTGTGACCGACAAGAAATCACAGCAATCACAAACATGGTCACCTGCTGGGTTGAGCAGCCCACCATAACTGTGATCACTTTTAATAAAGCAAACTTTTTTCTTTGAAATGCAACCCATTTTCCTTGAAGGAAAGTGGGATGCATTTCAATAGAAAAATGAAATTTTTAGGTTTCATTTTTAAGAAAGTGGTGTGAAATGGAGAACAAGTGTGATTGACTCACTCCCCTTTCCCCAGACCTTAGTGATGTTTAATTCACAGTATGCTTAAAATGTTTACATGACCTTGTATTTGTGTGTATATCGTTTTTTGTATTACACATGCGCAGTCTTAATGATTGTCCATAAGTTTTATCTATTGCTCCTTGCATGTCCTTCTAAAAATCACTTTTAGAAACGTCTCTGCTTAACTGAAGAGCACCAGAGATACCTTTCACTTGGCCTGATTGATCGGCGGTGGCTCTATGGTTGCACGGTAAATGCAGCACCAACCACAAGTGTCCTTGACAGATCCCCTCCTTACGTAGCTTAACTTTAGTCACAGAACAAGAACTTAAGTTGTACGTCGCATGAATGGGTTACTGTTTCCAATAGAAACTAATCACCTTATGGCAACTATTTGTGTAAATGTGTGCACATAAACACAAAATTCATATCAGATATGGGCCACACAGAAATGCCAGTGTGAGTAAATTAACCCTGCACATGAAGAGTGCATTATGGGAGATGTAGTACATTGACAATAGGCTGTTGTGACTTTTCAAAAGTTTAATATTTCAACACAATAAAATAAAACCCATATTACACATCCATAGTACAGTAAATAATAATGATTCCATTTTCACACAGATATCCATGCCCATGGAAGGGATGTTTCTGTAGGCAAGGGCCTGGAGGATATCCCAATGCAACAGGATGAGACACTTAACTAGATTGGAGCTGCACAACAACTTATCAGAAAAGTCCATAAAGAAATATCCATAGATATTGAGGAATCCTAATTCAATGAAGAGAGTCACTGGTAGTGCAAAATAAACGATATTTCTCTTCTTTATTGTTCAATTTGTACAAAACCATCAGCCAACGCGTTTCGTCCTTTTTACATAGGACTTCTTCAGGGCTGGAAGTTAAAAAGATATATACAAGACATTTACAATAAACACACTCTACATAACCAACAACATTTATATGCGTACAACATATATATTACATAGACAAAGCATACATGTAATGGAGAAATCCCTTAAAAACCATACCCAAGCTAACACACAAAAACTACAACATGAACAATTTATTAAAAACACAAATAGTATTGACGTACATATGTCAAACAGGATGAAGAAAGAAAAGGAGAAGGAAGATGGAAAATCTAGTGATATGAAAGTTCGAGATCGAAAGACAACTACAACCCTATCGTAAGAGATAAGACGACAAAGTGCATGCCTAACCTGACGTGAAAATGCCACTAAAACAGACATAGAGGGAAAGTCAATCCATAAATACGCCGGTGGTTACTAGGCCAAGTGCAACCCATTCTGAGACCATCAGTGGACCATAAACACTGATGTGAAATACCCCATGTGTAAGCACAAATGGGGACCTACCAATATCAATCTGGGGCAGCAGATCATCCACTGTGACCCGGTTGCAAGAATTATCTTGAGCGAAAATTATAGCTTGGTATCTAGAAGTCAAGCCATAAGAACATATCTTATGCAATCAGTAGCGCATTCACCATTATATATAAATGGGTAATGGCGTGCGCTATGTTATTGTGATGCCTACCTGTTCAAAGTTTCAAATAAATGATCCGAGTGGAGCTGGTACAATTTGTGTGTCGTAATCAAATGCCCAAATGTATCAGGGTTCCAGGAGCGTGTGGTGTGATAACCATAGAACAAAATTGGACGTGCACGTTCAATTTGGGACTAGCACATAGCGATGGAGAATATCCACCCTAACCTGTACACAAAGGGATACAATATTTACCTTTAATAAATTATATATATGGATCACTGGAAGTCAAAAGCAATAGTAAATTCCAAATACATTAAAAACAGTTTGTCTTAGTACAATCCAGTGAATGATCCTGGTCGTCAGGCGATCCTGAATTGTACCCTGCACATATAGTACAACGCTAGTGAAAAGAAACTTATAATATGTGCACAGTCGGTAATGGTATCTATCAAGAGATACTAGCCATTTATCCAAAACGGCAGGTGGTTAATTAAAACCCATATTGCCCAACAAATTATAATTGGCACTATACAGGCCTGACATCATTTAGGCAAGGAGTAGAAAGAATCATGTACCACCAGTAGCACGGACGTATACCTCAGCAAGAGATACACCGCATACAATGACAGACTTGCAATATACGTAGAACAAGCGGCCTGCCAATTATGTATAGGAACACAGATACACACTACTGAAAGAGTTAATTAAACTCACGTCTTAGGACATGGCAATGTGTTTAAACTGAGAGACATAGCAATTGCCAGAGTGCACCCTAGCACTCGGACCCGAGTAGTGGTGCACCAAAAACCAGAGCTGCTATAGCCATGTGGCAGCTAAATACCCTCAGGCAAGCACCAAGGCGATGTACAATTGGAACATACACGCATCACTGTATCCTGGTAAGAAACGTGACTCGGGGCATGAAGGGTGGCTATTCCGACCCGCAAGCTACAACAGTGACAAAACTTACTTCGAACGAAGTTCAGCCTGGCGTATTACCACCTTCGAAGTGACCGCAAAGAAACTGAGCCGTGTTGTAGTCCGTCTTTTATGTAGCCGGACATCGCAACATGATCACATGGCACGATCCCCACCATAAGGAAAACAAGTGCCTGCCTCTAAGAAAGGGGTCCTCCATGTTGAACTTCCGCGGAAAGTAAAAGGCATAATGTCAATGCCACGGAAACCTTCCAAATTTATGCCAAAATTCTAAATCAAAACCCCTAGTTTATGTAAACCCGAACCAGATCAAATTTAGATTTAAAACACCACATAATGCCATTGGAAATAAAAACTAAAAATTGCCATATTGCATGCAAATTCCAACCATAACGAACAGCCACTAGGTGGACAAAATGTGTTATCCGGAAGGCACACAACCAAAACCGCAAGATATTACCCCGTATAAATGTCGAAAGACGACATTGCAGTCAATTGACCCGTGTATTCATTCCAACTTACCGGATCGTGCTACCGTCGAAGACGGAAGCCTTGCGCGAGATATGACGCTGCGGAAGACGAGGCTGATGAATACTGCCACCATCCTAGAGATGGTAATAATGTGTCTGCCTGAGCAGGCCGTAGATGGACTCCGTAAAGAAGTAGAAGTGTAAAAGTATAAATAACTAACAAAGCGTGTTTATGGATCAAAACAGTGTGACAAGTGGCCAAAGACGGACAATGGAATTAAAAATGATAATCAGTAGTCCATGTATACATTGTGTACTGTAGCAGTGGTACAATAAACAAATTTGGGTGATGACCATAAATGAGATATGTTCACCCACAGAACAAAATCAAATTCATTCACTCACGAGGCAATGGGGAAGGACAACAGGAAGGATAGGAAAGTGAGCAATGTGAGTTACACCAAGACAATGAATCAAGCAAAAATACGTAATTTAAACATTCAATGTACCCATTATTGCAGCATATTGAAATTTAGTGAGAGGAACAAGACCCTTGTCATTTGGCTTACACTCTAGTGGTTAGATCGCCACCTACTTAAGAGGCACGCTGACGCGGACGCGCAGCAGACGCGCGCAGCGGGCGCGCCTAAGGCAAGCCGAAGGCGCGCCTAAGGCAAGCCCGTCTGCGCCCGTCCGCGCGCGATCCGGGCTCAGGGCGAGTCCCCCTGGTCAATCTACCCCGGGAACCATGGTGTACTCCAGTGAAGAGCTACGGCTGTTAGACCCCCAGACAGAAACATCCAACTGTCCTCGGTTAACTATGAGTTTGATGCATGCTAGTAAGATTCATAATAACATTTGTCCCCACTGCCACATCACCTATCCGGTTTTATTAGATATCCCGGTGAAAGTTCGATCTGCCACTCATTCTAGGAAATTAAGGATAGCCTACGCTGGCCCATTAAAATGTATCTTACTTAACGCCAGGTCTTTAGTTAAACATAGAACGGAGTGTGCCCTACTATTGGAGGAGTGGATGATAAAAATTGCTTTTATCACGGAGTCCTGGACCGACAAAACTTCAGGACCCGATTTGGTAGAAGCTATCCCCCCAGGCTTTCTTTACCATACGCTAGATAGACCTCATGGAAGGGGAGGAGGCTTGGCTGTTATCTACCATGACTCTTTAAAGCCTATCTTTCATAAGGCTTCTAATCCCTGTTGTGAGGCTCTTTCATTTAGCTTTCACTCTGTCTACTCCAGCACCTTTAAGGGCATCCTGCTCTATCGTCCTCCTGGCCCCAGAGGGGGCTTTCTGGAGTTGTTGGGCTCATTGTTGGAGGAAGGGCTATGCCTTGATTCATTTACGGTGTTCGGTGATTTTAACTTTTACTTGGAGGCCGCTTCTGACCCCGACACGTCCCGTTTACAGCAGATAATGGAAGTGGGCGATTTTAAGCAGCTGGTGGTTAATCCTACCCACGATAAGGGGCACACCCTTGATGGGATTTTCTCAAATAACCCGGACCTCGTCTGTACTGCGGTACTCCCCCTGCCTTGGTCTGACCACAGGGCGATTCTGTTTCATTTAAACCCACCCGCGGATCCCATTACTCCGCCTACTATCACTAATGAGATAGAGACTAGAGCCTGGAAAGAGGTAGACTGTTCCAAATTGGAAGAGGAGCTTTGGAATCATCTGCGTCCTCTCCCCTTTGGAGTAGAAGAGGCCACCTCGGTCTTTACTTCATGGCTTGAATCCACTTGTAACACACTCGCCCCTGTCAAAAAATGGATTCCAAAACGTGTTACACCTTCGGCCCCTTGGTATACTGAAGAGCTTAAAGCTCAAAAACTGATCTGTAAACAGTCAGAAAGGGCTTGGAGGAGAGAATATAACAAGCCTGATAAGGATACCTATAGACACAGCATCGCCATTTATAAGGGGATGCTGCTGGAAACCAAAAAGAAATACTTTCAGGATCAAATAGACCAAGCTAAATCTAATTCCAAGGAATTGTTCAAGACACTTAAAAATTAACCATTCCTATTGCCCCTAAGAGTTCCTGCAGCCCTAAATTCTGTGATCAACTAGCCGATTTCTTCAAATTAAAGGTTGAATCTATTTTTTCCTCCTTCTCCCTAGCAGATAATAAGGAGTCTGATCAGTCAACTACCCTCGGCCAAGACAGTCCTACAACCTCCGTCGTCTTAGAGCATTTTCAACCTCTCACGGTTCCTGAGACTATCACCATTCTGAATTCTATTCGCTCGGGAGCCCCTTCTGATCCTTGTCCAGCATTTTTAGCTAAACAGGTATCAGGAGTCATAGGCTTGGCTCTCATGCCCCTTCTAAATGAGATACTCAGCTCTGGCATGTTTCCCAAGAAGTGGAAGGTCGCCTCCATCCTCCCCCTCCTGAAAAAACAGAATCTTGATGCAGGTGACCCCAATAATTACAGGCCCATATCTCGTCTTCCGCTTCCTGCCAAGGCCTTGGAAAAAGCAATGAATATTCAACTTAATGCTTTTCTCACACTTAATCAGACTCTTGATCCAACACAATATGGCTTTAGAGCAGAACACAGTACTGAGCTGGCCCTAATTAAATCCACGGAAGAAATTCGGGAGGCTCTGGACAGTGGAGGAAGTGCAGTATTGATCCTGCTAGACCTGTCCGCGGCCTTTGATACGGTCCATCACAAAGTCCTGATGGACCGTTTGTTCGGGGCCGGATTAAGGGGGTCTGCTCTGAAGCTTCTGCAGTCGTTTCTCTCCGGTAGAATTCAAACCGTTGACATGGATAACTGTCATTCCAAACCTTTCACCCTTCCATGTGGGGTCCCACAGGGCTCCTCCCTCAGCCCAACGCTTTTTAATGTTTATGTGGCTCCCCTTGCTGGTGTGATCAGGTCTTTCGGTTGTCAACTGACCTCCTATGCTGACGACACCCAGATAGTGTTGTCACTAAGGGAGGGCTTTGAAAAGGAAACCGGTGCCCGTTTCCATGACTGTATGGCTGCCATCTCCAGATGGATGTCGGAAAATTGCTTAAAGCTCAATTCTAATAAAACAGAGGTAATAAAATTTGGGAAGAATCCGCTATTGTGGACCCCAGACTGGTGGCCGGCTGACCTTGGCTCATGCCCCACACCAACTGAGAAAGCCAGAAACCTGGGAGTGCTTATGGATAATAAGCTGACTCTAGGCGACCAAGTTAGCTCAGTTACCTCGGCTTGCTTTTATGTTCTAAAGATTATAAACAAGGCTAAGCCCTATCTCAACATAGATGGCCTCAAAACAGTGATTTCGGCCCTTGTTATGTCCCGGCTGGATTACTGTAATGGGCTTTATATGAATGCTCAAAAACAAGTTTGCTTCGGTAAAGGAAGAGGTCAAACGGTTGCACTGGCTTCCTGTCAGACACAAAATACGTTTCAAAGCACTGTGTACCGTTTTTAAAGCCCTTCATGGCAAAGGTCCGGACTACCTACGACAAAAAATTCAGTGGTACATTCCTAGGAGAGCGCTACGATCATTGGGGGCGAAGAAAGTCACAATCAGCTCCGTGAAGAAGGCAGGTTGGGGAGGTAGAAGCTTTATTAACAGTGCGTCCAAATCTTGGAATGAGCTTCCTTTTCAACTGAGGAGTGCCACAGACCTTCTCTCCTTCAGGAAGGGTCTCAAAACTTGGCTGTTTGACCAATAACTCCTTGTGTCAACTTATCTCAGGTTCAGCAGGCAGTGCTCAGTGCCAGGACACCCTCGGGTAACAGAGCGCTTTATAAGTTCGATTAACATAACATAACATAACATTTGGACCCAGATAAAGAGGTCATTGATATACATTGGCACAAAATTTATACAGATCGACAGAATAGACAGACAAAGGTAAACGCTTGACCTAGTCTGTCGCATTTATAGGTGACAATACATCTCCTCATTGATATAAATAGGTCAGCTAGACAATCAGATATGACACATGACCTAGTCTGACTGATTATAAATGGTAATGCATTTCGTCATCCGTATTATGTCCCATTTCGGTACATCTTAAACGGCAAATCCAAACAGCTTCCCTGCGGCGCAGGGCCAATTCCCTGTTACCACCACGAGGATGCGCCGGGATGTGGTCAATCCCATGAAACCAAACTCTGCACTCCCCACCACGATGTTCCCACATGTGGTAAGTCATTGGATATTTTAAGTCATTGTTCTTAATCGCACGTATGTGCTCTTGTATACGTTGCTTAAGTGGTCTCACAGTACTTCCAATGCATATCCTTTCACATTCACAACCCAATGCGTATACCATGTATTTAGTCTTACAATTTATGAAGTGTCTTATCTCATACTCCTTCCTCGAATTGTATCTGAATTTTTTTATCTTATTTTTCCCAAAAGGGCAAACATTACAGCTCTGGCATGTAAAAAATCCATTGGGAGCTGGGGGGAGCCAAGTTCTGTTGGTGACACTCCTAGTATAACTGGGACAGAGCAGGATTCTAAGAGTTTTGCCCCTGCGGAAAGTAACCTTTGGTATAGACTGGGCGTATCATACAAAAGACCCCAATGTTTCTTCAGAATAGTGAAAAGCCTATTGCTGTTGCCGGTATATTGGGTAACAAAGGCCAGATGTGAATTTGAAACCCTGTTAGTGCCCCTGTCTGGTTTTTTCACTGGTACACTTGTTCTAGTGACTTTCTGAATTCTTTGGTCAGCCTTTTTAAGAGTCTCGTCACTGTAACCCCGAAATTTAAACCTGTTTTTAACATCAAGAATATTCTCCCTGAATGTTGTTTCGGAGCTACAGTTCCAGCGAACACGTGCCATTTCACCGAATGGAATGTTCCTAATCACAGACTTAGGATGGGCACTGGTTGCATGCAAAGTGCTGTTGCATGCTGTGGGTTTACGAAAAATAGTACTTTGTATGGTGTTACCCTCAATATAGAATAGGAGATCCAAAAATTTGATACTCGTGTGGCTGTACTTGATTGTCAAATGCACATTATGGGGATTGCTGTTGAGAAATGAGTGAAACTCAATTAGTTGATCAGATGAGCCCTTCCACAGTAAAATGATATCATCAATATACCTCCCCCAGAAGACAATCATGTCCATCCAGGGGGAGGCTTATTTGCCCCAGGCATGCTCCCTCTCCCACCAGCCCATAAAAAGGCCAGCGTACGAGGGAGCAAACCTGGAGCCCATGGCGGTCCCCTGTATTTGATGGTACCAGGATCCATCATGCAGGAAGAAGTTTTTGGATAAGATGATATCAATCATCTCGACCAGCATCTCATTGTGCTCCATATCATCCGCTGTACGTGTTCTCAAAAAGGATTGTACCGTCATCATGCCAAAGTGCTTCTGTATGCATGTATACAGTCCAGTTACAAAAACAACAATTGATGGATAGAATGCAGAACAATGTCGTACATTCACCCCAGTACAGAGATCTGGGCCTAAATCCATCGTTTTTTTGCTCACCATGCCATTCCAGTTTAGACCCACCCATATGCAAATCAGTCTTGACCCTGCGCCCAATGGGAACAGTCCAGCACGAGCTGCCAGGCCAGGTCCTCCCTGGACTGGAAACAATCATCCTAGGACCGGTTTCGGGCTTTCAGCACTCATCAGCCAGGATAGCTTGACTCCAGTGGCATGGAGAGCACGGGACCCACGTCTGGGCATACCCGTCCCACTCGGGGTGACAAATGCAAAAACAACAATTGATGGACAGAATGCAGAACAATGTCGTACATTCACCCCAGTACAGAGATCTGGGCCTCATCAGATCTTTTGACTGGGGGAGAATGTTTGCATTGTCAGCATTCCGTCCATCATTTGTTTGCTGTAACACTTTTCGCCCTAAGTGGGATGGGTATGCCCAGACGTGGGACCCTTGCTCACTGTGCCACTGGATTCAAGCTAGCCTGGCTGAAGAAAGGTGATATACCCTGAAACCGGTCCCAGGATGCTTGTTTCCGGTCCAGGGAGGACCTGGCCTGGCAGTTCGGTCTGGACTGTTCCCATGGGGCACAGGGTCAAGACTGATTTGCATATGGCTGGGTCCAAACTGGGGTGGCGCAGTGGGCAAAAGAACGATGGATTTAACCCAGATCTTTTGACTGGGGGAGAATGTTTGCATTGTCAGCATTCCGTCCATCATTTGTTTGCTGTAATACAGTCCAGTTACATCCATGGTGACGAACATCAAATCGTCCGACCATGTCAGACCTTCAAACTTTTGAAGGATGTCCCTGGTATCCTAAATATATATGCAGGAAGGTTGAACACAAAAGGTTGAAGAAATTTATCGACATATTGGGAAAGTCGTTCGGTCGGCGAGTCAATGCCCGAAATAATTGGACGTCCAGGCGGGAAGGAACCCTCCTTATGAATCTTAGGGAGGATGCATATACAGGGGGCTAATGGGTTGCTGACAGTAAGATAACCGTATTCTTCGTCAGAGAGTAAACCACTCTCACGCCAATCATGGAGTCTAGTGTTGATGTGGGTGACAAGGGAGGCAATGGGATTGGTGGCTACTGACTCATAGCAATCCGGATCCCCAAGTTGTCTATTAATTTCGTTCATGTAGTCACTGGTGTTCATCCCCACCACATTGCCTCCCTTGTCAGCCTCTCTGATGATAATAGAATTGTCCCTGCTAAGATTGTCCAAGGCTATCCTTTCTGCTTTCGTAAGATTCTGGCTTTGATTGTCATGCCATCTCGGACCATCAATTAAAGAATGGATGTCCTTAGTCACTTTCTCCTTGAATAAGTCAATGTTAATGTGAGTATTGCTAGGCATGAATTTGGACCGGGGGTTGAGCCCACTATTAATCTGCATGTCTTCCGTAATATCAAGATCCTCTCTGAGACTTTGTATAGTGATGTGTTCATCCCCTGGTATGGACAAAACCATTTGTAAATCCTGTAAATCAGAAATAGTGTGTCACAGTATGTACAGGTGTTGTAATGGAGCATACATTAGTGGGATTTGCATGGAAAAAATCTTTTAATTTCAACAACCGGGTGAATTTATACAAATCAATCAATAGGTCAACAGGATCACCCCATTGAGAGGGACAAAAGCCCAAACCTCTACGCAAAACATTACATTCCACATTAGACAAATCTCGGCATGACAAATTAACAATAGTCAATTCATTTGATGTGACCCTCTCATCCACACCTATCTCTAGGACGTTTTGGACCATGTTGTCATCCCTGATGTCGTGTCTTTCTTTCTTTCTTTTTTCTTGCCACCTTTTTCCTCCCCTCCTTGTCTTTGGTCTCTTTTTGTAATCTTGTTGCCCAACCTTAACCTTTCCATCTCAACTAAAAAATTGGACCACCCCGGGGAGATTGCTGGAACAGCGCCTCCATCCCGTGAGGTACTGCTATCAATAGAGGAAAGGGAGCTACTGCTTATCGAGATTGAGTCTGCAGTATCCTCCCTGAATCTTTTCTCCTCGCCTGTGGGCCTGATATTATCGAATTTTCTGGCGAAGGTATAGATCCTCCCATCCTTGTAATCATTGTCATCGCGCTTAATCTTTTTGAGTTTTTTATCCCTCAGATAGATTTGATGATTCTCGATGACCTTATCATAAATCTCGTAATTTTTCATGACAACATCCTTTAGATCAGAGCATTAAATCTCCCTTTCCAGATTTACTATATCCTCCCTTAGTTTGGTCGCCTTTTTATCAACATGCCTGATTAGGATACGCATCATAGTATTAGATGCGTTTTGTAAATTATCTTCCCAATCCTTGAGTGAATCCTCATCGAGGTCCTCAAAGGTTGGGAATAGTAATATGCTTAGGCCTCTCGGTTCTTCTCATTGTCAAGGTATTTTTGTAAGGTTATGCCATCCCACCAGCGGGACATTTCTTGTTTTTTCAACCTTTCTAATTTCTGAAATTTCATTTTCAAACCTTCTCCTGATTGTCCTACAGTCAAATTCGAATCCCTTGTTTGAATGTTAGAAAAAAGGCCATGGGCCATTTCCTCTTTCTTGTCATTAAATTTAGACATTTGTTTAAAAGGGTATGGAGAAAAGGAGAGTATATCCGGTTAAATCAAATTCTAACCAATGAATCTTGGCTCGGACTGTGCTACTGGGTCTCAATAATTAGAAACTTGAGATGTGGACAGTGGACCTTAAACAACATCATGTTCTGTATCCCCTGGTGAGGGGAGGTGCTTCTGGACAGGGGGCACATTTGGGAATCTGCATACAAAATTGTTTTGCATCTAAAAATGTTTTGGTAATTTACGGTACGGGTGCTGCACATGTTGTTTATGGTCCACATCTCAAGTTTCTAAGGATGAGACACTTGTCGATGAGAGTCAAGACACAACCCCCCAATTGCCACCAATGAACCCCACAGAGCAAGTGCACTCACAGTCATCCAATGTATTGGGTGCAGGAGGCCCTCAGAGTCTGAGCCAGCAACCTGTAGTCAGGCCAAGAGAATCGTGGGGCAGATATAGACAACACACTCACCGTGTGTCCATAATCCATCCCTTGCAAACAATGAGAGTGGTGACATTCCACAAAATGTGCAAGTGTTTGGTGGTTTGGAGGCATCGATGCTCAAAGTTCAGCGCCTGCAACAGAGGGGAATACAGTTGATCAATAATAAACTTACTAATATTGAAAAACTTATGGTAACAGGATGAGACAACATTGAAACAACCCTAACTGATAATCAACAGCACATAAATGAAAAGATTAATAATCTTACAGAAGCTGTAAAGACCCTATGAAAATGCCGACCATGTACAACAGAGATGTACGGAACGTCAACAGTCAGCCGTATTCATGGATTGATAAGAGCATTAAACAGACTTCCACATGTGACTTCTGTGTTGTCAAAGCCTACTGTCAGACTCCACATTGAAATGGGGCACTACAGCAGGGATGTGGCTTGGGGACTAGTACAAATCGCAACTGCTGTAGAGACATTACAAACCAATCGCATAGCAGGTGTCAGTCAAGTAGTATGTCCAGAGAGTGAAGCCCACTCTAGTGTCAGTAGCATATCCGTCAGTGACACCATGAGTGTGTATGAAGCCAGGCGTCACACAATTAGAGATGTAAATCTAGGTGCCACACTTCTGGTCATACCAAATGCAAGTCATAGACTGATATCCTATTGCTTATGTTGATTATCCTGTTTTTATGTACACATATGTCGAACTAGGTATCAAGACTACTTGGGACATGATGTAATGTCATTTTCTATGCTTACATTCCTAGCAAAACATAGGAATAAAGGTTGCTTTATGTTTCCCTGCAAAACATGCCTTTGAGTTTCCTTCAGTAATGTTTTGTCAATAGTTCACTCACCCAGAAAAATAATTCTCAGTTATGGTAGCACAGGGCCTCCAACCCTCTGCTGCTCCCAATGCATCATGTTGCAGACGTGGTGGTAGCTGTTCTTCTTCAGTTTCAGAGTCAGATACAGTAACTGTTAAATCTCAGACTGTTGCTGAATTGTGGAGAATTGTTGCTACAATGTTATGTTATGTTATGTTATGTTAATTAATTTTGTAATGCGCGTAGCTACCCAAAAAGGGTTTCCCAGCGCAGACCGAGAGGAACCAACAAATAAAAAAGAGTAAGTATTATTGGTTAAACAGCCAAGCTTTCACTAATTTACGAAATTTTAAGTGAAGTGTTTCTTTGCGAATCGCTATGGGAAGAGAGTTCCACAAGAGAGGACCAAGATAGGAAAAAGAACGGCCTCCCATTCTTGTGAGTTTGATCCTGGGAACCATGAATAATTCCTGTGTCGTAGAGCGTAACAGTCGAGAGGGCTGATAATGGCTCACCAGTTTTTGCAGGTATTGAGGGGCAGTCCCAATCTTAATTTTAAACATATAATCAAGGGCTTTAAACTTAGTCCGACTTTCCACTCTAAGCCAATGTAAATCTTTCAAAGCATTGGAGATTGAGGTCTTTCTAGGGATTTTATAAAGTAACCTAGCGGCAGAATTCTGTACCACTTGGAGCTTGCGTAGCACATCTTTATTTGCTCCCAAAAGAAGAATATTTCCATAGTCCAGTCTAGAAGTAACAAGGGCCTGGACTACCGTCCTTTGAGTAGCATTGGGAAGCATCCAAATGATTTTCTTCAACCATTTTAAGATGGTGAAGCAGGTGGCTGCAGTTTTTATCGCATGTTGTTTCATGGATAATTTATTATCCATAATGAATCCCAAGTTACGGGCTTGAACGGTGGGCGAGGGTAAGGGTCCCATTTCGCTGGGCCAATGTTGGGGGCCCCAAAGGTCCTGATCTTTTCCAAAAATAAGGACCTCCGTTTTTCACCATTTAGTTTGAGCAAATTAGCTCTCATCCAAGATGCAATGTTGCTCAAGCCCATTTGGAGAGTTGAGGGGCCTTGCACATTTCCCGCAGAAAGGGAAAAAATTATTTGGGTGTCATCAGCGTAAGAAAAAGAGACAACCCAGCCTCCTCTGCAATCGCAGCCAAAGGTTGTAAATAGATATTGAACAGAAGGGGGCTTAAAATTGATCCCTGAGGTACCCCATAGGGAGAAAAAGAGTTTTAGAAGAAGCACTTGATGAAAAAACTTGGAAGGTTCGTTTAGATAAAAATGAAGTTAGCCAACCGAGTGCTGTTCCGGTAATGCCAAGTGACTGCAAAGATTTTATTAGCACGGTATGAGAAACCGTGTCAAATGCGGCGCTCAAATCCAACAAAATGAGGGCCACCGTGTCACCAATATCTAAATGTTGGCGCAGCATTTCAGTAACGCCAAGAAGAGTCGTCTCAGTCGAGAAGCCCGCTCTGAAACCAGACTGGGAGTGGTGTAAAAAATTCGAAGATTCAATAAATTTGGATAGTTGCAAATTAACATGTTTTTCCAAAATTTTGGAAAAAATAGGAAGTAGGGAAATGGGCCTAAAATTAGATGACTGATCAGGATCAGCATTAGCCTTCTTTAGTAAAGGGAGGACCATAGCATGTTTCCAATCAGGCGGAACCAGGGCCTCTTGAAGTGAGGCATTAAGTAGTTCCATAACAATTTCCAGTGAGGGCTGCTCAAGTTGTAAAAGTATAGGGGCAGGAAGAAGATCACAGGGAGATCCTGATTTGATGCTGCCTAAAATTTTTTTAAAAGAAGTAATATCAAGGGGCACCCATTTTTCCAATTTCGTCGGGGGTACAACTGTAAAAATGGATTTAAAAGGGGGAGCTAACTGAATCGGCACCAAAGGCCCAGTTTTATCCAGTGTCTGATATATTTGCTCTACTTTACTTATGAAAAAATTGGCAAGAGTATTACATTGAAATTCATTTAGAATAGGAGAAGTGGGCTGCGTATCCGAGCCAGCCAACTTTTTCACCATTGAAAATAAAGTGCGAGAGCAATTTTGTGCATTGGAAATAGAAGAGGAGACATGATCCGCTCGAGTCAGTTTACATAGAACATGATATTGTTTTAGAGCAGTTTTGTATATAATTTTAGAATCAGGAGAGTAGTCTCTCCTCCAGAATCTTTCCAAGGCTTTACACTTACTTTTTTCAATTTTTAATTGTTCAGTAAACCAGGGGGCAGGGGGACGATGATTAGACAGTTTTTGGTAGAAAGTGGAAGGCAGTAATTAACTGCATTAGCAATCCAACTGTAGATCGTATCCAGAGACGATAGTGATAGTGAATCAATATCTGGGATATTGTTGGACAGAATTTGATTAAAATTTCCAAATCCAGTTTTCCCCAATTTCTAAATTGCGATTGAACTTCAGTTGCAGGTATGAACAAGTTAGGTGGGACTGTACATTGAAACTCAATCGCAAAGTGATCTGACCAGCATACTGGAAGAGCGGGAAAACTTTGAATGTAAGGTAGATTAGAAAAAATAGGATCCAATAAGTGTCCGGCTGTATGCGTCGGGCCACTATTACAAAGTGATAAATTCATTGCAAAGAGGTCAGAAATTAATGTGTTGCTGATATTGCATTCCATATTATCAAGATGGAGATTAAAATCACCCAAGATGGTAAAATTAGCCATTTTGAGTAAGAGTGGGGCAATCAAGTCTGGCAATGACGACGCCCAGGAACCAGCAGGTCCTGGGGGCCGATAGATCAGTATACCAGAGAGAGTAAATTGCGAAGTCAAAGTAAGTTTGAATAAAGCTGCTTCACAACCAACAAAAGGAAGGTCTTCAAACTTGCAAGAGTAACATTTTTTAAATATTAATGCAATGCCTCCTCCTACTTTTAGATTTCTATCTTTTCTAACTATGGCATAATTGGCAGGTAATGCCATAGCCACATCTGGTCCTGAACTAGCGTGTAACCATGTTTCCGTTAAAAATTGCATCAGGCTTTTCATTACTCAACAGGTTAAAAATATCCTCCTTATGTTTAGGGAGGGATCGACAATTAATATTCCAAAAATTAAAAGATTTGTTAGAAGAGAAACAGTGATTTTGATGAAGTGGAGCGTTAACTGTAATTGTGCTATTGGATTCATTTAAAAAATTAGTGCAGAAAGTAAAATTACAACTCGTACAAATGATTGCGTCTTTAAAAGGGCAAAGTACGCTACAATCTAAGTGGTGTTTACCTTTAAGATTCATCAGTTGTTCAGAGGAATATAAAATTCTCTGTCCTGAAGATGCTACACTCTGAGCATAGTTTATGGCCCCTGGTCCCGTTCGGTCTCGGACGGGCGCAAGCGGGCTTGCCTTTGGCGCGCCTTCGGCGCGCCATCGCGCGCGCCCGCTGCGCGCGTCCGCTGCGCGTCCGGACCATGGCCTTTAAATCAGGCAGTGGGCGTGCGGCGTGCAACGAGTGGAGCGCTGACCGCAATGAGCGCGTAGGTAGCAGGAAATGGCCGCCTGGGACCAAACGAGTCTCAATATAAGTGATGACCGTTTAAAAGGAGTATAACACACTCCACAAATTAGAGCAAGTGACAGGGTAAAAAAGTTTTAAAAATAACAGCAAACAATGAAAGTAGTAACCCCAAGCAAATTCAGTTCTGTAACCAGATTCCCCCAACACATGTAATAGTATAGAGAACCTCACCGGCACTGCGCGTCCGACACAAGCCCCTTAAATCAGGCAGTGGGCGTGCGGCGTGCAACGAGTGGAGCGCTGACCGCAATGAGCACGTAGGTAGCAGGAAATGGCCGCCTGGGACCAAACGAGTCTCAATATAAGTGATGACCGTTTAAAAGGAGTATAACACACTCCACAAATTAGAGCAAGTGACAGGGTAAAAAGTTTTAAAAATAACAGCAAACAATGAAAGTAGTAACCCCAAGCAAATTCAGTTCTGTAACCAGATTCCCCCAACACATGTAATAGTATAGAGAACCTCACCGGCACTGCGCGTCCGACACAAGCCCCTTAAATCAGGCAGTGGGCGTGCGGCGTGCAACGAGTGGAGCGCTGACCGCAATGAGCGCGTAGGTGGCAGGAAATGGCCGCCTGGGACCAAACGAGTCTCAATATAAGTGATGACCGTTTAAAAGGAGTATAACACACTCCACAAATTAGAGCAAGTGACAGGGTAAAAAAGTTTTAAAAATAACAGCAAACAATGAAAGTAGTAACCCCAAGCAAATTCAGTTCTGTAACCAGATTCCCCCAACACATGTAATAGTATAGAGAACCTCACCGGCACTGCGCGTCCGACACAAGCCCCTTAAATCAGGCAGTGGGCGTGCAGCGTGCAACGAGTGGAGCGCTGACCGCAATGAGCGCGTAGGTAGCAGGAAATGGCCGCCTGGGACCAAACGAGTCTCAATATAAGTGATGACCGTTTAAAAGGAGTATAACACACTCCACAAATTAGAGCAAGTGACAGGGTAAAAAAGTTTTAAAAATAACAGCAAACAATGAAAGTAGTAACCCCAAGCAAATTCAGTTCTGTAACCAGATTCCCCCAACACATGTAATAGTATAGAGAACCTCACCGGCCAATCTTGCAACAGATTTCTGGTGAGTACTGCAGGACACCACCACTCTTGTGCAGGCATCTGAATCTACTTTTCAGTATTCCAAAAGTGCACTCAATCACACCTCTCGTTTTCCTATGCGCCACATTGTACTGACACTCAATGTGCGTGGATGGGTTCATAAATGGAGTCATTATCCATGGGCATATGGCACATGCACAATCACCTAAAATAGTACTGTTTATTTTTACACCTCACATTTGCAATTGCTGTGCTGTTAGATTGCAATCAAAAGACAACAGAGGCTTATTACCCAAAATGTATGCATCATCAAACTCTATACTTTGTAGTGTTGCATGGATGCCACTGTGTCAGACTAAGAATGAATCACAGGTGTTCCCAGGGAAACTCACTACTATGTCTGTAATCACATGTTTTTCATCACACCCCACTTGTAAATTCATAGCATGAGTATTTTTCCGGTTGCGGAATAGATACTCAAAGGTGGATGGTGGACATATTGACACAGGTGTACCATCTACACATCTATTGACATTTGGAAAGTTGGCTATCCAGTAAAACTGAAGCTTGGTTGTATGCAGTTCATGTTCATTTCTAGGGAAATATTGTAGTTATTGATTCGCATTAACAAAGAATCAAGTAATGCACAAAAGAATTGTGACAGTGTACTCTGGGACACACCACCAGCTGCTGCACTCACACTTTGATAGCTAACAGACACTAATAGATGTAAACTGTATAACACCTGCACGTGACTAAGTATGGCCTTTCTGCATAAGGTGTGTCTCTCAAGCTGAGGCTGTAATTCAGCAATTAGATCTAGGATTACTGCACTACTTAGCCTGTACTTGGTGTATATTTCCTCCTCTGTTTGTTCAAAAAGTGTGACCCTCAGTCTGAAGATCCTCTCCCGTCTTCTCTATCTTCTCTGCAAACAAGCCAAATCCTCATTCTCCGTGGCATGACATACAAAGCAGCCATTTTGGAAAAATCTGATGTGTTCTGGGGCACTTTATATAGTTTGCACATGAATAGCACCTGGGTCAAAGTGGTAATAAATTGTATGTGCTATTTAGTGTTTTGCGACTATTCGATATTTACGACTGTAATGAATATATTCATAGCAAATCACAAATAACAATTTCTTATTTGAGATTCACTATTTGGATTCGGTAAATTACCGAATCAGTAACCATTGCAATGACAAATTTGGGCTGCGAAAGCGTTTCATACATTCCATTTTCATTATTTTGCAACCGGCGTTCAGTTTGTGACTGAATACCGCTTCGAAATGGTTCTGTACATAATCATGTATGTAAAAGTAATCATCTCAAGTTGCTACAATGAAAATGTTTTTGAGCTTCATACTTATTGTCCATATTGCATTTCAGGCCACATTTGACTTGACATGTAAAATTTCCATTTTGATGACATATGTTTATGTAAAGGAGACATCGTGTAATTTTTACTCACTAACAAACATGCTATGGTACATATTTTTAATAATCCATTAAACAACTGCAAAAAATTTTGCAGGTGAACTTTTTATTTTGTTTAAATATGTATTGAAAGAGAAAAAGTAATAACAATGAACAGACCTTTCTAATAATGCCTCATTTCTGTGATAGGCAGCCCCTTGGTGTAGTTTTCTCTAATTACCTATGCTTGCATGATTATTTAGTGTCTCTAATAACAAAATGATCAGTCCTTGTGAAAATTTTAATTACACCAGCCTAATTTGAGTAATTTTGGGAATTTCACATGAAGTTTGTTAAGCGAAATTATACCATTAGGCCACTTTGCACAATTACGCGCCGTTCGCAATACAAATTTACTGCTAATGGCCCAATTCATGGCAATTCATGGTGTTAGACCTGGCATCCTTGTTGTGGTTCTTCTATAACTTTTTACCTTCAGCTCTCCTGTGTTGCTGACTTCGTTTTTTGTTGGCTTTAGGACTCCGAGCACTTTACCACTGCTAGCCAGTGCTAAAATGGATCTGCTCTCTCCTTAAAACATGGTGGCATTGGCATATACCCAATTGGCACATTTAATTTACTTATAAGCCCCTAGCATTGGTTGTGCCACCCTAATAAGTAGCCCTTCAAAAATGTCTCAGGCCTGCCATTGCAGCCTGCATGTGCAGTTTGTAAACTGCCATTTTGCCAGGCCCAAACCTTCCTTTTTAATACATATAAGTCACCCCCATTGGCGCTGAACAGCCCAGAGGTCAGAGTGCAATGGATTTAAAAGGTAGGACATGTACTTCTAAGTTTTACATGTCATTGTAGTGAAACACTACTAAACTCGGTTTTCATTACTGCAAGGCCTACCTCTCCCATAGGTTAACATTGGAGTTAACATTGGAGTTACCTTAATACATTTAATAGGCTGTAATTTCCAAGTGGGAGCAGGGAAACAGCCCAAGTTTGGTGTCTAAAGAATTGCAATTAAAAGCTTTTAATGGTAAAGTCGGATTTTTTATCACAATTCTGGAAATGTCACTTTTAGAAAGATGGCATTTTCTTGTCCTAACCATTTGGTACCTGCAGCCTTATCCTGGCTCACATGGCAATTGGCCTTTGTGTATTTCTCCCAGACAGTGAGACAAAGGGAAGATAAGTGTTAGCAGGATCGGCCACTCTGAGTTAACGAGGGGGAGGAGCTGTCACCTACCACCCTTCCACATCACAAATGCTCTGCAGGAGTACTATGAAAAATAGTTTGTTTCTAGTCTTTAGTGACCCCAGAAAAGCTGGGGCCAGGGCAAGAAGGGGATGCTTGACATCTCAGTGGGGTAGAAACCTCTGAAAGATTCCTCCACTTCAAAGTTAGCACCAGGTGTAAATGTTGGACCCTTGGAACGGTTCATCAGTACACTTCTGGATCTACGGACTATGCCAGGATGAAGGACTGCTGTGCTGCTGAAAGGACTGCCACTCTGCTGGACTGCTGCTCTAGTTCTGGAGCCCCGGAAGTGGGCCTGAAGGTGCTCTGCCAGTAGATGTATGGACCCAGCAGAACCGATGCATCTCCTCTGCTGCATGGCACAACCCTGAGCAGAACTGACACATTGCCTCTGCTGTGTAGAATTTCCTGATGCAAGGACTTTGCACCTCCCACACAGCCTGCAGCCTCCTCAGAACTACTCCTGCATGACGCAAGCCTCTCATTGACGGCAGCCTCAACGACAAACCAGCAGGACTCTGCATCGCAAGCCCTCCTGCTTCTTCAGAACCAGCCGGTGTGCGATGCATCCTCAACACAGGACTTTGCATCAGAAGCCTCCTCATCGATGGCTTCCTTGACAACAACACAGGAACTTGCATCACAGCCCTGCAGCTCCTCGGAACCGACACTGCGCAGCTCATCTCCCACCAGGGCCTCGCATCGCATCAGCTGCACGTCACATCCTCAATTCAGGACTCCGCAACACTCAGCGACCAGTAATTAAGGTACTCTTGTACAGTGGCCTAACTGGGACCCTGTAGCTGGCCCATGCTCCATCATGGTCGACCTGGTCTAGCACGACCAGATTTCCACAGTTGGTGCTTTGTGCATTTTTGCTGCTATTTTCACCAAAATCTTTAAATTGCATATCTGCGGTTCTACTGATTGAATTTTTGCTTCGGTCTTGATTTATTTATTAAAATGTACTCTATTGTTCTAAATTGGTGTGTGATTTTTCTTGTGTTGTGCTGTGTTTTCACTTTATCACTGTTTGAAGTGCTGCATAAATACTTTTCCTCTAGGTTAAGACTGACTGCTCTGTGCCATGCTACCAGAGGGGTGAGCACAGGTTAATTAGGGGTTTATTGTGCCTCATCCTGATAAGGATTGTGGTTCCTGCTTGAGTAGGGTTTTACCCCCCCCCCGTCCAGCTGTTCGGGCTGTAGTCGTGTTCAAAGCTCCTATGGGAATTAGCATGGGTAACGCACTATTTTTGACTCCCCCTTTTTCTCTGCCCCCGCTTGACAGATCTCCCCAAAACTTTCCATGTGCAACAAGAATTAACGGTGCACTTTTTTTAGGGAAATTTCATGAAGATTCGTCAAGCGATGCCAAAGATATAGGCTAGTATAAAAAAACACTTTCTCTAAGGAAACATGGTCCTAACTATAACTTGCGCCCCCACAATGCCCTGCTTATGACCTCACATTTTACATCACTCATGACATGGTCAGTGACATTACTGATGGCATCACAGATTACATTTAAATGACATCAGTTATTACATCATCCAGTGACTGGGAGTGTTTTTAAAAGTGTATGAGTGTTAAATATATATACCAAGGTGTATTGTTGAATCAATGGATGTATGAGTTACTGTAGGGATGACTTAGGGGGTGCTTGAATGATTGTATAAGGGAGTGTTTAAGGGGTCTCAGTGAATGTATGGGTGAGTGACTGGTTGTGTGACTGTGTGTATCTGTCTGTCAGTTGATGTCTAAGTGGGTGTATGAGTGTGTTAGTGGGTACATGAATGGGTATATGGGTGATTGATTGGTTGTCTGAATACAACTATGTTTGTCTGGGTGTCTCTGTTTGTCAGTGAGGAGGTGTGTGACTGCCTGTATGGATCAGTGAGTGGATGTGTAAGTGGCTGTATGGGGTACTGTTGCATGTGTGAGAAGTTGTTTGGGTGAGTGAGTGTCTGTATGACTGTGTCGGTGAGTGCATGTGTCAGTATGGGTGAGTAACTGAGTATGTGAAAGGCAGTATATGTGAGTGACGAGGTATATGAGTGACTGTATGTGTGAGTGACAGAATGTGAGAGTGGCTATATGGATGAGTGCATGCTTCTGTCAGTGACTGCATAGCTGAGTGAGTATGTGTTACTATTTGTATGAGAAAGTAAGTGGGAGGGTGTGTAACTGTTTGGGTGAGTGAGTGGCTGTATGATTGACTGTATGGATGAGTGTCTAGGTGTGTGAGTAGTGCTATGGGTAACTCACTCAGTGAGTGAGCACTTGTAAGCGGGATGAGTGGATATGTTAATGGCTGTATTAGTGAGTAAGTGGGTCAAAGAGTGGCAGTATGGGTGAGCGAGTGGATGTGTGTGTAGATCAATTAATCAGTGAGTGGGTGTGTGAGTACTGGTATGGCTCTGTGAATGGGTTTGAGAATGGTTGGGTGGGAGTGGCAGTGTATGTATAAAAGATTCACTAGGGGTGTGAGTGGGTGCATCAGAGTTACTATGGATGATGTCATCACTGATGTGATTAGTGATGTCATTTGAGATGTCATTATTGATGTCATGAGTGATGTCACTGACCATGTCATGAGTGATGTAATATGTGAGGTCATAAGCACTGCATTGCAGGGGTGCGAGTTATAGTTAGCTCAGCTAACTATAACAGCTGAATTTCTCTGGTTTTGTATGAGTGAAATGTCAGCCTAACTATAACGTCCCTGTAACCTTTGGTTTTTCCGAGAATTTCTAAGGTTTTTAAATGCTAATTTCTAACTATAACGTCCCTGAAATATGTGTTTTTTCAGTGAATTTCTATGGTTTTTTAACTAGCAGTTGCGTTTGAGAAGTGGTGGAGAAAGGGGGCTGGGCCTCCAACCAGCGCTCAGGAATTCCGCTGCAGCACTCACAGGAGGTACCAGAAGGGCTTTTTGGCCCCCAAGGTCCCTCAGGAGTAAAGTGGACTTCATCCCCCAAACAGTAGTGGTGAGAGAAAGGGGGGCGTGGCCTCCAAATACCTCTTAGCAATCCCACTGTGTGGGACTTACTGGAGGTAACAGGAGGGGTAGTTGGACCCCAAGGATGTCCTTGCGGATCAACTACCACTCCTATTACCCCCAGTAAGTCTCGCCCAGCAGTATTGCTGAGTTATGATACGAGGCCATGCCCCCTTTGTCCACCACTCTGTAAATGCGCCTCCTGGCGCGCTCTTGGTTGGGGGATGAAGTCCCCTTCGCTGCTGGTGGTCCTTAGGGGCCAACTAGCCTACCTGTTACCTCCAGTAAGCCCCACACAGTGGGATTGCTGAGAGGTGGTCGCAGGCCACGCCCCCTTTCTCCACCACTCTGCAAACGCGCCTCGTGGCACACTCTTGGTTGGGGGATGAAGTCCCCTTGCCTCTTGAGGGCCCCTGGGGGCCAACTAGCCCTCCTGTTACCTCCAGTAAGCCCCACACAGCTGGATTGCTGAGAAGTGGTGAGAGGCCACGCCCCCTTTTTACACCACTCTGCAAACTTGCCTCCTGGTGCACTGCTGCTTGGGGGATGAAGTTCACTTTAGTCTTGAAGTCCTCAGGACACAAGGGGACCCCATCGCCCCACCAGCAGTGCACCAAGAGGCGCGTTTACAGAGTGGTGTAAAAAAGGGGCATGGCCTCCGACCACCTCTCAGCAATCCCACTGTGTGGGGCTTGTTTGCAGAGTAGTGCATTGAGGGGTAGGGGCCTCCGGCGAGTTGCCGGCTTCCTTTTCTTTTTTTTTTTTAGGAAGGGGGGCTGTGGCCACAACCTTCCCTTGAATGTTTTGGGCCCTGGGGACCCCATCCCCTGGGGCATGGCCATTACATTTCATTTTAAAGGGAGGGGTGCCAAGTGGCCTCCCCCTCCCAGGCCATTTTCGGCCCCAGGGACCCCATCCCCCGGGACCAGGCTATTTCATTTTTTTTTATTATTTAAGGAGGGGAGCCATGCGGCCCCCTCCCCCTCCCCAGGCCAATTTTGGCCCCTGGCACCCCATCCCCTGAGGCTCGGCCATTCCTTTTTATAAAAAAAAAAGGGAGTGGGGCCAAGCAGCCCCCTTCCCGGATCATTTTCGGCCCCGGGGACCCCATCCCCGGGGCATGGCCATCTGTTTCGGGACCGCGGGGAGAGTATGAAGCCCTTGCGGTCTGGCCGGCTCCTGCCTCCTGCAGGAGCCGGCATGGCTTTTTACCCCCAGGGAGCTGCTGACATGCAGCTCCCTGGGGGAAAAAAGCAAAGTGCTCCACTGTGAACAAGTGAAGCAAAATGCACTCACTTGTTTACAGTGGAGCACTTGTTCACTATGGGGTGGCAGGACTTCTCCTGCCATCCCATAGCAGACTGCAATGTCCTGGGATGGGCAGCCCGGGACATTGCTGGAGCCGGCCCTGGGGGGTGGCGTTCCCCTGGGCCATTTATGGCTCAACGAGGGGGGCCGCGCAGCCCCGCTAAAACATGATTAAAGCCCCGGGGAGGTGGTGGTCCCTGAGGTTGTGTGGGGGGGGTCTTAAGCCCCCCCACGCATCTTTTCAATGTAGCCCTGGGGAGGTGGTGGTCCCCGGGGCTGTAGGGGACCACGTGGCCCTCTGCATTTAACAAAATTAGCCCCGGGGAAGTGCCGGTTCCCGGGGCTGCGTGAGGGAGGCAGGAGCCCTCCCCCACGCCTTTATTTTTTTTAAAAAGCCACGGGGAGGTGGCGGACCTCAGGGCTGCGGGGGCCCGCGTGGGCCCCCGCATGTATTTACATCATTGCCCCCGGGACCTGGCCCTCCCGGGGGCTTCAGGGACATGAAGCGCAGGAGAACGTGCTTCATTTTAAATTTAAAAACAATTTTCAGCGGCATTCGCGGACCCTGGGGGGGACCCTGTGGGTCACCCTCAGCAGGCCTAGGGGGTCAGGGTGTTTCTACTCTGCCCCCTTTTCTTTATTTTTAATGTTTTTGAACCTTTTTCCTTGTGACTCGGTTGAACCGAGTCATAAGATGGCTGCCAACATTTCCTGGTTGGAACTGTTGGCAGCAATCAGATTGCAGGCTCGAGATCGGGAGGGTTCACGGATCCTTTGCGTCGATATTTGGTTATCTCAGAAATGTTTACATTTCTCAGGAACTACTGAACAGATTTACAGCATTTAACAAAAAGAGTGCTTTCTAAACCAAGAGCTACCTTTTTGCCAAATTTGGTGTAATTCTGTTCAGCAGTTCGGACTGTAGCCATGTCTAAAGTTTCCTATGGAAACTAACATGGAGAAAACACATTTTGGGACCCCCACTTTTTCTCGGCCCTCGCTTGATGAATCACCCCAAATCTTTCAACAGAGCTGCTGACCTGACAGCCCCATTAGTTTTGAAAATTTTGTGAAGATTCGTCAAACGGTGCCAAAGATATTGGCAAAAGAAATAACGCTTTTTGAATAGAAACAAGGTCCTAACTATAACTACTTACTGGTGACCGCCAGTAGGTAACATATATATATATATATATATATATATATATATATATATATATACATATTCCGCACTCCGTTGTCTCCTTTGTAATCTCCTCCAAAACCACAGACACGGACCACAGAGTGACTGATGGATCTTTTGCTTTATTTCGATGCCGTCATTACGCGTTTCGGCTCCTCAAGAGCCTTGATCACATGACATGTATACATATATATATATCACCACACAGGGTTGCCCCACCTTTGAGAACGCACTCAAGAAACAGCCGAACCCCGCTCTTTTTGAAGCAGAATCCTTTATTACGGCAACCGAATGAGCGAAGGTAAGACTAGACTGCAGCACTCATGGCAGAAGAAGCAGTTGGAAATAGAACCGGAGGTGGGCATCCTATAGCTCACTGGAGAGTTTTGAAAAAAATGCATAATCTTATGTTAATGCGGCAGAACCCACCGAAGGGATTAATTAAAGGGTGAAGGAACTACGGGTCCCAGAATGCTGAGTTGTTGATCACGCCCACTGGAGGGCCGGCCACTGGAGGTCGATAAAAATAGTGAAAATTGACTCTTACCATCGCTCATTCTTCCACACAACATGCAAATCGCCCGTGAACAAGGAACAGGAGTTCCGAAACGCGTAGGGCTTTCAATTGGACAGGATGCTGCTTGCCGGTTGCCGTAATAAATGATTCTGCTTCAAAAAGAGCGGGGTTCGGCTGTTACTTGAGTGCGTTCTCAAAGGTGGGGCAACCCTGTGTGATGATATACATATAGGAGTGCTAAAGGGGAGCCCCCAGTGTGGCAGCCGGGATGAGGAACGAGGATGACTGCAGAGGGAGACCAAGGGCCCGTAGCGGGGCGGTTTTTGCGACTACCAGCGCGGATTCTGCGTTTCCCCAGCAAGAAATGCCTTGCCCAGAAGACCGGCGCCATCTGGTGACTGGGCACTGCGGATGGCCTATGCGGTGAGGTGGGTTTGGCGTATTCGAATTTTGTCCATCGGTCCCCCTCAACCTCGAACTTGTGCCTGGTTTGAACCCATTTTTTATTTTGCTGCATGTCACTCAGGACATTGAGACTCTGTTTCCCCTCTAATGACTATTTTTACAAATTGCTTTCTAACCTCGGGACTTTGTAATATTTTGCATGGTTTCTATCATATAGACTATGTTGCTGGACTCCTGCCTGGGTTACCGCGTTTTTCTTTGGTCAGCAAGCTGCATTATGGGACAGGTAGTCCTAACAGGACACAAGCACGCGCTGGGAAGCAGATACAATTGTCAAATAGCCACACTTTGTGCTCAGTTGGGCCCCGGGGAAGCGGCTGTGATTTATCCTGTCCTTTTACTTCTCGAGAAATGTATTGAAATCGCGGTTTCCAAGGTCTGGGCTAGAGGGAACATTGTTTCCGGAACAGGGGTCAGAGGCCCAATGCTAATTAATCCACCATCTGCGTTGATGGAAATATCGAGTCAGAGGTTGTTGGGATGCGATTATGGAGGGGATTAGTAGCAGCATGGTTCTCTTATTATATGCAATATATTTTGCTTTGTTTTATTCACAGGCAATACTCAATGAGAGCTTGGCGGCTCTATGCATATGAAATTATTTGTTCCCAACCAAAGCGGATGGCATGTACATTTCAAATCCATACGAGCATTCAACTAAGACAACGATATGTTTTGGTGGTGTACTAATCACACTATGTAATTTAAAACATCACTGTATGTTTCTATCTGTTATTTATGCACAGCAACCTTGGATATTCATCGCAGGGCTACACTGTGGTTTCATGCTTCAGAGTATGTTGTCTATGTTCATCAATGCTTTTAGTGGGAGGGATTATATAAACTATTGATGCAATGGCGCCAACTAGATTGATAAAGGCTTCTAGTAAGCCGAAACGCGTCTCTCTGTTATCTTGAGATTGAGGGTGACCTGATCTAATAAAACAGATGCTGTATCCTGACTGCCTCGAGTCCGTGCCTTCTTCCATGGATGCCTCTGTGGGAGCTGGTTGTTGTGGTTCATTCAATTAAGCGTGAGCGGTCGTCACGCTTTTCAAGGAACACCAGTCGTTTGTGGCTCTCCTCTCTGACCGAATGCCTTTTGGAGGAGTACAGGAGTGCTAAAGGGGAGCCCCCAGTGTGGCAGCCGGGATGAGGAACAAGGTTGACTGCAGAGGGAGACCAAGGGCCCGTAGCGGGGCAGTTTTTGCGACTGCCAGCGCGGATTCTGCGTTTCCCCAGCAAGAAATGCCTTGCCCAGAAGACCGGCGCCATCTGGTGACTGGGCACTGCGGATGGCCTATGCCGATGCGGTTAGGTGGGTTTGGCGTATCCGAATTTTGTCCATCGGTCCCCCTCAACCTCAAACCTGTGCCTGGTTTGAACCCATTTTTTATTTTGCTGCATGTCACTCAGGACATTGAGACTCTGTTTCCCCTCTAATGACTATTTTTACAAATTGCTTTTTAACCTCGGGACTTTATTATATTTCGCATGGTTTCTATCAGATAGACTATGTTGCTGGACTCCTGCCTGGGTTACCGCGTTTTTCTTTGGTCAGCAAGCTGCATTATGGGACAGGTAGTCCTAACAGGACACAAGCACGCGCTGGGAAGCAGATACAATTGTCGAATAGCAACACTTTGTGCTCAGTTGGGCCCCCGGGAAGCGGCTGTGATTTATCCTGTCCTTTTACTTCTCGAGAAATGTATTGAAATCGCGGTTTCCAAGGTCTGGGCTAGAGGGAACATTGTTTCCGGAACAGGGGTCAAAGGCCCAATGCTAATTAATCCGCCATCTGCGTTGATGGATATATCGAGTCAGAGGTTGTTGGGATGCGATTATGGAGGGGATTAGTAGCAGCATGGTTCTTTTATTATATGCAATATATTTTGCTTTGTTTTACTCACAGGCAATACGCAATGAGAGTTTGGCGGCACTATGCATATGCAATTATTTGTTCCCAACCAAAGCGGATGGCATGTACATTTTAAATCCATACGAGCATTCAACTAAGACAACAATATGTTTTGGTGGTGTATTACTCACACTATGTAATTTAAAACATCACTGTATGTTTCTATCTGTTATTTATGCACAGCAACCTTGGATATTCATCGCAGGGCTACACTGTGGTTTCATGATTCAGAGTATGTTGTCTATGTTCATCAATGCTTTTAGTGGGAGGGATTATATAAACTATTGATGCAATGGCGCCAACTAGATTGATAAAGGCATCTAGTAAGCCTAAACGCGTCTCTCTGTTATCTTGAGATTGAGGGTGACCTGATCTAATAAAACAGATGCTGTATCCTGACTGCCTCGAGTCCGTGCCTTCTTCCATGGATGCCTCTGTGGGAGCTGGTTGTTGTGGATATATTCACTCAACAGTTCTTTTGTAATTCCTTTTCAGCAGAGGTTGCTGGTCAACTGCCGCCTGAGCAGGACCTGGGGAGAAGATCAAGATCCTCGGATGCAAGCAAGGCACGAGTGCTGCTGACCACCAGTGAGGAGGAAGAACCAACGGTAAGCAAGGAGAGTGCGCTCGCCGGAGACAAACATGTTCCATCACCAAAAGAATCCAGGCAGAGGCTGTCAACACTACTGTGGGGGTGGAGGACTAGGACACTATCAGCCAGGAGGAGGTGAAAAATAATGCTCTTCCTGGCCTTTATCAAGACCTTTCTGTGGTGTCAGAAGAGCAGGCTCCACTATCATCTATCCCCTGAGGTCCCCTTAAGTCCATAGGTGATGACCAGTTGATGAGCTTTCTGGATGTGCAGGGCTTAAAAGGTGCAGTTAATACATTCCAAAAGATGTTTACCGTACAGCATCATACTCTGCGTAGCCTCATGAAGTAATTGACTGTAGGAATAAAGTCTCATCTGCTTCCACCACAAACCCCATCTACTGTAGTGTAATCTCCCATTTCATCCGTTTTACTTGTTTCCCAAACCAGCCCTGTGTATCCCATGTCTTAGTCCTGCCACAGACAGCAATTTAACGTCCACCCCAGAGGAGGATATCAATGTGTGGTGGTAAAGAGTGAGTCTGAGGATTTGCCCCCAAGCAAGGAGCAGTTGTCCGACATCTTCTCTGGCTTTTGGCGCAACTTTATTCTTCATTTGGACATTTGACTTTCTGTTGAATTTTGACTTTATTTTAGGAGTGCTTACTGTATTTTTATGAACTGCTTAAAATGGAGACTAATTTATACATATATGTTTTTTGCTTTTCACCCTTCGTACACAGACTTGGTCCCTGACATTTCCCAGTATGTTTTTATTATTTGCCCCTCCCCTCCATTTTCTTCCATTTCCTATCCGAGCAAAGACATTATTTGTTTTACCTTTGCCAAATCCCAATGACAGCATATATAATTTTTCCAAATGCCTATAAATGACATATATTTTTATATTATTATGAAATAATTAAACAAACGATTTGTATTTCTTTATAGTTTGTGATTTAGTGGTTGTTGAAGAACTAATAGTACATTTACTGGCATGAGTTTGAAATGTATAGTTTTAAAGATGGTGTTTCACATTTACTTCACATATATTCACATCATCAACACTTAAAAAGTCACAGAACACTTACGTTATTTTAGGTTAATTGTCATTATGTTTTTTTTTCAAAGGTGGTCGTAGATGACTTTTAAAAACAGGTAACTTTGCAAATGGTTCATATACATTTTACTTTTTATGTGTTTGATTGTGGTGTTAACAGAGTAAAGAACATGAAAAGTCAAGGGAGCATATTAGCAAGACCCACGTTAAAATTATCGCCGTTTTAGCGGCAGGAAACTGCCGCTAAAGCGGCAATAATGGGCTTGCTAATATGCGTTATAGAATTCCAATAGAAGCCCAGGTTAGATGTGCAGGACATCTAACCTGGGCTTCTATTGGAATACCATAACGCATATTAGTAAGCCCATTATCGCCGTTTTAGCGGCAGTTTCCTGCCGCTAAAACGGCGATAATTTTAACGTGTGTCTTGCTAATATGCCCCAAGATTTTCTACTGTGGGTGAAGTCTACAACTGCACCTATGCAATTCTAGTTGTGAGTCTTTTTGTGAGTCTGTGTGTGACTGTGTTATGTTGGTGGTGCTTGTAATGGTATTGACTGAGTTGGTGGTGACTGAGTTGGTGGTAGTGGATGTGATGCTGGTGGAGGTGGTGGTGAAGGGGATGGTAGGTCGGTGTTGAAAAGGGATTGATGTCCGTTTGTGGGTGGAATGGGCGTCACAGGATGCGGTGCCTTTGTAGAATCTTGCACATGCTTTGGCACTACAATTACTTAATCATTCATCATTCACATACAAGAATTTAGGATGCAGTGTTTTAAGTAACATGAGCTGATAGTAGTGCTGCAATCTTGGTGCACACTAAATCAGAACTGCAGGCATGATTTAGAATAGGAGAATGGCTGGGCTTTTTTCAACAAGACCTTCCTACTAAGTGTTCCTTTGCCATGTTTGGACGCCATCAAAAGATGACCTTCACAACAGTGGATCTCCACCAGTTCTACCCTTGGGGACATCATGTGGCTGGTACAGATGCCTTTAAAAACGTTGCCACACCTGACTGTAAATTTAAGCTAACCCCATTTGCAACATTGCCTACTATGTGAAAATTCACCATCCAAACTATAGCAGAAATCTCCTAGAATAACACGGATCATTTTCAAGTGGGTGCTGGGAATTACCCCCACTTTGTGGGCTCAATGCCAGTAGCCTTATATTATGGAGTCAAATTTACCATAGCACTTGGGTATGGCAAATTCTTTTGCCCAGTGATTTCTCCCAGCATGATAGCAGAAGATGCCTTGACATAGTGGCCACCTCTTAAAAGAGCAGAATTAACAGTGTTGTGGAGTTGCTTCTTGTGGCACACTTTAAAATGACATGTACACCACTGACAGCTAGGAATGTTGAAGCATCACTGCAAACTCAGAATTCAATTCACGTGAAAGAGTGCAGTCCAAAATGCTAATATAGTGCTACCAGTGACATCAAATCCATTGGTTTCATAAAGAAGGTCAACTATTTCTTTGTCCCGGCCCTCAAACCACCCAAGACTAACAAAAGAATGGGGGCATTTCAAATGTTTGCTACAATCATAATTCTGACTTTCCTTGTTGGCTGGATTATACCACCAGCTCAAACATATTTTAGCAACAGCTCTTGGCAGCAGAAGCATCAGAAGAACATCTCACTGAACAAAATAAAGAATTGAATGGTCAAGAAACTCTTTGACTAACAACTGTGTAGCAATACTTTATAGGGCTAAAAAAACACAATAAAAGGATAACCCCAGGATAGTCTACTCTACATGCAGCTGTACTCATTCAATGCATTTTCAAGGTTGCAAAACTTCATGAACTTCTTCTAACTTACACTAACCCTGGGTGTAGTTTGCGTAGTAGCACTTCACGTAGCTACGTGAAGTACATTTTGAACTACACGTAGCTATGCAAATTGCGTAGTGCGTACTTGACTGCACTGTACAATAATTGCCAAAGGCATCTTGCACAGTGCAAGTTAAGATAAAATAAGTATCTCTGTCTTTATATGCTAAAATGCATATAGCATTTCACAAAAAGTGAAATCAATAAATTAACAAGCAGTGAGAGAGGTGATGATTTTGGTATCCTCCCTAACCTAGGGAGAGAACCAAGCAGATGCCTTGAAAACAAAAAGCACATCTTTTGAACGATTCAGTGGTGGTCCCATCCTCTTAGGACCACCCCAAGCACAGTTATTGGCAAAAATACAATCCCAACCAAAGGCCCTGCAAAGCATTATGGGACGAGATTAGCAGTGGGCAGTGAATATTATAGTATCCAATATCAAAATAATTCTACAAAGAGCTGCAGTTCCACTAGTCGTTACTAGATGTCCCTCACGAGTCAAATGCAAAAGCGTCATGAAAGGGTTTCAATGCTTTTGCATTTGACTCGTGAGGGACATCTAGTAACGACTAGTGGAACTGCAGCTTGATGTATTAATAATTTCAATGCTTTTGCATTTGACTCGTGAGGGACATCTAGTAACGACTAGTTGAACTGCAGCTCTTTGTAGAATTATTTTGTTATTGGACACTATAATATTCACTGCCCACTGCTAATCTCGTCCCATAATGCTTTGCAGAGCCTTTGGTTGGGATTGTATTTTTGCCCATAACTGTGCTTGGGGTGGTCCTAGGAGGAAGGGACCACCACTGAATCGTTCACATGATATGCTTTTTGTGTTCAAGGCATCAGCTTGGTCCTCCCCCTAGGTTAGGGGGGAACCCAAAATCATCACCTCTCTCATTGCTTGATATTTTCATTGTCAAAGTTCACTTTTGTGAATTTGTTATATGCTTTTAGCATAGAAAATTGCTTTAACAAAGCATTTGTATGTGTTTAATATACTGCTGCTACGCTATGTTGATTAGCACAGTTTTTTTTACTCTGCTATGTGCAATTTGCGTAGTGTGTAGTAACACAAACTTTGCATGCTCCGTGAGCGTAGCAAAGTATTATGCCCAGGATTAACTTACACACAATAAATAAACACAATAGCATGGTAACAGAATATCGTGGCCTAAGTATAGTGTGTCAATAGCATTATGCTCTAAATATAGTTCACAAAAATATCAACCCATCGGAAATAATAATAGAATGAACAAACCCAGTGGATCTATGTTTTTGCAAACAATATTTAGGACACACTATTTATTTCAGGTGTTATTTATATTATTAATATTCTGATATACAAACTTATACAGCTTCTACTGAATTAGAAGTGAGCTATAAAATTGTGAAAAAGAGGTAAATGGCCCATAAATATACAACAAAAGCCCCATAAATTATTTCAACCATGCTAGAGGGTTAACAAAGCCCCTTGTCAGAGAAACCTCTTCTAAAAACTCCTACCCAGCCTTATACTCATAATCAATGCTAAATTGTCTCATAAACATGCATGTCTGCCATCTTCTCAACACAATAAACATATTTTATCCAGCGCCAAGTTGTCCTTCTGGGTGAATGTGCGCTTTACAAATACACATTATGTTATAATGTTATTATGTTTTGTTAGTGGCAGATGACAAATGTAAGCTCCTGTCAAACAGAGAAAGCTGGTGTTCTGAGGATGTAGCATTTCATGTTAAATCTTATCGCAATTTTAGTGTCTTGTGAGTTAGAGATGACGTGACCCTTTTGGTTCCTGACGAACTCCATAGAGCAGTGAAGTAAATGTACAGGTGTGGGGATAGAACTCATGATTTAAAATGTTGAGTTTGCGGTTACATGCTGAAGAATAAAGACGTATAATACCAAGCTTCGCGTGTGGCGTAATCATTTGCATGCACCGAGGCTGGGGAGGATGCTACATCTAGCGACGGGATAGGGGATACATAACCCGAAGAACTGACAGTGCTTTCCCAGAGAGATTGTCATGGTCCAGTGAACTGCTTGTGCGTGCCACACTTGCCTCAGTCAAAATAAAGATCGAATTCTGGCGCATGTGGAGTCAAAGCGCCACTCCAGCCAGTGCAAAGTTTTGAAGAGAACGAAAATATCTCAGAAAAGTTTATTTATCGTTGGCCGGAAACCTGCTGGTAAGGCCGTGAAGAAGGTACTGCACCACAACGCAACACTGAGCTATAAGTCAAATGGAACAATAACACTAAAGGCGGAAACAACCAGGTATAACCAGGTACATAGAAGTACCAAACGCAGTGAACGCCGAGTGCAAGAAAGTGCAACGAGAGGTGACAGCCAAGTGCAAGTGAACACTGTGAGTAGAAGCAGATAAACGCAGAGAAACCAGGTCCAGTACAAAGAGGTGAGAATGGTGAAGACCTGTGCAAGAAACAAAGCCACTGCTCACCGCCAAAGAGGAAGACAGTGCCTGACAATCAGAGAGCGGGCGTGACAACCCAAATGTTAGCATAGGGCTAGTGCTTAACGAAGGTGCCAGTCCAAGTGGACAGCCGATGCTGCCGGAGAGGGCTTCGCTCTTGACAGCAGAAAGTTCCACAGGATATGATGCTGCTGCATTCCTAAAACCACAGCTTCCCTTTGATACCGCCAAAAAGCAGAATATTGCTGACAGATGGACTTCCTGGATCGAATTCTTTGATGATTTCATTGATATACTGGGAGAAACAAATGACAAAAAGATCATTAAATAGCTAAAGAATTTGGTGGGTGAAGGAGTAAAAGAAATGATAAAGAAAATACCACACAGTGAGGAAGTGACGCACATTCAAACCAAAGAGGAGTCGAACATCAAGTTCAATCCAATGTCAAATGTCAACTATGAAAGACACATTTTCAGTCAAGAAAGGCACAAAGTTGGTGAAACGATCGATGAATTTGTTGAAAGACTTGATACGCTCATCAAACATTGCAAGTTCAATGTATTCAATGACGAAGAAGCCATGCATCTCAGAGTTATAGATGGTTGTTTGTCAGATTCATTCAGACAACGACTGCTGAGAGAAACACTAAGGGGCTGATTAGGATGGCGGGCAGGCCTTAGTCCACCCGCCATCCTAGCGGTAACGGGACCGCCCGCCTGCCATGCGGCGGTCCCGCCACCCTGATTTTGATGCGACCGCTACCGCGGTGGTCGCATCCGGCGATTTAACATTGCGGCGGGTGCTGCTGGCTGCAGCACCCGCCACAATGTGAAATGGCCATGTTGTGCATTTCCCTGCACAACGTGGCAGGCACCGCGCGGTGCCTGCCACCTTGTGCATGGAAATGGAGGGGAGTACCATGGGTACCCCCCAGTGCACAGCTGACCCCCCCGAGGGGGCCCGCAACGGGCCCCCAAAGCCAGTCTCCGCATGCCTTTTTGCGGCGGAGAATCCGCCGCAAAAATACAGGCGGAGAGGGCCATTGTAATCACCACGGCGGTGCCTGCACGGCACCGCCGCAATGATTGCCTGGTTCCGGGTTCTGCAAGGCGGGTGGAAAAGGACCGCCTTGCGGAATCGTGGCGGTCGGTGTTTCCAACCGCCGCGGAACAATAGTGATTCCCACCGCCATCCTAATATGGCGGTGGGTGAATCACCTTTTGATGGCAGGCGGATCGCCACCGCCAGGCCTGCAGTGACGATCCGCCCGCCATTGTAATAAGCCCCTAAGTCTGGAGCAAGTACTCATGGCTGCTATGGAGGCCAAAGGTGTCCAAAGTGAGTCAGTCATGAACATAAAATGTTAACAGAACCACAAGGCTGAAGGACACAAAGTGATGTCTCTAAAGAAAAAGAAACTGGGTTTCAAATGTGGATTTTTGTTTCCACATGACGGTAAATGTCCCGCCATTGGACAAGTATGCAAGGGCTGTGGGAAACAGAACCATTTTGTAACAGTTTGCAAGGCGAAGGAAAAACTAACTGCGTCGCGCCGAGAAAACAAAATGAACGCCCAAACGTTCCAGAAATGACGTTCTACTCACGCCCACATGACCAAACAGCAACATCAGCTGAGGCAAATCGATACCAAACAAAGTCGATCGTCGTCTAAATCTTCGTCTAAAAGTTCTTCAACATCATTGTCAATTGACAGTGAAGAAGAGGGATGAGTGATGTTGATGATTACTTCAGAGGATCGTGCGCATTTCTTATTGGCTGCATGCATGGAAGAATGCAATTCAAAGAAAAGTCGACAAGTAAAATCACAAAAGTCATTCAGACATTGGCAATAAATCACACTAGAGGTGGATGGCTGTTCCATACCAGCGCCTTGACACCCTCAAGTAATTGTTCGCGCTTTACAAATACTGGATTTCATTTTATTTCATACCTTTCATCATAGACAGTGTTGCATCGATAAACATCATGCCTGAGGAGAAGTACAATGAACTGTCTCCAAAGCCCCGTCTCACACCGTTGAAGACTAAAGTGAATACATGGGCTGCACTGACGCCATTAAAAAGTTAAGCTTCATTCGTAGCAACCATGAAGCACAAAAAGACAAAAGTACAAGCACTCATTCATGTAATTCAAGGTACTGCGTCAAGTGCCTGTTTACTCAGTTTCAGTACTGCTGCTGAAATGGGACTGAGATTAGTAAACTACAACATGAATGCTCATCACGAAATAGCAAGGGCCTGATTTAGATCTTGCCGGACGGGTTACTTCGTCACCACGGTGATAGATATTCCGTCGGCCGAAATATAAATACCATTATATCCTATGGAATTTATATTTTGGCTAACGGGATACCCATCACCCTTGTGACGGATTAACCCATCGTCGAAATCTAAATCAGATCTTAAGTCAGTTTCCATCGTTATTTCATGGATTAGGAAAACTTAAACTAATGAAAGTACAACGGCATATTAATGAGTACATTCATCCTGTTGCTCAAAGACATTGTCTAATTCAATTTCATTTACAGAAAGCAGTTGAAAAAAAACTTGAGACCAGTGGCGGCTCCTCGAGGAAGTGCTGCAGGGCGGTTGGGTGGGGCGGGGGAGGGGCAGGGTAGGGGGTAGTAAACTCCGGAATACGGCCGAACGGAGTTCAGTAAATAAATAAATGAATAAAACATTTTACATTGCGCGCACTGCATCGCCGAGTTGGTTCGGCGATGCAGTGCGCGTAATGTAAAATGTTTTATTCATTTATTTATTTACTGAACTCCATTTGGCCGTATTCGAGTTACTACCCCCACCCTGCCCTCCCCGCCTCACCGCCCGCAGCACTCCCTCGAGGAGCCGCCACTGCTTGAGACCTTACAAAAGCATGATATCATTACCTATTCTACTAGCCAAGATGGCGACCGGAGAGGAGCTCAAGAATGGAGCTCCATAGGCTGGGGATCGAAATTGTCAAAATATCCCTGTTTAGCCCTCGCAAGCCCTGCGGCTTCAAGCACCGGAACATATGAACAGAGGAACTGCATCGCTACAGATAAGTGGATTCAAACAACTGTACCTGAGTCGATCGGTGGGAGTCCTCCGCTTCAGGAGCAGGACTTCGCTGGTGGCGACCCTCCTTTTCGTCCAAGCTCGCCCACATCGCTGCTGGCTGGTGGGGGCCCCCGGGTTGGCACCGTGACTGGAGACAGTCCCGCAGGGGAATCGGCAGGACACCGGCACCGGCACCCAGTTTGCATGTGGACATCAGGAGAAGAGCGCATCGCTGGAGACATCACTGCAGTGTCTGGGGTTGCAGAGGCGGTGCCCCGACCTTGCAGGGGAGCTGCCGCGGCGAAGAATGATAGCGGGAGTCCCGAGGTGAGCACGCATGTCGGAAGGAGCGTGCAGTGCAGGACCGGGCACTCCGACTCCCCCCCTACTCATTACTCTCTTCGCAACCGACGCGCGGGTCCCCAGGGAGATGACGACCAGAGTCTATCTTCCCTCATCGCCAAAGAGGAACAATGGCTGATGCCCCCGATGATCTCCTGGCAGGGTCGCAGCTTATAAACGCAGGTATTTCCCTCCCTCTTGCCGCAATCACCACTCGGGTCGGGCGGAGCGATGTGCTCACTCCGCCGCTAATCAGGACGTTCCCCCCTGGCGCCTGCTTCTTTTAGCCTGGACCGGTGCAGACGGCAGCAATCAGGGTATACGGGGCGCGGAGCACTAGACCGCAAAAAATTTCGACCTACATAAATGGATGCGTGATGCATGGAACCGGCCACAAAGATTCCTTTTGCTTTATTGTGAATCTGGACACATCGTGCCTGCTTAATCAAAAGGTCGCTGAGCACTAATCTTCAAGGCGTTTTCAACAATCATAAAATGGTGCATGTTGCAAGGATCTGGCCCCAAGGATCTCTTACAGTTTTTTTATTGTTAATCTGAACGCTTCCCTTATTTTTGCCTCGTGTTTTAGTTCATTTAGTTCATTCTCTCCTGCTCAGTCCAACACAGGATTATTAACTGCATCGAGGGCCCGTTAATCAGGGTAAAGCCACCATTTGGATCACACAGTATAAATCGCAGCAATTCCTCCCCTCAAAATGGCAGACTTAATTAACTAAATCGAGAGGCTTGTTCCTTTTCCACAACAAGCCATGATCAATGACATAGGACTACCTCGCTCTACACAGTACTAAAAACAAACAAAGGACTAACAACTACAACCTAGGGTAAGAATGAAAGGACCTTAACTAGAGAGACAGGCTCATGGAAAGAGCGATAGGACTACGCATTTGAGCCAAAACACTACTGGTCAAACATGCAGCCATCTTGGAACGTCTTTCCTATTAATTATACCTAACTATAGAATAACCCTGAACTCTCCCTTAGATTACCTAAAACTACCAAATCACCGAGGTAGATTTAACCATTTTTTTTCTCTGACAACCACTATTTCAGTAGGATTTATTTTGAATACTATGCGTAGTCGACCCCTACTCTGACATTTACACAAACTTCAACTAGTTCCCCTCTATCTAGGCCCCTCCTCAAGGCATCAATTCCCTCTATCTAGCAGACTTCTGACCCTCCCACCCCTACCTAGTTCCTCGGCAACGCAACAATTCGCTCCACTTCTCGTACTCTGTGACCACCCCACACCCTAAAAAAAAAAAAAAAAATCCCATTCTCTGACCCCTTAACTCTATTGCAACAAAGACATGGACTTAACAGGCCTGCACACTTACTCCATTAAATACCCCCCTAACCTTACAAAAAAAGTGGCAAAAAGTTTCAAACATAGTCTATTAAAATCTCACCCAGAAATTCCAATTTCTGACACCTATTTTCAAACTATAAAGGACATCTAACAAATGACATCATATTCTATACCAAGAGAAGGGCCCAATGGCGGAAAGCCTTTCTCGCCTTATTCTCGATTGCATCCACTAAAAAAACACCACATGGGCTTACACTATCCATCATTCCCTCCACGTTCTATAAGGCGGCAGCAACAATCACCATATATCATAATGGAATCATCCTCATGCAAGCCTCAGACCAAAACCTGAATCTACTGGATAACATATTTCCGCACATCAAAGAAAAGGTGGTGAGACACCTTCCTACCTCCCCAGCAGACCACTCTCCCTGCACTCAGCCCGACCAACCACATGACCTCCCCACTAGTCCTCCTCCCTCTAGCTCCCATTGTCTACACACACCTGCCCCCGCCCCATTTGACCCCCCACTGTACGACATACATCTCCCCATGGCCTACTCCTCCCACAACTCCACTGGCACTTCCTCTATGCCTATCACTCTGCACACAAGCATCCCCACTCCTCTAGCTGTCCCATCCCGCATCCATTCCCCCTCCCACACATTACACAACTCTACCCACCCCACCGATCTCGCTAAGCCCAGCATACCCACTACAAACTCGGCCCCAACCTCTCCCTACACCATTACATCCGATCAGCCAGCGTTCCTTCAGGCCCCCTCTCCCCTCACGTCGAACTTTACCGCCTCTCCCCCTACAGCTCAAAACATTACCCCGTCGCACCCCTTCTCTATTTCCCCTCTTACATTGGATCACCACACTAAAAAACAGCCATTCATCGGACCACCTCACTTCTCGCCTCACGAACACAGTCTTATAACCCCACCTCACCTACCCACAGACCAGGTGAGAAATAAGTCAACTCTGGCTCCTGACCCTAGACTCGAGGAGATATTACTAGCCCTAAGCCAAATTAAAGATGACATCCAAACTCTTCATGACCTTATCCTGACACAACCAAACACAAAAGCGAGATTCCGCCAACAATCACACGCTAGGTCCACGTCACAGAACCCCCCTAGATAGAAATCAATACCTGACCCCAATGCCTTAACCCGCCCATTCAGAATAAAAAACTCACTCTCACCGCAAGATCTTACCTCTCTACTTCAGTCCTACGAACCCCCAACTCCGTCCCCCCTCTCGGTGCACACAGACAACACACGGATATTGTCCTCTATCCAAGCCATCCCTTCCAACCCCGATAGAACCAGTAGAACGTCACCAGAGGTATTGTTGAAAAAAACCTCAAGAAAGTTCCCATCTCACAAGACTACATCATTATACCTACCAAGGCCAGGCTAAAATGTATCCTACTAAACTGTAGGTCGGCAGCGCGTCATGCCGCTGATATAGCTGACCTCATACTAAACAACGAACCTGACCTCATAATCTTAACGGAAACATGGCTAAACGACTCATCCTCGCCCATCCTTGACATACTAGTCCCACCTAACTATCACATCACAAGACTAGATAGAATTGACAGGCTTGGAGGAGGTATTGCCTGCATACACCGGAACTACCTCTCCGTGAAACGTCTCATCTCCCCGGGTTTCACCTCCTGTGAATACTTACATCTTGAAATCTCTAATAATAACACCCCAATATGCTCAATTCACTCATTGTACCATCCACCAGGAAACAACCTTACCTTTATTGAACACGTAATGGATATCCTAGCTACAAATGCCGGTCTCCAGAACAAGCAGATTTTCCTTGGAGACTTCAACCTCCACTGGAATGACCCGGACGACCCGGAGGTCAATAGCCTCAAAACTTTCTTGACTGACCTTAACTTATCCCAAATTTGTGACAGCCCAACACATAAAAAAGGATCAACCTTAGATCTGGTAATCTCCAAAGCGGACTACACCCAACTGGATTCTATCCTCCCTTGTGACTGCTCCAACCATCACATCATCACTTTCTATATCAACGAAGTAGTTAAACCACTTCATGTCCAACCCAAGAGAACGAAAATCTGGAAGAGAAACCTAAAAAACATCAATCCCTACTCACTTGCAACCGCTTGCCCTATCTTAACGCCCCCATCTGACAGCTCACATGAAGTACATGAGCTAACCAATCACTACTTCCAATCTATGAACATATTATTAGACAATTTAGCCCCACTACAATTGAAAAGTATCTCAAACAAAGTTGCAAACCCATGGTATGACGGTAGGTTAAATGAGGACAGAAGAGCACAAAGAACAATTAAACGTCAATGGAGAGCAGCACCTTCCTCCCCTCACCTCAAATTACTCAGAAGCACAAGAAACGCTTATTACAGGAAAATTAGACGCTCAAAAATCGACTTCTTCAGCAATCAATTGAACCAATCCAAGAATCGCCCCAAAAGACCGTTTGAAATAATCAAAGCGCAATCTAAGGGTGTCTCCCACTCACCTCAAGTTAATGCAGAAACACTCCCCAACTGCGAGGTTTTCGCATCATATTTCACAAAAAAAACGGAAAACATAAAGACAGACCTATTGAAGGACCTATCAGCCCTCTCCAACCCTCACATGATCGCCTCAGGGACCCCCTGCAGGAACCCGCTTAGCTGTTCCGCAAAGCTCGACCCCAAAAACAATGCAGACTGGTCCTCATTCAACCTCTACAGCGAAGAAGCTAGTCTAAAAACGCTTACGGCCTTAAATCCCTCCAATCACTTCGCTGACCCACTCCCAGCTTCCCTCCTAAAAGACTTCATACCGACATTAGTGCCTCTATGGACCAGGATTATAAACAGCTCTCTGCTTCAAGGATCCATCCCATATATCCTCAAAGCTTGTCAGGTCTCCCCCATTTTAAAGAAACCATCAGCTGACCCAGCTGACCTAAATAACTATCTCCCCATATCCAACATCCCCACCCTGGCCAAACTACTAGAAAAATGTGTTCACACGCAACTTACCCACCACATTGATCACTTCAATCTGCTCGACAAATTCCAATCTGGCTTTCGATCAGGGCACAGTACCGAATCCGCCATGACCCACATAATAGATGATGCCTTAAAAATACTGGACCAAAACAAAGCATGTTTACTAATCCTACTGGACCTATCCTCCGCCTTCGACACCGTCAAACATGACAGTCTATTAGACCTCCTGAAACATAGAATGGGGCTATCGGGAACGGTTCTCAACTGGTTCACTTCCTTCCTTCAAAACAGAACACAAAGTTTCAAGACCAATCAATCTTTATCCAAACCTACTCCTGTCACTTTAGGAGTACCCCAAGGTTCCTCCCTCTCCCCGACACTATTCAATTTGTTCATGGAACCACTCACAGAACTTCTCAACTCTGCAAAGGTCCAATATCACATGTACGCAGACGACACACAACTCTACATTAAGGTACATTCACTTGAGGACATCAAGTCCCTTAATTCGACGCTACAAAAACGCAGACCTGGCTGGCAAATAACCATTTAAAATTAAACACCCTAAAAACTGAATTCCTCCTAATAGCGCCCCCAAACCAAACAACCACCATCATGGAATGGATGAAGCACCTAACAGCACTAGACAGCCAACCGCTCATGATCGATTCTGCCAAATCGCTAGGTATAACTCTGGACAATAAGCTAAATATGCAGAAGCACATCAGTGCAGCAGCAAAAGGAGCAACATTTCAAATGAACACACTAAGAAGACTGAAACCCTTCATACCCGCAAATGACTTTAAACAAGCAGTCCGAACGCTAGTAATCCCCAGAGTGGAATATGGGAGTGTTGCTCTCTGCGGCCTCCCCAGAGCAACGACAGCCCCACTAAGAGCATCAATCAACGCAGCCGCCAGGCTAATCACAGGCTCCAAAAGAAACTGTCACATCTCCCCGGACTTGCGTGCCCTTAACTGGCTACCCTTTGAGGCCAGAATCCATTTGAAAATCGCCTGTATGACACACAAGGCATTGCATCACAAAACACCACGTTACCTTGCTGAGAAACTTGTTCCATCGGGCGGCAACAGAACTAACAGGAGCTCATATAACCTTCTTTTGAAACCACAACGTTTAAAAAAAAAGAAAACTTATAACCGCTCATTCTCAGGAATGGCCCCTAGGATTTGGAATGCCTTACCCCCAAATACAAGACAGAACCCTCACGCGGCATCCTTTAAAAAGGAAGTTAAATCGATTCTCCTGACAAAATTCACTTGATCTATTTGATGCAGGACTGTAGATATGTGCTATGCTGGATCTATTACCGTTTGTTTGACTTATTATAAGCAATATTATTTTTATATGTATATGCCTATTTCCCTCTGGCTATTCCCTCTTTTCTTTCTTTTATTTGTTGTAAAGCGCTCTGATACCCGCAAGGGTCTTGTCCGCGCTATATAAAACCTTCTAAATAAATAAATAAAAAATAAATAAGTGATCTATTGGTCTGACACCCTGGGTTTCACCCATAGCAGTAGTGCCCAAAAAGGAAAGTGAAGGAGCTGTATTCATCTGTGTTGATATGAATCAAGCTAACAAGGCAATTGAAAGAGAATAACATCTAGGTCCACACGTTGCCGACATGATCACACAGTTAAATGATGCCAAAGTCTTCCCTCGACTTGATCTGAACAAAGGGTATCATCAATTGGAACTTAAAGAAAATTGCAGGTACATTAATACCTTTTCTACCCATATTGGGTTGTTCAGATACAAAAGATTAAGTTTCACCGTGTCATCAGCTGCAGAACTTTTTCAAGATGTCAAACTCCACCTAATACAGCCTGTCATGAATGCTTTCAATTACAGTGATGATATAATGGTCTTTGGGACTACACGAAAAGAACTTGATAAAGCTCTTACACAAGTGTGCCATTTACTTGCTGATGCAAGTCTCACTTTGAATGCAGAGAAGTGTGAGTTTCCAAAAAACAAAACCTCAAATTCTTTGGCCATATTTTCTCTGATGGGGGAATGCCTCCATTTCCATATAACGTACAGGCTTTGTCAGCCACATGTCCCCCACAAAATGTTACCATGATAGGCTCTTTTCTTGGTGTGGCCAGTTACTGTCCTAGATACATACGTGATTTTGACACAGTAAGTGCTCCATTAAGAGACTTAACGAAACGCAATGCTTCATTTCAATGGGCACATGAAGGTAAACAAAGCTTCAAGAAAATCAAACATGCAATTGAGAACGCCATGGAAATGGCCTACTTTGATCCAAAGTTGCATACAGACGTTGTTGTTGAAGTAATCCGGTAGGGTTGGGCTAGATACTTGCCCAATACAATTGGCACCCAAATGCTCAAAGGCATATTGTGGCTTATGCTAGCAGAAGTTTGTCACAAACTGAATGTGCCTATTCACAACATGAAAAAGAGAGCTTAGCTGTGGTGTGGGCTTGTGAACATTTCCACATGTTTTTTTTAAATGGAAAGCATTTAACTCTTGTCACAGATCATCAAGCCTTGTTTACCATTTATGGCAATCCTAAAGCCAAGATGCCTCCTCATATTGAACGTTGGGGTTTCTGACTACAGGAATATGATTACACTATTGTGCACCAACCAGGGAAAGAACAAAACCGTGCTGACTATCTTTCAGGAGTGCAGTTCAATGTCATGTTACCACTTCCAAAGCAGTTAGAGCCTACATTAAGTTCATTGTAAAGTCCAGTACACCTGCAGCTATATCATTCGGAAGAAATCATTACTGTCACGAGCACAGACTGAGATATGCTAACACTCAAAGACATTACTGCACATCAATCAATATTTTTACATATTCAGAACCCCTAAAGTCTCCCCTAGGTTTTCCGGGGGTGGAGGGACCTGTAGATAGAGGCTGGGTCCTTATAAAAGATATTTTATAAACCCTGGTGTTGGAGAATTACCCAGTTCATTTTCCACAATGTAGATCCCCATCCACATAGGTTAACATGGCATTCAGTTATGAATTATTCACTTACGCTACAGATTGCAGAAAAATATAATTCAAGGACTTGGGAGAATGGTATTGATAAATCCAGCAATATGCTGTTCTTGAATTTATCCTAACATGTACAGAAAATAAGTTACGAGACTTTCTTGTCTGTAAGCCACAATTAAACCTTCCAATGGTCTGCTCTGATTGGTCAGGGTTAAGTGGATTAGCCAGGCTGCTTTGATGAAGTGATAGTGGCACCTGGGGTGTAGAGTCATTCTGGGAGGAGAGAGTTCTGCTGCATAGTAGTGCCATAGTAATGCCAGAACAAGGGGGAGGGGTCAGAAGCCATGAGCTTCAAAGGCCCAGGGGGCAGGCAGAAAAAGCCAGGTCTGTCTATGCCCAGCTCCTCTGAACCCAGTCTGATGGCAGGCTTAAGGAAGGAATGTGCAGATACCAGGGAGATGGAGACCTTGGAGATGAACCATCCTGGAGGTTGGTTTAGCCAGCTCTTGCCTCTCTGCTGAGACTTCAGCCATATTGAATTTTGGAGAAATAGTGCTTTCTGGGAGACTATTGTGCCACAGTTTGGAGTAAATGGTCATGCTCTGGGGTGTTGCCCTGCACCTCATTGGACAGAGATGCCCCCCTGTTTGACCCCAGAGAACACTGAATAAGTATCTGAGAGTGGCATAGCCTCTCAGATCTGCTGCTTGAAACTACAGAAAAAAACACGCTGAAACATGCTGAAAGTTTGAATTACACCAACCAGGCCCTGCACTCTGACTGACTGAGCCTGCTGCACAATCTGGAATTACAGCCCTGTGGATCAAACCTGCTTCAAAAGGACTAAAGTGTGGAATCCCTTCAAGTTACAGGTTAACAGATCTCACCTGGACAATCACCATCAAGAATCCCCAGCCTGGAGTGCTTCCAGTGGATTTGTAAGGGTTTTGTCCAGGTGGATTGTGGGAACTGAAGTCCCAAACTTTCAAGGACCATCTTGGAGCTAGTTTTGGATACTTTGGACCCTCAAAAAAACTTCAGGCAGAAGTTTGGAGCAACGTTAGAAAAAAAATCCATAAGTGGACCAACTCAACCAGGCCAGCCAACAACAGCGACCCTCAACCGCGAGCCAGCCCGCCCTCCAGGTTTGTCCCACTGAAAAGCTCCGGAGGTCCGACTTCTATAGTTTGACTGGGAGCTGGACGAAACCCAAGCCGGCGAACCCTCACTGAATCCGGCCTGGTGAAGAGCATTGAGGGAACCCGCAAGAAAAGCTCCATAAAAGTTTCTAAGTACGAAGGTAGAAGAGTTGACCCGGACCAACCGCGAGAGTCAAGCCGCCCACTTTCAACCGCGAGCCGGCCTGGATCTCTGGTTCGCCCCGCTGGAAAGCTCTGGAGGTCTGACTTCCATAGGTTTGACTGGGAGCTCGACGCTAGGCAAGCCAGCGAACCCTCACTGAATCCGAAATGGTGAAGAGCTTCGAGGGACCCCAGGAGAAAAAGCTCAAGAAAAGTTTCTATGTCAGAAGGTAAAAACTTTGTTCGAGGGGTAACCGCGCAGGGCTTCATCCAGGTCGACCTAAAACTTTTACTTTGTTCCGGTCTAGAGCAATCAGATGTCCAAATAGGCGCTATAGGTTTCTGTGTGCTATATGTTGCTAAATCTTTAAAACGTCAAATTTCCCTACATTGGATTTTTTTCGTTTTGCTGTCATTTTAAAGATAAAAATATTTCCTATTTTTATAAATTGGTGTTGGAATTTTATTGTGTGTTGTCTCTTAATTATTTACTGAATTGGTGTTTTTAAATGCTTTACATACCTGTCTTTGAAGAAAAGCCTGCCTGCTCGCAGCCAAGCTACCAAGGGTTGAGCATGGGAATCATTTTCTGAGACCTGTTCTGAGCCCTAGACTGTGTTAGTGGCCTTATTGCCAGTAGTAGACATATATTTACCACTACTAATAATCCACTTTCCAACACTATTATTACACCTCAAGGATACCACACCGATACAATGCACATCAGTTTCCCTCATCCGTTCTTACCACACATCAAAATTTAAATGTGGTTCATTCAATCATTTGGAGCTTAAGGAAAATGATAAAATTCCCTTGTTGAGATTTTTCCTTTTGCTCATTTAACAATGAAACTGGAAGCCTCAGCTGTAAGCGCTTGCCACAGACTTTCACTGATAATAAGGTTAGATTACCAATATGTAAATACAAACAATGGATACTTGAAAGTTACTTAGGGGCCCATTACGATACCCGGCGTAAAAAAATCCGCCAGGCATGGAAGCGGCAAAAATCCACCCGCACACACCGTCTGAACACCGACCACGCCATTACGATTACACAAACCGAAAACCGCCATCGGCGGAAAAATCACACAAGATACCGCCCGCCATCGTCCGAGTCGGAGTCAAACCGCCCGCCACGGACGGAAACACGCACGACAACACAAAACCGCCCGCCCTCACGGCCGACACACCGCACGTGAGATTACGATCGCACCGCCATGAGCGCGGGAAAACTACAAATATACCGCCCGCCAGCGCAAACAACGCCGATGAGAATCGACACGGCAGAAGCCATGGCGCCCACGTCCCTGCACAGAAACCATCCGCTGACAAAACCAATCGCACACAACATGGCCAACAAGTCCACACAGCAAGGCACGCACAAATACACAAGCACAGTACACATCCCGAAAACACCCCCTGGACAAACAAAAACTACAAAGGCCAGAACCCCAGACACAACACACCTGAAAACAACAGACCATGAGGACACACCCACATAGGTAAGTACAAAAGCAGCACTCCCACAGACCACAACCCCTTGCAACATTGCAAACTAGAGAGGAGAGGAGAGGACACAGTGACACAGCAAGGACAGCAGCACACCACAGAAACGCACACATCACAACCACCACCACCACCACCACCACCAAACACCGGCACCACAAACCCCCTGCACATTACACAACACACACCGCACCAGCACCACAAACACCATGGCACCACAAAGAATGCCCAAGTTCACGCCCATTGAGCTGACGGTCATGGTCGACGAGATCATCAAGGTGCACCCACAAATCTATGGGAACCTGGTCTAGCACACACCACTAGCCACCAGAAACAGAATGTGGAACCGGATCGTAGACCAGGTCAATGCAGTCGGGACCCTGCCCAGGAACAGAGTTGAAATCAACAAACGGTGGAATGACGTCAAGAGCCTGGTCAAGAAGAAGGAGAGCAAGAACAGAGAGCTGGCAGCCGTCACTGGCAGAGGGAATCCCGCGCTCTTCAAGACCTTCAAAGCGTGGGAGGAGAAGGTGCGAGTCATTATACATCCGGAGATCCTCGCCGGATTAGCAGGGAGAGTGGAGGCTGGTAAGTACAAACTAATGTATACCAGCACACCGCTATGTACTCACATGCACTACCACCATGCCACAGCTCCCAGGGACAAACACCCCCATGTCCAGCACACAATACACAACACATCACACACACATGCAACAGACACCACCACACACAGCCCAAACCGAACAACTGTAAGATACGTGGGGACATGTGTACACTCAGCCAGCCACGTAACCACCAACAGGTCCCCAAGTATGCCAGAAGCGCCACAACGAGCACCCACCACACCCATGTGTCCGCCATAGCTGCACTAACCGACAAGTAACAGGTAAGTGGCAGGAACACAAAGTGCAGTGGGTGGGAGGGTGGACAGCCAAGTACAACACACACCAGGCCCCTAGTCCCACAGCACAGCAAGGAGGAGCATCCCCCACACCCCACAGCCACGTGTCAGCCACCGCAGTGCACACCGACAGCCGAAAGGTAGACATCACGGTCCACAACAATCGGTGTCAGTGGGTGTCCAGCCACCACCACGACCCACAACACCCCCCACCCCCACAGACCTGCAACATGGAGCACCCCCGCTTAGAACCATGTGGCATCCAGTACAGTGCACGCCCGAACAACCTGCAGGTGGGAAACTGGACAGGGCTGGATTACTGGAGGCATGAGGACCGTAACACGACCAACACATGGGACATATCACGTAGCAGACGAACACGCAGCACCGCCCACCGTCACGAACAAGTGAACAATGTGCACACGGACATGAACCACAGACTCACACCTCACATGACCCATCACAGACACAGCAACACCCAAGGAGCCACGTCTGCATGCACAAGCCACACTGAATATAGTACCACACGGCAGCCACTGTGCAACCCATCACACACAACCGAAACACCATTGAAGTCCTGTCCATGTAGCCCCTACTGCCTGTCAACCACACACCCCACAACTACGCCTATGTAAGACAAACAACACTAGACGCAACAGAGCGGAACAACATAAATGCACACGAACACCACTGAACCCATCAAACACACAGACACACCATGCACATACAACATACCATCCATCCCATCCGTCAGCCCCAGTCTCATGAAAGGCATGTCATCCGCACAGCTGCCACACATACAGCAGTCACGCTAAGATACATGCCCATGACCAACCATGTGCCAGAAGTCAATGAAGCGCACGCCACACTGTGAGCAACAACACACAACATGGGCCACACCCCCCGAACACTGCAGTGTTGCACATGGCACAGGGCAGCACGCACACCAAGGAGATGGGACAACGGCAATACGTTGGCGGGCACACAACCATCACGCACTCATAACGATGCGTCCAATGCCATGTCCAGTAATCACAACAGACAGCAAATATGCAGGCCATGTCAGGCATGCACACACCTCAGACCATGCACTGTCATACTGCCACAACACATGTCACGTTCGGCACCCATGGCTCACAGCATGTACCCCAAAAGCATATTCCCTCCCAAATGCGAATCTGGGGCATGGCCCCCATGTTGCCATATGCGTTCCTAAGCGTTCCATTTGAACCCCAAAAGCATATTCCCTCCCAAATGCGAATCTGGGGCATGGCCCCCATGTTGCCATATGCGTTCCTAAGCGTTCCATTTGAACCCCAAAAGCATATTCCATCCCAAATGCGAATCTGGGGCATGGCCCCCATGTTGCCATATGCGTTCCTAAGCGTCCCATTTGAACACCAAAAGCAAAGTACAAACCAGACCCAGGATGGGCCAGGAGCCCGCATACATCAGAGTCACAATAAGTAGGGGCACAGCAACACACCCATCGGCATGGCCAATCCGTCCCATGCCACATGTGCACAGCACACAGTCCCATTGCCAAGCACACACAACTACAAATGGTACAGCCACACACACGCCTCCGGGGAAACCCATGTACGAGATTGCACGAACTGTTAATGTCAGACGACAAATACATACTTCGCCAGGTGCAACACAATAACAAATCTCATTCTCTCCACAGGTGACGAACTGCTGGATGCTGGGGATGGAGACAGCAGCCAGCACAGCCAGCCTACAAGCCCCCAACGAGGACACACGGATGTGGAGGATCTGTCCTCCTCTTCGGACACGGACCACCAAGCAGGCCCATCTGGTGTGGCAGGGCCCAGCCGCTCCCCAGGACCCCTCCTACCCACCAACCCATCATCCAGGGCTGCTGAACATTCCCAGCCCCCTGCTGCCACTGTCGTTGCGGCCACACCCACGGACATTGCGGCCACACCCACGGTCATTGCGGCCACACCCACGGTCATTGCGGCCACTACCACTGCCGCAACCGCCACCATCGCCGCACCGACCACCACCGCCGCCACCACCACCACGTCTTCGCTGGCACCAGCCCCAGCGCAGGTGGTGGCCCGGCCGACTGGATCCACCCTGGGAGCCACAGCGAGGACCGTGGTGAGCAATGTGGCTAGTGGGCAGGCCGGTGGCAGCAGTACCGGTAGGAGGAGCAGGCTCAGGGAAACGCAAGTCTCCCCTGGGAGCCATGCCCTGCCTCAAATGGCCAGAGTCCTTGGGGCCTATGAAGAGGCCCAAGGACAATGGGCCAGGTCTGCTTCAGACACGTGGGAGGTGCTGGGGGTGCTGAGGTCCATGGACGCCCGTATGGGCCAACTCGTGGACCTCATGGGCCAGCTGGTGGTGAGGTCACAGCCAGGGACAGCAGCTCCACCACCGCCACCACCTGCCGGGGCGCAGGGTCGTGCAGCTGTGTCCAGTTCCCCTGCGTCCACAGCCAGTGAGCACACCTCAACCACCAGCAGGTCGCAAGCAGGCACCCCCTCGCAAACGTGGAAGGGGCCGTCCGAAGTGGAAACAGATCTCACGGGAGGACTTCGCACGCTCCAGACGCAAGTGAGGCAGCCAGCCAGCCCTCCTTGACCACCCACTGCATTGACTTGGACTACGATCCCACTCCACACAGCCATCTGGATGGCATGTGTCTGTTGGACCATGGACATAGAACCAGTGGGTACACCCTGAGCATCACGCAGCCATGACCGACAGCTCATTGTCACTGCACGCACCACTTTTGTCATCACCTTACACACAATCACATGTCACAGTTTGAAATAAATGCACCTCTTACACAAACTGCTGTTTGTGCCCTGTGTTTTATTTGTACGGAATACAACGGCCACCTTGGGCGGAAAGGCACCTGATGCGTGGCATGGCAATGGAACCGGAGGGCCTGTAGGGACCTAGGGGTGGGAGACAGAACAGGAGCGCATTCAATGAGTGTGTCACACACCCATCACACAGTACATGTCAACAACTACAAGCAATGTACACACATCGCACAGAGCAATAGGGCACAATGCCACAGCCACCAACAGTGGCATACTACCCCTGGCCATGGAGCGTTGACACACAGCACGCAGTGAACAAGCGGCCACCCTGACACAGCACACACACACCTGCACAGATACAGCCACATCAGCCGTCGTACATGGACACTCACCGTCAAGTGAAGTAGTGGGCGATGAGCTGCTGCCGCACATTACCAGCTTCCTCCTCTCCGCTGTCCTCCTCACTCGAGCTGTCCTGGTCTGCGGGCTGGGGTCCTGGTTGATCTCCGTCATCCACGATGAGGGGGATCTGCTTCCGAATGGCCAGATTGTGCAGCATGCAGCACGCCACCACTATCTGGCACACCTTCTGTGGGGAGTATGCCAGCGCACCCCGGTGCGGTCCAGGCACCTGAACCTGGACTTGAGGAGGCCAAAGGTATGCTCGACCACACGTCTGGTCCTCCCATGTGCCTCATTGTAGCGATCGTCTGCTGGGGTGCGAGGATTCCTCAATGGACTGAGCAGCCATGCCCCATTCGGGTACGCAGAGTCACCTGGGTGTGAGGGACACAGAGAACCGTTGCTATTCCAACTGGACAGGGGACAGCATCGCACAACCAGCACGCTACACCACTCCACATACTCACCGACAATACAGCCACGATCCTGTTGCAGATTGGACATCAGTCGTGGCAAGATGCTGTTGCGCATTATGTGTGCGTCATGGGCCGAGCCTGGGAACTTTGCACACACGTGGGTGATCACCATGTCCGCAAGGCACACCACTTGCACATTCAGGGAGTGCGTGTGCTTCCTGTTGCGGTACAGGTGCTCAGTGGCCTGTGGTGGAACAAGGCCAACATGTGTGCAGTCAATGGCTCCAACGACGTGTGGGATTCTGCCAAGGGCATAGAATGCACCCTTCACTGCCGCCAATTCACGAGCCCTGGGGAAGCGGATGTACCTGTTTCGGTACAGCATCATGGCTGCCAGTACATCCCTCAGCACCTTGCTGAACATGGGCTGGGACATCCCTCCTCCACTGCCCACTGTGTGCTGGAATGACCCAGTGGCGAAGAAATGCATGGCGGCCATCACCTTAGCCGTGGGGGTGACAGCTGTCGGATACACCCTGCGGGGACGGAGATGGGGTTCCAACATGGCACACAGTCGATGCAGGGTTGGCCTGTCCAGCCGAAACTTCCTAATGACCTCTGTATCGTCCATGTCCGCCAGCAATTGGTATGGGCGGTCAATGTTCGGTCTCCGCCTAGGGAAAATGGCAGTGGACACATGTCAAAGCAACACAACACATAGCAATTTCGCATACACATCACTGACATGACTGAGCAAGCACATGAGCCACAGCCCAGCTGTCAAGCTGGGGCGGCACGGCCACAATACACTTACACAGGTCTCCCAACAATGGCAATGGCTAGTGATACAAACCACTGCCATGTGCATGCACATGGGGATCTAGGCCCCAATGACTTGCGGGCGTGCTGATGGGGACTGACTGCATATTCGTCAAGCGGCAACGCCACGGCAACATGAATGTCTGCTGAGCATGGAACTGCTTCCGAGGCTGGATGAGTATGGCACACGACGACGACGATGTGGGCACAGGCTGAGCGGCCAAAACAAGTGGGACCTGTGGCACGAGGGGATATGAGACAGTAGTAGGTGTCAGCACTGCACCCTATGTACAGCACTGTACGGATCACACCTCCCGAAACATTGACAGGTGTCCACATTGACAGCCCCATGCCAAGACGGCTGTGTGCTTGCAGTCACACGTCACAGGTGAGAGGTTACATTGCACGTGCCAGGTGGCAGACGTACATAGTGGGAGCTGGCATGTGTGTGCATGTGTCTCCTGTTCAGGATCCACCAGATGGGCGCTGACTCTGTACTGACCATTGGACACAGCATGTTCCGTGGAAGGCTTGTGTGTGTGGGATGGTGGCACTGGATGTGCCTCCGTTGGGTGGGGGGCCATGCACAGGGCGGGTACGTCGATGATTGCGCATTGTTGGTCACGGTGGGTGCACCCACTAAGATGTGTTGCCCTGTGTTCAATTCCTATGTCCGCATGATGATGGACTGTAGATGTGGGCAGACTACACATTGGTCGATGTGCTGTCTATATGCATGTGCCTTCACACCAGGCACAGCTGCCCCTGCACATGTGACCCCTGCTGGACTCGCTGCTGGGTCTGTGGAGCTGATGCACCTTCTGTGCGTGGGGCGGACAGCTCTCCTCACTTCCCTCATTGCGCATGTCATGACTTTGCCGCAGGTGACATGGATCATGGAGGGCCCACATGTACGCGTGGGTAGGCTACACATGATTGTTCACTGGTCGCCACCCCCAGTCAGTGTTTCGAATGGGAAGGTTGTCGTGCTGGTGGTATATTCGATGTGGCGGATGGGCGGGCCTAGGTGCGGGCTTACATTCCGGACATGGGGGGGTAGTTGGATTGGCGACTAGTTGCAGTACACACGGGACACGTCTCTTCCTTTCCACATCTGGGTCATCCCTTGTACTCACTGACAGTGATACAGTCATCTTCGCCCCAGCCCTCATGTCCTCCCCTCGCTCCCCCAATATGCATGTGCACCTGCGAGGCTAGCGCTTGCACAGGCAGCCCCAAGCTCGCACCAGAGAGGGCAAGGAGTGTATGTGTGGGTCCAGTTGCACGAGTGGGCTGTCTCAGGGTATGATGTGTTGCGGGACGCCGTCCACCTGCGTGGTGCCCCAAATGGAGACCCGGCCTGCATGGACTATGCATCACAGTCTTCGCCTTCCGGATCCGCCACCTGCGACACCCAGTGGCTGTGGCTGCCCTTGCGGCCAGGCCGCGTCCGTCTGTGACTGATGGCCCACACATTCACTCTTTGGCCTCTCTGGGGAGGGCTCGGGGGTGGTGGCGCACGCGCTTGCACTTAGTCGCAATGGCATGTGGCGTGGTTGGTATAATGGGCAATGGATGGGATGGTGCGAGCCACCTCCCGTGACGTCAGTGCTGCTCGTGCTGTGGTGCGTCCCCCTACACTTCCATTTGACTTGTGCCATGCTAGACGTTGAGGTTCTATTGCCTGCGTGATATGACCAGGAGGAGCGCGAGGAGACCTCTCACACACCATGCTCCACTGCCATCCCGTGCCCTGTATCGCCTGTGCGGATTGACTATGTTGGGGTTACACCTGGTCGACTGGGGCTGTGTGTGCCTTGTCAAGGGGCATGGCGGGCGCACAACAGGATCCAGCTTGTCCACAGAGGGTGGGCTGAGGTGCGCCTGGTACCGCTTTGTACGTGTGCCCGGCTGCTGTGCACACACGTGTTCACTCCCCCCGACAGGTGTCCTCTCACAATGCCCAGGGAAGCGGTGGTGTACTGTTCATGACCCCTCCCAACACGGCGTGCTCCAACTTGGCATGTGCGCATCTACCCGTCACACCCACCCACCTGAGCACTGCGTCCATACGACTTCACACGACACATGTGTGTCTTCCACAGTTGTGCTACTCATTTGCGTTGACATCCAATACCAGTGGACTACATGGTCATGTCACGACTGCCGTGTACTTCACATACTCTCATCCTCTCTCATTCGTACTTGTGAAATGAGTCAGCGGAGACAGTTTTGGTTTCAAACATTATATTGAGTCTTCTGTCCTCTGTGATGCAGTATAGTGGACACTACTGGCAGCGGAATACATGTTGAGGATATACTGAGCATGATTGCAAATGGGATAGGGTGTGGGGTTACATGTGATTGGCTGTTGCATGTGGGATGTGGGCTTCAGAGTTACATCTGCTTGGCCAAGGCTGTGCTAATGTACATTTACGTATAGCTGCGGAGCTGCGGACTTTGACACAGACGGTATACATGTAGCCTACCAGACCGCTTGGCATCATGGGCACAGTCCATCTCAGTTCCATGTGACAGGTTTGCTGCGGTTGTTCCTCATGCACGCGTGCATGTGAGATGACATCAGGGCATGTGCTTGCGTGCATGCAGCGGCGTGCCACTTGTTGTTGCAATGTGGTGGTTACTGGACATGTCACAATCACTGGGGTCGTGTTGTTGTTGTATGCACTTGTCGTCCATGCAAAGGTCCTGGTATGGGATTCCCGGGGCGGGGGTGGGAGGGGTGCAGCACCCACAGACTCCAGGCGACCTATTCATGTCCACTGTGCGGTGTGTGTGTCCATGGGCGCTGGATCCATGTCGTGTCCTGGTTGTTCGTGCAGTTCCGTCCATGTGGGTGCGATACACAGACCCCATGCCACTGCCTCCCACGATGCATGCGGTGTTCCTGGATGTGATGGGGAACAGTGTGCATGTCCCGGTCATATCCGATGTCATGGCGATGTCGTTGATGGTGTGGTAACAGTTGCCGGTCGTTTGGTATGGCTGTTGTGGTGGTGACTGGCCAGTCCGTGCGGAAGCTAAGCATGGGTGCGGGGTTGGACATCATAGGTCAATCGGGGAACCTGCGTTGTGGTCCGACGAATTTACAGGTTGTCAGGTATGCGATGCCGTCCAGCAGGGCTTCCATGTCATTGGTGGTGTACATGTTTGCCAGCCAATGTAGCGGATGGTGGCTGTCAAGGTGTTGTTCGTAAGTTGTCCCTTGGAGGACCATGATGGGGCATGCTGGGTGACATTCGATGTAGCTGTTCTCGATGATCCGTCGTGTGGAGGCACAGTGGTCCCATTTCAGTGCGGGTGCGATGTTGGCCACATACGCCATGCCCCCATAGGCAGAGCAGGCCCTGTTGTGTGCGTCCAGAGGGAGGAGTAGTGGTAGCAGGTCCGCCTTTAGACATGCCGGGTTGGAGAGGCACATCTCCACGGGATGCTGGTAGGGACACCTCCGACAGTAGAAGACGGGCATGACGCAGCTGAACAATGTGATGCGGTAAGTCAGTCGGTAACTTACGTTCAGCAGGGACAGGAGATCGCATCCCAATATATGTATCAGGTTGGTTTTGTACAGCTTGACCTGTCCGGCGTAGTTGGGTAGGTGTGTTGCGGTTGCCATTTCGCAGCGGTGCGTTGTGGTGGCGTGCTCCGGCTGTGTGTGCAGTCTGCAATGTGCACGCTCCGAGGTTGCTGTGAGCTCTGTGTAGTCGTAGGGGGACAGGACTTGTGTTCTGTTGGCTTGTGCGGAGGACACGGGCCCTCATCCCACATGCTTCTCAGACAGTTCAAGGTCAGTGATGTGTGACTCCTTCCAATTAACTTGCATGTGGCCGACATGGGGGAGTGTTTTCTTTTTTCTTCCCCGTCCGTTGTGTGCTTCTGTGATATGCGCTATCTGCCCTGTGGTCGGTCTCCTCGGCATGCCTGTGTTGGTCTTTTCTTGGACAATGGCTGTATTCACCGGCTTCTTTCGTAGGGCTGTGGTTTCGGAGTTGGAATGGAAGGTCATTCAGTGCTGTCTGCTCTCCCTTGTGTGGGCGGCAGGCTGCCTTTCCGCTCTGCGTTGGGCCTTGTGTGTGAATGTTATTCTTGGGCCACCTGTTGTCGGTCCCCGGGCTCTTTGGTGTTCCGTTTTATATGTCTTGTTCATATGTGCAGGGTGGTATGGGTGTTTCAGTGTGGTACTGGCGTTCCTCTTCCCGAAGGGAGCCCTGCTTCTCCTAGTTGGTGTTGCCGCCGCTGTGTGCTACGCCATGTTTGTTACACTGGGGTGTGTCCTGCTGTTGCGTGACTTCACTGACATGTGTGCGTCGGTTGTGTGGCGTTGGGTGTTGTCCGTGAATTGGGCGTTGGGGACATGTCTGTGGCAGGCCTGTCACGTGTCATGTGCGTTCGGGGTGGGGCTGATGTGTGTGCTGCTTGGTTGTGTCCCTGTGTCTGTGTGCGACGCATGCATGGCGCTGCGGTTGGCCTCTGCGTTGTGCGCATGTGTGGCGGCGTCATCGCCGCTTTGGGGCCGTGACGGGGTCGTTGGTTCCTAGTCCCAGGTGGTGTGTACACATGTGTTACGCGATGTTACGATTTGGCCTGTGTGTCATATGTGGATGCAATGGTGGATGTGTAGTGTACACGCGGTGGTGGGGGTTGTCCGCTTTTTCCGCCCTTGCACTGTGTGCGCTGTTTGCGTGCACTTGTTGTGTGTGTGCCTACCTGCGTCTCCGCGGTACGTTGCGTCCTTGGTGGTGCATCAGCAAGAGCATGGGGAGGGCCTGCAGTGCTGGATTCATGCTCGGGGAGCCGCTTCTTCGTTGTCCGTGCTCGGCGTCCGTGTTACCGCTTCGGTTTGTCGTACGGTATCTCTTAGCCGTGGGAGCCGTTTGTTTGCGGCATCGTAATTTATACGCCGGGCGGGACGTGATTTCGTCGGACGGTGTGTGTCAGTTGTGCTGCGCCGCTACGTGTACGGACGCACTTTGATGGCGGACGGTGTTGCTGGCTTGCCGGCGGTGTTTGGCCTACTTTTCGCATCGTAATTGGGCGGGCGTGTGGACTGCTGCGTGCCGGCGGTAACTGGTGGTTTTTGCATCCGCCAGCACGGCGGTTGTGCTTCTGCCCGCCATTGTAATGACCCCCTAAGGCTCTCAATCCTTGCTGGGGCTGCAAAGACTTCCCTTTATTCGAGATAGGGTCAAGTTGTACAACAAGATAATTCAAAACTGTTAAGTAATAAAATGGTGAGATGCCAGGTTTGAACATTTAAAAATGATAATATGAGAAAGTACCTTTTGGGCAATGACACGCAATCCAGTCCACTGAGAAAAGGGGGCAACTCTTGCCCAAAGTTTTTGGCTTCGAGGCTCTCCCTGATTAAAAAGGCAAACCTCGAAGAAAGTGTATGTAAAGGCAGTGCTTAACAAACCAACATTACAACAGCACTATAAGAAGTAAGTAACTTCAATGCCCAGAACCAGGTTAAGCAAAAAATAAAATTACAATTTAAGAAGGAAATTAAGACAAAAAACTGGCAAAATCAATAAATGAGTTTTTCAAAAGTTAACAGCAAAAGAAAATTAACACCATTACACAATCAGTGGTAACAACATGCAACATTCAAAATTAATCAAAAATCAAAGATTAAGGGAAAACATCATCAAAAATAAATGCTGAAAAGCATTGCATCAACGATCAAAATAAAAATAAAAAGTGATTTCAGCAATGATAATTACAAGAACATAAGGGAAACCAATCCAAATCTAAAATATTTCAAAAGAAAGAACAATTGCAATGTTACGTTACAAATCATTGGGTAACCAAAATTTTAAGAAATCAAAATTTGGCCAAAGTAAATGAATAGTAAACACAATAATTAGAAATGTGCCTATGAAAAATAATAGTAAAAATATTGCATTATAAATCTGTTGGGAAAAATAAACTATACGTAAAATGATAGCAAAAAAGGTAAACCTGCCGAGCACCTACGCTCCCTGTAGTGGACATTCGAGCTCTTCAAGTTGGATAAGAGGTGGTGATTTACCAAGGTGAAACTGAAAGATGTCCAAGGTGAAGGATTTTACCTTTGTACTTTGTACTTAGAAGCTTTTATCGAAGTGAAAAATCTAGACCAATACCCACGAAAATATTTGGGATTCCAAAAATGTTTCTGTTTAAAAAGTTCGGACTGGGAGAACCCCGGACGCCGAGGCAAGGAGCTCACACGCAATGTGTGCTGCACAGTGACAGTGGGAATACAGTGCACAGTGGGAATAGATGCTGTTACATAATCGGTGCTGAAGTGTTCCAGCACAGATTAAAAATGGTTTTAAATCGAAATTCAAGATGAAGTTCACTTTAGGATAGGTGGCAAGTAAGGGTGCTCCAAACCATTTATATAACCTGAATTGTTATACCATCAGCTGTGTACAAAGTTTTTATATGGATAGCACTTCACAAAATCACTCTTAGCTTCCAGGAGTGACTACATAAAAAAAATAAGGAGTCTAAACGAATATTTAGAACTGTCTGTACAAATAAAGTCGTTCAGGATCAATACTTTTTATAGAAATTATAGACAGCCTTTTATAAAGCGGTGGATGCCTCGGAGGGTTCAAAAACAAGCATAAAATATGCTTGAATGGAATATTCCCACGTTTATCATATAATATTGCAGCATTATTAACTGCAAAAGTCAGTTGATAATGCTAGCTATTTGCCAGAGCATGACATATTTGTCTTTGCTACAACAGAGGCTATTCTAAATAGGAAGGTTTTGAGAATCAGCGTACCAGGTGTAACACACACCAATGAGAAAATTTAACTTACGCCTGTTTAAATTTACAGGTATTTTTGTCAATTTGTCCAATGTAAAATATAAACACTTTACGTAACTACAAATCAATGCTGCACAGCCTCCTAGTAAGCCATGCTCTAATGTCCTACTTGTAGTACCACTACAAAAGTAAGACTTAACCAAGCCCTGGCTTACATCCAAGAGGTAGACAGATTGGAGTTTAACCATATGGGGGTCGATTCAGATTCGGGCCGGAAATTTCTCCGACCGAGCCGGACCCGGAGAGATTTCCGACCGAATCGGACCCGTGCAGTCCGACCGAACGAGTACGATGCGGCCGTATGTTATCGGACTCGAGTCGGTCGGACTCCCATTGAAGTCAATGGGAGCCGGTCGTACAACGCGTACGCGGGCTCCCATTGACTCAATGGGTGCGAGTCGGACAAGGCGCCCCTACAGCGGGTGCGCGGTGAAGTGATTCGCGCCGTACACGCACAGGTAGGGGGACCCACGGGTCCCCCTGTGTGCGACTCGCGCGGCTACGCATACAGGGGGTCCGACACGGACCCCCAAAGTACGGCTCCGACAGCTCTTTCGAGCCGGAGTGCGCGGCTCGGTCGGACTGCTCGCGGCGCGCATCGTACTTACCCGGCCGGGGAACGTCTCCATTGCGCGGTGCGAGTCGAGTCCGAGCGAGTCGGTCGGAGCGGTTCGAGCCGGGAGCGAGTCGGTCGGAGCGGTCGGGACGCCCGGACGAGTCGGTCGGTGATTTCGCATCGTACTCGCTCGGCCGGACCCGCGTACGGTTCGGTCGGGAAACAGGGCTCCGAATCGGATCCGGTAAAGCCGAATCCGATTCGGAGCACTACCGGCCGAGATCGGAATTGGCCCCCTAGTGTTATTATCAGTCCCCTATATAATAATTACGATGGGGAATCTCTGCAAATTGGTAATCGGCTTCATGCTCCTTTAAATGAGGAGCCATTAACACATTGATTAGTTATTTGGGTACTTACATAGGGAATTCTTATCTCTTATCAATTTTCATTTCTCATATTGAAATGCTGTCTTGGACACCTAAAAAACATACAATCCCAACATATCTAGGGGCAATAACCCACCATTTGCTGAAATGTTGGGAAATTTGCTGAAATACCCTGCTAGCTGGCTACAAAACCCGTGCTGTCGAGCAACAATGTCAATAGTTGACGTAGTCCTAAATATTTTGAGTGCTTTGAGTTCCAAAACGATTATGGGCCCATAATGCAGTCCGACAAATAACATTGATTCAGGGTTGGAAATAAGTTGGAATTATTTAAAGGTCATATATATTGTTAGTATATAAATGATTTTTAATAAAGTTGGATCTAGTTACAAGTACTGGATAGGATATTTTTTAAAGTTTGAATCGTTGGCTACATAATTATAAAGTTATTTAGATACGTTCTTTTAAAATGAAGATTGGATTAGTTAAGTTGTAAGCTGTTAGAATGTTGCTTTTTTAAACATTAAATGTGTCGTTGCATTCTAAATGTATTTTAGGAGTTTCAAAATGTTGAAGTTGTTATTTTTAAAGTTCTAAAATATTGTTAATTTATATTAAAACATTGCCAGTGGTAGTTTCATGGCATGATACACATTTAGATATTTTTTAAATGAGTGAAGTTCAACAACAGTTGAAATTGGAAGGTAAAAAGTCCAAGCTTTGGAATGGTCTACAAATGTTGGGCCAGATGTACTAACATTGGGAATAGCCATTTCTAAATTGTTATTTTCTCTGAATCACAATTTGGAAATCGCTATTCCTAAAGTATGGAAGTTTTAACTTTAAATTAGTGATGCCTAGTGGGTCGCAATTTGACCTACCTCATGAATATTAAGAGGTAGATCACAATTTGTGATCCATTAGGAAGTGGCCCCATCACAGGGATGGTGGCCTACTTGGGTCAGCAGACCACCACGGCTGTGATTGCTTTTTAATTAAGCTTTTTTTTTATGTATCCCAATCACTGCCGCCTCTTAAACAAACTTTTTTTTTATATTCACAAAGGGGAAGGGGCTTCGAGGGGAGCCCATTTAATTTACGAATGGGTTAAAACTACATGTCTGTAGGCAATATATTATTAATTATTAATTAATATATACTATTCAGATTCGGTATTTGAAAGGGATGCCCCTTCCAAATACTGAATCAGTATTTGGTTCCAAACACAAATTGTGATTCAGTAACGTGTTACAGAATCGCAATTTTAAGTTAGTACATCTGAAAAGGCATTTTTGCGGTGATAAGCAGCCCGATTGCTGATGCATAGTGAAGCATAGTGTTTGAATCAGTGAGATAAAATCAAATATTGTCAAGGTGAGAGACAGAGAGCAATGGTCTTTGGGAGTGAGATAAAGAAGGAAGGAGAAAGAGACAGAATGAAGAGAGGGTGGGTGAGAGCATGTACATGGAGGTTTGGCACTGGTGAACTTGTGCATGGTGGAGGATGATTTAAGATCTCAGTGTCTCAATGCTACCTTTCAATGATGTGGTGACAATCAATGAATGGGCTGGCTAAGTGGGGTGTAGATCGGACAAGTGGCACAGGGGCTGGGTTTCTGATGTTAAAGTACAGCTTCTTGCTGACACTCGATACAACATGCTTAATGTGTGTTACATTTGTTGAGGTTTCTAAAATCTAAGACATCAGATTGGTGAGTTTGTATAGCTATAGGGATGGCTTAACTATCTGAAGACTCAGCCTGCAAACTCTGTCACAATGCCATTTCTTGTGCCACCTCATCTCTGCCTCCCTCTTGTCACCTTTGGCAGCCATTATGACCCTCCTTCGATGGCCAGTGTACAGAGTTCAAGCTCGGGCAATGTCCAGCTACTCATGTGTAGTGGAGAAGATAGACGTGTGTGGTGGAGAAGAGAGAGGAGCGGGGTGCACCAATATACCTAATTCTACTTGTGACTTTTGGGAGTCCTAATATTGGTGCATAGAGCCATCCTCCCTGCATTTTGACATTTTGCCTTACAGATTGGAAACTCCTAGCATCATCACAAAGGGCAGCATTGTATGCTGCAAAAAACAGCCATGGAAAATTGGAGAAGAGATAGGAGGATGGGATGGGCCAAAGAGCCAACATTTTAGTGAAAGTAGCACACGCAACAGCGGTATGCTTGCATGACCAATCACTGATATGCCTTGGAGAGAATTCAAACATGGCCTCCAATTTTTGTTTATGCATAATTATCTGGAGGTCTACTATCTAATCAGTGGCAAACAGGCTTGGTGTAAAGAGCAGCCTGAGCCAGACTTAGGGATGGGAGGGTGGCGGATTAAAGTTATCAACATTTGGCTCACTTAAATGGTTGAGGTGAAGAGTACTGTGGGTAATCATGAATTTGGAACTCTTTGATGCTCTCTGGTGCAGAGCCTCTGCCTCCACAGCTGTACACGTCTGAGCACCTAACTTGAGACCACTTGCAACTCTAACATTCAGCAATATCACTCTGCATCCATCATCTGCAACTTTTATTCTGAATTTCTCAGTGAGATATGAATCTACCTCTGCCTTTTTTCCTCCCTGTTACTACCCAGTAAATACCCAGTTTGCCATCTTGCTGCACACATCACCTCCAGTCAAACAGAGGGAGTCACCTGTCCAGCTAGCGCAGACCTAGTGTAGATTTTGCCTTTGCTACTTATGGCCATAGTAAAGATCTCTGCTCCTTTTATACAAAGTACCGTCCGCTCTACATGCACTCCTTTGTCCTAATGGCCCAATGAAAGTTGCAAGTGGGAATGTGGTTTCCAATTTTTAGGGCAGTAGACCTACTTTTTCAGTGGATCACTAATATCTTAAAACTGTAAGTAAAAGGCTAGAGTTGTCAATGGAATGGTAGGGTATTGTTCCCTACAATACTTTCTCCAGCTAACAAGAGTAATGCTTAGTGTTGTTGTGCTACCCCAAGCTATAAGCTACAGATGCCAACCCAGTTTGTACTGCTTCACTAGGTCATGTCGGTGGATTATTCAGTCTTTCTGTGCTTCTGGGACAGCGGATATTCCTATAGGAAAACATAAGCCAATTATTTTACTTCATTTAATAACAATGGATTTCCTGACGCACTGAAAGTGCAATGGAAATGTTACATTGGAAGCTGACAGTGCTAATTTAGGGAAGAATGCATGTATCCATTTGCGTAAAAGCAAGGTGAAACAAAACAAGATGAAAATTTAAAGAAAGTATCATTGGAAATAGGAAGTGTGCAAAAATGACTGCCTCAGCACTCAGGTACACTATTTGCAGTGACTCCAGTTTCTAGTGATGGTTGGAGAGAGATTTTCCGAGTGCTGTGTCCATGTCTCTGGATTTCTTAGGCTGGCTGGGAGCCATCACAAAGGCCAGATGAGCAGCAGGATAGGCCAGTAAAGTGGAAGCAGATAACACAGGCAGAGCTCAACTCCACATTCTAGCAGCAACAGTCCATGCAGACCTAAGTCTATGAGACGTTTAAGAAATTGGAGGGAAGATCTAGCATATATGTCAAACTTTATGGCAACAGTCCACTGCCAATTAGTGTCTGTATTCCAAATTCCAGCTAAGCAGGCGGGGCAGATTGCCTCCTCAGGGACGTTTATGGGGACATCCTCTTCCAGAATGGGTTGGGTTAGCTGCTGCATGTGTGCAGCTGGCCAGGTACATGCTCCTGGGGCCTGTTCTGGGGGGGAAGCTTTTGTGTTTGCAACAGACTGCCATATAAGTAAAGAACAGCAGTAGAGGAAGTGTGGGATTGAGCTGTCAATTGTTGACAGGATTCATCTCCATTTTGCAAATACCAAACGTACAAACCTGCAGATGCTGCCTACATGTAACCTTAATTATAGGTGCACTGACAGAGATCCCACAATTATCTCATGAATCCACTGCATGCAATGTTTATTGGCATTTTAAACATGGAAAATACAGGTGCCCCAAGCCTCTGGACTTCATTTACTCATAGAGGTCAGGAGGGACTTTGGTGGTCCTACAGCGGACGGTGCAATGCACTGTCTGCTGTAGGACTGCCAAAGCTGTGGTGCTGCCGCCCGCCAGATTACGACTTCGATCCTGGTCTGGCGAGCGGTCCTGCGGAGTCTGTTAGACTCACAGAAGAGCCTAACATTCAGATCGCCGCTGTCAAAGCGCAAACAGCACTTTCCTGCATGGTGTGGCATACATGCCACACCGTGCAGGAAATGGAGGTGCAAATTCAGTGCCCCCCCACATGCACCCCAAGGCTCAGGAGTGGCAGGGGGCCCTATTAGAGCACCCTTAGTGGCCTCACTGCCACCCTTTTCATGGTGGGCTCACCACCATGTAAAGGGTGGTGGTTTGGCAACTTATAACATGCTGGGCGGTGTCGCAGAGGCACCGCCAGCATATTACTATGCCTGAACGCCACTGCCATGCTGCAGGATCCTGGATCACGGAGGAGGTGGTGGTCCTGCAGTGGTCCGACCGCCACACTCCTAATGTGGCGGACAGTGCCGCAGTGTGGCGGTGGTCGGACTGCCACCGCGAGTACGGCAGTCCTATGGACCGCCATACTCGTAATAAGGCCTTAATTCTTAGAATACAGCATCGAGTTGACACTAATCATTGTAAAGAAAAAGAAACTCTATATAATCTGTATTTACAAAATTGACTTTTTCTGTACTGCATTAATAAATCGTACTAGAGCAATCGCAGTGTCAAAACTTTTAATTGCAAATAAAGTGCTTATTGCCTCCGTTCTTGATAAACTTTATATATTTTAAAAATTGGGCGACAGGTTTGTATTTTTAACTCTTTAAAATGCAAACAATTAAGTAACATAATGACATATTCTATTTCACTCCTAGCTTGCATGGACAGTCACCCTTACTATAACAAGCCCTACTGAAAAGGAAAAGCATTCTCAAGATAGTGTCTGTTGGACATGGCCCTCTATACAGGGTAACCCCCAAATGTTTTACCTTTACCCTCCACTTTTTGCTGAATTTGTTTCTTACTGGCCTTAGGACTCTGTGCACTTACCACTGCTAACCAGTGCTAAAGTGATTAGGCTCTCTCCTTAAAACATGGCAGAATTTGCTCACACCCAATTGCAATATTTAATTTACTTATCCTAGTAAAGGGGTACTGCCTGTACACAGGGCCCGTAAATTAAATGCTACTAGTACGCCTGCAGCATTGAGTGTGCCAACCACTTAAGTAGCCCTTTAAACATGCTAACTGTGTTCAATAATTCGATATCAGCGAGCCCTAATCCCGGACTCCATATCTTCCCCAGACGCACTTCGAGGCAAGAAGTACAACACTGTACTAATCACAGATCGGTTCTACAACACCCACGCCTTCAGTGGTTCTTGTAGGAAGTAAGTTCGCACAACGCTTCTGAGCATGACACATGTACGAGTGCAATAGTTAGTCCACTCATTGATAATTGATATAATGCGCGCAACTCCCCTTAGGGGCCACTGGAATTGATAGAGCCTCAAGCTACTCACCTGGCCCTCTTTAAATAGGTAACGGTCTATATCACTTCACTGTGTGCCAGCGTTTAATTAAGATATGCTATCACACTGGGAGCACGCCCACGCTGTTAGTAGTTGAAATGTAGGGTACATATCGTAATTTCACTCTGTTCCCCTTTAGGTTCAGGTTGCTCACTTATTGTCCTGATGATGATCTTAAGTCCCTAAGATCGAAACGCCGTCGACTTCCACAACAGGAACTCTCTCAATTGTATTAACTTAAGCGAAGTTCCTACTCTGTTGTCAATGTGATGTAATGTTTTTAGAGTTCACCGCACCTTGTCACATTACGCACCTGTCACTTTATGTGAGCACCTGTTTACCTTGACTGTCGTTAACCATGTTTGTGTAAAATAAAATGTTTATTTTACACTACATATGCTCCCCTACTACTTTCGTGCTCCCTTAATGATTAATTGTCTACCCCAAAAAGTTTACCTTGTGTCCTTCTCGAGGACTCCACTTGGTTGTACAGGACCCGATTGGGCCAAATTGAACCGCTGTTTTTCCCTAAAACACATGTTAACCCCAGGTTCTTCTAACGGGGTACCCTTGTTTCACTATACTACCAACTCCACATTCTAGCAGCAACAGTCCATGCAGACCTAAGTCTATGAGACGTTTAAGAAATTGGAGGGAAGATCTAGCATATATGTCAAACTTTATGGCAACAGTCCACTGCCAATTAGTGTCTGTATTCCAAATTCCAGCTAAGCAGGCGGGGCAGATTGCCTCCTCAGGGACGTTTATGGGGACATCCTCTTCCAGAATGGGTTGGGTTAGCTGCTACATGTGTGCAGCTGGCCAGGTACATGCTCCTGGGGCCTGTTCTGGGGGGGAAGCTTTTGTGTTTGCATCAGACTGCCATATAAGTAAAGAACAGCAGTAGAGGAAGTGTGGGATTGAGCTGTCAATTGTTGACAGGATTCATCTCCATTTTGCAAATACCAAACGTACAAACCTGCAGATGCTGCCTACATGTAACCTTAATTATAGGTGCACTGACAGAGATCCCACAATTATCTCATGAATCCACTGCATGCAATGTTTATTGGCATTTTAAACATGGAAAATACAGGTGCCCCAAGCCTCTGGACTTCATTTACTCATAGAGGTCAGGAGGGACTTTGGTGGTCCTACAGCGGACGGTGCAACGCGCTGTCTGCTGTAGGACTGCCAAAGCTGTGGTGCTGCCGCCCGCCAGATTACGACTTCGATCCTTGTCTGGCGAGCGGTCCTGCGGAGTCTGTTAGACTCACAGAAGAGCCTAACATTCAGATCGCCGCTGTCAAAGCGCAGACAGCACTTTCCTGCATGGTGTGGCATACATGCCACACCGTGCAGGAAATGGCGGTGCAAATTCAGTGCCCCCCCACATGCACCCCAAGGCTCAGGAGTGGCAGGGGGCCCTATTAGAGCACCCTTAGTGGCCTCACTGCCACCCTTTTCATGGTGGGCTCACCACCATGTAAAGGGTGGTGGTTTGGCAACTTATAACATGCTGGGCGGTGTCGCAGAGGCACCACCAGCATATTACTATGCCTGAACGCCACTGCCATGCTGCAGGATCCTGGATCACGGAGGAGGTGGTGGTCCTGTAGTGGTCCGACCGCCACACTCCTAATGTGGCGGACAGTGCCGCAGTGTGGCGGTGGTCGGACTGCCACCGCGAGTACGGCAGTCCTATGGACCGCCATACTCGTAATAAGGCCTTAATTCTTAGAATACAGCATCGAGTTGACACTAATCATTGTAAAGAAAAAGAAACTCTATATAATCTGTATTTACAAAATTGACTTTTTCTGTACTGCATTAATAAATCGTACTAGAGCAATCGCAGTGTCAAAACTTTTAATTGCAAATAAAGTGCTTATTGCCTCCGTTCTTGATAAAACTTTATATATTTTAAAAATTGGGCGACGGGTTTGTATTTTTAACTCTTTAAAATGCAAACAGTCAAGTAACATAATGACATATTCTATTTCACTCCTAGCTTGCATGGACAGTCACCCTTACTATAACAAACCCTACTGAAAAGGAAAAGCATTCTCCAGATAGGGTCTGTTGGACATGGCCCTCTATACAGGGTAAGCCCCAAATGTTTTACCTTTACCCTCCACTTTTTGCTGAATTTGTTTCTTACTGGCCTTAGGACTCTGTGCACTTACCACTGCTAACCAGTGCTAAAGTGATTAGGCTCTCTCCTTAAAACATGGCAGAATTTGCTCACACCCAATTGCAATATTTAATTTACTTATCCTAGTAAAGGGGTACTGCCTGTACACAGGCCCCGTAAATTAAATGCTACTAGTACGCCTGCAGCATTGAGTGTGCCAACCACTTAAGTAGCCCTTTAAACATGACTCAGGCCTGCCATTGAAGCCTGTGAGTGCAGTTTTAAACTGGTGTTTAGAGTTTGCCAAGTGAACCCTTTTGCTAGGCCCAAACCTTCCTTTTTATTACATAGAAGTCACTCTAGGATTGGCCCTGAACAGCCCATATGGCAGGGTGCACTATATTTAAAACATAGGACATGTACCTTTATGTTTTACATGTCCTAGTAGTGAAAAACTCTTAAATGTGTTTTTCACTACTGCAAGGCCTACCTTTCCTATAGGATAACATTGGAATTACCGTATTACATTTTTTGAGTGTAATTTCCAACAATGGGAATTGGTATACAGTTCATGTTTGGTGTCTCTGGAATTCTAATTTAAAAACCTAACTTGTGTTGAAGTCGGATTTTTAAATTACAGTTTGTGACTGGAGCGAAGCTTTACCCCAGTCTAATTTGGAACTACAAAATGGTGCTCACTGGGACAGGGCACAAAACAAGCGAGCACGCACAATCTGCTTAGAACATTAATTATGTTGAAAAAGTGATAAAATGGTGTGCATGGACTCATCTTTCATACCTTTATAAAGTTGGCATTTTCCTGCCTGAGCCAATTAGTGCCTGTAGCCTGTCTCTGGTTTCATGGCTGGATGCAACTGACAGTTGGGCTTTGTGTATTCCTCCTAGACAGCAACACACAATAGGGAGCTTAGGTGTGCCTGGATGGGCCATCGCTGGCAGGATGGAAGGGAGGAGCAGGGCACAGCCCCACTTCCACCTAAATAGGCTGTGTCCTGCCTCCACACAAAGGGCTGCATACCCCCTGTAGTTAGTCTGGAGCGAGGATAGGGAAGGCAGGATGCCTGGAGACTTCAAAGTGAAACCTCTAGAAGCTTCTCCCCCACTACAAAGGCACAACTGGGTTAAAATACAGGGCCTAAGACACCAACTTTTCAGTACACTTCTGGGCATGTGGATTCTCTGCTAGGAAGAAGGACTGCTGTGCTGTTGAAAGGACTGCTGCACTGAAGCAACTGCTGCCCTGCGGTGCTGACCCGCTGACCTCTTGCCTGGAGAAGAAGAACTAGACCTGCAACTTCATCTTGAAACCAGGAGCCCGGAGGCTAGTCTGCTGCCCTCCTGGTCTGAGCCAGGGATATAAAAGGCTCCCCAACATCCTGCACCAGCCCCTGGACCCAGCTGCAGCAAGTCCCTGACCTCCAAATGGTGCCTCTTGTGTCCTGGACTCTTGGTGTGGCTGAAGGGTGCTGAAATGAAGGTTTTGGGCTCTTTGTGACCGCGAACGGGCCCGTTTGCACCGAGACCTTGCTGATCAAACCGTAAATCAGCACAAAGCTCTATCAGTCTGACTCTTCACACTACAACATTGACTGCTCACAGGGACTGCCAATGCAAAGCTGCAGCAACGCCCACGATGCCGGACGGCTTTTCGTGCTTCGCCATCAGCCTCCCACGATGCTCTCCCTGTTCAACACAAACAAGACTGTTGGCACAAACTTGAGAAGGTAAACTTCCGTGGGCTCAACCTGGTGACTGTATCCCACCTGTGCTCCATCACTGTCGGCTTGAAAGTGTGACTTTAACCAGGTCCAGCACGGCCAGATATCCAGAGTTGGCGATTTGTGCTTCTTGGTGTTATTTTCAAAAACCTCTTTAAAAATTCACAAACATTGCCTCTGAATTAAGGCTGACTGCTCTGCGCCAAGCTACCCGAGGGTTGAGCATAGGTTTAATTTAGGGTCTGCTTATGACTTCACTCTGAGAAGAATTGTGGTTGCTGCTTGAGAAGTGTTTCACCCCCTCAACCACTAACCCAGGTTCTTACAGGTTCTATGCCTAGTCGAATCTGCAAAATGTTGTTCCTCATTCTCTTATCCCAAATTTTAGTAAGATAAGAAAATGTTCCTTCATCTCCCAAATTTTCAATGGATAACAGGGAGAACAGATTTTTTAGTCAACAGATAGCCCCGATCTAATGACAAGCTGACCATCCTTGCTGATTCCCTAGGCAAAGATTTCACTTTCCCCTTTTTCATTGGCTTGTCAAGAAGATTAAAAACATTAAACCTGAGCTTAGAATTGGAAGCAAGTGTACCAATTTGGCGTGAAACAAATTCTGAATGAGACTGAACAAACCTCACAAGTAAAGCAGAAAATTTAGACCTGTTCTCATTTTTTTCAAGGAAAATAAGAACCACAGGGCACATGTTCAGCTAATAAGTCCCAAGAGGTCAAGCCTTGTTTGAAGCATAAAGCTGGGATCATTGCATTCTGAGGGGAAAAAAGAAGTGTTTTAAGACACATGCTTTCCGCACTATCCCAGCTAACTCGATTATCAAGACATAGCAACTCAACCCCATATAGGTCTTGGGGGACTAGTTTGCCTTGTATAATTTTTTTTAAAAGGTCAACTGATAACCCACCATATTGGACATGAAATCTTTTTAGAGCATTTGTGGTGGACATTAAAACTTTTTTTTAGAATGTTCATATTCATCTCCCATCTCAGATTTTCTTAGAAGCGAAGGTCCAGATACCTATACACCTTCACCTGCTCCAAAGAGACGTTGTTCAGAAACCATGCAAACCTGTTTGGACTACGTGAGAAGATTAAGGTTTTAGTTTTGTCTGTATGGGTCATGAGTTTATTACTCACAGTATGCATGAAGGACATTGAGTTTTTGCTGCAGGCTGACAGCAGTATAGTCCATGAGGACAAGGTCATCAGCATCAGACTGCATTCCAATGGTTTTCATAAAACCTATCTTTCTTCTCCAGTAGTCGGATTCAATACCTCTTTTTCCCTATAGCAAGCTTTTGATTGATTTTGTCACAACCCCCTTCTTACAGATTGTTGAGAGCTTTACTCGTCATGTTAACCTCCGCTTTTAGGGGAAAATGATTAAGACAAAACAAGGTTAGTAGGGAGATCAGGAATAACCAAAACTAAAAAGTAGCTTAGCTAAAACACATCCCTGTTGAATCCCATTTTTATGGGGATTTTATCAGACAGAATACCATTTCCATTTAGGTCCACTTGCACCCCATTTTGCAAATGGAGCTTTTGGACCATGTTCAGAAGTTGAAGAGGGATTTTAAGATCCTTTAATTTATTCCATAGTGTTGCACAGTCGACTGGATCGTAAGCAGCTTGAAAGTTGACAAAGAAACAGCATAATTTACCAACTGTGCTTACCAACTGACTCGCCATCATCCAAAGGGCCAGGCTGTAATTCCTGTGGAATAGTTTTCCCTAAAGCCTCACTGATCTCTCGGGATAATACATGCTCCAAAAGCCCAATTTTCAAGCTGTAATAAGAGGGTCTTAATATAGCTCTTTTAAGTTGTGTCTACCAAGGACATAAGACAATAGTTGACGGGTTCAGATCTATTGCCTTTCTTGTGGATTGGTTTTATAATGGAGTCTCATGAAGAGTCAGGCATGAGATCCATACTTATCACCCATTTGAGGAAGGGGATAAGAAGACTCTCCCACCATAAGGGGTTAGCTTTGAATAATGCAGTCGGAAGGGAGTCAGAGTAGCCAGCACAGGAAGGTTTCATTTTGCCAATTAAATTAGTAATAACCGTCACTTCCTGGGTGCTTGTAGGTAAGTAGGGAGCTGCCTGTTCCAGTTTGGATGTAGTTTCTGATAAGTCAGAATAACATCTAAATAAATCTGCAGTATAATCTACCCATAGGGATTCACAGACCTGGGCCTCAAGACTACTCAGAGAAACTGTTATTTCTGAGCTAACTAATCTCCAAGATAATGTAACCTTCCTCTGAGAAATTGCTTGGTTCATCAAATTCCAATGGTTGCCATTAAACCTATATTTCTTCTCCAGTAGGAAGATTTGATAACCTCTTTTGCCCGATTGCAAGCTTGTGATTGTTTTTGTCACTACCCCTACCTATAGAATGTTGAGAGCTTTCCTCACCAGGCACCACTCGCGATCGAACCAGACCAAAGTAAACCTTTCTCTGCTTGTGTTTTTTTAAATGGTATGATCTAAATTGGGCCTTCAGCCGAAACAGTACTTCTTTTACAAATGCATTGTACCATTCTAAATTGTGACTATTACTAGCAGTTTTATGAACAGGATCTAGATGTGTTGCTGTGTGTTGCTTCTTCCCTTCCTCCCCCTTGTCACTGTTGCTTTTCCCATTCCACCCCAACTCCTCTTGTTCGTGTTGCTTCTTTCCTCTCACCTCAATTCCCCTTGACTGTGTTGCTTCCTCCCTTCACCCCCATTGACCCTCCCGCATCATAGCACTTTTTATTACCTTCTCGCATCATATCCCTTTTTTAGAATTTTAAGAGCATTTTTTAAATTACTTTTAGCCATGCTGCACAGCAGCCATGCTGCTGTGCAGCATGGTTAAAAGACATTGGCAAAGCCATTAGCTCTCACATAAGCGAGAACTATTGGCTTTGCCAATGCTTGTTCTCTGTATATTCCTGCACACGCATAAGATGATCAGCAATCTCCTACCTTTCCCCATCATAATGCATAGGTTAGGCCTGCTGCATGACCTATGTCCAATCATTGTTATAACCTTGTTATCCCTTCACTTCAACTACCCCAACAGCTGTCCTGGATACTGCAAGTTTTCAAATATCATTCCACACAACTCAAGAGTGCATAAACAACTCCCCATGCTGTTGGAGCACAGCAAGTCCCTGCAAGTCCCTGTAGAGTTCTAAGGTTGGATTCCTTTATGGCACAATTAAAACTGGATCTCTTACTTCATGTCAGCACCTGTAACCTTGTTCATCTGCTCTTTCCTCTTGTAAAAGAGCTGCTAATATGTTAGCAAAATAGTGCTATAGTGTAAACGTGTTGGGCCTCAAATTAATTTCTGACATCAAAATATATTTTCCCAGAATAACCTCGGCTACCACATTTTGTTGCCTTTAGGTCCTCCGATGGATCTTGTTCTGTGCTGAAAGGGACTAGAATATTTATGGGATGAACTATTATCATATTAAGACCTGGAATAAGATAGTTAGCATTCATTCATTACCAAATGGATTTACTCAGGCAGAATCTGTTTAGGTTAGTTCATTTGGAAACAGGTAAAATGACCACAACAAATGAATGAAGCAAAATCAGCAGAATAGTAACTCAGTTGGTATTTTATCGCATTTGAAGAAATTCTTATGCCAAATTAATTTACAACTTGTAGAGATTTAATAAGCATTAATAAAGTAGTGACATATCAAGTTTGAAAGGAAATTTCTTCATCAGCCGAGGGAAATTGTATCATGAGAAATTAGTCCTTTAAAGCATATAACCCTCATACAAACACTATAGATGTAAGTTCAGAAAGCGCCAAATGACCAGTTCCAGTTCATGAACAAGTTTGTCTGCCCCGGTCCTCACTGCAGGGTCAATGCCACAGCTTTTGTCAGAAACCTTCCCACCAGAAAGGTTCCTCTTGTGCAAGCATACCAGCTGGCAACAAACGCAGTAATACGTCTCAGTTTGCGTTAGTTTCTGGAAGTCCAAATCATCAGTCTCTGTACCATATGGTGGGTCGAGAAGGTGACAAGAATAAGAACCACCCCTGTCCGCACTTTAGGCAATTTTACTCCATCAATTTCTGGTTTACACCCCTTGACATCACCAATTTGATCGGACCATTCTGTTCCATTGGTCAGTTTCGATAGGATGATATGATGTTGTAGGTAAAGTATACAAATTGGGAAGATTAAGTAATCCATTACTTTGCATTTTCCATAAAACCACTGATTTTTATTCATACCATTGGTTACGACATCTAGGAAGTAGGCGAGCCCATGCTCTCATCCTTTGTCAGTCCTTTCTCATGCATGTACTCTAGAAAGTAACAAATTTGTTGCAAGCCAGGTCAAGTAAGCTACAAGCGTGAAAGGAATTATTGAGTGCGAGAGCACAAGTAGTAACTTTACGAAAAGTTCTCATAGGCTTCAGACTATTCAGTTCATTAGTTCATACTAGGAAGGAAACGAAGTATGAGGCCTATACGAAATGCAGCCTGTGTGCGCTGAGTTTGTGCTAAAATATGAATTTCACATTATTGAATACAGTGCATTAGTTCTTAAATTAGGCAGGGCAATGACTTGTGATTACATCATGTAAGTATAAAGTACCCATTATAAAAAAAAAATTATAACGTCTCATTATTATTTTGCATACTGGTTTTGCAACTCTCTCCTCACGTTACAAGTTTAATAAATCATTCAATATTTGGAAGCATAGCTAAAGTAAACCTTTATGAAGCACAAAATAATATAGGAATTGTTTTTCTCATCAATATCAGTGCTCACATTACACATTCTAATGTTAATATTCATTTACTTAATACATAAAACGATTTTACTCATACACGTATAAGGAATTTCTAGGTTATTCGTCTGTCTGTTATTGTTCATTTATGCATAAAGTAAACATATACCAATAGCTTTATTAAACTTCTCATTAGCTCATCCGTGGTTAGGTATCATCACAAATCTACATCTAACATTCTGCATGCTTTCATGATGCAGTATCTAAATCAAACTTAATTTTTTGCATGTTCTTTAAGCATGATAACTCGACACGCACTTGTCATATCCGTAAATTATTGTCACAATCAATTTTTCCAGGGTGAATTCATAGAGATCAGGTGAACAATAACATTCAAGCTCTATCAATAGCATCCCTAAATTAGAACTGTACTAAGGTATGGTTTGTTCCACCGAATGCAGATTATGTATGTATTTGAATATGCACAACACACTAAGGTACCCCATTGGTCGCTTGTTGAACTCTACACATTTAGAGCCGGAAAGAACCCAAGAAAGGAACTCACCTAAGTTGTTTTACACACAAGAGGGCTATGGGATCCTTGGTGTGTTGTGCATTGACGAGGGATATAGTATCCTGTATTCCATTATTTCATCAAAAACCTTCACCCCCTCGATAAATGATGGATACATTTGGGGTTATAGGGCGTTTAGTGTATTTGTATATGCATGTGCTGGTAACATATTAACTAATTGTCACTCAATAACATAATGTATTTTCATTCAGTAATAACTAGGTGTATCACTTGAGGCATCAATCTTTGAAAAAAAATGCTTAGTTTGTATTATTCCACTAAAACAAGTCATCATCCAACAGAATACATTAGATGGAACATTTCAGAGACATTCAGCACAGCATAGATGAGACTTGTAACTGGATACTGCTCTAGACCTCTAGAGGCCATTGGCAAGGTAAACTGCTGGAATGTGGCCTGATGTGTGGATGGAAGTGCAATGGTAGTGGAGCATGAGGCTGGACTATATGGAAATTAAAGCTGCTGAGTTTGACTCCACTCACACCTATGAATTATAGAGACACCAAGCAGTTGGACCTCTCTGAAAATTGGTCTTGGAGTTTGGATTAAGTATCATTGTCTGAGCAAATTCCAGTGACTGAATTTTTTGCAGGCTTTCCATTCATCACCTTTTGTCGTTTTACTTGTTGCAACAAAGGCAAGACACATTTCATCATCATAGAGGATTTCCTGGTAGAATTGGATAATATTAAATGGTCATTTAACACGACGGTCACTGAGATTAAAATTTGTTGTTGATTTACTGCTCTCTGTTGAGGAGGATAGAGCTCAACCTGGAGACAGTTCCACCTGTGGCAACTTACCATCTTTTGAGAAGGATACTCTTGATGTACAACATCAAATACAATAAACAAATTTGAAAAAATTGGACAAGAGTTGCCATCCGCAAGAACACCTCAGTCAAAGCCTGTTCCGGTTCATTGTTTTGACTGGAACTCTGGTGGGTAAGGGCTCATGCATAAATTGATAAAGCTTGGACTTCACTACTTTTTCAGACACAGTGCAGGTGTTAAAGGTTATGTTTATGTTCGCAACCTGGGATGCGAGGATGTTGGTTCAATCTCTTGATCGAGGATGGCTATGGCATCCCCATGAATGCGAGTGGCCTAAGATTAGAGTTCTTATTCTTGATGGGAAGACACTGAAGAAAAGGTTGGGGGTGATATAAATTTACAGCCACTGTAGCTTGTGGATAAAGGTTTGGTGAGGTCAGATCACATGTGTTGGGAGGTAGAGATCAGAGCTGTGAAACATGATGATCTGAGGACTTTGCTAATAGTTTTAAAGAGGTTACATAGCTTGATTACTGCAGCTGCAATAGAAGCAGTACAGACATCATTTGAGGCTTTCACCAGGGCAGGGCCGGACTGGCAGTAGCGGGCACCGGGCGTTTCCCCGGTGGGCCGACAGGGTGGGGGCCGGTTTTGGGCCCCTGAGGGCCAGTTTTGTTACCGGGGGCCAGTTTTGCAGCATAGCTGCAATTTCGGCCCCCTGTAACAAAAGCGGCCAAAACCGGCCGTAGCAAACAGCTCGGCCGCACCCCCCAGCCCCCCCGGGTGCCGGCAGAGCATTTTGCCAGGGCCGGATTCGGTTCTCAGTCCGGCCCTGCACCAGGGCTTTTTGATAATGGCTTTGGGTAGCTTCTGGGATATGAGATGACCATGGACCAGAACAATGAATGTGTGAGTTGTGAGAGTGCCTGTTTCTTGTAGAAGCCAAGGCGGACATAAAGCTTATGGATGACTAGGGAATTAGCAGGGCACCTGTGTAAAAAGTACAGACAGAGACATACGGAACTGTAAATCCTGGTATTATTCTAAGAATCTCAACTGAAATGTAAGATATATTTAGCAATCAGGTAGTTGGGTGATAGTAACATTCATATAAAAGGCCAAGAGTTATGGAACTGTAAATGATGTTTTATTTAGCAACATTAGTTCATATACATTTGAATTGTGTTCTAGGTGCTGATTTATTTTGTTGTGGTATGTGTGATAAAATCCATGGGGCCCAACAGTATTCTTACAAAGATATTTGTAAGGAGGCCCTGGAGACAAAATGATGGTGTGCATACGGCACGTTTGAAAGTCTATGCTGAGTTTATTAACCTCATAAAACAGCGTATGGCACTCAGAAGAGACCACTCCCTCTGTATAAAGTATTTGTTATCCTCATGTACCACCCTCCACGGGTTAACCCAGTGCCACTAAGAGCTGGCACCGATGTCGAACAACCAGTGCACGGCTCCAGTGCCAGCTTCTTATATGTCACCATGCTAACACCTCTTAGACAATCCTCAGCCAGCTATGGCTCCACCGCTATGGCAGAGTAGCGTGCCCCCCCCGCCAGCTGCCTCAAAACGGCAGGAAAGGATAAATAAAACAATAATAGACATGTTTTATTATTGTTTTATTTTTCCTTTCTTGACGAGTCTTTGGGGGTGGGCCATGGGGATGACAGGCTGCAGGAGGAGCGGTAAGTGCACTGTGATCAGTGCGCATGATAGTTTGGCCGGCCGTCTCAGACCGGCCAAACCGTCATGCAAACTGAAGATGTCTCCAACCCGAGCTGTGTTGCCGGGTTGGAGACAGCAGGCACAGGCTCCCAGTCTCATTGGGATCTCAAATTCATAGTGCTCAGGCCAATCCTGGCACTGATTCCAGCAGCATGAGAAATCAAGCTACAGAAGGTTACCCGTAAACCCAGTAGAGACCAGGGTAATTATGTACAACATAAACAAAGTCTCGAGGGGTATCATTTGAAAGGGGAATAGTTAAAGAGCAAAATAAATTGCTGTGAAGGGCATAGGGAAACACAAGAACGTGGAGCGAGACGGTTTTTTATACAAATGCTTTCCACATATATTTAAGTAAATTATATGGTCAACACAAAAACAAATGAATCCATAAACAAAATGCACTGTGTTACATTAAATGTCATGTAACGTGTGATACCATGCACAAGTACTCGTGAAAGGTGAACGGCGAAAGTGACATGTGAAGGGGTATGTACAGCGGTAAAGGAGGCGCAAACAGGGTTACATATACAGTGTAATTGACTGGGATGCCTGTACAATTAATACACTTATGTACAAATTGGGATTTTCAGGACAATCACAGAGAAAGCGCCGTGAATTATGCTATGGGGGTCGACGGTGTTTCGGCCTGTATGCAATGTTAGGCGATCATCAGGACCAGGTTACAAAATTTCAATACAGTGCTGTACAAGGAAGTAAAGAGAACATTCAATGGAGGAGGAGGAGGAGCCAGCGACCATGATGGCCGCTCTGAACTGAAGCTCCGTGGTGGTCCCCGCTCTCCAGTATCCGGAGTGGCGCTTCGCCGCATCCAAATCTCACCGGACTTACCAATTCCGCAATTGAATGCTGGCGGATCACACTGAACTCAAAACCGCCTTTATGCATTCCTGATCAGCTGAGAGATGAGCTGCGGAGTCCCCGTACGGGAGTGAATTAAGATGGCGCCAGGAGATCTTCGCGACCACATTCGGAGGCCAGGAGCTGGATGCCGTGATGCCGCTGGTCTTCCACTTAAAAACCCGGTGGCGCCGCCCCCCACCACCCCTCCAGTAGCGCAGTCCTGTCGGCTGGGCCCCTGAGGGTAGCTGTTTTGGGGAATTTGCTGGTGGTCACCCCACCTGCCTCCGGGACCAGGGCCGCTGCTGCCTGGCATCCCGCTTCGCTTCTCTGGGACTCATGAATCTCTGTCCCTCGAAGAAAGCAGCAACGAGAATGCTGCGGCGCTGCTGCTCTCACCTGCCTTCCGGATCTAGACCGCTGATTGCCGGACATCCCGCTTTGCGTCTCCAGGAGGTTGGATGGACTCACGAGTCTCTTGCCATCAACAAGGGCAGCGACGGAAATGCTGCGATGCAGCTGCCCTGTACCGGTGAGCTTGATCCCCCTATTTCTTCTCCGAATCTGCGTGTCCTCCTGACCCTGCAGCTGCTCTCCTAGTCTGGTTTTGCTGCATGATGGATGCCTGCGCTGACTCTCCCTGATGATGACGACCCGTGAATGGTTTCGTCGACCTCTGACCTTCCTCCCGCCAGATCTGGTGGCTGCCTTCCTCATCCAGCCCTTCTCATGGGATTTGTTTCTTTTTCTTTGACCTTGTTGTTGGATTTCTGTTCTCCCGTAACCGCTCCATTTTGTTTTGAAGTTCTTGGATCCATGACTTGGATCCTCCATCTTGCGGCTACGCCTGAATCTCATGATCGATCCTTGCCGCTGGTCACCACCTTTGCCGCCAGCGTGACCTTTGCCTTAGTTCGACCCCTTCTTATGACTCACACACCCCTCACTTCTTGTTTTGGTCACAGTAAAGCACCCTTGTGGCTCGTTTCGGACCCATGCCTTTTCTTTCTTTTTCAACCCGACATAGTGATGGTATAAGGTACTAGATGTTGCTCTTTCACTGAACCCTTACCGGTTTATAGACTCGCATACTCTGCCTTTTGTTGTCTCGTGAAGTACTTTCCTCCATGACAGATCGGCCAGACCAGATCTGCTTTCTAATCCCCTTTACTTTTCCCCCCTCCCTCCATGATCCATAGAACTTGTTCTCTATTGCTATTAAATGTACTAAGTAACTGATGTAATTTTGAAATCACGTTTTTTTTTTCTCTAAGCTATGTTTATGCTCCAGGAACTTATGTAACCCTGTAACCCACTGTACACCTCCCTCATGTTAAGCGCTCTGATACCCCCCGGGTCAAGCCAGCGCTATATAAACCTTTTCTAATATACTTACCTCTGTGCCCGAGCAACGTTGGCCAAAGCCCTGTGGTACTGTCCTATGCAGTTTATTGAGGAGTTTGGCTCTGGTTCACCCCTCGACCGTCACCTACCCAGCCGGACATCGGACATTGTTTTCCTCGTCGGCAATGCCATTAGACCCTTTTACAGGGAGTGCCTTTCTCTACCAGCTTGACTCCCTTAAATGGCCCCCATAACTATGCCCTTGTCTAAAGCACTCCTACTCCCCTTATTGGGGATGGATCCAGCATCTTTGCCCTGGAGTCTCAGAGACCCCTCTGAGAGAGTCCACAGTGACAAGGGTGACACACATAGTGGAGGACTGGGATTGATCCCCTTACCACTGGGAGCCATCTCCTACCCTGCTGGACGTCGGACAATGTGTTTCCCGTTGGGTTTCCTACACCCTCCCCCGCCTCTTCCCTCCTTCATTCTTCAGAGTGTGCCCGTGACCAAAGCACTCCTCTCCCCTTGTTGGGGAGGGATCCAGCATCTATGCCCTGGAGTCTCAGCGACCCCGCTGAGAGAGTCCACCGTGACAAGGGAATCACACATAACTGAGGACTGAGAATGATCCCTGTCCTGCAGGGAGCCGTCTCCCACCCAGCCGGACGCCAGACACAGTTATTTCCCTGTCTCCACGCTGTGTCCCCTACCTCCTCCACCTCCGCTTCCCTCCTTCATTATTTGGCTACCTCCCTTTTTCCTTTCCTCTCTCCCCTGAATTCCTCTCCACCTGCCTGCTTTGTCTATCCTTATGCCTTATACTCCACTTAATCTCCCTCCCCTCACCCTTTTACATCACCCCTTACCCCTCTACACGCCAAGAACCAACGGATGTAATCTTGTAACTGTTTTACCTTCTGTAACAATGTGTAATTTGTTAACTATGTAACTCTCCTCATGTAAAGCGCTCTGATACCTCCGGGTCTAGCCAGCGCTATATAAAACTCAAGTAAATAAATAAAAAATAAAATAAATAAATGGTGGAAGTTAAAAAGAGGGACACATAGAGGGTATAGAGAGAAAAGTACATTTGCCATGAGGGCAAGGAAATGGGCCACACGTGAGCATAAGGTAAATAGAATAGTCGGGTCAATAAAGGGCCCAAACAGGTCAAATTGGGACAGGTAATTGCATAATTTGCACGATTACAAAACAATGATGTATCAAAGTACAGATGAGCTGAAGAGTTAGGGAGAAATAATTTGAACAAGCCAGCTAGAAAGAGTACGCCATTTAAGAAACATTATTGTGTCCAGGTAAAGTGCACCGTAAGGAGTGAGGACAAATGAATTCAGAATCCAGCCAAAGGGCATGGAGTCCGCAATTAGGAGAAAAAACTATTGTGTCCATGAGCAGATGAACGAGAGAGGTCAGGATAAGTGAATTAAGAAGTAAGCAGTGGGTCCGGGTGATAATAGACACATGTGAGAAGGTGAACACTTACTGGGTGGGTTTCACGGAGGGAATCCGGATGGGCGGCGTATCCCAGTGATAGGCGGAGAAGCGCTCTATCAGGAGTGAACTATGGAGGAAATTAAAAGGCCGGATTGAGGAGGGGTGAGGTGGGAGGTGGGAATTGGAAATTGGGAGATGAGTGAAGGAGGCAGGCACTTACTTCAACGAATCGGTGCGGGCTCGGAGGGGAAGAAATTCAGGAAGCGGTCAGCGTGAATCCATCAAGGACCGCGTGAATACACTTCGGGGGAGCTGCGTTTTCCTCTAAAAGAAAAACGGAAGAGAGGGCTGAAGGTGGGGTCCAGGTTGGGGGAGGGAACCCAATGCGAGGCCAGGAGAAACACTTACGTGAGTTGCGGGGAACCACAGACGGAGTCCGAGTGAGTCGAAGGGGAAAAGAGCAGCCGGGTTCAGTCTGCTTGAAGTGTGAGCGCGCAATGGTGAGCCGGCGTGAGTCCGGTGATGACTAATTAACCAGGTGTAGGGAGTCGTCTGGTTGTTTATACAACAGTAACGGCGTGCCCACAGTGACGTCGATGCGTAAAGGAAAAAATGGAAACAGAAGACAGACCCAGAAGGAGAGTGCATTGCAAAGGGCAATTTTGGGGAACATAGTACCGGAAAGAGCGATACAGTTTTACAGTCAATGTTACATTGGTCCAATTAAGAATAATATCAGCGATCGTATAGATTAACAATAAAAAAGAGAAAAACATATATAATTAAATTGATACATGAAATGCGAGTCATACCAGCACTTTTACAGGGAAATTCAACAGAGTTATGGGAAAATTATACAGATGAATTGGCATTAAGGACAAGGTTGATGATATAATCAATAACAAGTCAAGCAAGGTAGAGACGATACATCAGAAGGCATGATGTATTCGAGGGATGTATATATGTCTCTTATAGCAGTGTCTATATATTTTGCACATAAGATATCAAGTGAGCAGAGAAGGGTTGGCTGGGGCTCATTGATAAGAACGTATTCAGATACAGGGTAGATGTAGGGGAGATGGATGTACCTGGAAAAACAGAAGTCCAGAGGAAGGACGCAAGGGAACATCCTAACATGTAACGGTGTTGTTCCATTTGTCCAAAGTGTTGAGGCTGTGTTCGACTGTCTGGCAACGGGCTATCCACCTACACTCGCACCGGTTCAGTAACTGTTTCAGGTTACCACCTCTTTGTGGTAAGATAGGTTTGTCTATGACCTGCCATGTGATGTCCAATTCATTGTGGTTTTGTTCTTGGAAGTGTTGTACCAAGGGGGCATTCAGTGTTCTGCACCTGATGCGACTCCGATGTTGAATTATTCTGTCCTTAATCATCTGGGTGGTTTGCCCAATGTAATAGAGGTTACAGGGGCATCGAATGGCGTATATGACGTGGCCTGTATGCGATGTTAGGCGATCATCAGGACCAGGTTACAAAATTTCAATACAGTGCTGTACAAGGAAGTAAAGAGAACATTCAATGGAGGAGGAGGAGGAGCCAGCGACCATGATGGCCGCTCTGAACTGAAGCTCCGTGGTGGACCCCGCTCTCCAGTATCCGGAGCGGCGCTTCGCCGCGTCCAAATCTCACCGGACTTACCAATTCCGCAATTGGAATGCTGGCGGATCACACTGAACTCAAAACCGCCTTTCTGCTATCCTGATCAGCTGAGAGATGAGCCGCGGAGTCCCCGTACGGGAGTGAACTAAGATGGCGCTCGGAGATCTTTGCGACCTCATTCGGAGGCCAGGAGCTGGATGCCGTGATGCCGCTGGTCTTCCACTTAAAAACCTGGTGGTGCAGCCCCCCACCGCCCCCCCAGTAGTGCAGTCCTGTCGGCTGGGCCCCTGAGGGTAGCTGTTTTGGGGAATTTGCTGGTGGTCACCCGCCTGCCTCCGGGACCAGGGCCGCCGCTGCCTGGCATCCCGCTTCGCTTCTTTGGGACTCATGAATCTCTGTCCCTCGAAGAAAGCAGCAACGAGAATGCTGCGGCGCTGCTGCCCTCCCCTGCCTTCCGGATCTAGACCGCTGATTGCCGGACATCCCGCTTTGTGTCTCCAGGAGGTCGGATGGACTCACGAGTCTCTTGCAATCAACAAGGGCAGCGACGGAAATGCTGCGATGCAGCTGCCCTGTACCGGTGAGCTTGATCCCCCTATTTCTTCTCCGAATCTGCGTGTCCTCCTGACCCTGCAGCTGCTCTCCTAGTCTGGTTTTGCTGCATGATGGACGCCCGCGCTGACTCTCCCTGATGATGACGACCCGTGAATGGTTTCGTCGACCTCCGACCTTCCTCCCGCCAGATCTGGTGGCTGCCTTCCTCATCCAGCCCTTCTCATGGGATTTGTTTCTTTTTCTTTGACCTTGTTGTTGGATTTCTGTTCTCCCGTAACCCCTCCATTTTGTTTTGAAGTTCTTGGGATCCATGACTTGGATCCTCCATCTTGCGGCTACGCCTGAATCTCATGATCGATTCTTGCCGCTGGTCACCACCTTTGCCACCAGCGTGACCTTTGCCTTAGTTCGACCCCTTCTTATGACTCACACACCCCTCACTTCTTGTTTTGGTCACAGTAAAGCACCCTTGTGGCTCGTTTCGGACCCATGCCTTTTCTTTCTTTTTCGACCCGACATAGTGATGGTATAAGGTACTAGATGTTGCTCTTTCACTGAACCCTTACCGGTTTATAGACTCGCATACTCTGCCTTTTGTTGTCTCGTGAAGTACTTTCCTCCATGACAGATCGGCCAGACCAGATCTGCTTTCTAATCCCCTTTACTTTTCCCCCCTCCCTCCATGATGCATAGAACTTGTTCTCTATTGTTATTAAATGTACTAAGTAACTGATGTAATTTTGAAATCACGTTTTTTTTTTCTCTATGCTATGTTTATGCTCCAGGAACTTATGTAACCCTGTAACCCACTGTACACCTCCCTCATGTTAAGTGCTCTGATACCCCCCGGGTCAAGCCAGCACTATATAAACCTTTTCTAATATACTTACCTCTGTGCCCGAGCAACGTTGGCCGAAGCCCTGTGGTACTGTCCTATGCAGTTTATTGAGGAGTTTGGCTCTGGTTCACCCCTCGGCCGTCACCTACCCAGCCGGACATCGGACATTGTTTTCCTCGTCGACAATGCTATTAGACCCTTTTGCAGGGAGTGCCTTTCTCTACCAGCTTGACTCCCTTAAATGGCCCCCATAACTATGCCCTTGTCCGAAGCACTCCTACTCCCCTTATTGGGGATGGATCCAGCATCTTTTCCCTGGAGTCAGAGACCCCTCTGAGAGAGTCCACAGTGACAAGGGTGACACACATAGTGGAGGACTGGGATTGATCCCCTTACCACTGGGAGCCGTCTCCTACTCTGCCGGACGTCGGACAATGTGTTTCCCGTTGGGTTTCCTACCCCCTTCCCCACCTCTTCCCTCCTTCATTCTTCAGAGTGTGCCCGTGACCAAAGCACTCCTCTCTCCTTATTGGGGAGGGATCCAGCATCTATGCCCTGGAGTCTCAGCGACCCCGCTGAGAGAGTCCACCGTGACAAGGGAATCACACATAACTGAGGACTGAGAATGATCCCTGTTCCGCGGGGAGCCGTCTCCCACCCAGCCGGACGCCAGACACAGTTATTTCCCCGTCTCCACGCTGTGTCCCCTACCTCCTCCACCTCCGCTTCCCTCCTTCATTATTTGGCTACCTCCCTTGTTCCTTTCCTCTCTCCCCTGAATTCCTCTCCACCTGCCTGCTTTGTCTATCCTTATGCCTTATACTCCACTTAATCTCCCTCCCCTCACCCTTTTACATCACCCCCTAACCCCTCTACACGCCAAGAACCAACGGATGTAATCTTGTAACTGTTTTACCTTCTGTAACAATGTGTAATTTGTTAACTATGTAACTCTCCTCATGTAAAGCGCTCTGATACCTCCGGGTCTAGCCAGCGCTATATAAAACTCAAGTAAATAAATAAAAAATAAAATAAATAAATGGTGGAAGTTAAAAAGAGGGACACATAGAGGGTATAGAGAGAAAAGTACATTTGCCATGAGGGCAAGGAAATGGGCCACACGTGAGCATAAGGTAAATAGAATAGTCGGGTCAATAAAGGGCCCAAACAGGTCAAATTGGGACAGGTAATTGCATAATTTGCATGATTACAAAACAATGATGTATCAAAGTACAGATGAGCTGAAGAGTTAGGGAGAAATAATTTGAACAAGCCAGCTAGAAAGAGTACGCCATTTAAGAAACATTATTGTGTCCAGGTAAAGTGCACCGTAAGGAGTGAGGACAAATGAATTCAGAATCCAGCCAATAGGCATAGAGTCCGCAATTAGGAGAAAAAACTATTGTGTCTATGTGCAGATGAACGAGAGAGGTCAGGATAAGTGAATTAAGAAGTAAGCAGTGGGTCCGGGTGATAATAGACACATGTGAGAAGGTGAACACTTACTGGGTGGGTTTCACGGAGGGAATCCGGATGGGCGGCGTATCCCAGTGATAGGCGGAGAAGCGCTCTATCAGGAGTGAACTATGGAGGAAATTAAAAGGCCGGATTGAGGAGGGGTGAGGTGGGAGGTGGGAATTGGAAATTGGGAGATGAGTGAAGGAGGCAGGCACTTACTTCAACGAATCGGTGCGGGCTCGGAGGGGAAGAAATTCAGGAAGCGGTCAGCGTGAATCCATCAAGGACCGCGTGAATACACTTCGGGGAGCTGCGTTTTCCTCTAAAAGAAAAACGGAAGAGAGGGCTGAAGGTGGGGTCCAGGTTGGGGGAGGGAACCCAATGCGAGGCCAGGAGAAACACTTACGTGAGTTGCGGGGAACCACAGACGGAGTCCGAGTGAGTCGAAGGGGAAAAGAGCAGCCGGGTTCAGTCTGCTTGAAGTGTGAGCACGCAATGGTGAGCCGGCGTGAGTCCGGTGATGACTAATTAACCAGGTGTAGGGAGTCATCTGGTTGTTTATACAACAGTAACGGCGTGCCCACAGTGACGTCGATGCGTAAAGGAAAAAATGGAAACAGAAGACAGACCCAGAAGGAGAGTGGATTGCAAAGGGCAACTTTAGGGAACATAGTACCGGAAAGAGCGATACAGTTTTACAGTCAATGTTACATTGGTCCAATTAAGAATAATATCAGCGATCGTATAGATTAACAATAAAAAGAGAAAAACATATATAATTGAATTGATACATGAAATGTGAGTCATACCAGCACTTTTACAGGGAAATTCAACAGAGTTATGGGAAAATTATACAGATGAATTGGCATTTAGGACAAGGTTGATGATATAATCAATAACAAGTCAAGCAAGGTAGAGACGATACATCGGAAGGCATGATGTATTCGAGGGATGTATATATGTCTCTTATAGCAGTGTCTATATATTTTGCACATAAGATATCAAGTGAGCAGAGAAGGGTTGGCTGGGGCTCATTGATAAGAACGTATTCAGATACAGGGTAGATGTAGGGGAGATGGATGTACCTGGAAAAACAGAAGTCCAGAGAAAGGACGCAAGGGAACATCCTAACATGTAATGGTGTTGTTCCATTCGTCCAAAGTGTTGAGGCTGTGTTCGACTGTCTGGCAACGGGCTATCCACCTACACTCGCACCGGTTCAGTAACTGTTTCAGGTTACCACCTCTTTGTGGTAAGATAGGCTTGTCTATGACCTGCCATGTGATGTCCAATTCATTGTGGTTTTGTTCTTGGAAGTGTTGTACCAAGGGGGCATTCAGTGTTCTGCACCTGATGCAACTCCGACGTTGAATTATTCTGTCCTTAATCATCTGGGTGGTTTGCCCAATGTAATAGAGGTTACAGGGGCATCGAATGGCGTATATGACGTGGCTGGATCTGCAGTTCGTAAAGTTTCTCAGAGGATACGTCAAATCATTACATGTGAACTCCTTGGTGTTAAGTGTGGAGGAGCAGGCAACACACTTCTGGCCTTTATAGTGCCTCTTGATGGGGGTCAAGACCCCATGCCGATGCAATTCAGGAGTCATTGTTGGGTTTATTGGGCCAAGTGATGGCATGGACCAGGTGGTCTGATAGGTTGCGTCCTCTGCGATAGGAGAATAGAGGGGGATCCTGGAATATTTCAAGGGTCCTTAGGATGTTCCAATTTTTCTTGGTAATTCTGCAGACTTTGTTACTTGATGGGGAAAAGGTGAAAACAAAAGGTATACGGGTACTTCTGCGTTTTTCCTTTGGTATGAGAAGGGTTTCCCTGTGGTTATACCAGGCACTTTTGCGTGCTCTGGTAACCAGTTTCTTTGGGTAGCCATGTTGGATCAGTTTGTCCGTGAGGATGGCTGCCTCCCGGAAGTAATCCTTTCTCCATTTGCAGTTACGGCGGATCCGGAGAAATTGCCCAAAGGGCAAGCCATCCCGTAAGCCTTGTGGATGGAAACTCTTGTAGAGTAGGAGAGTGTTTCGTTCCGTAGGTTTCATGAAGAGAGAAGTTCCTATTTTCTCGTCTTCGACCTGAAGAGTAAGGTCCAGGAAGGGGAGGTTATTTTCTTTAGGGTCTGCCGTAAATTTAAGGTGTGGTTGGCATGAGTGGAGCCAGTCAAGGAAAAGTTGTAGAGTTTCTTTGTTGCCTTTCCAAATTAGCAAGATGTCATCGATATAGCGATGCCAAAATGTGATATGTTCCTTGAAGTGGTTGTGTTGTGTAAGGATCTTGGTTTTTCCGAGGTTGTGAACATAGAGTATTGCAAAATTGGGAGCGAAGCATGCGCCCATGGAGACTCCCTTAATTTGAAGATAAAATGTATCTTTGTAGAGGAAGTAGTTGTTGCTCAAAACAATCTCCAGAAGGTCCATGACAAAGTGTGTTGGGACACGTGTAGGTTGTGGACTGGATTGAAGTAGTTTCCTTATGACAGTGAGTCCTTCATGGTGTGGGATATTGGTGTATAATGATTCGATATCTAAACCAACCAGCAGGTTGATACCAGTAGTGAATGGAGTATCCTCAATCAGGTTGATTAGATCCATACTGTCTCTGACATAAGTGTCGGTGAGAGGGACAAATTCCTTTATTATGGCGTCAATGTATTTCCCAATTGGTTCGAGGATCGAGCCACAGCCTGAAACAATCGGTCTGCCGGGGGGATTAGTTGCGTTTTTGTGTATCTTGGGTAGAACATAGATCACTGGTGTGCGTGGATGAAGGTTGTTAAGAAAAAGTAATTCTTTGTCTGTGATGATGCCCAGTGCTTTGGCGCGGTTGGTAACTTGTTGGATCTTGCTTCTTATGTCCTGGAGTGGGTCAGAAGGAAGGGGACGGTAGTGAGTGACATTCTGTAGTTGTCGCATTATCTCGGAGTCATATGTGTCACAATCCATGATGACTATACCGCCGCATTTGTCAGCCGGTTTGATGATTATATTCTGGTTGGAAGACAGAGTAGCCAGCGCCTGTTTCTCAGTAAAGGTCAGGCTGTGAGGGACGAATTCATGGTCTGCATGAATGGTCTTGATCTCATGTAGAACAAGTTTTTCAAAGGTTAGAATTTCCGGGGGCACAAGTGCCACGGCAGGATGGAATGTAGAAGGTGGTCTGAATTGAGAGTAAACACTTCAGTCTTGGGATGGTTTGTCTGCAAAAACTTGTCTCAGTCTGATTCTCCTGAAGAATTGTAGGAGATTCTCTTGTAATTCGAAGAAGTTACTTCTGTCTGTGGGGACAAAGGAAAGTCACTTACTCAAGAGGGTAATTTCCTGAGACTGGAGGACATGTTTGGAGAGATTGAAAATAGATAATGTTTGATCAGTGGAAGGTGTGAGCTCAATTATTGTGGAGGTCCCCATTGGTAGAGTTTTGCGCGGGTTTGTCACTCTTCATTTACAGCTATCAATTTACAGCCACTGTAGCTTGTGGATAAAAGTTTGGTGGGGTCAGATCACATGTGTTGGAAGGTTGAGCTCAGAGCTGTGAAACATGATAATCTGAGGACTTTGCTAACAGTTTTAAAGAGGTTACAGAGCTTGATTACTGCAGCTGCAATAGAAGCAGTACAGACATCATTTGAGGCTTTCACCAGGGCTTTTTGATAATGGCTATGGGTAGCTTCTGGGATATGAGATGACCATGGACCAGCACAATGAGTGTGTGAGTTGTGAGAGTGCCTGTTTCTTGTAGAAGCCAAGGCGGACATAAAGCGTATGGATGACTAGGGAATTAGCAGGGCACCTGTGTAAAAAGTGCAGACAGAGACATACGGAACTGTAAATCCTGGTATTATTCTAAGAATCTCAACCGAAATGTAAGATATATTTAGCAATCAGGTAGTTGGGTGATAGTAACATTCATATAAAAGGCCAAGAGTTATGGAACTGTAAATGATGTTTTATTTAGCAACATTAGTTCATATACTTTCATATTACTTTTTACCTAGACTTTTGGTCTAGGTCCACTCTCTCCCCGCAGCTCCGCTGGGCCGTCTCTTGCCTCCAGACCCCGACCTCCTCCTTGGGAGGTTCGAGGCTGCTGCCCGCTCCTGTGCCTGCTGACCGCTCCAAATGGGACCAGACTGCCTGCAACCACCGTAACCTTTCTCAGCCGTTTTCTTCTTAATTTTTCCCTGTTGTGCCACTGTTATTGTGCCCATCTGTGTCTTGCTCTAATTCCACCACTGTTTTTATTTTCTCGTGCCTGCCTGTTCCTTTCGCCTTTCGCCGCTGCTGCCCCTGTGGCCCCTCCCCCCCCCGGAATTCCCCCCCGGAATTACCCTCCGGAATTCCCCCACTCCCGCCTCCCAGCCTCTCCTCCCTTCCACCTCCCCTACTTAATGGCGGCCGCTGAGCGGTTGCACAGCGGACGCGCGCAGCGGTCGTGCCGCCGTCGCGTCAAAGGTGCGCCAAAGGCAAGCCCGTCTGCGCCCGTCCGCGACCCGACCGCGGCCAGCGCCAGGAACTCTGGACCTCCCACTACCCATCGCTACGACACCACCACCCTCCTCGCACTCAACCCTGGAAGACTTAGAGAATGCCAACAGGCCTCGCCGAACACGACCCACGGCCAGTTCTCCTGCCTCCACTGCTGCCAGACCCTCACCGCCACCCCGGCCTCCAACACCGCCGACGCCAGCACCGGGGACACCCTAAAATGCATCCTCCTCAACGTACGCTCCGTACACAAACACGCCATGGAAATCTGGAACCTACTCGACTCTCTCTCGCCCGACATCCCCTTCTTCACAGAGACCTGGACCAACGCATCCTCCGCCCCCGACATCAGCACCGCCATCCCAGACGGATACAAGATCCAGAGGAAAGACCGCCCCAACCACCCAGGAGGGGCCTCGCCATCGCCCACAAGAGCACCCTCCGCCTCACCACCTCCAGCGAAACCTTCCCCTCCGCCGAACACCTGCACTTCCAGATCCAGATCACCCCCAAAGCCACACTCCGAGGAACCCTCATCTACAGACCCCCCGGGCCCCGAACACCCTTCGCCACCACCACCATCACCGACTTCATCGCACCCCACGCCATCGCCTCAGCAAACTACATACTCATTGGAGACCTGAACTTCCACCTCGACAACCCCAGTGACCCCAACTCCACTATCCTTCGTGACAACCTCGCCAGCATCGGACTTAAACAACTCGTCAACACACCGACCCACAGAGCAGGACACACCGTCGACCCCATCTTCGCGGCAGGAAACAGTGTCCAATTCAGCCACACAACGCAGCCGCCATGGACCGACCACCACTGCGTACACTTCGCCATCAACAAACCCAAGGCACCCAAACCAGCCCCACGCCCACCTCGAAGGAACTGGAGCAAGGTTACCGACAAGCAACTTAACTGCACCCTCACCCGAGACAACCACATCTGGGCACCCAACGCAAATGACGCAAAATACGCAGCCAGAGAACTCCACACCTGCATCTTCAACTGCGCAGACGAGCTCGCCCCGCTACGCAACCCCGACAGACAACGCCCCAGGAAAGCCACCTGATTCACCACCACTCTCCAAGAAGCCAGACGCACCTGCAGACGCCTGGAGAAAAACTGGAGAAACACCAAGACAACCGAAAACCACACCACCTACAAGGACGCCTTGACGGACTACCATAACCAGATCAGAGCAACCAAGAGGAACTTCGTTCACAACAAAATCCTGGCCAACTCCACCAACTCCAAGGAACTTTTCAGTGTCATTCTGGAATTCACCAACCCACGCAGCGAAGCCACAGACATCACACCATCCCAAGACCTCTGCAACAAGCTTGGAACCTATTTTCACCTCAAGATCAAAAACCTCTATGACAACTTCATCGACCATCCACCAGGTGCCACAGACGGCCCCCCGCCCCCCAGAAACACCAGCCAGCCCACCTTCTCCAACTGGACACCGATCACAGCCGAAGACACTGCCTCGACCATGAAAAGCATCTACTCGGGGGCCCCCACCGACCCCTGCCCCCCTCACATCTACCACAGAGCTGCGGCCGACATCGCACCCGAACTACAACGCACCATCAACACCACCTTCAAAACAGGCACCTTCCCAGACGACTGGAAGTGCGCAGCAGTCAGACCCCTGCTCAAGAAGCCCACAGCTGACCCCACCGACCTCAAGAACTATCGGCCCATCTCGCTCCTCCCCTTCGCAGCCAAAGTTGCAGAGAAAACAGTCAACAGGAAACTGACACGATTCATTGAAGAGAACGCCGTCCTCGACCCGTCCCAATCCGGATTCCGAAGCAACCACAGCACAGAGACCGCCCTACTGGCCGCCACAGACGACATCCGCACCCTCCTGGACCAAGGCCACTCCACAGCCCTCATCCTACTCGACCTATCAGCGGCCTTCGACACCGTCTCCCACCGCACACTAGTCGCCAGAATACACGACGCAGGCATACAAGGAACAGCCCTGGACTGGATCCGATCATTCCTCACCGGAAGAAGCCAAAGGATCAGACTCCCACCCTTCCTTTCCGACCCCACGAAAATCACCTGCGGAGTCCCACAGGATTCATCACTGAGCCCCACCCTCTTCAACATCTACATGGCCCCCCTTGCAGCCATCGCCCGACAACACGGCCTCAGCATCATATCTTACGCCGACGACACCCAGCTCATCCTCTCCCTCACCAAAGACCCCACCACTGCCAAACTCAACTTACAGAAAGGAATGCAAGACGTCGCAGTCTGGATGACCAACAGCTGCCTGAAGCTCAATGCCGAGAAGACAGAAGTCCTCGTCCTCGGTACCACCCCTTCTGCATGGGACAGCACCTGGTGGCCCCTACCCCCTCTGACCACGCCAAGAACCTCGGCATCGTACTCGACTCATCACTCACCATGAACCGACAGGTCAACGCCGTCACCTCCAGCTGCTTCAACACCCTCCGCATCCTCCGCAAGACCTTCAAGTGGATCCCCCCTGAGTCAAGGAAGACAGTCACCCACGCACTCATCACCAGCAGACTGGACTATGGAAACGCACTCTACACCGGCATCAACAAGTCCCTACTCCTCAAACTCCAAACAATACAAAACACTGCCGCCAGACTCGTCCTCGGCATCCCCCGACACGAACACATGAGCCAACACCTACGAAGTCTCCGCTGGCTCCCCCTGGAAAAAAGAGTCACTTTCAAAATCCTCACTCACGCCTACAAATGCCTACACAACAACGGACCCAAATACCTCAACAACAGAATCAACTTCCACGTACCCAAAAGAAACCTCCGATCTTCCAACCTCGCACTGGCCGAAACCCCGCGCATCCACAGAGCCAGAGCAGGCGGAAGATCCTTCTCTCACATTGCAGCCAAGACCTGGAACGAGATACCGGCAGACATCAGACGCGCCCCCTCCCTGAACACCTTCAGGAAGACCCTCAAGACCTGGCTCTTCGGCTAAACAGATCTGCGGACCTCCCCCCCTCGCCCCTCAGCGCCTTGAGACCCTCACGGGTGAGTAGCGCGCTTACAATTCCCTGATTGATTGATTGATTGAATTGTGTTCTTGTTGCTGATTTATTTTGTTGTAGTATGTGTGATAAAATCCATGGGGCCCAACAGTATTCGTACAAAGATATTTGTAAGGAGGCCCTGTAGACAAAATGATGGTGTGCATACGGCACATTTGAAAGTCTATGCTGAGTTTATTACCCTCATAAGACAGCGTATGACACTCAGAAGAGACCACTCCCTCTGTATAAAGTATTTGTTATCCTCATGTACCACCCTCCACGGGTTAACCCAGTGCCACTAAGAGCTGGCACCGATGTCGAACAACCTGTGCACGGCTCCAGTTCCAGCTTCTCATATGTCACCACGCCAACACCTCTTAGACAATCCTCAGCCAGCTATGGCTCCACCGCTATGGCAGAGTAGCCTTCCCCCCCCCCCGCCAGCTGCCTCAAAACAGCAGGAAAGGATAAATAAAACAATAATAGACATGTTTTATTATCGTTTTATTTTTCCTTTCTTGACGAGTCTTTGGGGGCGGGCCATGGGGATGACAGGCCGCAGGAGGCGTGTTAAGTGCACTGTGATCAGTGCGCATGATAGTTTGGCCGGCTGTCTCAGACCGGCCAAACCGTCATGCATACTGAAGATGTCTCCAACCCGAGCTGCGCTTCTGGGTTGGAGACAGCAGGCACAGGCTCCCAGTCTCATTGGGATCTCAAATTCATAGCGCTGAGGCCAATCCTGACACTGCTTCCAGCAGCATGAGAGCAGCGTTAGGATTGGCCACAGTGGAGTCGGGGTGCCTGTGCCTTCAGAGGAGAGGAGCAGAATAGAGCGACGCGGCTGGCTGCAGGTAAGTTATTTTTTTTATTTTGTTATTGTCATTTGTCGTCCGTCGTACCCCGACCCCTTCCCCACCCGCCCCGCCACTCTCAGACAACACCAGCCGCTACTGTTCCCAGCCCTTTATGCTGACACGCTCTTGATGACCAGTCTTCAATGCCATTCAACACCTATGGCCTTTCAACACAATACCAGCCAGTATAGTATGCACAACCCTTAATTGCAACCCACACTTGACCAACCTGCCCCGCACCACAGGGGAGAGCCTGTGCCAACCCAACCCTCACCACCTCACTGAAGAGCCTCTGCTGCCCCCTATGGGTGAATCCCTTGGGCACTTTCTCCCAGTGCCCCTCAATGGACAACAGTAGTGCCAATGAGGTTACTACACCGCGTGTGCCTCTTGGCATCAGTACCTGGGTTATTGCTGTCCAGCCAATGAGTAAGGTACTGCAGTAATAATAATTGTGGCACTGCACGATGATTCCAAGTTCAGGCATGCAGAAAATGCACTAGCACATGCTTGTTGACACTGTGGGATCACACACCTCCGGGCTATCACCAGCAAAGTTGTGTACATAAAGACATCTGAGAGACAAGACGGAATACATCCGGGTCACGGGATTATACAGCCTGTGGAGCACACACACAGTGTGTAACATTAATTTTTACATTAACCCTATGCGTCTAAACATCCCATTTAAAAGCACAGGTCTAACAGCTGACTTCCACCGGAGCAGTTTGCCATCATTTTATTTTCTGTTCTAGGTTTGTTCTATAAACAGACGGCGGGGCTGCTGCCCTCGCCCATCTGAAAAAGGCTCGAGATGAGAGACGGGGCCTGAATATAGCGGGACAGCTGAGGCGGGGTAATTTTACAGCCCTCTGTGCCTTGTCAGGCAGTGATGGAGGCGGACAGGCGGCGCGGGGAGAGCTTAGACCTCTAAAGGACACGGACAGGTGCCAGCTCGGCCGAAGGGGGAGCAGGCCGTACAAAAGGGAGAATGCAGGCCGTTTCAGGGCATACACCGGCGGTGGGGGAGGAAGGAGCGAGCCAGGGGAGGCAGGCACGCAGGAGGTGTGAGAGGAAAAGGCACTTTGAGAGGAAAGCCGAGGGGAGCTGAGAGCAGGGCACAGCACCAGTTATTGCTCGTGGCTGATAGTTTTATACGAATTCTCCATGTTTTTACTTAAAATAAAGGGCAGCATTGGCCCTTTGCAGCCGTCTTTGGAAACTATCGGCCCGTCCGGTACAAGCATTCCTGTGCTTTAAGGATGACGGACGGCGCTCGTTTTACTCTGTGGGAAATTCTGCAGATGTGAGAGCAGCCGCCGGCTTCCGACTGGACTTTCTCAGTATTAAACTGAGAAACCCACCCATGTGGCCTGGGTACCTTTGGGGGGAGCTGTGAAGGAAGCGACAGAGACGGAGAAAGGTTGGATAACATGCAGACAGACAGGCGGTCAGACGGACTGGGAAACCGACAGACGGACAGGCAGACATATAGACCAGCCAAAAGAAAGCCAGGCGGTCAAACTGACACTGACAGACAATCAGATAGACAGACATTCTGACAGGCAGGTAGACTGACTGACCAGCAGAGGCATTGTAAGCTCAGAGACAGAGAAATTGAGTTTCTATGCCCAACTATGAGCCAGGAAACCTTCACATTTCGTTTAGTGAGAGAACTCGGGCTGCATTAGTCCGAAATTGCCTAGCCTGATGGGGGGGGTTAGATCCTAAACGCTTTGAGAAGGGAAACGAGGAAGCGCCTGGCTACAATGAGAACCAAAGACGGTGAAGGAATTGCAAACACAAGGAATTGCAGCCTCCGCCGCAGGCGTGGAAGAGAAGCAGCGCTAGCTAGAAGGGGTGGCAGATGTGCGCTATGAAGGCAGTCTTCGAGGCCCCAGCATTAGGTCAGGCGCGCCAAGATGGACAACGCAACACTTCTGTGACCCCGCGGACCCAGGCGCGAGCACCTGACGCTCCGAGCATGGCAGAAGGACGACGCTTCAAAGTGCAGGTAACACGTCCTTTCTGGCCGTAGGGGGTGGAGGGAGCGGGCCGGACTAGCCCGAGGGACGGGATGTGACGGGAAGGGAGCCTGAAGTTGGTTTCGGGGCGTGAGATAAAAGGTTGGGGTGAAGTATCTCTAGCTCTGTAGACAGGCCCGGCTCCAGGAATTTTTATTAGGGTGGGCCAAGGGTGCATTTGGGTGGGCCACTGCAGGCTCGATTTGTCGCATATATGTCTAGGCAGGCCTGCTTCAGGGCCCTCCTTTATCTCTTCTTAGTCTTACAAGGCCCAGTAAAACGCACTCTTTTCCAAATCTCTTTCTAAATATTATCACTCTCAAAAAGTGTTTTTTCCATGTAATGTTCCTTTGATGGGAAGAGGAGGTTTCTGAGGTGGGAGTATCAGCAGTGCTTTAAATGGAAAAAAATAAGTACAGGTACTCATTAAATTGAGCTAGGGGCGTGGTAGTGGGCGGGGTTAGAGGCGGGGTGAGACATGATGATACAAAAACACTTCTGTTGAGTATTCATTTTGTCCTTGATAGTTGTCTCAAACTTTCCATATGTGCAGAGAAGGGCATTTACACCAGTTGCAGGGCATACCAAAACATGTGAGAAATGTATCAATATAAACAATGTGCTAACTCGTTACACAAATATTTGGAGCTTCTTAATGTCCTACTGTTCCTACTTACTTGCATTTGGTGCAATCCTTTTATATTCAAGAGTGCACACACATACACACAAAATAAGTATTCCACGCATTTATTTTCAAATACCTCCTGAGTGTCCCGATTCTCTTCCGCTCTGATTTCATTTCTCTCACACACAAACCTACACCCAAACAAGCAGACAAACACTCTCTATCAGTCTTCACATCTCTAACCTCTCCATCCCTCCCCTCACTTCTCTCCCATTTGTATCTAACTCCGTCCCACTCTCTTTACCCCAATTGTATCCTATCATTCTCTACCATCACTCTCTCTATTTCTCCGTACCTCTCTTACTCTTTCCATAGCTGTCTCAATCGCTTCCCCATCTCTATCTGCGCTTACCCCTTCTGTCTATCTTTTTCCCCTTTAAACTCTTCTCTGCTTCCTCTATCTCTGTCCCTTCACTCTTCACCTTCTCTCACCCCATTATCCATCTTCTTCCCCTCAGCAGACGGCCCCACGGTCGGTAAGATTTCAGTGGCAGACAGTAGCACTGCTGGGTCGTGAACATGTGCCGTGTCCAGCAGGGTAGAAGTCAGGGGCAGAACAATACTGACCTCTGATGGGAAGGTCAGTAGACCGCCTCTCACCTCACCTGGGCACGAGGGAGTCCACCTAGGTAATCCCCACCACTTCATCTCCGCCCATCATGGACTCAATGTCACAGCAGGCGGGCGGGGTGGGGGTTTATTGGCAGGGACAAGTGTGTCAGGGGAAAGACAGTCAGACCCCAGTGAGAGGCTAAGGGGTGAAAGTGGCCACTCCTGGGCAGGCTCTCCCTCCTCCCACTCATGCAGTCTGCACACATCACTGTGCCCCAGGCAGAAAATATCCCATACACTATCTAAGAAGACGTCCCAGCATGGAGGCTCGGCAGGGGGCTCTTGAGGACAATGAGAGCTTTAATCTGGGTGGGGAGGGAGCAGAGGCCCACTTGCCGCAGCAGCAAGCCTCCAGCAGGCCGATCAGGCCCCATCGTGCCTCTTGCCACAGCTGAATGACAGACAAACGGCAAAACGGCAAACATGCTGCTAAAAAACAGGAACACAGCTGGCCCTCGGCCCGGCCCAGCGCCCACCTGATCAATTCGACCCTGAGTACCGGTACTCTCCTTGGCAGTGGAGAAGTGCCGGTACTCAGCTTGGTAAAAATAAGAAGTGCCGGTACTCAGTACCGGTGAGTACCGGCCCATTTAAAGCACTGAGTATCAGGCAAGTGACACATCTCGGGCTCCCTCTGTGCGAGCCTTCAGGGAGAATCCCTCTTCATTACTACCTCCACCTGACCCCGGACTCTGCAATGCACTCCCTTACAGGCTTGATTATCCACTACTCCTCTCCAGTGCACCTTATCTCACAGCTGACCTTGGGCCCCAGCCCCATATCAGGCACCATCGGGCTCCACTTTCATTTTTCCCGGTAAAAACATTAGTAAAATCACCTTCAAACTTAAAACATTGAATATAGCAGTAAATAGGATTAGCACGCACTTTAAAGTATGTTCCACAGTAGCCCTTATGACCCGACTGCTAATTAAATAAACAAAAACAGAAAGGCCATGACAGGGCCGGCTTCAGCGCTGGTGCGAAGGTCTTTTTTGGCGCCGCACCAATAACCTCTTTCTCCGTAAATACCTTTACTACCACCTTCCAACAGTGCCCCTCATCTCTCCATGGCCCCCCCATTGACCTCCTCCTCTGATACCCTCACTGCCACATGCCACAAGTGCCCCTCATCTCCCCATAGCCCCTCCCCCTCATGACCTCCTCCTCGGATTCCTACACTGCCACCCTCCACCAGTGCCCCTCATCTCTCTGTAGCCCCTCCCCCTCATGACCTCCTCCTCAGACTCCCTCACTACCACCCTCCACCAGTGCCCCTCATCTCTCCCTAGCTCCCCCCTCCACCCCATGACCTCTTCCTCGGATTCCCTCACTGCCACCCTCCAACAGTGCCCCTCATCGCTCCATAGCCCCTCCCACTACCTCCTCCTCGGATTCCCTCACTGCCACCCTCCAACAGTGCCCCTCATCTTTACGTAGCCCCTCTCTCATATGCATTTCATTTGTTGTATAGCGCTACTCATATCAGTGTAGTGTGTGTCAGAACTTTACACCACGCACACATTATACAGAGACAATGAAGGGTCAGCTTTACTGATAAAAATGTATATCTGCCCAAACATACTTATTTTAGCAACATTAGAATAATGAAAGACTGGGGAAGTTCTAATTATATCACAAAACAAAAAAAGGCGAAGTTTTAACTATACCATTCATGTTTGTATGCAGCTCTTTGATGACAGTTCATTGGTCACTGTCCTATGTTAGGATTGTAACTTCTGAACTGCAAGTAACACAAGGATCTCTGTGACAAAGGCAGTAACCCACTGAGCTTCCACATAAAATACAGTTCATCTGCATTTAAAAACTACTAACAGACAAATGATTGCTCTCCAGCAGGATCATTAATCACCAGCGTTATCTGGGCATTTTGTATTGTCTTATTGTTGTCCTGCATCGGCCATGATAATGATAAAAACTGTTTAAATGAAGCACACACGAAGCATGTGTCCTGCTGGGCCTGTGCAGATTTTAAAAAGAAAAACAAATAGTAACACATTCTCTTACCTACTCCATTAGTTAAACTTTGTGTCACAGCCTGATGTGATAAGGAGCTGCAGGGGTCAGGAAAAGTGAATAGGAATAAACAAACTTCTTTTCTCTTGCGCTGCATAGAAAAAGGAATATCCACGCAGCAGGACAGTAGGCAAAGGTTACCGTTGTCAAAGAAAGGATGTGTCGCCTTTCGCCATGTGGAGATGAAGGGGTGAAAAAATAAACAAAGCCTCGTTAACATGTAAATGGTCTTTTAAAGACCTGTGAAGTACTCGGGTGCGGCTGGGCTGCGATAATCTCTAAAACTGTCTGTGTGTGCGCCGGGAAGCTGCCTCGGCGCCGGCTGACACACACGACGGGGGGGGTGGGGTTGAAGCACTTTGAGCCCAATGGCGTTGCGCGCCTGCCTTCAAGCCCTCACTGCGAGGGCCAAGGCTCCTGTTTGGGTGGGCCAAGCTCATGTTTGGGTGGGCCTGGCCCACCCGGCCCACCCGATAGAACCGGGCCTGTCTGTAGAAGAGGCGAGGCTGTACCATGTGAAAGCTCCGTGCTCGCCGGACATGTGGGGGATATGTACAGGGTCGGACTGGGAACCAAAACAGGCCCTGGCAAAGTGCTCGGCCGTCCCCCCCACCCCCCACCCCGGGGGGGTTGGGGGTGCGGCCGAGCTGTTTGCCAGGGCCGGTTTCGGCTGCAAAAACGGCCCCTATAACAAAAACGGCCCCCAGGGGCTTGAAATCGGCGCCCACCCTGGCGGCCCACCGGGGAAATGCCCGTGGCCCGCTACGGCCAGTCCGGCCCTGGATATGTACAAGGAAGTGGCGAAGAGAGGCGTTAGCCGTCATGGCTTAACGCCTCACTCCGCCACTTCTGAAACGCAAGGCTGCACCATATTTACAAGAATGTGGTGCAGCCTTGCGTTTTTCCCCTGCGCTGGCGCTACACTTACCAGTGTAGCGGCAACGCAGGCACCCTTGCACCATAGTGCAAGGGTGTCTGCGTGCAGGGGAGGATTGTTTATATGTAGGAAAGTGTCCCTTCCTGCACATAAACAATCCTAAAATGCCATTCTGTCACTTTCATGTGTGCTGCTTCATGCAGCACAAATGTAAGTGACAAAATGGCATTTTTTTTAAAGGATTGTGTTGTACCTTGATTTCCTTTCCAATGTTTTACCTTCTTTATTTATTGTGTTCCCAAGGGAAGGGGGTGTGTTGTACCTTGATTTCCTTTCCCTGCCGCTCAGCCAGGATGAATGTGATGTGGATGTGGAATGTTAGAATGTTGATGAGAGAGCAGAATGTTGGAGTGCCTGCTTGTGTGAGAGAGAGACAGTTGAAGACTGAGGGCTGAGCAGCAAGGATGCTGCTCCTGGTGGGGCCTGATCTATCTTAACTACTCAACTGATGAACTACCATCCTGTAACTACCATCTTCCATCCAAGCTTAAATAAACCTCTACTTATGTTATACCTCATGGCTACGTCTGGAGTTCCTACAATTCATCTTAGCCGGGCGTTCTTTTCCTTCAGATTTCAGTATTTTTACCTCGAATTTTCTTCGTAGTTTCCAGTAAAAGAGTTCAATAATTTTCACCTCAGGTAGGTTAGGAGCCAGTACACGCAGGGTTTTTATCCAGATCGTCGCCAATGTTACAAAGATGAATTGTAGGAACTCCAGACGTAGCCATGAGGTATAACATAAGTAGAGGTTTATTTAAGCTTGGATGGAAGATGGTAGTTACAGGATGGTAGTTCATCAGTTGAGTAGTTAAGATAGATCAGGCCCCACCAGGAGCAGCATCCTTGCTGCTCAGCCCTCAGTCTCCAACTGTCTCTCTCTCACACAAGCAGGCACTCCAACATTCTGCTCTCTCATCAACATTCTAACATTCCACATCCACATCACATTCATACTGGCTGAGCAGCAGGGAAAGGAAATTAAGGTACAACAGATTGTTTATGTATAGGAAGGGACACCTTCCTGTACATAAACAATCCATGGCATTTTTGCTTTTTCCATGTGTGCTGCACACACATGAAAAAAGCAAAAACGAGGAGAAATAAAGCATTTCTCCTCGTTTCGCCAACTTAAGACCAGGTTTTTCCTGGTCTTAATGTTGACGCTGCCTCCTATGTACGGCACCCTTGTACATAGGGGGCAGCGTAAAAAACAATGGGTGGTGCGGTGGAACGCTCACCGCAACACCCACTGCCCACCCATTTCACTCTAAGTATAGCGTGAAAGGGGGCCTTATTAACAATGCAGCGTTAAACCACGTTAAGTGACTTAACGCTGCCTTGTAAATAAGGCGCAGCCCCTATCGCCACCACAACATTGATAAAAGTGGCGTTGTGGTGGCGATAGGGGCTTGTACATATGCCCCTGTGTTTCTAGTTAACTTCTCAGTTTAATATAATGCATTCTGGGAGTTGTAGTCTTAGTTTGCTTCTGTTGGATTACAGAACTCGATGCATGTTTTGTGAACATAGGGCCAATCACAGATCTTTCTTCACGCTACTGTCTTAGATGTGAGTTATCTGAAAATCCTGGCCCAATGTATGTGAGTAGTTTGTAGGAGTATGGCGTGCTTACTCTCGAAAAACACAAATATGTGCTTCACATTCCTGGAAATTCATTATTAAATGACACCAAAGCATGAAGAAAGACATATCAAGTCATAGAAAATGATTTGTGAACTAGCCCTACAGTTACAGGTGAAATTTAGATGTAAGACAAGATTAAGACACACCTACTCATATAATTTGGTTTAGATTTGTGGATTTGATCTCTGATGCCCTTCCAATATGGCTGAGGAGGCAACTTAAGGCACAATCAATGATTTCCAGCTACAAAAGCGCCGGAGAACTGCCCTATTTGGGGTTTCTTGATGTGCATGTTGAACTGAATCACACCCCAATTAACAGAGTAAGGAAGGTATGAAACCACTACAGCTGCATGTGAGACCCCGCCCCTTATTTAACAACGATACTTCAGTAAGCGATGAAAGGAGAACAACTCTGGCTATCCGAAGGCTAGGCGGTAGCTATCCTACTCACGGACTTTTAGTAAACTTATTATTTTGATTCTAATGTCCTCGGCTACACGTGGGAAAGAAAAATGTCATTTTGGAAGAGAGGTATTTTTTGCAAACACTCCAGGGATGCTTTATGCTGCTGACCCAAGAAGCACTGAAGACAAAGTCCCCCCACATTCCCTAGGACGTGGTAGTAGTGTTGTTATTGTATTACTAAACCCTCAGGGACAGGATCATTTACTATTCAGCCTAAAGTTGTAGAATATTTACGGTAATATTTTTTCCGAATACCCCTTTTTGTAGTTGTATAAAGCATCCCGAGGGTGTTTGTGAAAGAATATGTATCTGGGCAGTATTAGGTGACAGAATCAGGGAGCCATAAAATCAGAAAGGCGAGGAGGAAAGGAGGTGAGACCTAATGAAGTGCCCAAATTACAGGATGAAGAACATTGAGATCTGAAATCTAATCCCAGCTTCATCACGTGACCAAAGTGTGTAATCTTGGTGAATTTAATGTCACCTGTTCTTTCGTCTGTCAAAATAGGAGCTCCTTGAACTGGTGATTTCGCAAAAAAATCAGCTTCTTTTTTTACAAAAGCACTTTGTTACAGCCGAGTATTTTTCCTATTTTAAATGGTATTATATAGAAACGTTTTAATGAGAGGTCAATGCACTGAAATGTGGGACGGGGGTTCTGCCAATTGTGAGGCAGCATGAAAGGGCCTGTGGCGGCACCGTAGGCGTGGCACGGAGCAGCTGGCAGGCTCTCGGTATGGCTGGGCGCTTACTAGCATGTGGGAGCAGCAGTGAGTCAGTGATTGTAATTGGATTTATATAGTGCTTAATACCCCTGACGATGCGTTGAAGCGCTTTACGGCGAGTAGCACGCTATTCCGGAACCCCTCGTCAGTGACTTTTCTTCTTTCTCCATAAGATGGAGTGGCTGCCCTCAGCGCTCTTGAAGCGCCCTCGCTTCTGCCTTCCCTTTCAGGGCAGTGACGCCTCTGTCACTGCCTTCTGAGCTAGAAGTGACGATGTCAGCATACTGTTTTGTATTTCTATTCATGCAGTCAGCGTATTTCATTTGGGAATGTGTAGTGCGTGGCATAAAACCTGCGAGCCCCACCCTCAGGATGCAGCTGTTGGGTGAGCGGTGCACCGCAGGGGGTCTTATTGCATCAGAGAGATGGACTGAGAAGTGATGACGTAGGATAGGTCGTTCCAAGGCCGGGCAGGAGCGGGGTGTTCTTAGCTCCTTCGGAATCTTGAAGTGGTCGCTTTGGGATATAAGGGCACTCTTACGTGCCAGGGGAATGCGGCTGCCCGCGGCCCCCGCAGGGGGCCACCTAAAAGGGCGGCCCTTTAGTGCCATTTGGGCACATACGCCACCCTCCTGGTCTAGTGGTTGGACTCAGGGTAGGAGTCCTTCGCCTCAGCGCACTAGGTGCGTCACTTCCGGCGCACAGAGGTCGGGGAGGGTACTTATACCTCCCTCCGCCTCTCTGGCGTCCTCTTTGCGCCAGACACGCCATCCTGGAAAACCGCGACGGCGCCCCGCTAGTCCTTCGGGCGTTTGGGGGCCTGACCAACCGGGGGTTTGCCCTGCTACGCTCCGCCCTGAAAGGGGCGTGAGTAATAAGGGACCAATGTGTCACGTGATCCGGAGGAGGATCACCCAAAAGGTGTAGCACTGATTGGGTTTCCCACAGTGCTGGCTCATCAGGCCGGCGGGGCAGCATAGGTTGGTACAGCTGCCTGCCCTTGGATCGCCCGTAAGATAACCCACCATATTGCATACTTTTGTATGGAATAAACCTGCAGCAATATTTTCCCATAAAAAAAGTTGTCTTGTGTATATATTTATTCATGCATGCTCAGACTGTGGGTGGGGATGTTACCAATAATGGCACTATGCGGCTGCCCGCGGCCCCCGCAGGGGGCCACCTAAAAGGGCGGCCCTTTAGTGCCATTTGGGCACATATGCCACCCTCCTGGTCTAGTGGTTGGACTCAGGGTAGGAGTCCTTCGCCTCAGCGCACTAGGTGCGTCACTTCCGGCGCACAGAGGACGGGGAGGGTACTTATACCTCCCTCCGCCTCTCTGGCATCCTCTTTGCGCCAGACACACCGTCTCCCACCCTACCGCTTACCCGGCGTGGGGTTGGCAGGGAAAGTCACTGCAAGGGCAAACACCAGTGCCACACTGCCCACTGTGCCACCCTGGCATTTCCAGAGTAAGGTTCATCCTTGGAGGGGCTGCCTTCAGAGCAGGCTGGGTAGCCATGACCCAAGCATGCCCCCATGGCCCCATTCTAGTCGCAGACTCCTGCAGTGTGCGGCTGATTTGAGCATTTTTGCCAGGGTTGATTTTGGTTCCCTTTCTGGCCTTGGAAAACAGCCTATGATGTCTTTAGTGATCTGTTAAAGGAGGGGAGAGGTGGCAGGGTAACAGCACATTTAATCCAGTAAGCAGTGGCAAAAACGACAAAATCAACGGGTGCTGCCCCTTTCCAGCATGATGCACTGAGCCCACTGGTCTATCTGTCTGTCTGTCTGCCTGTCTGTCTGCCTGTCTATCCTGTCTATCTTTTTATCTATCTGTCTGTCTGCATATATACAAACATACATATATATATAAACATACATATATGTAGCGCCAGGACACCCTTGGGTAACCGCTGCGCTTTAGAAATGCATATAACATAACAACATAACATATATGTACATATATGTGTATGTGTGTGTATATATGTAGAGAGAGAGCATGTGTGCTCACGCTTGCACGTATGCATGTATATGGGATTTCTATAGCACAAACCTAGCCAAACGGCAGCAGAGTAGTGTACATGGTCAAAGGCAAGCTTAAAGAAAATAAAATAAAGTCAATGAATAGAAAGAGGGGAAGCTGAGTTGTGGACAAGCTTGTTTACATGTAGAAGCTGGTGATGTTAATGTAATTCACAGCAAGGGTTTAAGTACATGAAATATTGTTTGTAAAAGTAGAAGTATCAGTAGAGGTAGCAGTAGTGCTAATAGTATTATAAGTAGTATCATTTATTTAGAAGTAGTAAAAGTTATAGTAATCATATTGGTAGTAGAGGTATTAACATTATCATCATTATAATTTTTCCCCCGCAATCTTAAATATTTTATGTGGTGTAAATTTAATTTCAGAATATGCTCTCCTGTCTGGACTCTATTTCTGAATAATGTCCCTTGGCATGCACCGTGGAACCTGGGAGGGTTCATTTGGTGACGTCGATGGCGGGGCCAGACTGTGCCCGCCCATTTAAAGACCCCTCTGAAGCATTGCTCATCTTGCATTGGCCTGTACCATCTTTCACCTTTGGAGTCCCACTTCTGATCCACATTTTCCAAACCTTCTAGAAGTAATCTTGTGATGCCGGTTTGCGATCTATTTACAGCGGAGGCTGGTGAAAAGGCCGCGAACAGCTGTGTGTGGCGAGCAGGTGGTTTTAAGAAGCGGGTGCTAATTATAGCATGGGTTCGTGTGCACGCTTTGGCTACCCAGTGTAGGATCATACCCTGTAAGGGCATGGATAGAAACAGACGCTGGAGCTACTGTAGTCAACGGGTTCTTTGCAGGCTCCGCACACTGGAACGCAAAGCCGGTCCTTTCCCGTATCACTCATGATATCCACCATCTCTCGTACACGGTCACCACAGAATGGTGTGATGAGGCTCCAAAGCAGCACAGTTTTGGTCCAAGGTAATCACCAGTGCTGTTTCCCACCATTCTCCTTTAGTTTTACTGCATACAAAATCACCAAAATCCCTTTTCACAAGGATCACAAACACATTGTAGCATTCTACTCTATCCACAACTTTCACAAAATGGCCTCCTCTAAGTGACAGTTTGAGGCCCTTAATAAGGACTCATAACCCAAGAGACATCTAGTATATCTATATACTTGTTACTGTTAACCTGCAAAGTATACAAACATCCCTAAGAGTATTGTAGACCCCGGCAGGCTTTATTGTATACCTGTCTTCAAGTATTGATCGATCCAGTAAAAGACTGTACACTACATGTGTACATCTTTACCAGCATTCATGCACTAGCGTAGTAGACAGTGTGCTAGTATGTTTTACTACTTTATGTAATATCTTGTAGAAGCATGCACAGGTAGCTGTAGTTTTGATCTATGTACGTGTAGGTGAATGGTATACCCTGCCATGCTACATATACCAGTCCACTGCATATCTGTAATTGTTCTTTATACAGTTACATGCTATGCTGTATTCCTGTTTACATCCTCAAGGACTCATATAAATTCTTGTCTAGCTATATTAGTATTGTAGACCCTGGCACGCTATATGGTATACAGATATGTTTGCAATCTTATAGTATACATTTCCAGGCTGCATTTGATAGAATAATGCTCTACTAACATTTACGCTGTGTGCTCGGAAGTCTATACCATATGTGTGTGTGTAAACATATATCTGTACATATGTGGTTGTTTTATTGACCCTCACAATCTCTAATGTATGCCTGTTTACAAGTAACAATCTATTCTACCCAAGCAGACTTTTTTCTACACCTGTATACGGTGTTGCATAGACTTCCTGGCTTTATTGCACTTCTGGTCGCTAGGACCCATTCAGGGCCGAAGCTATTTGAAAACTTCCCAGATAATATTCAAGAAATTCATTTAAACACAATGGATTTGACTTGGGTGTTAGGGGTAATTTCCATACTTTTTTACTTACATTGTCTCTCGAGGATTGCTAAAGACTGCATATCTTCATACATGCTGCTGTGGCCATAATCAAGTTGTTTAGTTACTCAGACTATGTGGCACACCTGCATCCATATAATTATACAGCATTCTCTGCATACATCATTAACCAGAGCATGGTGTATAACCAAGTTCTAGGATGTGTAAATGGACATCAGTGGGATGGTGCATTATAGCATGAGATCGCCAATGGGCCTCGCTAACAGCCCCCTAAGAAGCCGCCAGATCCAACAACAGATGGTAAGTAACCCTACTCCTTGATAACTTATTTAGTGCATCATGTATACAAGTAGAATTAGGAAACTACAAAAGACAGTATATTTATTTTCTCTTTGATTCGTATTTTATACAATATAGTTATAATGTGCAGACCACCATACCTACACACATCTGGATAATGTCTCATTGATTAGCACGTTTTATCTTAGATTTGACCCCAGGTGTGCCAGTTCCATTTAAGTGTAAATTAGATATTCACAAAACATTTGCAAATTCTCTTGAAAACCTTTGTGACAGACTCAACAATTGGTAAGTAATAAGAGACAGCAGTTCAGGCTCCAACAGCTGCTCTGCCATGGCGGGGGCTGGGGAATATGTAGGAAGTGAGGGTAAGGTTCCTCTGACATCCAAAAGTGTGCATTCCACAAACCTTTTGTGCTGTGTGTCATCTTGGTTATCTTGGCTCACACTGTGGAAAGTTGATCAATCGAGCAGGTGAACAGGTATTCCGCTACCAGGAGTGGAGAGCTGCTCAGATGAGGCGACATGCTTCTTTATATCCCCATATGAATTATTTTATTATGGAATGTAAGGAAGTGTGTGGTTTCGCTGAGGTCATCGTCGGTTAGCACTGGTAGTGTATTCTGTTCTTTGTGTCAAGCGGGTGTTTCCCTGATCACACGGGGGCATGTGGGAGAATATATGTGGCGATGTGAAGGGCCAGCACGCCTGTGGGGCCCACCTGGTCAAGAAATGCGCACAGATCCGGTATCAGGTGCTGTCAATGGTGGACTCAAGACAAGCCTGACATCCATGAGGGACATCGGTTCGAACCGGTACAACGCCGAAACATGCCTTTCCTCCAAGAAAAGTGTCACAGATGCAAATGTGGATATCAGGACATTTCTCGGAGGTCATTCTCTTTGAGAGGCAGGCAGGGTTGTTAACAGAGTCAGTCACTCCTGTCTCACCTGACATGTGAGTGACTCTGCCCGCTTGCCTTTCAGAGCCATTGGCCTCTTAGAAAATGCAAACTGTGTCACGGACGGCACGACAGAAGACTTTAGAGGCTTTCACAAAAGTTCTGAAGTGCATTTGCAAATGATTTGTGAAGACATAATTAACACCTAAATGGAACTGGCACACCTGGGGATAAATTTGGAATAAAATGTGCTAATCAATTTGACATTGTTAAGATGTGTTTAGGTACAGATGTCCTGCACATTGAAACTGTGTTGTAGAAAATACGAATAAAAGATAATGTCTTTTGTACTTTCCTAATTCTACTCGGGCATACATGATATACTGTATAAGTTATTAATGAGTAGTGTTACAGAAAGATGTCTACGTTATATGTGAATGCAAAATCTTCAATGGAGGTATTTACGCCAAGTAAATAACGGACACCCATTTCGGGTAGCAATGTACATTTTTGTAAATCAGTATACAGTCATAACTTGCTTACTATTAGTTGTCCATTAAGTATGTTTTGGAGTGTTTTTTGTGACTCAAGTTTTTGTGAATCGAGTCCTTTGTGTGCTAATAATGTTGTTGTTATCTGTAGGGATGATTGACAAAGGCTGTAGAAAATGTGAAAAATTGGCAGCATGTGCAAATTACTCCAATATATTCGGCTTTTGATAAATCGTATAGATCCCCTTGCACTACACAAGTAATTTACATTTACATGGTGCTAAATCCTAATAAAATTTAATGCAATTCACTAAAAAGAGCATTATGACCCCAGACCCCCGACTGATGTCCTGGGTCGGCAAACTTGAATGGCGTTACTCGTTGTTCCCACAGGAATGCTTCCTCCATTTTAAAGGCGTGTTATCTTTATTCAGCAAATAAAATGCCATAAAAGTACAATACAACACAATAAAACAATACACATAATTTCAGGGTAAAATTCCAATTTTTTTTTAGGTTTAACATATATAAAGAAAAACAGATGATTCAATCATAAAAATGTTTTGCATGTTAAATCGGTTAGCCAAAGACAGGGTGCCTAAACCCAGCAACTACCTTTTCTATTTTGTAAAAGCACCAGTATAAAAATCAACATTACCTCAACGCAGGAAGCTGGGTTTAGCCTATCTTGTACTACCCGCGACCTCAATCTCCACATTATCATCAGGAAACGGGATACACCAAGGACAATTATTTTGCTCACATCAGACCCTAGTATTCGAAGAGCATCTTTGTGGGATCTAGTGCCTAGTCACCGGCATATTGGGGTAAGCCACTTTTTCCTGGGTAAGAGATATGTGGGGCAAAAGAAAAACACATGCCTCAGAGTTTCCCTATCTGCTCCACACGTGGGGCAAAAAGTTCCTGCTGGGCAATGTACCTGCGACCATTTATTGGTGTAAGTGGCCATACCTTAGTTGCTTCCATTTAAAATGCGATACCAAAGGGGATGATGAACAGAGCGCTTGAGCTAATCAAACACTCACCCCCAGTCAACTGATCTGGGTTTAATCCATCATCATTCTTTAGCTCACTCCACCACCCCAGTTCAGACATGGCCATATGCAAATCAGTCTGACCCTGTGCCTCATGGGAACAGTCCAGCCCGAACTGCCAAGCCATGTCTTCCCTGGACCGGAAACAAGCATCCTGGGACCGGTTTCTGGCTATTCAGCCGTCATCAGCCAGGCTAGCTTGAATCCAGTGGCAAAGTGAGCAAGGGACCCACGTCTGGGCATACCCTGCCAACTTAGGGCGAACAAAGCGATACCAAAGGGGATGATGGACGGAGCGCTTGAGCTAATCAAACACTCAGCCCCAGTCAAGGTCCAGGGAAGACATGGCTTGGCAGTTCGGGCTGGACTGTTCCCATGAGGCACAGGGTCAGACTGATTTGCATATGGCCATGTCTGAACTGGGGTGGTGGAGTGAGCTAAAGAATGATGATGGATTAAACCCAGATCAGTTGACTGGGGGTGAGTGTTTGATTAGCTCAAGCGCTCCGTCCATCATCCCATTTGGTATCGCTTTGTTCGCCCTAAGTTGGCAGGGTATGCCCAGACGTGGGTCCCTTGCTCACTTTGCCACTGGATTCAAGCTAGCCTGGCTGATGACTGCTGAATGGCCAGAAACCGGTCCCAGGATGCTTGTTTCCGGTCCAGGGAAGACATGGCTTGGCAGTTCGGGCTGGACTGTTCCCATGAGGCACAGGGTCAGACTGATTTGCATATGGCCATGTCTGAACTGGTGTGGTGGAGTGAGCTAAAGAATGATGATGGATTAAACCCAGATCAGTTGACTGGGGGTGAGTGTTTGATTTGCTCAAGCGCTCCGTCCATCATCCCATTTGGTATCGCTTTGTTCGCCCTAAGTTGGCAGGGTATGCCCAGACGTGGGTCCCTTGCTCACTTTGCCACTGGATTCAAGCTAGCCTGGCTGATGACGGCTGAATGGCCAGAAACCGGTCCCAGGATGCTTGTTTCCGGTCCAGGGAAGACATGGCTTGGCAGTTCGGGCTGGAATGTTCCCATGAGGCACATGGTCAGACTGATTTGCATATGGCCATGTCTGAACTGGGGTGGTGGAGTGAGCTAAAGAATGATGATGGATTAAACCCAGATCAGTTGACTGGGGGTGAGTGTTTGATTTGCTCAAGCGCTCCGTCCATCATCCCATTTGGTATCGCTTTGTTCGCCCTAAGTTGGCAGGGTATGCCCAGACGTGGGTCCCTTGCTCACTTTGCCACTGGATTCAAGCTAGCCTGGCTGATGACGGCTGAATGGCCAGAAACCGGTCCCAGGATGCTTGTTTCCGGTCCAGGGAAGACATGGCTTGGCAGTTCGGGCTGGACTGTTTCCATGAGGCACAAGGTCAGACTGATTTGCATATGGCCATGTCTGAACTGGGGTGGTGGAGTGAGCTAAAGAATAATGATGGATTAAACCCAGATCAGTTGACTGGGGGTGACTGTTTGATTTGCTCAAGCGTTCAGTCCATCATCCCAGTTGGTATCGCTTTGTTCGCCCTAAGTTGGCAGGGTATGCCCAGACGTGGGTCCCTTGCTCACTTTGCCACTGGATTCAAGCTAGCCTGGCTGATGACGGCTGAATGGCCAGAAACCGGTCCCAGGATGCTTGTTTCCAGTCCAGGGAAGACATGGCTTGGCCGTTCGGGCTGGACTGTTCCCATGAGGCACAGGGTCAGACTGATTTGCATATGGCCATGTCTGAACTGGGGTGGTGGAGTGAGCTAAAGAATGATGATGGATTAAACCCAGATCAGTTGACTGGGGGTGAGTGTTTGATTTGCTCAAGCGCTCCGTCCATCATCCCATTTGGTATCGCTTTGTTCGCCCTAAGTTGGCAGGGTATGCCCAGACGTGGGTCCCTTGCTCACTTTGCCACTGGATTCAAGCTAGCATGGCTGATGACGGCTGAATGGTCAGAAACCGGTCCCAGGATGCTTGTTTCCGGTCCAGGGAAGACATGGCTTGGCAGTTTGGGCTGGACTGTTCCCATGAGGCACAGGGTCAGACTGATTTGCATATGGCCATGTCTGAACTGGGGTGGTGGAGTGAGCTAAAGAATGATGATGGATTAAACCCAGATCAGTTGACTGGGGGTGAGTGTTTGATTTGCTCAAGCGCTCCGTCCATCATCCCATTTGGTATCGCTTTGTTCGCCCTAAGTTGGCAGGGTATGCCCAGACGTGGGTCCCTTGCTCACTTTGCCACTGGATTTAAGCTAGCCTGGCTGATGACGGCTGAATGGCCAGAAACCGGTCCCAGGATGCTTGTTTCCGGTCCAGGGAAGACACGGCTTGGCAGTTCGGGCTGGACTGTTCCCATGAGGCACAGGGTCAGACTGATTTGCATATGGCCATGTCTGAACTGGGGTGGTGGAGTGAGCTAAAGAATGATGATGGATTAAACCCAGATCAGTTGACTGGGGGTGAGTGTTTGATTTGCTCAAGCGCTCCGTCCATCATCCCATTTGGTATCGCTTTGTTCGCCCTAAGTTGGCAGGGTATGCCCAGACGTGGGTCCCTTGCTCACTTTGCCACTGGATTCAAGCTAGCCTGGCTGATGACGGCTGAATGGCCAGAAACCGGTCCCAGGATGCTTGTTTCCGGTCCAGGGAAGACATGGCTTGGCAGGTCGGGCTGGACTGTTCCCATGAGGCACAGGGTCAGACTGATTTGCATATGGCCATGTCTGAACTGGGGTGGTGGCGTGAGCTAAAGAATGATGATGGATTAAACCCAGATCAGTTGACTGGGGGTGAGTGTTTGATTTGCTCAAGCGCTCCGTCCATCATCCCATTTGGTATCCATTTAAAATGGTCAATTTTGTAAATATAGGGACAAATGTGACTGTTTTCACTTTTCAAAGTTAAAGTTACTAAAACAATATAATGACCTATCCTGCAGACCGCTTTTAGCTGTCTGTTGCCGAAGACCGACTGTGTACAATACTAATACTTAGAATGGCCTTTGTGTCAGCACTTTACTTAATTCTGGTTTGCATTCTTCTTAGCCTCATTTGCTTGTTTCTTATTCGATGGCTTTCATTCTGCTTCTTTTGTGTGCCCCTCCCCTGGAGAACCACGTCTCTATGATCCTTTGTTTGGATCGCTCGTACCCAGCACTTCCTGGGAGGAGATGCTCATTTCTCACTCTCTCCCCATTACATCTCTATGGCCATGCTCTCTATGTCGCTCCTCTCCTATGCTCTTCCATTGCTTCTCCTGCTCCTCCCTGTTCTGCTCTAGTATTCCTTTTATTTACCCCTCACCCCCCGCTCCTCAATTGTTATCCTGCCCCCTGTGCTCCCACCTCTCTGAGGTATTTACTCACTCCACCCAGCCAAGCGTCTGCTCCCCAGTGGCCTCCCCACTTCTCCCGGTTACATCTTATTAAAACATCGTTTTGGTGGAGCTAGCAGCTTCACTATGCTGCTGGACTGCTCCTTTCTAAACAATGACTTTCTGGGCACTTTTTGTAGTTTACCCACTCCAAGAGCACCATTTTGTAACCTAAGTCGAACAAAATGGCAGCTGTGTCTTACATGTGCACGTGTCATCACACAGGGCAAGAGCCAAATTACTGCTGCATTATCACATATGCAAACTCATAGGTCATCACTCTGGGAGCTCTGTAGCGTCATGATGCATTTGTGCGCATGCGTATCATGCATGCCTACACATCAACACGCTTCACCTTTTTGCTAATGTTGAACTGCTCACAGCTTCAGAAAAAGACACTGGCGAAGCCAAAAAGCGAAACCTATTTTCTTTGCCAATGCTTGTTTTCCATTGCACTTAGAACAACTGACTTTTTCAATGCAGGAAGGTCTTTGTTTTCAGGGGAAAACGAATATAACCGTCTGCAGTTGTTTCCCCACAGTGTTTCAGGTAAAGTTTCTGACTTACACCAGGCTGATTTATTGTGTAGAACAAGCGGTGTCCACAATAAGGCCGTTAGAGCCAGATCCATGCCATATTTTCATGATATCCACCAAAGATAATCTTACCCACTATAAACCTAATTGGAGCTCATTTATGTAGTCAGTTATTATCCTGAAAATCTGTCCCTCCCCTGTAGGACACCCCTTATGTAGACACACAGGCTGAACCATAGTGTTTCTGCCAAATGAAATAAAAACCCTACTTTAAGTACCCCACTTTATGTAGAGCAGGACTTCATCTCAATGGCCTGCCTTGAGCCCTCGGTTGTCATACTACTGAGTATGCCCACTTTCTGAGTAGTTGTCTAAAAATGGAGTTGCACTTTTATTTTGTTTTGTGAATCAGCCCCATTCTGCTCCTGTAAATTCCTCATCTGTTGTGGGTGTAAGTACCCTTGAGAGCAAGATTTTCTATGTGGCTCTTTGTGAATCGGTGCTTAGAAGCAAGAATACTGTGCTATAAAGAGCCATAGAAAAACAAGTTATTATTACTATAATGGCCAGCTTCAATTGACATCTAGAGCAGCACTTCTGTCCGTCATCAGAAGCTGCTGTCTCTGCATGAGCTAACTTAAAGTTTGTAGTTCCCTTCTTGACCAAATGTTATTCTAGCTAGTCCACATCTCTTCCTATATGCGCTGTGAAATGGTCATAGCAACTTGTAGGCGCGTAACAAATCAAACAAATAAATAAATAAATAAATAGATAGATAGGACATTATAGCATGCCATAAAGTTATATCACTATGGTCGAGTGTAGGAGCCGGCAGTACCAGTTCCTTTTCATAAACTGATGCAACTCGTCTGTTTCCTGTGGATTAAGTGTGTATGCAAGAATTAAACATGGTAATAAAATATATTTTGAGAAGCCGCTGGCCTGTCAATCTGCAGACATAAAACACAGATGCTGAGAGGGGCCTTGCAGGCTTAGAGAAATGCCTCCTTTGTCCTTATTTCGAAGCAGGGCCACGTGCCCCCCGTGTGCAGCTGCTGCAGGACTGGGGGGCTGCCAGGCCCTGGTGGCTGACTGACAGCTGGCAAGAGAGCTGCCGGAGGAGGAGAGCTCTTTGCACCACGTCAGGCTGCCAATGGGAGAGCGAGCTGCCAGATGTTCAGAGTTAGAGCACGCTCCTGAGACAGTTCACTTAGGAAGGTTGATAACTATGCTAGAACCCCTGAACTAATCCAAGGCGCTGCCCATAGGCCATTACACTTTGAAATAGTGTATCTCTGCAATGATAGATCCACATCTCTGGTTCTGTCTGAAAATTATTGAGCGTTGGGAACAATTGAAGCTGTCACTGCACTCGCGTAACCCTACTTCAAATGTGTGGCTACGGTCGAATGCTGGTTGGTACGATCAGTTAGTGGGTGAAGCTAGAGAACTGTTTGGTCAGAGTGGGGAAGGGCAAGTACCACATCTAGCCTCAAAGTAGAGCCTACACCAAGCTGTTGACCAATGTCATCTCAAGCTCTGTGTGTATGATTGCAATATTGGTAGTGGAACCCGTGTCATTTCTCTACAGCACCAAAACCTTTTAGTTGGCAAAGTATGCCCAAACTAACAGCCCTGCCAAACAGCACAGTTACATGCACCATAGAACCACTGTAATAAACCAGCATTTAAACATCACCCTTTTATGCACAGAACGTTCATTCATAATGACCTGCCAGGCTTGTGATGTAAAGATAGAGAAAACTATACCCTGGCCGAGCAATGGAATCAGTCTTTACAAATTGAAGCGAACACCCAAAAAATGAATACTTTTGTGGATATTTGAAAGCATTTTGCAGAAATGCACATAAAACTACTTCTGTAAAAATCAGGAGGAGGTGACTTTACAAGTTTTGATAATTTTTCCCATAGGGATCTAAGGGAAAGAATTTGTATGTATGTAAACTGTGCTCCCCATGAAGGAAAAAAATAAAATTGTCCTGTGAGTTCCTGTAAGGTGTTGCAAATCATCAAAACTAGGCCTAGATTTATGATCATATTATTGTTATGACATTATTCACATATTTGCGAGATAGGTTTTCGCCCTATTGATCTGTTTATTTGCTCTTAGACATTTCTATTTCTGATATTTGTTTTCTTTATATTCTTTTATTGATTCCCTTTCACAATGTATTACATTACATGCACCCTTTTGTGACTCATGCACTCACAGGGAGTCTTTAAGCCCCCAGAGTGGCTTCGTTCTTGGTTCCAGATGGTGAAGTGCAGGTTTATCCAGAGCTCTTGTTTGTCCACTTATAGTGGGTCTCTATATTTTCCCTGAAGAGCGCAGCGGGGACTTTAAGTTCTCGACAAGATGATAATATTGTCCTTCAAAAGTTGGTTTCTTCTGAGTAGAGTGATGGGTTTTGTACAAATGTCAGCAAGCCCAGAGGTGAGCGAGGATCATATGGGAAGTGGAGAAAAGGTGGAATGATGGAATGAGAAAGCCACAAAGGAGGAGGAGGAGCATACAGAAAGGGGAGGAGCATAGATGCAGGGTATCTTTGAGACAGTGGAGGAACAGAATGGAATTGAAGGACACAGAGAGGAATCAGGTAGGGACATTGAAAGGGGAAGAGTACAAGGAAAGAGCATGGTACAGATAGAGGGGTTCAAGCAGAGGAGCTAGGAAGTGCATAGAGCATTGCACCGAGGGAGTGGTCGGTGCTTATCCTGCAAAAAAAAATAAGTACAGGGGTCCAAAAATAGAAGCCCGTTGCCATTGCTGCTGAATTCTAGGGTTGCCGAATGCCAATGCTGACTAGTCTTCAATCCTTCTCTTTCTTCCAACACCCTAAACTTTCAGTCTCTTTATGTCACTCTTGGAGGCTCTTTTTCATCCATGCTTTCTCCCTCTCTCGCTGTTTTCCTATCTATCTCTTCTTCTCCTTTTACCCTTTTATACCTCCTTTCTCCTGCTCCTGATCAATCTTAAGCTAAAGAATAAGTTGAGGTCCCCAAAAATGAGTGTTGGTGACCATCACCTGCAACCACTTGCATGCAGGAGAAGCAGTGCCAAGAGGGAATGGAGAAAGAGAAGAGCAGAGGAAAGGGAGATGTAATGCTTGCACTTGGGGAGGCAACACGTTCTTTAAGTGAGAAAACAAATAGGGGAAGCCAGAAAGTGTACTGTGAGAAGTGATACAAGTACAAAGAAAAGGAAGGCAATAGTGGGGAAAAGAGAGCAGAGCACAGAGAGATAAAGGAAACAGTAACGATAAAGGGGGAAAAGGAGTCAAGAGGAAAGTAGTTCTAATAATAGATTTGAAGATAAAAAAGATAGTTTAATAGTAGTTTTTTTCATTATATGCTGCTTTTGTTATTTGCAGTACTAGCATTCTTTCAGAGATATAACAATTTCTTTTTTTCATCACAGGTGATAGTCGCTGATTCATCTTGCAAGCAACAGGGCCTCTGAGAGCTGCGGGCTGCTATGGCTGGTCAAACGGAACCAAGTCCATTTTCCCTGGAGGTTTGGTCCCCTTCAACCAGCTATAGCAGTGCTGTTAACACGTACTCTCGCTCCTGAAGAAGACCAGGCGCGTTCATCTGAGCAAGGCTGGCCAGCACATGATGGGCTAGATGATGTGATGCAAAAGTCTGTGTTGTGTTCAATTCTTCTTATGCTTAATCTGTTTTCTTTGTTGAAAGTAATGCCAATATCATTATTATGGTATGGGCAGCTGTTAAGATATCATATGTTAACACAGAGGTAATTATTGTATATGAAATCACATGAAACTCTTTATATTAAAGATTGTGGGTTTTTTAAATGTATTTTTATTTTAAAAATGGTGTGGCGCATGACAGTACACAGATTGAGCACAAAAAGATTGTGTTTTTGAAATATTATCCATGTGACTCAGTTAATATTTCAATTTTTATGGTTTTAATTGAAAGTTGAATAAAGTTATTAAAGAAGAACCCAGTGACTGCGCTCTCCTGTGCCAGACACTTTCTCCACTGTTTATACAGTCCTTCTACAGGGCACTTCTTTTGATGTTTGTGCCTTATACTTATGACATATAATATTTTCATGTATTCTGTAGACATTTTATGATGTATATGTTGGTCACTAGTGTAATAAAAGGATTATTAGAGGACATATAGGGTGAAATGTTCAGTTTTCAAGCACATTTAACAATTGGATGTGTCATTCCTGTTCAGCCATGCTTAGTATCTGGAGGGAATTTGCTGCATCCACTATCGAATAAAGATGATGTTTAAGAGGCCACACCCACTGGTGAATACTGCAGAAGGCAGATCCTAACAGTCAAAATAGAAACAGAGGCAAAAGAATAATACATTAAGGCGATTACATGCACAACCATCTCTGAACATGGGTCTCAAGGTATATTGCTGAATAGTTTTCAGTCTTTAGAATCTCCCTACTGCCTAGACATACCTTGATCTCCAACTTTAAGCAGCCACTTCTGACTAGCCCAGTGCTTAATTTGCAAAAAATTAAGTCCCAGGGCCCAAGGAGGCCGCTGCAGCTTCCACCACCCATTACCCATGCCAGCGCTGCCAATGAGAGTACCAACAATACAACTAACCATCACACTCCTACAGGTGTGACAAGTCAGCACATTCAAGGCCCCCAAAGCTATAAGAGTGGCTTGGGCAGCAAGTATTAGTCATTTTTAATGTATATTGAATTAATAAACAACTTTTGTTGTGTTATCTCTAAATTAGTCAAACAGCGCAACCATCTGGCAGACTGCCATAAGTACCGGTTTTGCCAATTAAGTGCCAGTGCCGAGCACCAGAAACCACCATCTCAAATTAAGCACTGGACTAGCTCCACATGTGCAGGACTCCCTTAATAATGTACAGTGGAGAACCTGATTTCCATCGGACCTATGAGCATCACTGGGATCAGTGAGCACTGCTATTTTGACTTATATAAGCTTATACCATTGCATTGGTTCAAAATGAAGTACGAAGAAAAAATAACCTTGGGTACACGGTGGAGCCAAATAAATAACAGCTTCACATGTAACATTGAATTCTGGTATCAATGTATATCACATGAAGCACTCCATAGAAAGTAATTTTAAATGGAATAACTTCTAATATGTTCAAAATTCAATGCAATTACAAAGTAGAATAATCATAATAGTTCCTGATATGTTATTTTTAAATGCTATTTACGCCTCTAACATTGGCCATTCTTAATCCCTCAGCCTACTGTGAATAGGTTCAGACACTGGTGGTAAACACATACTGGCCTAAGGATTAAATAAACCATGCTGTTGGCAATGTTTCGGATAAATAGTACTGGTCTGTCTTCAACAGGACAAAATACCTTCTCAAAAAAAGATCACAGATTTGTAACAAACCTCTGTTTGCAGTTTCTCTGATCATATCACATCTGGAAAGTGAAAAGGTGAAGAGCAATCGTGGTATGATTTGGTATTACTATAAAAGTGTTCATAATTTAAATTGTACAGCACTAATACTATACCAGGAAGACCGAAATCAGTGTCTTTATAGAGGTGGCCTTCCAATAGTTAATCCAGTAGGCATCATAGGATAACATTGTTTTTAACTGTAGCCTATAAGGCAATATCAATATTTATATCAATTTGTAGTGTAATACTCAGTATCTTGCCCAGGATAGTTATACAATACAGTAAGGTAGGGCAGCAGCTTTTGGGAACCACATAGTGTCGTCCACAAATTACATAAAAGTTCCAAAAATTGTCTTTTTTTAGAGTGTGGGAAGCTCTATAGAAGCAATATAGCATTTTTCTTGGAGCACTGAAAAAGTCTTATCGCATTGTTTCAACGGTAGGGGGCATGCTAAGCTAGCCAGGCAAGATGTACATTTTCTAAAAATGGAAATAAAAAAACAGTATGCAACCTAGCTAAAATTATGCGTTTATTAGATTAGCTATTCGTGGTGGATTCAAGACCCATAGGTTCCTTACTCGGACACTACAACTGAAGCGGATTCTTCCCTAATCATGAAGCATGACCTGATTATAACTAGAGCACTTGGTTTTATGGTATTTTTTTTTTTTATCATTTCCGTCTGTAGATATCCATAGTTATTTTTTGGCTATCTTATAGGTATTAATCCATGTTTATTTTGTGTTTTGTGAACAGATGATGTGATAACTCGTATATTGCCACATTTATTTAACAGATAAACGTGCATTCATACATTGATGTGTGTCAGGCTTTAGCACACAGCCTAAAATAATAAACCCACCTTAAAGATTTGCATATTAGCACAAATACATATTGAGATATGTAGTAATTTAAGAAAATCTAATTGAACTTTGTAACTCCCCATGTTGCCAACATGTACAGATATTGGCCTCAAAGTCATTAATCTCAGCATGGAGAGTCACTCAAAAGGAGCCAATTAATCTGTATTTTTCCGCTTTTAAAAATAAATACAGACAGGAAACACAATGTTTTATGTCTGCATGTATCTGTAAAAATCAGTAAAAACGGAAAACAGGGCACCCAAATTATAACTTCCAATGTGAAAAAGAGAAATGCAAGCTTGGTGAAAACAAGAAAATAGTAAATATTCATTTTTGCTGGTTCCATTTATTCTGTTTGTCAAATAGAAATGCATGCTTTGTAAAAACAGATAAAGGACAATTGGAATTCCAGTTTGTTGCATTCAATCTAATTGCATTTTACAACGATTCTTTCTTGCCTGAACATTTAATGAAGTTCTTCAAAAATATGCATCATTTTATTCAAAACATGTTACACGTCTGCTAAAAAAAGAGGCAATACAAGCTGTTTTTTTATTTTATATCATTTCCAGTTTGAACTCAATAAATTCATACATGAGAACGTAGTACTCGGCTCTATGACTTTTATGATGACCCATGTATTTTTTAAATGATGTAATGTTTTATAAAATTGTTTTATAGGGAATGGTTGCATTTGTAGTTGCATCAGGTAAGCATAAAGACTGGTGCCAAACTCCATAGAAAGCTAAACATGGCTGTCCATTGGCTCCCAACAGAGCCTCTAAAAACATGTCGGCGTTGAATGCTTCTGTGACTGAAACTGAAGCACAGCCAGGTTTTGATCCTGGCACAAAGGCATAGTTTGTAGCCTATCAATGGTTGGAGTGAAAAGTCCCCCAGGGGGGGATAAAGTGGGAGTTGTCCACCCATGTACAACGTCACAAAGATTGAGTCATTCCTAAGGCCAGCTGTGACATCATTCAGAGGTGACTCAACAATTATTGACCATAAAAAGACTTAATGGTGTTTGGGGACTGACAGCTACCCTTAAAAAAACATACCACTGCCAAACGGCAGAGTTTTTGTGAATTTTATATATGCAGAATTCGGGATCATCTTATTCAACATCCATTTGTACATTCTGAGTATGAAAAAGGTTTGAAAAATCTTAGTTTTACAAAGTACTGATTGGTAAAGCTTGTTTCCATAATTGTACTACCTGTGCTTCTTGTGGTGTCCATACATGTGTACAATGTGCACATCAAGCTGCAGAAATGCCAGTAACTTGTGTAACACAGTCACAAAAGAAGGCATCTGGTTCTTTACACCCCCTGCCAATTCCCTCTCTGTACTAGTCTGGATCTAATGCAAGGCTGGCACAGGGGACGACGCAATGAATGCGAATACATATGGAGCAAATATGTCTCCTGTTTGCATAAACACATCCCCTGTACACCAGTGCTCTTTTCATCTCAGTGGGAATATAATCCTCACCTCTACCTTGTCTAGTCCCCTGTGGCCTGACCGTTGAAATGTGCTGCTTGTAGCACTTGAAAAGGAGGCCAGGGGGCTGGATGAAGTCACGAGTCTCCAGTCCCCCCACAACTTGGCTGATGACAGACTGTGCATGCGAGGGGAGGCTGTTGCTATGGAATGCAAGCAGATCCAGACTGTGCAACAGCTGTGCTGCCAACTCATCACAGCCAACTCAGCACTGACAACTCAACACTGACAACTCATCACTGCCAACTCAGCACTGACAACTCAACACTGACAACTCATCACTGCCAACTCAACACTGACAACTCATCACTGCCAACTCAGCACTGACAACTCATCACTGCCAACTCAGCACTGACAACTCAACACTGACAACTCATCACTGCCAACTCAACACTGACAACTCAACACTGACAACTCAACACTGACAACTCAGCACTGACAACTCAACACTGACAACTCATCACTGCCAACTCAGTACTGACAACTCAGCACTGACAACTCAACACTGACAACTCAACACTGACAACTCAGCACTGCCAAATTAACACTGACAACTCAACACTGACAACTCAACACTGACAACTCAGCACTGACAACTCAGCACTGACAACTCAACACTGCCAACTCAACACTGCCAACTCAGCACTGCCAAATTAACACTGACAACTCAGCACTGACAACTCAGCACTGCCAAATTAACACTGACAACTCAACACTGACAACTCAACACTGCCAGCTCAGCACTGACAACTCAACACTGCCAACTCAACACTGCCAGCTCAGCACTGCCAAATTAACACTGACAACTCAACACTGACAACTCAGCACTGACAACTCAACACTGACAACTCATCACTGCCAACTCAGTACTGACAACTCAACACTGACAACTAAACACTGACAACTCATCACTGCCAACTCATCACTGCCAACTCAGCACTGACAACTCAACACTGCCAACTCAACACTGCCAGCTCAGCACTGCCAAATTAACACTGACAACTCAACACTGACAACTAAACACTGACAACTCAGCACTGACAACTCAGCACTGACAACTCAACACTGACAACTCATCACTGACAACTCAACACTGACAACTCAGCACTGACAACTTAGCACTGACAACTCAGCACTGTCAACTCAGCACTGCCAACGCTGCACTGTAAACTCAACACTGCCAAATTAACACTGCCAAGTCAGCACTGCCAACTCAACACTGCCAAATTAACACTGACAACTCAACACTGACAACTAAACACTGACAACTCAGCACTGACAACTCAGCACTGACAACTCAACACTGACAACTCATCACTGACAACTCAACACTGACAACTCAGCACTGCCAACTTAGCACTGACAACTCAGCACTGTCAACTCAGCACTGCCAACGCTGCACTGTAAACTCAACACTGCCAAATTAACACTGCCAAGTCAGCACTGCCAACTCAACACTGCCAAATTAACACTGCCAAGTCAGCACTGCCAACTCAACACTGCCAACTCAACAATGCCAAATTAACACTGCCAAGCCAGCACTGCCAACTCAACACTGCCAATTCAACACTGCCACCTCAGCACTGCCAATTTAACACTGCCAACTCAGCAGTGCCAACTCAGCAGTGCCAACTTTGCACTGTAAACGCAGCACTGTAAACTCAACACTGCCAAATTAACACTGCCAACTCAACACTGCCAACTCAGCACTGCCAACTCAGCACTGTCAAGTCAGCACTGACAACTCAGCACTGACAACTCAACACTGACAACTCATCACTGACAACTCAACACTGACAACTCAGCACTGACAACTCAACACTGACAACTCAACACTGACAACTCAGCACTGACAACTCAACACTGACAACTCATCACTGCCAACTCAGTACTGACAACTCAGCACTGACAACTCAACACTGACAACTCAACACTGACAACTCAGCACTGCCAAATTAACACTGACAACTCAACACTGACAACTCAACACTGACAACTCAGCACTGACAACTCAGCACTGACAACTCAACACTGCCAACTCAACACTGCCAGCTCAGCACTGCCAAATTAACACTGACAACTCAACACTGACAACTAAACACTGACAACTCATCACTGCCAACTCATCACTGCCAACTCAGCACTGACAACTCAACACTGCCAACTCAACACTGCCAGCTCAGCACTGCCAAATTAACACTGACAACTCAACACTGACAACTAAACACTGACAACTCAGCACTGACAACTCAGCACTGACAACTCAACACTGACAACTCATCACTGACAACTCAACACTGACAACTCAGCACTGCCAACTTAGCACTGACAACTCAGCACTGTCAACTCAGCACTGCCAACGCTGCACTGTAAACTCAACACTGCCAAATTAACACTGCCAAGTCAGCACTGCCAACTCAACACTGCCAAATTAACACTGACAACTCAACACTGACAACTAAACACTGACAACTCAGCACTGACAACTCAGCACTGACAACTCAACACTGACAACTCATCACTGACAACTCAACACTGACAACTCAGCACTGCCAACTTAGCACTGACAACTCAGCACTGTCAACTCAGCACTGCCAACGCTGCACTGTAAACTCAACACTGCCAAATTAACACTGCCAAGTCAGCACTGCCAACTCAACACTGCCAAATTAACACTGCCAAGTCAGCACTGCCAACTCAACACTGCCAACTCAACAATGCCAAATTAACACTGCCAAGCCAGCACTGCCAACTCAACACTGCCAATTCAACACTGCCACCTCAGCACTGCCAATTTAACACTGCCAACTCAGCAGTGCCAACTCAGCAGTGCCAACTTTGCACTGTAAATGCAGCACTGTAAACTCAACACTGCCAAATTAACACTGCCAACTCAACACTGCCAACTCAGCACTGCCAACTCAGCACTGTCAAGTCAGCACTGTCAAATCAGCACTGCCAACTCAACACTGCCAACTCAGCACTGCCAAATTAACACTGCCAAGTCAGCACTGCCAACTCAACACTGCCAACTCAGCACTGCCAAATGAACACTGCCAAGTCAGCACTGCCAACTCAGCACTGCAAAATTAACACTGCCAACTCAACAATGTCAAATTAACACACTGCCAAGTCAGCACTGCCAACTCAGCACTGCCAACCCAACACTGCCAACTCAGCACTGCCAACTCAACAATGCCAAATTAACACTGCCAACTCAACAATGCAAATTAACACTGCCAAGTCAGCACTGCCAACTCAGCACTGCCAACTCAACACTGCCAACTGAACACTGCCAACTCAGCACTGCCAACTCAACACTGCCAACTCAGCATTGTCAACTCAGCACTGCCAACTCAACTCTTCCATTACATAACAGCCCCCTTTGACAGCCAGGACTCCAGGAACAGCAGTATCACAAACAGCACATTAACGGGCCCTCTGGGACTCAATATACAATAATATCAGGAAAGTACAACATGAACGCGCAATTTAGTACTCCAGAGACAGCAGTATCAGGCAAGATTTCGAATATTCAATTCAAAACTACATGTAACAGTAGGTTTTTACATCTCAGTTTTACGTACTGCAGACCTTTACACCCCACCGCAGCACCTTGGCCAAATCCTGGCATACAAAAGAGCCAACCTTTAATGGCTCCACACCTAGGGAGACTGGCTATATTGTAATGCCACCTAAACAGACACCACAACAGCAAAAACACTAAACAAATGACCAGACAATGGTGGCAAAGCCCAATCACCCGCCCCTTGCCCTCGGATTGTGTTGCAAATCTGTCTCCTAAAATGATATATGTTCATGTTGTTTATTGAGTTGTGTTTTGTGTTTTTATGTTTTCCACTGGTGTACCCCCAGTATTTAGAATCCCAATTATGGGATCTAGGAATTTGGATATACCACAGTTACGGATCCACTTATTTCTATCTCATAGTATCTCAAGGAAAGTAAATAGGTAGTTAGGTAGGGTATTCTATATGTAAGGGTATATATTTCATTTTTGGAAATTGAGTGGTATAAAACTTGTATTCACAGCTGCTTGTGAAACATGGGTTTCATGATCATAATGACAGCCCCTAATCCACTCTACATACATTTACAATTGCCTGGGCCACTAGGATTATTTGATATAGAGGAAAAATCATGTGGCAAGGTTATCTAAATTATGCAGCAAAAAATGCATATTATGCAGTACATTCTCTGGCAGTATTGTTTTCATCCATTTGACTTAAAAACAACATTATAAAATCTGCCAATTATGTGGCAAATGTAGGAAATCCATAATTATGTGGTAACCGCTACAATCATAGAATTGCCTATATCCACTGACCCTCAGCATTGTCCATTATTTTTATCAACAATGTATTAGTGAAATGTAAATAAAACATAAATATTCCAATTCCAATGAGTGTCCTTTGTTAGCTGCACAGTGAGGAAAGCAATTAACTACCCCTGGTCCTATATTGCTATCTTGGGTTTTTGTTGACATGTGCTCATCAATGCTTAAACAGGAGGGGAGGCCTAGAGTCTGACTGGCAAAAGAGATGAGCCTCTAAAACTGCGACGCCCATCCCCCTGGCAGCTCACATTTAATTAGTTACATACAGATATAATGAGGCTTTAATTAATCGTTCCCAAATTTGACTAAAAATATAATGCAATAACTTAAAGTCGCAGTTTTTGGCTAAATTGTCTTCTATGTAAGGACAACCCTTAATATCTTTTACCACTTCTCTAGGGCGAGGCAACCTAGATTCCAATTCTTATTACCTTCATGTTGCTGCACTCAGCCCACTTCTCTGGGTAGTATAAGAGTTCACTGGACTAAGGGCTGATCACAACTTGCAGTCTTCTTCTAAGTTCGTACCTTCTGTGGACAGCACCAGAGGTCCCTGGCTGAACTCTTTCACATGTTGGGTATGACAGCCCCTCTTTTCTTGTTCAGGCCAAGCCTGTATCCATGTGGATTTTATCAGCCAGGGAGCAAAGTGCCACTTCATAAACATGCAAATGTCAGGCACAAAATCTTAAAGGTAACTATCCAATGGACTGGAAGCCAATGAAGAGATCTGCTCTTCGTATTGGGGTAACATTCTCATCATTTTAACAGCAAAGTTGAAATGTTTTGCATTTGTGGTCGTACCTCGTGAAAAATAAGGAAGACTTCACAGTTGCTATTTGAGTAGTCTGGCCTAGAATTAATGAGCAATCTCACGATCAGTTTATGGGGTTATTTCAAAAAAGAGGCACCAGCTGCCATATACTCTACAAAGCGCTCTGTTTCACAGGATGTCATGTCCACCGTATACAACATCCCAGGACCACAGGGAATGACATGGCAAGAGCTTTACACATAAACATATGTGATGCACACCATACAGGGGCCCTCCCAAATACATAGAAATGGAAACTGGGCGTAAGATTAGCCTTATCTTTCAAAAATTCCATACAATTTAGCAATTTAATCTCTCTTCTCAGTACCCATTCCCCTATACTCACCCACCCTAACAACTCCACTGAGAAATTCTTATCAGATGCTGTGCCTCATTTCATATCCAGGCTTTTTTCTTTGCCTGCCTTCATGTTGTGGCTTTTGGAAGAGTTTCCCTTCCCATCCTCTTCCATTTCTTTGAGTTATTGTAATTAGACGCAGAATCCTCACCCCTGGGGCACATCTCAATTCTCTGTTGTCCCTTGCCATGTCGTCTTGTTCCTGTTATTGATATAAGCAGATAGGGACTCACTACACTCCCTGTGCTAAACCTGAATATGCATGAATATGAGTTTGTGCCAAAACGGGATAACTTTGTGGTAATTACCACACCCATGGGATTTTGTCCGCCATTGTCACTAATGGAGCAAACACAAGGAGATGATGGACTGAGCTCTGAAACTTTTCAGACGCTCACCCCCAGTCACAGATCTGGGTTGAATCCACCATAGTTCTTTAGCTCACTTCGCCACCCCAGTTCAGACACAGCTATATGCAAATCAGTCTTGACCCTGTGCCTCATGGGAACAGTCCAGCCCGAACTGCCAAGCCATGTCTTCCCTGGACCGGAATCAAGAATCCTGGGAGCGGTTTTGGGCTAACAGCCCTCATCAGCCAGGTTAGCTTAAATCCAGTGGCAAAGTGAGCAAGGGACCCACGTCTGGGCATACCCTGCCAAATTAGGGCGAACAAAGCAAACACAAGGAGATGATGGACGGAGCGCTGAAACTTTTCAGATACTCACCCCCAGTCACAGATCTGGGTTGAATCCATCATCGTTCTTTAGCTCACTTTGCCACCCCAGTTCAGACACAGCTATATGCAAATCAGTCTTGACCCTGTGCCTCATGGGAACAGTCCAGTCCACCAATACCACAACCACCAATACCACCACCACCAATACCACCACCACCACCACCACCACCACCAATACCACCACCACCAATACCACCACCAACAATACCAATGCCACCACCACCAATACCATCACCAATACCAATTCCACCACCACCACCAATACCACCACCACCAATACCAATACCACCACCACCAATACCACCACCAATCCTGCCACCACCACCAATACCACCACTACCACCTCCAATACCACCACCACTACCACCACCAATACCATCACTACCACCACCACCACCAATACCATGACCAATACCACCACCACCACCAATACCACCACCACCAATACCACCACTACCAATACCACAACCACCAATACTGATACCACCAATACCAATACCACATCCACCACCAATACCACCACCACCAATACCACCACCACCAGTACCACCACCAATACCACCACCAAGACCACCACCATCACCAATACCACTACAACCACCAATACCACCACCACCAATACCACTAATACAAAATACCACCACCACCAATACCACCAATACCACCACCACCACTACCAATACCACCACCAATACCACCACCACTAATACCACCACCAATACCACCACCACCACCAATACCACCACCACCACCAGTACTACCAATACCAATACCACCACCACCAATACCAATACCACCACCAATACCACCACCACCAATACCACCACCAATATCACCAATACCACCCCCACCACCACCAATACCACCACCACCACAAATACCACCACAGCCACCAATATCACCACCACCACCAATACCACCACTACCAATACCACCACTACCAATACCACCACCACCAATACCACCACCACCACCAATACCACCAATACCACCACCACCAATACCACCACCACCAATACCACCAATACCACCACCACCATCAATACCACCACCACCAATACCACCAATACCAATACCACCAATACCACCACCACCAATACCAATACCACCACCATCAATACCACCAATACCATGACCAATACCACCAATACCAGCACCACCAATACCACCACCACCAATACCACCAATATCACCACCACCAATACCACCACCAATACCAACACCACCACTAATACCAATACCACCACCACCACCAATACCACCACTACCAAAACCAATACCACCACCACCAATACCACCACTACCACCACCAATACCATCACTACTGCCACCACCAATACCACCACTACCACCACCACCACCAATACCACCACCACCAATACTGATACCACCAATACCACCACCACCACCAATACCACCACCACCAATACCACCACCATCAATACCACCAATACAATCACCAATACCACCACTACCAATACCACCACCAGTACCACCACCACCACCAATACCACCACCACCAATACCACCACAAATACCATCACCAATACCACCACCACCAATACCACCACCAATACTACCGCCAATACCACCTCCAATACAACTACCACCACCACCAATACCACCTCCAATACCAACACCACCACCACCAATACCACCACCACCAATACCACCACCACCACCACCAACACCACCACAACCAATACCACCACCAATACCACCACCACCACCAGTACCACCAATACCAATACCACCAACACCAATACCAATACCACCACCAATACCAACACCAACACCACCAATACCAATACCAATACCACCACCACCACCAATACCACCACCACCACCAATATCACCAAAACCACCACCACCCGCACCAATACCACCACCACCACCATTACCACCAATACCACCACCGCCAATACCACCACTACCACCACCACCACCAATACCACCACCGCCAATACCACCACCACCAATACCACCACCACCAATACCACCAATACCACCACCACCATCAATACCACCACCAACAATACCAATACCACCACCAACAATACCAATACCACCACCACCAATACCAATACTACCACCACCAATACCACCACCACCAATACCACCACAAATACCATCACCACCACCAATACCACCACCACCAATACCACCAATACCACCAACAATACCACCTCCAATACCACTACCACCACCACCAATACCAATACCACCACCAATACCAATACCACCACCAATACCAACACTACCACCACCAATACCACCACCACCACCACCAATACCACCACAACCAATACCACCACCACCACCAGTACCACCAATACCAATACCACCAACACCAATACCAATACCACCACCAATACCAACACCACCAACACCAATACCAATACCACCACCACCAATATCAGCACCACCAATACCACCACCACCACCAATATCACCAATACCACCACCACCACCCGCACCAATACCACCACCACCACCAATACCACCACTGCCACCAATACCACCACCACCAATACCACCACTACCAATACCACCACCACCAATACCACCACTACCACCACCACCACCAATACCACCAATACCACCACCACCAACACCAATACCACCACCACCATCAATACCACCACCACCAATACCACCACCATCAATACCACCAATACCATCACCAATACCAGCACCACCAATACCAGCACCACCAATACCACCACCACCAATATCACCATTACCATCACCAATACCACCAATATCACCACCACCAATACCACCACCACCAATACCACCACCACCAATACACCACCACCAATACCACTACCACCACCAATACCACCAATACCACCACCAATACCAACACCACCACCAATACCAATACCACCAACACCACCACCAATACCACCACTACCACCACCACCACCAATACCACCACTACCACCACCAATACCATCACTACCGCCACCACCAATACCACCACCACCAATACCACCACTACCACCACCACTACCACCACCACCAATACCACCACCACCAATACCACCACCACCAATACCACCACCACCAATACCACCAACAATACCACCTCCAATACCACTACCACCACCACCAATACCAATACCACCACCAATACCAATACCACCACCAATACCAACACTACCACCACCAATACCACCACCACCAATACCACCACAACCAATACCACCACCAATACCACCACCAATACCACCACCAGTACCACCGATACCAATACCACCAACACCAATACCAATACCACCACCAATACCAACACCACCAACACCAATACGAATACCACCACCACCAATACCACCACCACCAATATCAGCACCACCAATACCACCACCACCACCAATATCACCAATACCACCACCACCACCCGCACCAATACCACCACCAATACCACCACTGCCACCAATACCACCACCACCAATACCACCACCACCAATACCACCACCACCAATACCACCAATACCAATACCACCAATACCAATACCACCAATACCACCAATATCACCACCACCAATACCACCACCACCAATACCACCACCACCACCAATACCACCACCACCAATACACCACCACCAATACCACCACCACCACCAATACCAACACCACCACCAATACCAATACCACCAACACCAGCACCAATACCACCACTACCACCACCAATACCACCACCACCAATACCACCACTACCACCACCAATACCATCACTACCGCCACCACCAATACCACCACCACCAATACCACCACTACCACCACCACTACCAATGCCACCAGCACCAATACCACCACCAATACCACCACCACCAATACCACCACCATCAATGCCACCAATACCATCACCAATACCACCACCACCACCAATACCACCACCAATACCACCACCACCACAAATACCATCACCACCACCAATACCGCCACCACCAATATCACCACCAATACCACCTCCAACACCACTACCACCACCACCAATACCAATACCACCACCAATACCAACACCACCACCACCAATACCAATACCACCACCAATACCAAAACCACCACCACCACCAATACCACCATCAATACCACCACTACCAATACCACCTCCACCAATACCACCACTACCACCACCACCAATACCATCACCACCAATACCAATACCACCAATACCAATACCACCAATACCACCACCAATACCACCACCACCAATACCACCACCACCAATACCACCACCACCAATACCAATATCACCACCATCAATACCACCATCAATATCACCACCAATACCACCACCACCAATACCAACACCACCAATACCACCAATACCATCACCAATACTACCAATATCATCACCACCAATACCACCACCACCACCAATACCACCACCACCAATACCACCACTACCACCAATACCACCACCAATACCAATACCACCACCACCAATACCAATACCACCACCAATACCAACACCACCACCAATATGACCACCACCACCAATACCACCACCAATGCCACCACCACCACTAATGCCACCACCACCATTACCACCACCAATACCACCACCACCACCACCAATACCACCACCACCACCAATACCACTACCACCACCAATACCACCAATACCACCACCAATACCACCAATACCACCACCACCAATACCACCACCACCACCAATACCACCACCACCACCAATACCAACACCAATACAACCACCACCACCAATACCACAAATACCAACAATACCAACAATACCACCACCACCAATACCACCACCACCAATACCAGTACCACCACCACCAATACCACCACCACCAATACCAATACCGCCACCAATACCACCACCACCAATACCACCACTACCAATATCACCAATATCAGCACCACCACCACCAATACCAGCACCACCAATACCAATACCACCAATACCAATACCACCATCACCACCATCAATACCACCAATACCAATACCACCACTACCAATACTAATAACACCACCTTAGTGCCTCTCGCTCACTAGTAATAGCAGGGGCACTGTCCGAGGCCAGAGCCTGCCATAAAGCACAGCCTGCCCTCCACGAGGAGGTGAAGCTAAAGCCCTACTACAGGTGGAGTGTTTATAATTAGGCCAAAGATAGCAATTACATTATGCAATGCCAAATGCACACTCAAATCACGGAGAGGGCAGAAAATAGCCCCCCCTCCCGCTCTTCCTCCTGAGCCGCGACAGTGTAATCACAGAGCGAAAGGTTTTGGAGCGCTTTGTTAGTGTTTATAGCTCAGATCATATGTAACTCTCACTTCACACTTTGTGTCTGTGTAATTTACAACACCTACACATCTTCTTCACTGCACTATTTATCACTACTTTGAAGACGTCGCAGGCCGGTTTCTTCCTCTGATATTTACAATCTAACAAGCGGTTAGAAGGCCCTTTATTGCAATGCAATAGGTCTCGAATTTGCGAGAGTTTAAGCTATTAGTATTGTAAATGACAATGCCTTTTATTTATGTATTAAAACCCAAAACATAAATAAAGGCATTGTCATTTACAATGCCAATAGCTCAAACTTGCATGAATGCGAGACCTATTGCATTGCAAATGCTTGTTTACTATGTTCCTTCCAATTTTGCTCTGGACATCGTGTCCTTGAATTCTGCACTAGTTAAGGCCTGCTCATCAGACCTCAGACACATGCACAGACACACACTCTATTTAAATAGGCAACTGCTTTGTTACAAATTTCCATACCTATCACTCTGGTAAATCAGACTATTACACCACTGTAAAGAATGCACATATGGGGTGAAGAAGTGAAAGGAATAATTGTTCCATTTGCATCTCAAAATGGAACATACAGTTTTAGAATTACATCGTTCCCAGCCGTGCAGATGTATGTATGTAGTTATGTTTGCTGTTCTTTTCGGGTTGATCTCAGTTTGTTGGTTGGGCGCTGAACTGGGTGATGGTTATGGCAATGGCGATGTGAACAGTCCAGCCCAGGATCATGGAGGTTTGCATTGGATAGTTGGTGTTGTCAAGTATTGGCATTTGCAGTGTATTGATGAGGTTGAGGAGGGTATCTTTTGTGTTTGTTATGATTGAGATGTCCGGGAGGATGAAGTCACCAAGGAATGTGGTGTGCACTGGCAACTCTTCAATAATGGCACCAGGGCTGCTCTCTCCATACTTGCTCCCTTATAATGTTGATTCAAAAACATATGCCTGTACAGATGCACATAGAATGTTTGTAGAAAGCCTGCAAAAGCACTCATTCACTCATTGCTTTCCTTATCCAGGCTTTCTGTCCTCATGCAGATAGACAGCTGTGAACACGTAGGCTGCAATCAATTAGCATTTGCTAGGCTGGCAATCTCACAGCACTGAGGTCTGTTAGGTCATCAGCCTGACAAAGCCATGACATTTGCTGCAGACCGATACCCCGCTGATGACGAGTCTGTAATGTTAGCCCCAGGTGTTTCAGGCTGAAGCCCTGTAGCACCAGTGGCCACACTTTCATTAGGGCCTGGTGCCATGACGCCCCACCCTTTCTTAAGTCATCACAGTGTGGGGCCAACAGGACTCACTGACCCCACCTCACCCTGTGACAAGACATTCTGACTGGACACTGAACACTGAAGAGGAGCATGCATTCACTGTGCAGCACAACTTTTCAAGTTTCAACCTGATACATTCAGTGCCCCTGTTCTTCAAGGCCAGGAGAAGGTAGGCTCTGTTAGAGGCACATGGCAAAAGAAAAAAGCCTTCCCTCTAGGATGCCCACTACCAGAAAGAAATGTAAATGTGTGCAATTGGTTGATAAGCAAATGTAAATACTCCAGAGCTAGTGTAGGCTTAAACTGATGGAGTCACTTCAAGCTTCATGTTGACTAAGATTTATTGTTTTTTAGAGGCAATGTAAGAGTGACACTAGCTGGGTTATGGTATGTGTTCTTCTAAAGAAAAAAAAGGCGTACACTGGGTACAATCCGATTGCGCATTAGTAAACATGTATGTATATTTTGAAAGCACTTACTTTATCTTAAACACATTGGGCCTGTTAGAAATTGGGTTTCTAGTTGACAGAGGTATACAATGTCCATGAAGGGACCACCACTTTAGTCAGGGCAAGCTAGATACACACTAAAAGATAACCTGTGCTCACCCTCTGGTAGCTTGGCACAGAGTAGTCAGGCTTCTCTAAAGAGGCAATGTGTAAAGTATTTCTGCAATACACACAAACACACACACGCACAGTAGCACAATAAAAAACATCACAAAAACACTCCTCACCGGTTTAGAAAAATAGACAATGATGTTATAAATAAATCAGGACCAAAACAACAAAATCCAATAAGTAGAAGTCGAGTTGTTTCAAAGTTATGCAGTGTTCCCTGTGCACCCCCATTTTTTGCTGACTGGTACTGGTGGTAACTGACTCTGACTGTCCCTGGGCTCTGTCTAACCAGGCCTAGTGCTATGTTGAAAACACAGCGAAAACGCACACATACATGAGGGTACACTATAGATTAGGGTAAACTTATAATTGGTATGAACTACCCTATATGTACCTAGTAGATAATAGGGCATGGCAGTTTAGAGGCCAGCAGCCTTTGTTGCTCTTCTATGTGTGCACTGCTGAGAGCCTGAAGTCCCTTTAAAAGCAGCCCTGTGTTGCAGCACTACTTTTAAATGAAAATGGAGCCCTAACTCGAATTTGGTGGTAGGTGCACTTAGAAAGTGATAAACTACAATACTTTGACATTTTAGGTACCCACAGGGCCTCCCAGGGGTTGGGGGGTCATGTAATTACTTGGAGGGCCCTTATCAAAGATGTTTTATATGCTCTGGGGATAAAGAAATTGCATATATCATGTTCCACATTGTAGTAAAGTGTCTCCCAAAACAGACTTTGGTGCTAAGAGCACTGTGGTGTGAGGATCTACACTACTTTTGCATATTCAGGACCCCAAAAGTCTCTCCTAGGTGTCTCATGGTTAGGGCAGGGGTCCTGAAACTATAAGCAGGGCCCTTATAAAAGATGTTTTTTATGCCTTGATGATGGAGAAATTGCACATTGCAGTGTCCCCTTTATAGATGCCTAGCCCCATAGAATAACATGGCAACAGTTTATGAATGCATAAATATTGCTAGGAATTACATAAATGCCATTCTAAGAGAATAGTATTGATAAATCCAACAATATGCCATTTTTGAATTTATACTAAAGTATACAGAAAAGAAGTTATAAGACTTTCTTGTCTGTAATCTGTAAGCTAACATACAGCCTTATTGTGGCCTTCCCTGTTTGGTCAGAGTTAACAGGATTAGCCAGGCTGCTTTGATGAAGTGAGAAGTGGCTCGCCCAGGGAGAGGCTATCGGTTGGAGAGAGCTCTGCCACACAGGAATACCAGAGCAGGAGGGAGGGGTCATAAAGCATGAAGTTTCAAAGAAGGAATAAGACAGGCAGGGAATGCCAGGTCCATCTACCCCATCCCCTATGACCCAGTCAGATAGCAGGGTTATGGCAGGAATCTGCAGATGTTATCGGGAGGAGAGCTATGGAAATGAGCCATACTGGAGGTTGGTTTAACTAGCTCTTACTTCTCTGCTGAGATTTCAGCCATACTGAATTTTGGAGGAACAGTGCTTTCTGGGTGAAGCACGAGCCGGCCTCACCTGCTTGTTCACCTCGCTGAAAAGCTCCCGAGGTCCGACTTCCAGCGTTTGACCGTGAGCTCCCTGAAAAGCTAGCTGGCGAACCCTCACTGAACCCGGCCTGGTGCAGAGCATCGAGGGACCGTGGCAGAAAAAGCTCCAGAAAAGTTTCTAAGTCGGAAGGTAAAATTTTGACTGAGGCCTACCTCGAAGGGTATCCGATCAGGGCTCAATCATGGTCGGCCTGAAACTCAGATTTTGTCCTGGAAAGCACAACAAGATGTCCCAGAGTGGCTCTATAGGTTTCTGGGTGCTGTATTGTGTTTAATCTTTAAAAATTCATATCTCCAGTTCCCTACATTGGATTCTTGTCATATTAGTGTCATTATAAAGATAAATATATATTTCCTGTTTGCATAAATTGCTGTTGGATTTTTATTGTGTGTTGTGTCTTAGTTATTTACTGAATTGATGTTTTTAAATGCTTTACTTACCTGTCTCCTAAGTTAGGCCTGCCTGCTCGCATCCAAGCAGGGTTGAGCATGGGAATAATTTACAGAGACCTATACTGAGCCCTAGACCACGTTAGTGGCCTTATTGCCAGTGGCAGATGCAAATTTACCACTACTAATAACCCACTTTCCAACATTTGGTGTCAGCGGTGGGATGAGGACTTGTGCTTAAAAGTAAACCTTTCAGTGAAGTGAATTAAGATTGTAAAAATCCTCAAATTTGTCTTAGAACAAAACTTTTGAATTTTTGGAATTTGGACTAAACTGATTTGTAAACCATTGTTTTGATTTTTCCAAAATTGTTCTAAGTCTGATTGATAGTTGTTGTGAGCCACAACTAGGGATACCATGGAGCTGGACCTAGCTAAACTGACTAAACTCAAGATGGCTGAGCGTAGGATACAATGTAGGCTTAGGGGGCTTGCTGCATCCAACAAGATTAGGATGGCAGGGTTGCTTAAGTCCCTGAAGGCCTGGGCTGTGTAGCTGAGGATATTCAAGGGGGGGGGGCTGATCCCTCTCGTGTCACCCAGGGGAGGGTGAGGATGATGCCTCCTTCAGATTCCAGTAGTAGGTACATAATTCCTGATGGCGGGAGGAGGGTAGGGTCCCCTACACAGGGCCCCTCGATGTCCATTAGAGAAAGGGGGCTAGAGGCCCAGCTAGCCTTCATTGCCTTAGAGAGGGAGAAACTGGAATTAGCTAAGAAGAATTGGTAGAGGGAGGAGGAAATAAGAACTGGTGGCAGCGAAAATGATGAAATGTTTGAGAAGTCCAGAGGTGGTGGGTTTGACCACAAGCTTCCCAAGGGAATAGTTCCCAGGTACAAAGAGGAAGATGGCATTGATAAGTGGCTAGCAGCCTTTGAGAGGGCCCTTTGGCTGAGTAGGGTCCACTCTGAGTTTTGGGGTGCACTCATGTGGGAGTTGATTGCAGTAGCTGGAAGGAATAGGCTTCTGACCCTGAGAGGGGCTGATACAGAATCATACCAGCATATGAAGGCATACTTAGTCAAGAGATTTGGTCTGACTCCAGAGCAGTACAGGCTAAAGTTTAGAGACACCCAGAAAGGGAGCACACGGTCCTGGGTAGACTTTGTGGACATTTCAGTGAAGGCACTAAAAGCCTGGATTGTTGGTAACAAAGTAGACACATATGAGGGATTGTATAATTTGTTGTTAAAAGAACACATTTTGACTCATTGACCTGAAGGGAAGTTACGCCAATACCTAGTGGACTCTAGGATGACAGAGCTCAGAGAGCTGGGGGAAGCAGCTGATGAGTGGGTGAGAACCTGGGTTTCCAATCGGCACAAGGGGGGCGATCAAACGAAGGGAAGACAGGTCCCCCCATTGGAAAGCATAAAGGAAAGAAAGTCAAAAACAGAAGGAGTCCTCCAAAGACCCACCAAAACTTGAACCGGGGGGGGGTGGACCAAGCCAACCCAAATTCAAAGGGATGGAGTATCAGGGAAAGAATGTTAGGTTCTTTGATCCCTCAAAGGCGGGAAAGTGCTTTGACTGTAATCAGCCAGGGCACATGAAGGAAGATGCTGTCTGTGCAAAGAAACCCCCCACTAGGAGGCCATCCTCAGGGATTGCTAGTGTAAGTGTGGGTTGGAGAGTTCCCCAGAAAGGGGTAGGGAAGTGCCAGAGGCAACCTTAGTGTCCCTGGGTGGGGTGAATATTGCAACCCTGGCCGTTTTACCACCAAACATGGATAAGTACAGGCAGTGGCCTAAAGTCAATGGGACTGAGGTTGAGGCTCTAAGAGACACAGGGGCTAGTGTGACTATGGTCTTAGATACCCTGGTGTCTCAAGAGAGATTGCTATCTGGTAAGTTTCAATAGCTGACCTATGCAGATAGCAGTACAAAACTTCATCCCATGGCTATGGTGGATTTGGAATGGGGAGGTGTGATTGGCCCTATGAACGTAGCTGTGTCTCCTGTACTCCCAGTACAGTGTTTACTGGGCAATGATCTCGAAGTATCTGAGTGGTCAGAGGTGGAGAGAGGATCCATATGAGAATACTGGAGCTCCCTGAGAGTATATGTGCTGTGACTAGGTCACAGACTATCCAGAAGGGAAAGGCTGGATGCCTGGACCTGAAACAAGGGGCCAATCATCCAAGGACAAAGGAAAAGGGTCTGGTGAGCCAGCCCAGGGAACTCCAGAGGTACAGGAGGAATCTGACCCCGCTGGGGAGGATCTGACCTATGAGGAAGGGACTCCATCCCTGCCAGAGCTGTCAGATTTGGCTGAACTGACAGGAGCAGGTGAACCCTCCAGAGAGGATTTCTGTTAGGTACAGAGAGGTTGTCCCACCCTTGAGAGCTTAAGGTGGACTGCCTCCAAGCATGAGGAGGGGGTGAAAGTGGATTTCACAGAATCTACTGGGAAGATGGTGTGGTTTATACTGAGGCCAGAAACCTCAAGGAAGGGGCCACCAGGAGGTTGGTGGTACCCCAAAGTAGAGAGAGTTCATCCTGACCTTAGGCCATGACATCCCTTGGCAGGACATTTGGGACAGACTAAGACTTGGAACCAGTCGGTGAACCATTTCTACTGCCCCGCATGTCTGAGAAGGTAAAGCATATTTGCAGTTCCTGTGACAGCTGTCAAGCCAGTGGCAAGGCAGGGGGCAAGTCAAAGGCTCCCTTTTTTTTTTTTTTTTTTTTTTAAATGTGTTTATTGATTTTGTCTACACAATAATCATATACAATTAAACAGGAGCTACTGCTCACATAACACTGTCCCCTTATACATGCCCTTTCATATAAACTTTCCAATAAAACCTGAGTACATTTGTTAACGTACACTATGTGACGAAGGAGCAACATTTTCTTTCTCCATTGGTGCCTTAGTGTCAACAGGTTCATAGAGTATAACGTAGCTTGGCCAATATCAGGCAATGTAAACAGGAACATTAACACATGGGGGAAAAAGAAAAAAAAGAAAAAAAAAATAGACCCAAAATCAGTCACACAAACCAAAGCCCCAAAACACCCCCCAACCCCCTCCCATCCCCCTATCTCCCTCCCCAGACATCCCCCGGCATGTGGTAGTAACTTGAAACAGAAGGAGGCATACTTCACAGTAATTCCTGTGTAATAATCTTGTGACTGAATGACATTAATCAAATATTCATTGCATAGGAGAATTAGGTGGCTAACATTGAGAACACTCCTCCCCATCTTTTGCAAGACACAAAGAGGAGCGCAGGTCCTGCTATTCACCAGGCAACGAGTCCACCTCAGTATCAGAATCCACGGGCCTGAGCAGCTCTGTCAAGGCCCCCCATGCGCGGGCAGAGTCCAACGCTTTGTCACTCTGAGCTCGGCTAGCTGCTTGCATGCGTACTACCGCTTCGCACTCAGCCCACCTAAGAAACTCATCCCTCCATCTCTGCAGTCGCGGGCCTTGCGGCGCTTTCCAGCGAGCTGTAATCTCCCGTTTGGCCAGTACTAGTCCTAAGTCTATAAATTTGCTGGTTATTTTTGTTTTGGAAGTATGAGGGAACCAGTGCAGCAGACACGTGCCTAGGTCACATGTGATATCCCTTTCTGTAACAGTACATAGTAGTGCCGATACTTCCCGCCAATACGGCTCCACCCGTGAACAGTCCCACATCATATGGCGGAAATCCGCTTCCTCTCCATGGCAGCGTGGACAGGGCGCTGTGGGTGCGGAAAAATACTGCTTAATCTTTGCCGGGGTAAGGTAGGCTCTGTGCAAGATGAAGAATTGGATCTGCTGGAATCGGGCATTCCTGGAACATTTCCACGGGCGCTCAAGTAGTTCAGCCCAGGTCTTATCTGGGATTTCCTTTCCCATGTCAGCCTCCCATTTAATTTTCAACCCCTGTAGGGGGCAACTTCTCAACGGTCATCCTTCGATACAAGGCAGTAACCGCTTTGATAGTGCCAGCTGCCAGTGCTACATACTGACATACCAGCGCCGTTTTCGGCTCAGACAACCCCTCTTTCCAGTGCCGCTGGATAACCGACATCAAGGCCGTATGCAGGAGATAATCTCCTCGGGGGAGTGCAAAGCGCTCACTGAGTGCTTCAAACGGTATCAGCACACCATCTTCATATAAGTCTCCCACTGCTGTGAGGCCCAAGGCAGTCCATCCCGCCAACGCCGACCAGTTGCCCCCATGAGGCAGCTGTTGACACATCAGCAACGGAATCTCCGGAGCATATGGACAGGCGATGCGCGCCCTTTGGTGACTTCTATTCCAGCAGGACCGAAACGTTTGTACCTCCCCAGGGAGGTCTCCGACCCTAAGCGGCTGCTTCAGTATAATTCTCGCCAACACAGAGGCAGAGATCCGCCCCTCCATAGGCTCCCCCACATCTCTGAACTCCCGAGCCACCGCCTGGGTGAGCCATTGCAGCTGGGCCGCCAAATAATAATCCTCAAAGTCTGGGACCGCCAGCCCCCCTCCCCCGCGGGCGCAGCAAAGTTTGCATGGCCACTCGTCGTCGGCCAGTAAGCCAAAGAAACCCCATCACCATCTGTTGCAGCCTCTTAAATAGCGACGCTGGGAGCCAAACAGGAAGCGTGCGAAAGTAGTACAGCAGCCTTGGGAGTGCTACCATCTTAAGGAGTGCCACCCGCCCCAGCAGAGATAAAGGCAGCGTCCGCCAGAAGTCCATACTGCCTCGTAGGCCCCGAATAGCTCTACCAACATTACCCTCTACCAGATCTTTCTGGTCGTGATAAATACGTGTCCCCAGATATGTTATGCAGGTGTACTCCCACTTCACACCCTCCGCTGTCCTCGGGCCCCCAACTGTCTTGGTGGTGGGGAACAGGCACGATTTCGCCCAGTTTACCCCCAGCCCCGCCAGTTCTTCAAGCTGTTGGAGTAGGTGTTTCGCTCCCACCAGCGCCTCTCGGGTGTCCGCCAAAAACAGCAGGAGGTCATCCGCATAAAGGGCAATATAGTGGGTGTCGTCGTGTATGTTAAGCCCTCTAAACCACTGCCCCGTGCGGGCCTGGGCCGCCAGCGGTTCAATGGCCAATGCGAACAGCAGTGGTGACAGGGGACATCCCTGCCGAGTCCCTCTGCGCACCGAGCAGGGAGCTGACACTAGCGCTCCCGTTTTAGTCCTAGCCTTGGAGTCATTATACAACAAGGCCGTCCAGGACACAAAACTGTCCCCCAACCCAAAGGCCCGCAATACCTGAAATAAGTAAGGCCACTCCAGGCTGTCAAAGGCCTTTTCAATGTCAACCGAAAATATGGCAGCCTCTGGGGAGGAGCTCGCGTTGGCTTCTAATACTCGGAGGAGGCGACGGACATTACCCGCCGTGTTGCGCTTGGGTATAAACCCCGCCTGATCACCATGTACCAGCCGAGTCATATACGGCATGAGTCTAGTAGTCAGTATCCGACTCAGGATCTTATAGTCTGTGGTGAGCATGGAGAGCGGTCTATAAGCCGATCTATCGGTGGGGGCCTCCCAGGCTTCAGCAATGGTATGATCAGCGCCTCACGCGTCAAGGTAGGGAGTCGACCCGCTCGTCGCGAGCCATTATAGACGGTCATCAGCCTAGGGGCCATCTGGTCAATATATGCAACATAAAACTCGATGGGCAAACCATCCACCCCCGGTGTCTTCTTGCGCGCCATATGCTTGATTGCCCCTCGTATCTCTCCCAGTGTGACGTCTTGACCCAGCAAGTCTGCTTCCTCCCTGGTGAGGGTCGGCAACTGTGCGCCTTCTAAGAACCCTGCTAGACGACACTCGTCCAGAACGATCCTACTATTATAGAGTTCCTCATAATAATCAGAAAAAATGGTATTAATGCCCTGCTGGGTGTGGCACACAGTACCTACCGCATCGCAAAGTGCCAAAATAGGGACCGCCTGCCTCGCCGGGTTCGCGAGCCACGCTAGCAACGCCCCAGATTTATCCCGCTCTGCGTGGGTTCGCACCATATATCGTTTATAATCGTAACGTCGCAACTGCTCAACCCCCACTGCCACTGCCTCCTTAGCCTCCAATAGCGCATCCTGCCTAGCTGGGCGTTCCGGTCGCTCACGCTCTAACTCTCTCAGGCGCAGGTCAGCAGTGTCCAGCTCCTGGAGGAGAACCTTCCGCACCCCAGCCACATTAGCTATACAGAGTCCCCGTAGCACTATTTTGAAAGCATCCCATTCCGCCGCCATACTGGACGCCGTGCCCACATTCTCCCTGAAATACTGTTCTATGCCTGTCCCTACTACCTCCTTAAAAACTGGGTCCTCCAGTAGCTCCGGATTCAATCGCCACAGTGGAATCGCTGGGCGCGGTGGAGCCCAACGGAGTCTCAGCAACAGGGGATTGTGATCCGACAGTGTCCTGGTCAGGTATTCACTGTGTTGGACCGCGGTGTGGATGGGAGGTGAACAAAGTACCGCATCCAACCTGACGTGTAGCTCATGTAGCGCTGAGAAAAAGGAATAATCACGCTCATGAGGGTGATGTTCCCTCCACGTGTCCAATAGCCCCCAATGCAATTGCCATGCACTGCGAGCCCTAGCCACCTTATGGACGGGAGCCATGGGGAGCGGGGGGTGAGACCTATCTAGATCAATATCCGTTATGGAATTAAAGTCCCCACCCAACATCACTGCACCAGACAAATATGACGCTAATGTCCCTGAGAGTAAAGCAAAAAAGGCCTGTTGATCAGTATTGGGGGCATAGATACTGCCCAGCGTAATATCCCTTCCGTCCAACCTGCCTTGTACCAGTACATAGCGCCCTTCCGGATCTGCAACATGCTGCACAGGTTGAAAAGGGACCCCAGCTCTGACCCAGACTAACACCCCCGCGCAAAAGCAGAATATGAGGTATGGAAGACCTGACCTCTCCACCTGCGCTGTAGCGCATGTCCCTCCGAGGCCTGTAGATGCGTCTCTTGGAGAAACGCTATCTGAACACCCCTCCGCACCAAATATGCGTGGACCTTATGGCGGCGACTCATGGTGTGTAAGCCCCTAACATTCCATGATATGCATTTTAAGTCATTTGGTGCCGCCATAGTGAACAGTATGTCCAGTGCCCCTTCAGTAAAATAAACCCACCATGCCGGGTCCCCTTAGAAACTTCCCCAAACTCACCAACCCCCTCCCAAGGACAGTTACCTTGAAACTAGTTCCCATCCAAACAAACAAAGATTAACAACTAATCAAAATCCCCCGACTACTTCAGAGGTAAGGGTGGACGTAGCTGCTCTCTTATTTGTCCTGTAACCAATCAGAAGGCGCCAACCGCCTAGAATCCCAACACACTCCCAAGACCGTGACCCCATCCCACCACCAGGGTCTCACAACAGGTCACGGGCACTTCACAACCTTCCGCCCCCATAATCATATTATATCGTCTACACTCTGGGGCGTTACCACCGGTAGCCTCACACTGCTAGTAACGGAAGAGTCCGAATCAGCGTCCTCAGAGTCCTTTGTAGAAGCTGCACCATCCTCGGGCAGAGGTGGACTGGTCGAGCCCGACACCGACTCCACCGCTCGTAGAGCCGCGGCCCGCTCCAATACTGCCTGCGTCATGGAAGGCTTTGTCCGTACCCTCCGTCGGAGCCGTCTAGTTCCACGCCCTCCTCTCCCTGCATCCCGGGTTACAGTTCCGCCAGACCTAGGCAGATCCGTCAGTCCAGTTTTATATTCCTCCAGCCAATCCCAGGCTGCCTCTGGGGAGTCAAAGAAGCGGGAGGCAGAGTCAACCATCACGCGGAGCCTGGCTGGGAACAGTAGGGAATATTGCAAACCCTCCTCTCTTAATATTTTCTTGACTTCCAGGTACGAGGCCCGCCTGCGTTGGACCTCGAAAGTGTAGTCCGGGAACAAAGTGACCCTGCTGTTATCGACTGCGTAGGGCCCTGCCGTTCGCGCTCTTTGCAGCAACAGGTCCCGGTCCCGGTAGTGTAGTAGTCGAGCCACCACAGGTCTCGGAGGTCTACCGGGGCCTAGAGGCTTGGCCGGAACCCTATGTGCTCGTTCCAGGGTGTAAAAGCCAGATAGGCCCTCCGGGGCCACAACAGTCTTGAGCCAGGTCTCTAAGAACGCCACCATATCGTTCCCCTCCACTCCCTCCGGCAGGCCAACCACACGGACGTTATTCCTCCGGTTCCTGCCCTCCGCGTCTTCAGCTCTGCGTTCCAAGAGGGTCACTCTATCCGCAAGGGCAGTCAGCTGTTGGGCCGTATCCTTTTGAGCTGGGCGCAATTCCGCCAGTCCAGACTCAGCGTCCCTGACCCTCCCCGCCAACTTCCTATGTTCATCCCGGAGAAGGCCAAGCCCAACCGCCACCGTGCTAATGTCCTGGTGGAGAGTGGCTTTAGTGTCCGTTATGGCTGCTAAGATTTCTTTAAGCTGCTGCTGGATAGGGTCTCCAGAGGACGACTGAGTCTGCTCCGGCCCTCCATCCTCTTGATCTTGCCCCGCACTAGTAGCCTTGGCCTTGGGCTTACCCATGGTTGCAACCCAGGACTTTCTCAACTCGGGCCCCACAATCTCCTGGACAATCAACTCTGAGTTGGGGTCACAGACAGCGTCAACCACGAGGACCCAGTCACAGTTCCCTACCAGCACCTCCGGGTCAGTTCTGCCAGTGAGAGCGGGCCTGCAAAAAGGCTACTCACATCAGCATCAGCTCACCAGCCAGCCCCACGACGCTTCAGCGCACACCCAGCTCTAGCTATTTGTAGTCCTGCGGGAGGTGCACGGGCAGGGCCACCTCGGGGGTAGAGCAGGACCTTGGGCACACACCCACCTCGTGCGTCAGCGGGCTTCAGTCCGTTCTCAAGTGGCAGCAGGTTAATCCGTGTCCCAGCAGGCAATGCCCCTCCCCCATCCGCTGCTCCTCTGGAGATGATGGGGCCCCAGCCGATGCACAATCCGGCTATCCCCTGGTCCCTCAGGCGCAGTCTCGCATCCCCTCCGCAAGGACGTCACAGGGCCTATTCTTGTGGTTTCCCTCGCGCACGGGGACCACCAGGCACTGCCTAAGGGCAGGGCAGTCACAGGGCCGGTCCGCCGCACTCCGCTGGCCCTACGGGTCCGGGCTCCAGGCCCCAACAGTCCAAGCCCGTCGAGCAGGCTGCGACCGGGTAGTCACCCTGTCCCTCAGCTACTCACGCGCCCCACAGCTCGCCGCTCTGCTGTAGACAATGGGGCTCCAATCGAGGGGCACAGACCAGCTACCCTCAGATCCCTCCGGCGTCGTCATGCACCACCTCCGCTAGTGCGCCCCGGGTCCTTCCCTCGCGGTTCTCTGGTCAGGCGGGCCGCTCCCACACGGGAATCACCAGGCACCACAGGAGGTAAGGGCAGGCTCAGGACAGGTCCGCTGCACCTCGCTGGTCTCACAGGTGCGGGTTCCGGGCCCCAGCACTCCAAGCCCGTCAACCAGGCCGCGACCGGGGAGACGCGAAATCCCTCCGCTGCACGCGCACTCCCCAGCCCGCTGCTCCGCTGGGGACGATGAGCTCCGGCCGATAGGCACAAATCAGCAGTCCACTGGTCCCTCAGGCGCCGTCTCGCACCACCCCCGCTAGTGCGCCACGGGGCCAAGTCCTGCGGCTCTCTGCTCAGGCGGCCCGCACCTACACGGCGAACACCAAGTACCACAGGCGGTCAAGGCAGGTACAGGGCAGGTCCGCCGCACTCCGCTGGTCCCACAAGTTCGGGCTCCGAGCCCCAGCAGCTCCGGCCTGCAACCAGGCCGCGACCGGGGAGTCGCGCAGCTCCTCAGCCGCTCGCGCGCTCCACGGCCCAACGCAATCAGGGCCTCACGCACCCAGGGGGAGCCGTCGCGTCGATGTCGCTGTCGCCGCAGCGGAGGTCACCCGCTCCCCTCAGGACACCGCCGCAGGCAGACCGGGGCGAGATCACGGTCACAGTCAGGGCTAACGGCAGGATTAATCGGCGGCTGGAGCGGAGCTCTTCACTCACGCGTCCGCCATGAAGCTCAGGCAAGCCACGCCCCCGTCAAAGGCTCCCTTGATACCACTGCCAGTGGTTGGGACTCCATTTGAGATGGTGGGGATGGACATTGTTGGTCCCCTGGACCCACCTACTGCATCAGGGAATAGGTATACCTTGGTGGTAGTGGACCATGGCACAATGTACCCTGAGGCAACACCTCTCAGGAGAATAGCTGTTCCTGCAATGGCTAGGGCACTCCTTGGTGTGTTCACTAGAGTGGGTTTTCCAAAAGAGGTTTTTTCAGAAAGGGGCACAAACTTCCTGTCCAGCTATTTGAAAGCGATGTTGGCATGAAAGTGGTGTTAACTACAAGTTCACCACCCCACATCATCCCCAGACTAATGGTCTGGTGGAGAGTTTCAAAAAGACCCTGAAGGGCATGATTAATGGCTTGTCTGACAAACTCAGGAGGAGATGGGATGTTCTCCTCCCATGCCTACTGTTTACCTACAGAGAGGTTCCACAAAAAGGGGTTGGTTTCCATCCCTTTGAGCTTTTGTTTGAACACACTGTGGGGGGGCCATTGTGCCTGCTGAGAGAGTCTTTGGAGAAGCCGCTCAAAGAAGCAAACAACAATGTGCTGAACTATGATCTAGTATACATCATAGAAATGGGGGATGCACACCCTCTTCAAACACAATTCATCCTGTTTATTTGGTCATTCGCCGATGCGTGCTCACTGGTGAAGTACCTTGCCCAAATGGCACTTGGATCCTAAATTACATCATTATTATTGGGGTGACATTCCACCCCAAAACCAATGGCACAGCCTTATGTGACTTCTTCAAATTCTGTACCGTCTTTTTAACCCATTTTATTCCATTTAATAAGCTGTTTAATTCCGTCTTTCACTTTAATCCAGTATATTCCACACACAGGGTAATGCAATTTTCAAAAGTTTCTCATATTCAAGATGTGCCCATCCGGACCTCTCTTCAAGAATACGTACAAGCGCGTTGTTCATCCAAAGCAGTTTTTATTAAAAACCCAATGCATTTCGGGCTGCTGGGGCCCTTCGTCAGGGGTAACTACAAATAACAATAAAACATGCATTACAAATCCATTGACAAAAATGTATTATGCAACGACATTTAAAACATTCATGTGAGAATTAGCTGCTAGTGAGGGGGGTAGAGTTGGACAGGTTTACATGTGAGGGGAAGAGACCTGAGGGTATTTCTGCGCTTAATAGGAGGGTTTAATACACAGAGGAAAGGATGACGTTACAATTGGGGAGGAGAAGAGTGTGTTTAGGGCAATGTTTAATTAAAGCGGGAGTTACTGGGAGAGTAACGTGAATGTGTAATAGATGAAAAGAAGTGGGATTGTATTTTGTTAGAGGTTCTTGCTACTGTACAATGGGGTGTGATTATATTGCCAACGGTATGATTAGGATTGTGGCGATTATGGAGGACTGAGAAGCAGCTAATTCTCACATGAATGTTTTAAACGCGCTTGTACGTATTCCTGAAGAGAGGTCCGGATGGGCACATCTTGAATATGAGAAACTTTTGAAAACTGCATTACCCTGTGTGTGGAATATACTGGATTAAAGTGAAAGACGGAATTAAACAGCTGATTAAATGGAATAAAATGGGTTAAAAAGACGTTACAGAATTTGAAGAAGTCACATAAGGCTGTGCCATTGGTTTTGGGGTGGAATGTCACCCCAATAATAATGATGAACTATGATCTAGGCCTAAGATCTCAAATGGCAGAGTACATGTACAAGGCAGGCTTGAAACTGGAAGCTAGCCAGGAGCTCATGAAGCACTGGTATGATCAGATGGCTACTATGCCCGAGTATACTCCAGGACAGTTGATGTGTGTGCTGGAGCCTACTGCTCATAGGGCCCTCCATGACAAATGGAGTGGGCCCTATCCAATCATGGAAAAGAAGGGTGAGGTTACCTACCTGGTCGACCTTGGTTCCCCCAGGAACCCTCATAGGGTCCTGCATATGAGTAGATTGAAACCCAACCCAGACAGGGCAGGCATGACCATGTTAATGGTCACAGATGAGAGAGTGGAGGAAGTGACTGACAAAGACTCCAACAATGTGCAAGATGGGTCAGTGGAGAGGGTTGAACTCTCTCTCAAAATGACAGACCAGCAGCACAGAGTTTGCAAGCAGGTGCTGGAGCAGTTTTCTGACCTGTTCTCTTTGACCCAAGGTATCACTGAGTGGTGTGTGCACCACATTGACACTGATGACAGGCCACCTATCAAAAATAAAGTGTACAGGTTGTCTGACCATGCCAGAGCCAGCATCAGGGCTTTTGAGACGGGAAAAAGAGCAGTATTAATTGGTGAAAGACAAGCACTATTATGCCCTGATATTGAATTGATATAATATTGCTTTTATATCGCACTTCGCTTCTGGCTTCAAGGGGTATTGAGGCGGTGTCTGAGAATCACTGCTTATGGGCATGGCTTGTGGGATAGAATGCTTATCTCATCCCGCTGAGTACTCCAGCAGTTATAGGCATGGACTTATCTATCATTCTTGAAGTGGGTGGAGTGGCACTGGCGCCTAGTGTGGTGAGGGACACACTGAACTCAACTGTAGCTGTCTTCTAACCAACGGTGGGTAAGAGGGTCCGTATTCATGGTATTGCTGCTTGTTACAAATATCCAAGCCTGAGATGTCTGATTCCTGACAGAATCCAGTTTAACTCTCTGGGTTAAATTCTTTGGATTTTGGGAAAACCCACAGAGCAGATTTTTGTTACAAACCTGCTAAAACTGAGTGCCAGAATCTAGTCTATATGAAATCATGGAAGTATACACAATATGCTCCCCTCTCTTCTCCTTCCCTTCTACGCACATCTAACTCTGCAGGTGGAAAAACTTCTGTTATGTCGTGGGCTCTAGACCCACATACATTGTAAATGAGAGACACAGACACTGCGTGTGTGGTGCTTAGAACTGGCCTCGAGCACGTGCACTCGGGCCCTTATATTGGCTGGGTCACCTGTCCGGTGACGCCTGTGTTGGATGGGTGTGGGGTGGGTGTATAGGCCAGCCCTCGAGGGAGTGGCTGGCAAAAACACTAGACCGTGTCCAGCAGGACACAACATTCCTCCCAAATGTTATTAAAAACAAAACAACAAACTAAAGTCCAAACTGTGAGAAGGAATGAGAAGACCACTAAAAAAACTGAAGTCTCACAGTTCTGAGAGGCAATCCGCAGGACAGCGGTGGACAGGTGCAGCTGGGAGCACCCGGGCATCTTGGCACGTTTCCATACTTTAACCAGGTGCATCTGGACACGAATACGGTGCTGATGAAGTCCGGACCTTTCAGCTTTGCATCAGTTGAGTGACAGTCCACCTATGTGATGTTCCTCGGTCCAGCGCACTCTTGCTGTGATCAAGTGGTGTCTTATAGTTCAAACATAGGTGCATCAGGAGCGTAGGTGGAGTCCATTGTAAACACCTGACGATTATATTGCTTGATCCCTTGAAGACAGTCTTGACATTCTGTGACCTGTTGAAGCTTCTGTTGCCTGGCCTGGCTACTTCCTGGAATCCACTGGTGGGGCAAAGTAAAGTCATCTCTCACGCATGGGGAGGCCCCTTGGATGAGTTGCCACGGGACTGCCTATGGGCTGCACTGGGTCTGCATGTGTCTGCATCTGGACAGCAGCAAGACTACCTCGGAGCCACCGCCTAGTCACTCGTGCAACGTCAGGGGTGGATGTGTCCTGGTCAGAACATGCTCTCGCTACCGGGATCAGGATGTAAGCCAGTTAGACAAATGGTCACTGGTTCTTCGGATCGTCACTCTGTATGGCAATGGTGCAGGACTCCAGTCGTGTTATTTGATGCTCCAGGGATGGTGGTGATGCACGTGGCAACTGATGGAGTGGCTGCCATGAGACGACTTGTACGACAGGTGGTGATGACTTGCATGGAGCAAGGGTGACTGGCGAAACTCGTCAGACAATTGGTGCAGCTCTTCTTATTCTGCATGTGTGTAAGCAAACAGGGATGCCCTTTACTTTAAGCAGCCGGTGACATGTGGCTGGACGATCACACTGTGAAGACTGGGGCAGATACACAGTTCGCGCATGTAGGCGGCTTACGTTAGGTACTCCCACTGAACTATCTCCTGTGACGTCTCCGCACCCTGGTGGCTGGCGTGTATTAGTAGGTGCACTCAGGTGATGGTACGAGTACTCGTTCTTGTCCCCTTTTGTTGACTTCTCCTGCGCACCTGTTGTCGTCTGCTTTTCTGTGATAGGATTGTCACCCTCCTATCCCTCCACTCCTTTTCTTCTCTGCAAATGTGGCAACGTGCCATGCTCTCTTTTCCTTGGTTCTTGATTCATGTGTAATGTGGCGTCTGGCCACATGTCTTCTTTGTAACCGTTGCAAAGTGGCGACAGGCCACGCAAATTCATGTCTTTTCTACACATGCTCTGAAAAATGGCGACAGGCCACGCAAATGCATGTCTTTTCTACACATACTCTGAAAGTGGCGACAGGCCACGCATTCTCACAGGGACCTCCTGCTCACTCCGTCGTGTCCTTTGGACTACGCATCTTCTCCTGTCGCGGACCACTCACCGGTCCGGTCCTGTCTATAGGACTGGGTATCTTCGCAGGTGCGTCAGCCATTTCATGGACGGCAGTGGAGGTAGGTGTGCTTTGATGGATCCTTCTGCAGCGCCTTCCATACCCTTCCCCTCGACAAGGTATTCTAGCTGCAACTCAGGGTCGCTGTGGGCGGTCAGTCCTCTCTTTTTGCAGTTGTGGCAGTTTGCCACTAGGAGAGTGGGATTCTCCTCATGCCTGAAATGGACCGATGCACAACACGGTCTTAAGGCAGTGTTGGAGGCACTCTCTGAATAATCTCTGGCCCACTACAGGGCAGTGTAAGTGCAGGTAGGTTGAACACGATCTCTCTCCTTTCCTGCATTCGGGCCACACTGGGCCCCTCCTCTGGGGTCTCCTTGGTGCTACATGTATTGGGGGAAGCCTCCCTTCCGTCTCCTCTTCGTTTGAGGGTACAGCACTTGTGCCATCAATGCTGCTCCATCATGCTGGATACTGCCCAGGTTTGTGCGTACTTGGCAGGGTTGGTCAATCCGTGTGACACTCTCCTTGATAAGCCAAACAGTGGCCATTCGGTGGTGGGGCAGATGGCTGGCACCAACTCCTTCGTTCAGCTATTCATTGTCTATGCGCCCAAGTGAGTAAATGTTCAGTCTGTTTCATAACTTGCAAACATTGGTTGCTCCTCTCTTGTGCTTCTTGCCACTGACGATCAGAAGGTGCTCCTCTGCCAATCTCTTTTGGAGGTATTGACTCAAATTTGTACTTGGGCTGCTATGGGGACAGGTGCAGTCTTTTGTCTGGGCCAGTCTTTCTGGCTGTACATGCTCCTGTCTTTCAGTGGTGGCAGAGAAGCAGTGGCCTGTTGCCACTAGTGAAGCTCCTCAGTTCGTGCAAAACGACATAGTGGCACTTCGGGTTTGTGATTGATTTTGAAGTTGCAAGGCATATTGCTTTGTTGGCTTTTCTGCTTCGGGCCTGACTTTTGCTGGAATCTTGGTATCTTTCTTGGCTGGGCAGCTGTGAGCTTCTTGGGGCTCTTTGCTGCTGCTTGTCTCGTTCACTTGGAACTGCCGACTTTTATCCTCCAGTGCTGAAACAACCACTTTTCTTTCTTGAGTAGGGCGTGCCCTGGTGAACTAGAGTCCCTTTGTTCAATGGTGGGACTTCTCACCCCTCATGTTCGAAAACCCGCTTCCTTCTGGTTTTCAATAAATACAATGCCTGCTAGCCTCCATGTCAGACAGCTACCTGGCAGCATGCGGTGACACTCTCATGGCAGTCTCTGCTCTATATGTCTTTTCACATGTGGTGGTGGCCTGCTGAGATTACCGGCTCTTTCTTCCTCTTTGAGGTACAGCTCTGTGGCTTTCTGCATACCTCTCAATCCTCGGGGGCCTCTTCTTGAGTGACGCGCATTACTGCCTATGCCGGGGTGCAGTGTCCTCTAGGTGGCACTCTAGCCCCCACTAATGTTAAGCTGCTGCAGGGCACTTGCGATGTGTGGGGTATGGGTCAAGTGGCTGCAGCTCAGGGTGCGGTGCAGCTCAATAACCGCTAGGTGGCACTGCAGCCACCCCTTTTGCCAGGCCCCCGCAGCTCTCCCTATGCTGTGGGTCTTGCAGCTTCTCTGCTTTATTTCAGCGCTTCGGCCCACCCAGGGAGCAGCTTCACCCATGACGCTGCTTGAGCGCTGGAGATGTCGGTGCAACCTGCCAGCGACAGCCAGGAGAGGTTCCTGTCTCGAGAGTGCTGGTGAGTGTGTGCAGCCTTTTTCTATTTCAGGGCTTACGCTGCAGGTGCAGGGGAGGGGGTCACTTAGTGTCAGCGTGGCAGCGCGTACATTAACAGAAGTAGCCCATGGTGGGGGGAGGGGCACCGCACGAGTCATTTGGTAGGTGGTTCCGTGAAACGCTGGTATGAAGGGGACGTATTGAGTCCCTTGGTGCCAAAACCTTTGCAAGATACTGTTGCCGGGGTGGTCTCGTCACCCACGCGGGCACTGAAGGTGCAGGAGTATGCAGTACCGGTGCAGTAGGGTAGCTTACTGCAGCCTTCCCAATGCTGCAGGCCCGGACTTCCTTGCGATCTGCACATGTAGGGGGGGCGGCCCTCATGCGGCATGCATGACCCGCGCTCTTAACACCGCAGAAGGGGCACTCTCTGACAGTGAGTGCACTGCCCTGTTTACACCCGGAGGACTGCGGGGGATGCCCTTGTAGGTATGTCAGTCTTTTGTGCCAGGGGCTATTCTGCGCTTTGCATCACCTTCATCTGCCGGGTGCATTTCATGCCCTACCGAAGGTGCTATATGGGTTTCTTTGCGCTGATTGCCAGCTCTCACAGCCTGGCAGCAGGTGTCTGGCAGCAGTAGCAGCGGATCGTGGGACATTAGGAGTCTCCGTTCTCTCCTCTTTCACAGCAAGGCCAACAGTGCACCCCTTCTAGGGGCGACGTGCCCAAGTCCCTGGGCAGGCTGGAGCGACAATACCCATGTTGGTGTCCCTCACAGTCAAGGAGATCGGCAAAGTTTGCACAGCATGGGGAAAGACCCACATACCGCCAATGTTATGTCGTGGGCTCTAGGCCCACATACTTTGCAAATGAGAGACACAGACACTGGGTGTGTGGTGCTTAGAACTGGCCTTGAGCACGTGCACTCGGGCCCTTTTATCGGCAGGGTCACCTGACCAGTGACACCTGTGTTGGGTGGGTGTGGGGTGGGTGTATGGGCCAGCCCTCGAGGGAGTGGCTGGCAAAATACTAGACCGTGTCCAGCAGGACACAACAAGTTCTGGGGCTAAGCGAGCAGAAATGTAAAAGCTGGTCATGACAAAGCATAAAAGAAAATAATTCCAATATTATGATGTTACTTCAATGAAAAACGCTACACTTGAATGTTTTTATATTTCATGTATTTCCTTAGTAAAAACAATAACGCGGAACAAATTAATTAACAGCTTTATCTTGGACTTATTTATTCACTTTCCCAACCAATACTTGGTACTATCGCTTTTTACCACCAGATGCCGCCCTACGCCAAATAATATCTTAGTTTATTCTCTTAAATCCATTTAAACTGAAATGTCTGCACCATTCTAACACACACTACGGCTCTAAATAGCATTTCTGCAGGATTCCACCGCACGTGCTCCATCGAAAATACATTGGAGTGTCTGATGATGAACACTATTCAAAACACGTCAAGAACTGTGCATCTGCATTACAGTAAACGATACAAAAGTCACCAGTAATGATAATAAGGGAAAATTCTCGTTGTGTGACTGCAGGGCCGGCTGTTATAGCATCAACAAATAGAATGTGTTTATTCATTTGACATTCGTTCCCAAATAAAAACGGGCAGCAGTAGATTGAAAGTGATGCCAAATGGATAAAAGAAAATGTGTCACGCTATAAGCATTCCTGGCAAACATGTATTTTAAATGCGAGCATCTGCTTGAAGCACGTTCCTGTGATGAACAATAAACAAAATGGGGGCATATTCACAAGGAGCCATCGCCGAATTAACGGCACTTTATCACAGCCAAAGTCGTGATAAATGTACCCCCCCATTCACAAGCCGGTGTTAACAGCCCACAGCACCAGTTTACCCGCGATAGCAGCCGCAAAAAACATCGCCACAGAGGACCCTCGCAAATATCGCTAATGAGATGCAGAGCAGGCACGGTGCGTCCATTGGGGCGTTGCCCCCCCCTCCCTCCTGCGCCCGCAGCTCCCTCGGCGTCTCTGACTCAGTTTACTTAAGTTCAGAGACGCCGAGGGAGAACTGACAATCATGTCAGTCAGCATGACGTCGGACCGCCCACCCCCTTCAGAGTTTGAAGGGGGTGGGCGGTCCGGCGTCATGTTGACTGACATGCATTGTCAGACCAGCCAGGAACAGGCAGCAGCACAAGTGCGCATGAGTGGGGAAGGTGAGCGAATTTTGCGCCCGTGCCCAGTCATGCGCACTTGTGTTTGCACTGGCTTGCGCATGCCCATTAGGAGCCCCTCGGTCTCCTAATGGGCAGGCGGCGGGCGAAGAATAACCGTGCCCTCAGCCAATCCTGGCGCTGCAGCAGCGCCAGGATTGGCTGAGGGGTTGCCACTCCAGTGCTGTTCCTGAAGAGGCGCCAACGCGGACCAGGAGCAGAGGCGGTCAGGTAAGTTTTCTAAATTTTATTTTCCCTCGGTCGCCCCCCCACCCCCGCGCGACCCCCCCGCGAGTACTGCGAGCTGGGAATCACACACAGTCGTGTCCGCAATGACTTATCACTTATGTGCACATGCAGTTCAGTGATTAATGGTGCACAATGCACAGGAGTCTGGACTTCAGGGGCCCTCGCTTATGTATAGAGCACATGTCTGGTGTTACACGGTGCACTGGATGGTGGACTAGAGCGTGGCTGCCGTGGTTTGGCACCCGTGTGAAGCGCTTCTTCAGGGAGTATGGGTCACGCAGCGCACACGAGCGTACACTGCTAAACTCACATACACTCCACCTGCCTGCTGTGTTGGGTCAGGCCCGGTGCACAGGTGAGCTCACAAGCTGGGGCCACACACAGACCCCCTCCGTTGCCTCATCACTTATACACACCGGTTTCACCGAGAGCCAGTGTTACACTGTGCACGGGATCGGCCACAGGTGAGGTCACACACAGGACACTATGGATAACGTGTAGCCCCCTTTTAGAGATTTGCAGTTAAGTTGAGTAGGAATGCTGAGGTCACATAGCGGTCCCTGCCACTACTTATCCCTTCTAAGAGCCCCGGCGATGTGTATGGTTTCTTGCTGCAGCACCCATGTCTACCATGTGTGCCTGCGCTCGAAGCAGTGCGGTCAGTCACCCTGTGCACAGGACAGGTGGAGACACTTGTGCCCTGTGCCTCACCTGCACAGAGCTCCCCACAGCTGCACACCTGTCACTCCTGTAGCCATGCAGCGCCGCAGCCCGCACCACCTCCCCGGGTGGAAGTGGCGCTTCAGAGACAAGGCCCTGTCCGGGCTGGGCTCCTATTGGCCAACAGCGCCTCCACTGCCGTGGGAACTCGGTGCCAGGCACAGGCAGCGCCCGGTGCCTTAAAGTTATACGTAGGGCAGTGCCCGCCATAAAATAGAGAGAAAAACAACATGGAGACCGGGGATGACAAACCACACATACTGGGGCGATGAGGGCATCAAAAATCAGTGACTCACAGAAGGACGGGGGTCAGGAAAAATCAGGCATGTGCAGAGGGGCGGTGAGGACACTGAAAGTAAGTGGCATGCAGAGAGGTGAGGGGGACAGGTAAAACCAGTGACACGCAGAAAGGCGAGAGGGACAGGGGAAATCAGTGCCACACAGAGGGGTGAGGGGGCATGTGAAATCAGTGCCACACATAGGGGTGAGGGGGTATGTGAAATCAGTGCCACACATAGGGGGGTGAGGGGCATGGGAAATATGTGACATTCGGAGGTTCAAGGGGGAAGGGAAAACCAGTGACACGCAGAGAGACGAGGGGGACAGGGGAAACCAGTGACATGCAGAGAGGCGAGGGGGGCAGGAACAACCAGTGATATGGAGAGGGGCACGGAAAATCAGTGACATACATACAGTCGAGTGGACAGGAAAAATCAGTGAGACCCAGACGGCGACGGGAGCATGCCAAATCAGTGACATGCAGAAAAGGCTTAGTAGGGCAGGTATAATAAGTGGCATATCGTATCGCTAGGGAAGAACAAGAATGGTGATAGTATGTTGGCACACCTGGAGACCCCGAGTGACTGGCCCTCCTTGTGTTCTGGAGCCAGACACGGCTCTCGGGGCCCACTAGCACCGGTTCCGCTTGGAAATATGACACACGATTAGAGTGTGTCATATTTCCAGCCCGCAGAAAATACATGCATTATGTGTTGTTAGTGGTGCCCTTTTGTAAGGAGAAGTCTGCCTTTTGTTGGTTATTTTCACCTCATGTGCTGTGTGGGTGTTATCGCTTTGCCTACAAAATATAGACAGGATCGGTGCAAGGACATTCGGTGCTCCATACAAAAAAACTTTTACTACTGAAGCGCCTCCCTTCCACTTAGTAGGCGATTTTCGGACCTTTTCTTGCAATCTGGCACTCTTAATCATGACCCTTCCCTTGCACATTTTCCCTCTAACTCACTGTCAAAAGATTTTTGAGAGAGTGCTGCATGCCAGATTGAGCCAAATAATGTTTGAAAGTTGACAGCATATGCGCATTATTGTCTTCACGCGCTCTTTCAATGTATGCCCCTAGTAAGTCCACCAAGGTGCACATGTGGAGGACGGTCCTATAACTGGCGAGAAATTGCAATGGTGCCTGAAGCATGGGAGGTCGGTGTTGAAGGTCTTTAGTCTCATTCTCTTCTTTGTGTAAACTGTCATTGGTGTCTGTCTTGTTTCCCCGCCCTCTCCTGCCTTCTCCTCTGCCTCGACAATCTCTAGTTCACTCTTCATCCTCCTAAGCCCCCTCTCTCCCCCCGTTCTCTACACCTCCTATGAGCCCCGTTCTCCTCTGCTCGCCGCCTTCTTTCCACCACACCTTCTCTCTTTCTGCCACGTCTCTAGTCTTGTTTGAGATGTGTAGGCCTACTTTCCCTTTGTCCGAGTTCCTCAAGATGCAGGAAAGTGAGGCTTGCTACAAGCACCTCCTTAATCTACCCTTTCTCTCCCCCCTCCCATTGACCCCGCCTCCCCGTCATTCCTGAAAATTAAAAACTGTGTTGGAATGTTCTTCGCCTGCTTTTCACGGGCTCCTGAATGGGCCTTTTAGTTGTTCACACCCAGGTGTCCTCGGGGGTGCCAGGTCAGGGCACCAAAACAGCGTTGGCATGGGGTGTAAATGTCGTGAACACCACAGTCTCACCGGCACTCAGGGGACAAGGTCTCAGTGTTAATAAGGCAGGGAGCCTGAGACGTGGTGTGCAGGCCACAGACACCGAGCGTGTCTGTCCAGCAGCAGCCCCAGCCAGGTCTGAGAGCAGGACGTGTCGGGGTGAATGGTGGGAGTGAAGCACGGAGAACAGAAAAGGGCGTAGGGACTAGGGGTCTGCAATTGCTGAGGAGCTCTTTGGACATCCGCGGAGGAACACAGTAAATAAAGGGTCATAGTGGAGAGTAGAAACGCGTGAGCAGGCGGGGACATATTCTCCCTGAGATGTGTTCCCAAGACATGCACGCCTGGACATATCTGCTCCATGAGATAAATGCTTCCAGCTGTATGTGTTCTATGACGTGTGCTCCTTGATATATGTGCCCTATGACTTAAGTGCTCAAACAGCAGGCTCTGAATTCGGAGGGGATTTACCAGAAAGACAAGAAGGGGAGAAAGCCCATTTGGCGAGGTGTAGGGCAGGGGCTATGTAGTTGCACTGTTCTCAGGGTGGAGACTGTTTTACAGGAGGTGTGTATCTCGCAGGTAGTAACTGTAAACTGGCAAGTGATCACGGGGTGGGTGGGCATAAGATCCCAGCACAGGTGTGTTGGGTCGGGAGGGGGGCACGGGGGGAGGGGTATGAGGAGATTACCGAACCGGAGGAAGGAGTCAGAACTTCCAACCGGAGAAGGGTCACAATTGCTCTATTAACCTTCTTGCTTCTCAAATTTGCTTGAAAATGCACCATTTACCCACTCTTTTTTCAAAATGTTCTCGGGGGGAGAACCCCCCCAAACCCACCTTAATATGTTCGGGCTCACTCGCTGCGCTCGCTCGCCATGGTTCACTACAACAGAAAGTTTACGCCTCACCACTTTCAAATGTCACCAGCCACCACTGATGCAGAGTAGGCGTTCCCATGACAAAAGCCGAGACAACAGCACACCTCAACATTCACAACGACCAGCCACATCCGCGATAAAAACACAAAACAGGGGATAAGGCGTGTTAGCACCAGGAAATCTACACCTGCTCTGACATGGTGTAAACTCGGACGGCAGCCAGCACCACAAAAGAGAGCACAGCCCAGGGCCACATCCGAAGGGCAACAGATGCCATGGAGCCACTCATCATGCAGCCCGGACACCCAAGAGGGCCACAACACCCACCCCCACCACCCCAGGACCCCATCCCACACCCGGAACACCCCCACCCCCCCGGACCAACACAGGCGCAGCGCAGACAAAGACAGCGGAACCCCAGGAAACGTACCAGCCGCACAGACCCAACATCTGACAATGTCACCCTCCACTACAGGCTGAAAGGGACAACCAACCTACGCATCCTGACCATCATCGCCTAACAGGCCTACGGCAACAACACAGTGGGCAACCAACATCCCACCCCTCACAAAGCTGATGGCGTGGCTGCACCTGTTGGCCCCTGGGACCCCCCATCCAACACCCACCAGAGTCGGAGGAGTCTCACAGCCAGCCACATCCAAGTTCCCCACACCTGTCCTGGACATCACCATCACCCTGGTACCCCAGCCCCATACGTACAACACAATGCGCAGGATCCGCTGGAGACCAAGCAAGGACCATACGCCATAGCAGGATGCACGCACATGTTGAGGGCAATACCCAGCACACATGTACTACCTGTGCCCCCTGGTGACACAGCACACAACCACCGCAACAGGAAGCACACGTCCCACACCAATGTGCAGGCAACAACAGAACACTGTGGCACACCCAACAATGTCGCCTTCAAATACATAGCCAGTGTGCATGATACCTTCATCCTCCGACAGTCCATCATCAACCAGCGTTCCCAGGATGGCAACAAGGGAAATGTACAGCCCCTTGGCAATATACAAATGAACACCCCACACACCTCAACACCACAACCATGCAACTCACAACTCTGGCAATGCACACATCACAAAATCACACACAACAGGCACAACAATATGCCCACCCACCAGACACGACAGAACAACTTACAATGTCCACATGGGCAAGCCCTGAACATGAGCCAGCAACGTCATGGCACCTCAGCCACATACTAGCCGAATGTGGGGAGCGGTGGCAACCAGGCATGTGTGAAGGATGCAGTAGAACCATGATTGGGAAAGTACACAATGCCAACAGTGCCGGAGATGTGCTGGACACCTCGCAGTATGCAGAACACACCCATATCCATGGCGACAAACACCGCTTGCGCATGGAGTGTAGTGGACAGTGGACGCCACCATTTTACCACAGCCAGTGGGGGACCTCGTGGAAATGTTGCCTGTTATGCCCCCCCCATAAGCGTCAGCGGAGTGGGATGGCCCGGCGTACACCACGCCAGCGTAGGGGTGTGAATAAAAACCACGTAGGCCTGGGTGTGGTCCACTTCCGGAAAGACCCACGTCTCTGCCAGGGTGGCGCCTCCCACCTCGCCATGAGGCCGATGCCATCCCCGTGAGCGGAGTTGCCTGAGATGCCGTGCGCCTGCTGGACCCCGGCACGAAGGTCCACGAACCCGTCAGGCCAGCCCCTGCGCAGCCAGGCCACACTGATCACCTTCCGACACCGGCGGGTGTCAAGGAGGGCCCACCACGTGCCGGCGGAAGCCACAAGCCTGAGGCCCGAGACCTTGGCAGCCAACTCAGACCATCACAGCCGCCACAACACTGGCCCGCTTTATTCCTTTTTCGTTGACGTACTCCACTGCCGCCCCCGGCCTACTCTTCGGACCAGTAGGTCCCACATGTGGAACTGTGTCTTGAGTCATGAATGGCAGTGACCCCATATCCCGGCCAGCGGCCACAGCACCAGACCCGCCCAGTTCAGTGAGGCATAGTTCGATATGGGCATCTTGCGACACGTGGTGCCACTAACCCTGTTCAATGCCATTCTGCTACACGTGGTGCCACTAACCCTATTCAACGCCGGCCTGCTACACGTGGTGCCACTAACCCTGTTCTGACCTGCTGGAGGTGTTGTTTGTCCCTCTGCATTGTGAAGGGGAGGTGCATGTTGGCATTGTGTTGGCGCCTTGTTCTTGTCGACATGCAGACTGTATGACGATGTACATTGTGACTGTTTGGGCGGTGGTGGCTATTTGAGTTGGGACAGTGTACATTTGGCCTACATGGCTGATGTGGTGTTGTAGGGGTAGATGTGCATCTCACAGTTCCCTGCTCTGTCTGATGTGATTCTTCTGTTACTGTGCCTGGTTGGACCCAGTTGTGTCCCCTGTTCTGCAGTGTGGGTGTTACACTTTGTGCCACATTGTCATGGTATGTGCTGTGATTGCTATGTGTGTGTGCTGCAGTGTGCCACGGGGATGGGGGACATGTCCCTGGGTAATTGTGGGTGTGCAGTGTGTTACACCTCATTGTGCATGTGTGGCATTGTGCCCATCACCCCCCGTTCCCCCAGTCCCTGTTGGATCCTCACCCTGTTGTTGTTGTCTCAGGTCCTGTCGGGCTGTGTCCGTACTCCCTACTCCTTGCACCCTCTCCACACTGATGACTGTGTCCTGGGTTTCCTCCTGCTCCTCCTGTGTCGCTGGACTGCCACCTCCTGTCACCGTTGCTGCCTTCCTGTTGGCAGCGGGTTTGTACCTGGTTTAGGTTGTCAGGTCCTGCCGGCGCCTCTTGGCCTCCTGGTTTGGCCTCCTGGGCACTGCGACTGCATTCCAGGTGGACTGCTTGTGGGTCAGTTGCTGGTAGTGTTCTGTCGCCTCCGTGGCCTTGGTCTTGTTTTCCTGCAGTCTGCTCCCTGTCTTCCTCTCCCTTTTCTCCTTGGCCTTCCCCGACCCCGTTGTTCCTTGCTGGTGGTCTGTGGGGGTTGTGGGGTTCGCGTTGACCTCTGGCTGGGTCAGGGTGCATGGATGTTGCTACGTGCTTTGGCTTGTTTCTGGTGTGTTGTGCCTGTGGTTTTTATGGTGCAATTGCCTGCCAGACGCGTGGGAGTTGCAGGCCTGTGGCTGCTTTTCGCAGCTTTTTGTACCGCGATTGGCCTCATTGCATGATTTCTCGTGTTCCGCATTTTTTAGGAGTGGTGTTGATTTTCATGCTGGCATTTGACGCGTTATCTGGTGACTATCGCATAGTACCGTCTTGTTGTGAATTCCACGTTGACACGGGGTTATTTTCCCGTGATAGGTTGCGTTATTGAAAGTTTAGTTACGCTACTCTTGCGGTAGTTATAACACGTTCTTGTGAATATACCCCATGGCTGCAAAAACAAGGGTTAAATCTCTCCAGGCTTGGGGTAAGTGGTTCCTCCTTGTTTTCAGTGGTAGCGAGGGGGCGAGGGGCAAGCAAGTAACGTGCCCACACACTCTCCACCACTCTCCACCCACAGTTCTCCACCACCCTACAGTGCCACTCAATGACCTGAGCACTTCAGGAAAAAAAGCATTGACAACGCCAATAACTATTGCTTTAATAAGCAAATACATGTTAACACAAGCAAGCACAATGCTATTTGCATGCCAAATACTATTCATCACATTATAGCCGACCTTTTGGCTTTGGCAATGCTGGGGGCATTAGAGGATTGCCTTCTGTATAGAATGTGTGTGGGAGATAAAGCATTGACTGTGACAAATAGTGTGATTAATGACTGTACTTTTCAGATGTAACAAAGCCCTGCATACAGTCCAAGAAAGCACTTCCTGGAATGATATACTAAAGAGCCAAAAGAATGAGATGAAAGAATAATGCTCCTCTGGTATGGTTTAAAAGAATTGGGACCTAGAAGTAGTTTTACAGCTGTGAAGTCAACTAACATAACTAACAATCATTGGCAAGCCAATATGTCTGGTGTTGGCAGATAGTCCTTTGGCTCCTTCGATCTTTCAATGCTTGTTTTTGTCATGACTTCCAAACCATTATTGTTGCGAAAGATGCTGGGCCCTCAACAAGCTATGAACAAAAAAGGTTTGGAAAAAGCATAAATAAATACTTTTTTTTGTTTTAAAAGCGCACATTGCTATAGTAGATCTTGGCACTGGAGGGAACTACTTTGTGTGTAGATGTGCCCTTTGTGAATAAGAAGAACACTGTCATTCACAATGAAATTAGCCCATGGCTGGAGTGAGCTGACCTGTTGCTCCCAGGAGTATGTTGTAGTCGGCAGAATAAAAATGTGAATGACCCTACAACAGACCAATGGATGAAGAGGCCTGGCTGAATAACTATATCTATAGTTTTAGTAAAAAAAAAAAATGTCTTGGCTAACGTCAGATTTAAAAAGCAACTGTCATAGATTAGTGGCGACCATGAATAGACAAAATGACATTCGATCTATAACAATAAATATACACATTTTAGGTCAAGCGTACAGCGCTTGCGCTGTCGCTTAGCGACCTGTTGTGTATGCTTTAGGAGTTGAACTCCACCCATGCCTTGCCGGCAGCTTTTTATTGGTCTAAGTTAGTGTCCTTTACAAATACTTGCTTGCCAATGGACAATCCGCAGTCTTTGTCCCCCCTTCTCGTTTCCGGTTTTCTCAATGCAGCACCGACCAAGTACTATATTGTTACGCTTTACGTGTTTATGTCTTCCTTTGGGGACTACTTTCCTTCTTCTTGTGTTTCCCTGTCTCAGCGCCATACATGCTTTACGTCTGCCGCGTTTTGTATTTGTAGAAATTGTATTTTAATAAACGACCAAACCTCTTCAATCTTTAAGACTGTGACGACTGAACATTCGGAGTGCGCCGTTCTGCCTTTGACAGCGGTTGATCCGCCACTTGTAGCAGCAGCCATGCAGAGGCAGAAGGGTGCACTCCGAATGTGCAGTCGTCACAGTATCCACAAGTTCGTCCTTCACTATGTGTTTTTTTATATCTTTTTTTTTCTTTTTTAGTGAATGCTCATGCCCTACAGACAAGGCGCACATCCTCGAATAAACGTCCGATTTCAGTTGCGGGCAGAGCCACGAAAGTGAAAAGGGCAGTCATGCAGCAAACCTCACACATGTAGACCAGATTCCCCTTAGAAGGAAACTTAGAAATGAAGAATTATAGCCCCATCATTAACTAAAACCAGATGACTGACAGGCGTGGGAACTCCTTGTGATACTGTGCAGTCTCGTTAGTAGATACCGGCTTAAGGAAACACAATGTCGGCCTACCCCGCATGAAGACATTGACAGGAGACATTCATTTATTAATGATGGACTTCAGCCAATTCTATAGAAAGCGTCACAAACCTAACTTGCCACATGAAATGCACATCTTGTGCCCAAGGGCACAGTCTTATTACAGGGCAGTCTCAGTGGTCCGTAGTGATTTCTGTGACTTTGAGATATAGAGCTTCCTCTTCACACATTAGCTTTTGGTCCACAGCTGACAAACATCACACATGTGGCTCTTGGACTCGAGATCTTCATGATAGTGAAAAGTAGCTTCTGGTCTAGTCTAAGAGGGCCAGGACCTGCCTACTATGTGCAGTGGAAAAGAAACAAGCATTTGCAATGCACGAGGTCTCAAATTTGCGAGAGTTTGAGCTATTGGCATTGTAAATGACACTGGCTTTTATTTATGTGTTTTGAAAACCTGTTTTGAAAACCTGCAAGCGATGCTTAAACACACACTTGGAGAAGTGTGGCTCAATGGTTAGAGCGGCAGACCCTGATGCAGAGATCTGGCCCGGGACCAGGGTTCAATTCCTGCCTCGGCGGGTCTTGGGCTCAATTTCCTCGGACCTGATAATTCTCGCCTCGGTGCCTATTCTAATCATGGGTCCCACTCTGCAACTCTGGGCAATAGCTTGCTTAATCTCCACAACGGCCCCAACAGCGCTGGGATGCCTGGCTTCACCCTGGGGGTGCCCAGGAGTGGACATTTCACAGGGAAAAGCCAGGAAGGGTTCCACAGCGGTATGCGTACAGCGCCTGGACACCCCTTTGGGGGTATGGGTGCGCTTTACAAGTACAAATTTCATTTCATTTCACTTATAGTAGTTGCTTACGAGAAGCAAGACTGGCAGTAACTGTGTCTCTTTTACTGCCATCCTTGCTTCTCAATCAAAAGGTCTTTGCTAACGCCAGAACACTTCAATGCGTGAAGTCAAATACAGTTAATTTGTCAGAGGAAGCCTGTAATGACTAATGTAATTATTAATGCAAAATCAGCAGTTTTTCAACTGCTATAAATCATCAAGTGCCAGTCGACAAACCTGCAGATGATTTGCATAATAATGTTACAGATTTCCCCCACAAACTGATGCCTGAGAAATTATTATCTGTAGCTGGTGTTATGATACCATATCTAATATAAGAACAAGTGCGATGGGTGACTCATAACCTAGGATAAGAATCTAGTGTACACTGAGGCGTACCGCGATTTGTGAAAAACTATTAGCTGTTCCTATGTGCTCTCAATGTGGTTTGCAAAATTATTTTTAGGATGTATTTTTTAGGTATTTATTTAAAAAATCTACTGTGGCCTAACATGTTCACTTTTAGTCGTCATATACCAGGCCCTCATTCCAGTTTATTAGGTCCTCATTCCAGTCAGTTCAGGTAGCCTACAAGGTAGGGCGCTTCATATTTAAAAGTGGAACAAGTATGAATTTGATGTTTGCATGTTCCTTTACAGACTAAGCCCCAAAAGCAATATTCAGTATTAGGGTTTTAGCAGGTTTTATGAAGAAAAAGCTAACTGTTGGAATCATCTGCAGACATAGCTCAACCACTTTCTTTAAATAATTATTAAAAATAGAATTCAGTGGTAAAGTTGGATTTTCGAAAAACATGCAGGAAACGTTACTGTTAAAAAGGTATACTTTCTTTGCATGAAGCCACTGTTGCCAAATTAGCATTAGCACACCTGCAGCTGGTCTGTCAGTGCTGCCTTGATGAGTTGTGAAATACTGCTCTCAGGCCTGTCAGGATGCTTATGGGACGAGAGGAAGAATGTGACCCAGCTTAACCCAAGCAGGGCAGTTTAGATATGTCCAGGAACTTCACTAACTTAAAAGGGACCAGGGTGAGACCAGTTTTGTATAGTTAAGTTCTAAGGGTCTGGGTAACAGAGGTATTTTGATCCCAAAATACACTTTAGGCTCCTGGGTTTAGCCTTAGTAGAGGAGGGCGCTGGCCCCAGAACCAGTTTGGAGTGGTTCAGTGGAAGTGGCTTGCTCATTACCTTAAACACACCCATAGGTGTGCCACAAGCTCCCTCCAGGGATAGAAAGATTTTGGCATGTTGGATTTTACTGAGAATGGCGCACTGTGGAATAGTTTGCAATTAGCCAAATAGGATGTGCTACAAAAGTGGGAAGGTTTCCTTGGGACCTTTTTACCTATTGGCAAGGAAGTGCCCAGGAATCACCCCCAACCACTGGCTAGTGAAGGTAACAAAAATGGCAACTCACCTCAGCTTCTCAGAACAGAAGGTGACTGGACCTGCTGTCTGTAACCTGTGTAGAGACATAAAGGGCTAGAGCTGCACCCACTTGTAACCAGGAATAAGAAATAGACTCCAAGGATCAGTTGACTGACCTCCTGTATGGCTTCAGGGACATCAAAAGCTGCAAGAGGCCTTTTTCGTGCAGTGACCAGATGACCGATTACACCTGGAACTGGATTGAACCTTGCTGGTGGTCTCTGATGGAGTCAACCCTGCCCCTAAGTACTGTCCCTGAGATCCTGTGAATCTGAAAAGTTGGGACCTACAAAAGTACAAGAGCTCCTAAGCTTCAGTGGGACCTTATGGGAAAAGTGTCAGATTTCAAGAGGACTCTATTGGATATAGCTTCAGGTTTGCCATGATGGAAGATCATGAGCTCCAAAAAGGAGTCCAAAGGCAGAAATCTTGACCAGGTGAAGGCGCAAACATTTTCTGCTCTACCAGACTTTGGCAGCTGCAAAGTTTGATTTTTCCAGCTCCTCGCTTTTCCCACTCAAACCAACAGCTTCAGTGGAGCCTCACTCAGAGGCTAACAGGATTCGATAGGACTTTGTTAGATCAGTCTTCAACTTTGCTCCACTTGAGGTTTTCAACTTCAATAAAAGAACTACATCAGAAGTTAAAAACTTTGACCGGGACATCCCACTTAGTGCATCCAACCTCCGGCCTATCCGCAGTTTGCCTGAAATTGTGCCTAGGCCCCTGTCTGACATGAACAGGGATTTCTGATTGGTGCTTTTTGCCTTTAAAAAGTCATATATCCAGGTCCCCTTTTATTGGATTTAAGGTATTTTGGTGTGATTTTGTCTATTACATTTTTCTTAATTTTTAAAAATTGGTTGTGGGAATTTTAATGTGTTGTGGTTTGGCTTTTTGACTGTTGCTAAATACTTGACATATTTTTCCTAGATTAAGCCTGACTGCCAAAGCTACCATGGGTTGCTCCCAGGTTCAAATTACAGAAACTGTGTGTGTGACCTGACTGCATTTTGGGACTTACTACTTCCTCCCTAATTTATAACCCATTTTCTTACATCCAGATCTGTGAAGTAACTCATCCTATTCTTCCTAATTTTGTTTAAGGGCCTTAGTAGTAGTAGTAGTGTTTTTCCATTTTTGCCTCATATTATCGCCTCTTATACTGAAGGAAATCTGTATATAAGAATGAGATCTATAAGTGAAGTGCATATGGGAACTGCCAGACAACTGCATTTATTACATGGTGCAAATACCTATCATTATTTATTGACTGGCGATTTATGCATGACCTGCCGATTGCATGTAGCCTTACTGTGCCAAGTGGGCATGGAGGAGCCAGGGCCACGGCAGTAACTAGTTCACTAAGGTCACTGGCTCTAGGGCCCTTAGATAGATTTGTCCTTTTAGTGTGCTCAATGCACACACAAAGACACTCACTTCCCAGCAAGTAAGGAGTTGGACAGCGACATGCATAATTACTTCAGGCATATGCCAGTATAGATGTATAATTTATTTTGCATACCCATATGCCACATAGTAACTCTTACTCATGTCACTGTTGAAACGTATTGATCCTTATATTTAAAAGTGAAATAGTAGGCTGTTTTCAAACAGAGAGTTCTCTACCCTGGTAAGGGCAGAATGAGGTGAGTGTTCCATACAATCATAGAGGAGAGAAGGTCCTGGAGGAAGGTAGGCACTGTTGATGGGAATGGCAATTAGAGCACTATGGTGAGTCAACGCTTGGCACCATATGACCTCTCGAAATGCAAAATAGCCATTACAATACATTAACAGGTGAGCAGCACCTATTGCCTGAAGAATAGGGGGTAGTAATGGCTAGGCAGGCCATGTAACCCTATACACAGCACATCTCCATGCCTCCAGGTTTGCAGGTGCACAGGTTGGGACCTAATGTCAGGTGTGCAGAACTCACCACAGAGTGGACGCAGATCTTCTCAAAGCTGGCCTACAAATGGCACAGAGGCAGCAAGGTGAAAAAAAAGTTTTGCAGGTAAAGGAGTAAGCTGTGAGGCCCAAATCACCTAGCAAGTGTGTGTCTGAATTACCTTGTCTCTCAGCAAATGCCCTTCTGGCAACTCCCCGAGTGCAATAGGGTGTCAGAACAACCTTACTTGTAGCGGACACCTGGCCACTTATGGGGTTTCAGAAGCAGACCAGTGGGTGAAGAGTCTGATGGTCTCCAGTTCCTGTGGGTGAGAGGACGGCCACTGCACCCTACACACCAGTGTGAGATAGGAAGACATATCTCTTTGCATGTACTTGCATAGTCCTTACTAAGGATTAGTTATCCACAGGACCTCCACAAAACCAGGCCTCAATTAATTCTGAAGTCTCAATAGAGTTCAACCCTGCAAATGGAGTGCACCAGCCAATGGACTGGAGTCAGAGGAGTTGGAGCCCATAGCCTCTGTTTTCGGTACCATGGGCAAACTAATACATTATTCAAAGTCCAGCCTTGAACTGAGAAATCCATTGATCCATTGGCCTATCTTTACTATTCTTCACGCAATGGAAGCCTGCATGAAAAACAGCAGCACTGCACTATGCAGCACCATATTTTAGGTAGTCGCAGGAAGATGATGTCACTGGCGAAGTTGGCGCTTAAAAAGCCTTCTTTGTGCAATACATAGTATAGGTCATGGTACAAAGATTGCCTAGAAGTTGTTACCACAGAATTTTTACTAGGTGTAAACTCACTACATGAAAACAGCTACAGAAGTGTAAACTGCGTAAGATGAGTACTTCCGTATAAAGCAAACACGAAATTCATAGGTTCCATATTTAAAATATCGCTCGCACCCTCGACTGCACTTTGTTGTACCTGGCATTAGGTTATGACGCAAAACCACGTCAGGTCCTGATACTTGATCTGGCTTTTAGCAGGTCCGACTCTTCACGTGCCAAGTGGCTTTGGCGCGGACAAAGGGTCAGGTTCAGACATAAGAACTGTTAACTCCTGAAAGTTGACTGTCCCTCTGAATGTGCCCCTTACATGGCACAAGAGATCGTGCAACTCTTTAGTTGATCTGGGCCACAGTTCACTGTTGGGCATCTTAACTAGCCCTACTAGTCTGCCACAACCCAGGACTGCACCAACAATACAATTCAAAGTTGTAGTTATGGAAGCTCCATGGAGGTCCAGTGGTACCAATTGGTTTGCCAAAAAGAACGCCGTCTTGTGAGACTTAACGAACGTAAGTGTATGTTAGCAGGCATTCTCACAACATTAAAAACATTTAAGTGCTATAGGAACAGATTGGGAGTGGACACTTGGGGGCATATCTACAAGAGCAGGCGATAAAATTATCGCCGCTTTAGCGTCCGTTTTCGGACGAAAAGCGGCGATAATTTTAACGCCCTATTAGCAAGGACACGCTAATGCGTGAATCCATGCTTTTCGCCCTTTCTCTTATCGCCCAGCTTTGCATCTCTAATGAGATGCAAAGTGGGCGTTCCTCCCCAGAATAACGGGAGAAATGTCGCTAAGCGACATTTCTCCTATTATCAAGCCTCACGCTAAGAAGCATAGCGACAAGAAAAGTAGCGATAACCTCTGTTATCGCTACTTTCCTTACGCCTGCTTTGAAACCGACTTAGCCATGATATCCTATGGAAGGTGGATATCATGGCTAAGTATGTGTGGCCCTATCAGCAAGCTATCGCCATAAGTTGTGCGATCATCGCTGGATTTCCAGCGATAATCGCACAGTTGGCAGTTTGCGCTCTGAATTTTATCGCTTGGGAGATAAGCGTTGCTGATAGCACGCTATCTCCGCGATAAAATTCAGAGATGGCCGGCGATAATTATCCTCACGCTAAGAGCGCTGAGCGATAATTATCGCCAGCCCTTGTAGATATGCCCCTAAATTCGGTGCCTGTGAAATAACTAAACGTACATTACAATATCTCAAAAGGAGCTGTAACGAGATCAGCACACATTTATTCCACAAAGCTGAATAATGCAGAAAGAGACATCAGCATCCAGAAGTGTAACTAATAAGTGAGACATACAAGCTATTATCTGAGCAGAGGTGGTGTTATAATTAATTCAGCATCTCTCAAAAGAATAAAGGGCAGATCATATACACTTGACTCATACATTTGTGTTAATGTGACTTTCCCCCAATTCCACTATAGGCAGAACCCATTTGGACCGTGGTGGACTTACCTCTTGGGTGCCCTTTGAGTGTCTTTAGTGCTATATAAACTTGGGATGAAAAGTTATAAAGAGGCAGAGAAGGAATCGAGAAGGATATGGAACACAGAAGTAAGAAACCAAGCAATTACACCTACACAGAGTTCATTTCATAATGTTTACTCCAGACTATCTTTAGTTTAAAATAGTTAGAGGCCAATTCACATAAGCCATCGATAAGTATGTAAAAGAGTATTTCTGTTCTAATACTACAACGACTCATAAATGCAATTCACAGGCGGAGGGGTGTAAATATATGTAAATATAAGCCTACACCTGTCTTATGCCGTGTGTGGAGTTCTCCATCACAAGTGCGGTGAACTCTACACAAAGTGGACCAAATGCACAAACTATCATTTGCAGTAAGTAAAGTAGTACTCCAGTAGTTCTACTCATCTGCTACAAAATGCAATTCACAAACCTTTAGCCGGCGGCTTCTGACACTCCTATCTTTTCCGTATGGAGATCCGGATACACATCACCCGCATGATACGTGAGGTTGCATATGTTTTGATTATTTTAAACCAAAAAAAATACTAAATAAAATTGAAGCAATCGACTCAGAATAAATCTGCATTTCTATTTAACATACTGATTTTTCAGGGTGTGAACCCCTTATATTGCATATCAGCTGTGCTGCTGATACAAAAGTAAAGCCTAAACACAACAGCGAGGCTTCTGTGGAACTGCCATTCAATTGTATGCGAAGTTAGACTGTTGGTTGCTAAAATGAGAAACCAACTAAAAATCTAGCAAAGGTCACTTTTAAAGAGTTCTGTTTCCCCAACTAGATTACACCGCTGATATGCATCTCTTTTTAAAAAAAATGTTGTCCTCATATTATGCAATGATAAGATATAGGAAGATAAGGATCCTTTTACGTAACTTTACCAAATTAGATCTTTCTCACCTCTTCTCGGACTTCGGAACCTTTCTTAACCAGAGGTAGAGTATACCCTTCTGATCTTGAAATTCTTTAGGGAGGTCACTCTTGGTTCCTCCACTGTGCCTAACCCAGAATTTGTTTGTTGCCCATTAGGTAATCATCGGACTTCCCTCCCTTCCTTATCTTTTCTCTCTGGTCTAGGGTTTGTTCCTATCCCAAATCTCCCAAAATTTCGTCCGCTTTCTTCCCTTCTTATTCAAAGCTAGATTTTTAATCTTATTCACCGAAGTCAACCATTCTTTTACTGTTGGAGGATATGCACTTATCCATTTAATACATACCTCACGTCTAGCAAGTAAAATTAATACAAACAGTAAGTCCGTCTGTTTATTATTTACATTAGATGGACCACTGTTATTATACATAACTCCAAAAATAGTTGTGTCCACGCTTACCTCTATGTCCTGTCTCCGTACTTCCTTTATAACCTTACCCAAGCTTGACCAAAATTGTTGCAGTTGCGGGCATTCCCGGAACATGTGGATGTCGTTAGCTTTTGCCTCTCCACACTTGGGACATCTTTTCATCACATGTTTATTAATCCTTGTTAGCTTTTCCGGGGTCCAGTATACCCTGTGTAATGTAAAGAGATGGTTTTTCCTAAGAGGTGCAGATTGTACAACACGCCATAATGTGCTCATAGATACTTGCCATAGGTGTTGGCGATCCCTCGTTGGCAAGTCCTTCTCCCAGAGTTCTACTGGTAGTTTGAAGATACTTCTTTCTTTGGTGGATCGCTTTGTAATTCTTCCTCTAGGGTCGCCTTTTCGACAAATCCCTTCTCCAGGCTTTTTGTCCAGCTTGTCAGTTGATAATACTTAAACCTTGATAGTTTCCCATCAGTGCTTTGTTGCAGGAAGTCCCAACTGACCAGTGATCCTGATTGTATTAGTTGACCCCATTTTGTTATACCTGCTTGTCTTATGGGGATTGCCAGTGTGTCTTTCAAACATTCCGGTGTGCCTGGGGAATCCCAAATTGGAGCAGTGGTACTATATTACGGTATTTGTAGTATTCTTCTAATCTGATACCACAGATTACAGGCAGCGCGTAGGACCTTCAACTTAATTTTTTTTAAATATTTTGGGTGGCCGAACTTGTGTAGACAAAAATCTTCTAATAATATGGATTTGTAATAGGAGGGATAGAAGGAGTGCTCCTTGAGTAAGACTCTAATGTTTTTAAATTGAAAGGCTCTGAAGTAGTGTAAAAGGTCGGGACTAGCAATACCCCCTTGTTCTTTTTTTCTGCATAATTTCTTCCCTGCTATCCGTACCCCTTTTGATGCCCAAATGAAGCCATTCAGTTCCCCTTGCATTTTCTTAAGCCATTGTATCTTGAATTCCAATGGGATGGAATTAAAAAGGAACGTGAATTTAGGTAAAATCGTCATTTTTATTGCATTGGATCTTCCCAGAAAGGACAATATTAGGTCATTCCAAGTTTTTAGGAATTTCCTTGACTCTTTTACCCTCATCTCAAAATTTGTTTGTGCAATTTCATCAATATTCTGTAATATCTCTATGCCTAGATACCTGATTTTGCTTTTTGCTGATGGGTATGGGAGTGGGGAGTTCCATTCCATGGTTTCTGTTTTTTGATGATTCACTAGATAGCCTGAAACTTCTCCAAAATCGTCTAGTATCTTCATAACATTCGGTAACGATGCCCTGAGGTTGCTTGTAAAAACCATTAGGTCGTCTGCATATAATGCAACTTTTTTTTCCCACCCTTTAAATTTAAACGGAATTACTTCCAGGGATGTTCTTATGGAGTTGGCTAATGGCTCGATATACAAGTTAAATAATGATGGAGAGAAAGGGAATCCTTGGCGAGTACCTCTTTCGATTCTAATTTCCTTGGTCTGGTTCCCATTTACCAATATTTTTGCCACTGGGGATTCATAGATATTCATAACTGCCTTTGAGAATACCTTTCCTAGCCCATTTTTGTTTATTACCTTGCCAAGAAAAACCCAGTTTACTCGATCAAGGGCCTTTGCGGCATCAAATGTTAGAATTGAAAGGGGAATTTTTTCCTGCTTGGCTATGTCGATCGATTCAATAAGCTCATGGGTTAGATCATGGAGCTGTCTTCCCTTCACAAATCCTTTCTGATCTTCATGAACTAGCTGGTTTGTCACCTGCCCCAGTCTTGTTGCTAAAATCTGTGAATACATTTTATAATCGTTGTTCAGAAGGGATATGGGTCTGTACGACTCACATTTCAGGGGATCTTTCCCTGGTTTCAATATTATACTAATGGTGGCATCATTCCAGGATTTAGGTAACTTTACCCCATTAACGAAGATTTCATTCAGCAGATTTACCAAAAAGGGGGCTAATAGTTCTTTCAGGTTGATATGATATACAGTTCATTTGGTAGAGCATCCGGACCGGCTGCTTTTCCTTTTTTAACTTTGACAGAACACTAGATACTTCTTCAAGCGTTATTTCTGCATTGAGTATTTCTCTATCTCCTTCTTCTAGACTAGGGATGACTAATTTAATGAGGTAGGAGTCTACTTGGTCACCAGTCAGCTTCAGATCTTCGACGTATAGGGACTGGAAAAAGTCAGTGAAGGCTTTCTCAATCTCTTCTTCCTCTACTTTCTGTTCAACCTGCTTGCATAGCTGTTTTTCTGTTTCTATTTTGTTTAGTCTTGAGTTTCCATGCCAGCAATTTGCCGCTACCTTCTCCATATTCATAATTTACTAACTCACTGGCTTCCCATTTTTCCCTAATTCTGGTATCTAGTATATTAGTTAGCTCGCTTTTCTTTTTCTGTATTTCTTTTTCGATTATTTCCTGATTATTTTTGGAGTCAGAGGTCTCTAATTTCTTATTCTGTTCTAAGATTTCGGTCGCCAGTTGGCTAATTCTTACTCTTGTGGCCTTATTCCTAAATGTGGAGAGATTGATTAGGGCCCCCCTGATTACTGCCTTATAGGCGTCCCAGACTGTCTGTATTGGGGTTTCTTTGTTATTGTTACACTTGAAGTATTCCTCTGTTATTATCTTTAGTTTGTCTACAGTTTGTTGGTCTAAAAGAAGGGTACGATCTAAAGTCCATCTAGTTGATGCTTGGTATTTCCCAGTCTTTACTAACAGAGATACGGGGGAATGGTCTGACAAGTGGGCAGGAATGTGGTCTATATTAACTACCCTGTTGATTAGGGTTCTATCTACCAAGAAAAAATCGATTCTAGATGCGTGGCCGTATTTCTTGTTTTTATAGGTAAACCTGTTACTTGAGTTACCTTTATTTATCCATGCATCCGCAATCCCCAGGTCTTCTGTATATCTTTTCAACCATGCCCTCATTTTTGGTAGGTTTAAACCTTTACCTGGGGGTGATCTGTCTAGTTTAGGATCTATTAGCATGTTAAAGTCCCCCCCAGAATAAATGGGGCTGACGCTTCTATAAGTTGAGAATAAAGTGCTTGGAGAGGAGCTGGGTCATCTAGGTTTGGGCCATAGTATCCCACAATGTTGTATAGTTCCCTCCCTATTTTTATTCTGGCTATTGCCCATCTTCCTCTTGAGTCGGTTATCTCTTCCACGATTGTTAATTTTACAGTTTTTTTAAATATAATCGCCACCCCTTTCTAAAAAGAAGTAGGATAATAAAAAACAACAAAAGTCTAAAGACACCAGATCTCAGTCCAGAGGTAGGTCTCCTCAACAGGAGCCCTCTGAAAAGAGGTACAACCTCAGGAATAGGGATAATATTAAAAAACCTGATAGGTATCAGGATACTGATACTCGTTCCTCTCTTTCCTTTCAGGGTTCACCACGAAACTCCAAGAGGGAAGGACGATCAAAGGAGCGTACAAAGTCCAGAGACACGAAACACGTGCGGGCTACGCACGTAAAAAAGAGGATAAACAAAAATCAAAACCTCAGTTCAAAAAGAAGAAGGTAGCAGGTCTCAAGATCAGACATGCCCAGAATTCTGAGGACACAGCTTCTGAACGGGGAATGGGCTCTGACGATGCTATACAGCGCGGCAGAAGTAACAATAGCTCGCCAGAACCTGACGGAACTTCTGGTGACAACGGAGTTGAGTGAGTATATCACGGTGGAAACACCTGATACTCGGGTAAGTGTCCCACATGAGTTACATGAGGTAACACTCCGGATGGAGGGGGACAAGCCCAGAAAAGTCAGAGGTCTATTTTGGGAAAATTTGTCATCTGGGTATGACGTCCTATTAGCAGAACAAGACTGGCCGTCTGCATTCGTCATGGAGTGCCCTAGGGGAGAAACTGTAATTTTTCCAGCCTTTTCCGACCTCGTTCCCATACATCTTAAACATGCATATGCGCAGGAGTGGGCGGTTGCCCTAGCTCCGGCATTGTATAAAAATCATGCTGGTTGGGATGAGGATTCAACCCACCACGTGATCCCGTTAAAAGTTTCCCCAAATGCTCAAAGGCAATACCCTATAAAGCAGGAAGCTAAAAGACAGGTCAGGGAGATTCTAGATCAACTAGAATATCAGGGGGTGATAGAAAATTGCACTTCACCTATGAACAATCCTTTGTTCCCCGTACCCAAACCTGACAATACATATCGTCTAGTTTTAGATTACAGACATTTAAACACCTGCACAAAGACATTTGCAGTTCAAAATGCACACAGTGCCGCATTAATGAATAACATTGTGCGGAAAAATACAAAACGACACTTGATATCTCAAATGGATTTTTCTGCCAAAATATAGTGCCTGAAAGCAGGTATCTAACCGCATTCAGTGCGTTAGGGTCTCAAAGGCAATTCCGCCGACTCCCCCAAGGGTATAAGAACTCACCGGGGTTGTTTTCAGCAAGGGTAACAGAGTTACTCCAAAATTTGGATGAAGAAGCATTGTCCAATGTGGATGATATTTATCTGACGGATGATGATTTACCAAGGCACTTGACCAGGGTGAGCACCATTATTATGGGATTCGCTCTGAGGGCTACAAATTTAACTTTAAAAAATCAAAGATCGCCCACCTCAGTGTCCTATTTTTAGGATACGAGCTGTCAAGTGAGGGGAAAAGCCTAGCAGCTAACTTTTTAGAAAAGTGTGCGCTGCTCCAACCTCCAAAATCATTAAAGAATTTACAATCAATTCTGGGATTCCTAAATTTTGGTCGAACATACATTTTGGATTACGCAGAAAGAGTAAAACCTTTCTACGATTTAATAAAACCTGATTTTTCAGTCAGACAATGGACACAGGAACATACAAATATCCTGCGTTCCCTACAGGAAGACATGATAGCTTTTAAACATTTACAGACACGCATAAATGCACATAATTTGGTGATCCGAGTCATAGCGGGTCAATGCGGGTACACTTATTTAACCTTTAACGAAGGTGAAACAGTACCAATCGCATACAAATCACACCTGTACACAAACGCAGAGATGCGTTTCACTTCAACTGAAAAAATCCTGACGGCAGTTCAGACAGCTGTAGCAAGAGAAAGAGCTCTGGCTCAGGGAAAACGCATAATTGTCGTGACCTCAGTACCAGCTTTAGAAGCTGTTACAAAAGCTAGCATTCCAAATGCTAAAGCCTTACATCCAAGATGGATACAATGGGCTAATTCTCTTACTGCAATGGATGTTGAATACAGATTTGATCCAAGTTTAAAAACTCAAGCATTCCTGCAATACGAACAAGAATATCCTCTACCAAATGACATTTTGCCTCTCGTACAGTTTGAATATATTATTTACACTGACGGTTCTGCTCAACCAGCCACAGGAAGCAAGCAAGCTTACAGCGTGGCATGTGCAATCGTTAAAGGACGCATGCGTGATGGCAAGTTCCATCCAAGCTGTACTAAAACACAATTTCTAGGAGACTGCACGGCTCAGTTGGCAGAACTCAAAGCGCTAATACTGGCACTTATAAATACGGATCACGAATTCCCCACATTAATTGTGTGTGATTCCTTTTACTGTGTACAGTCATACAATGAATATTTACATTATTGGGAACAAAACGGGTTCAAAGATGCAAAAGGTGGCACAATTAAGCATAAAATGCTATGGGAACAGGTAGTGGAGTTGAGAAACGAACTACCAAGGGCTCACGTGATACATACACTGAGTCATCAGCGTGATGGCGTTCACGTTGAAGGGAATTCATTGGCTGATGAAGCCACAAAGGGGGCTGTTCGCACAGCCGCCGTAGCTGCAGTTACTCATTCAAAAACGAGGATAGACGGCGAGATAATGGTAGCTGTCAATGCTTCGCGCAAAGGCAGCACAGCAGTACCAAAGAAATTTCCACTCAAGTACTCCTACAAGTTAGATGCACAAAACATTCCATATGCTCAGATTCCTGGAGTGGGGGATAGAGTAATACCAAATATGGATCGTAGGTTAGGTTTAATTGTGGCAGCACACGAAGGGAATGGTTCTGTACATAACGGACTTAGGGAGACTGTGGCTTTATTGAAAGAACGCTACTGGTGGCCCGTGATGAGAAGGCTGATTAGAGACTATGTCTGGAACTGCCACATCTGCAAGCAGATGAACGGGTCCACCACGACTCGTCCAGTACAGGTACCATTGTTAGACAGCATTAGGTTGTCCGTTTGTGCGCGTCCAGCTCAAGCTTCCTCAGGGTTTGGCCTCAGCGCTCGGCTGACGCTCGAACTGTTATAAAAGATTTGCGAGTCTTTATTGGCACATACGCAGTTGGCACGTTACATTCTGACCGTGGTCCGGCGTTTAGCTCTCGGGCTTACAAAGAGGCCATGGAAGGAATGGGCGTAGCATTGCGGTACTCCTCTCCGTACCATCCTGAGGGAAATTCTGTTGTGGAGAGGAAAAACCGAGGCTTAAAGCAATCTTTAACAGCTAGGGTATTAGGCAAGGGCGGTAGATGGGCCGATCACCTTTATGGGGTACAGCGCGCGCTTACCAACCAGCCAAGAAGCTCTCTAGGAGGTGTCACTCCTTACAAGGTCCTATTTGGGACGAGAATGTGGGTACCTGATCTTGACTGTGAAGGCGCAGTGGCGGATGAAAAACCATTTGATATCCATGATCGTTTGACTGTTTTACAGGATCTAAATGTATCCAGGACACAACAAAGTAACGTGCTCCAGAAACAGACCGCCACTGAGGAAGTCAAGGCAGTAACGGCAAGACCTATCTGGATCCCAAAGATCGGGGATCTGGTCAGAGAGAAGATTGCTGACAAGAAAGAATTTAGGCCATCCTACAGGAAGCCTGTACCGGTCCTTGCAATCCACGGCACAAGAACAGTACTGTTGCCGCCTCTTGCCGGGAAAAAGGAGAAAAGATTTGTCTCAATTGACTTAATCAAACCACACTATGTGGCCGATACTAAACAGTAGGCCTCGTGGACTCCACAGTAGCAGACGCCCTCCTCTCGCTACAATCCAAGAAGTTCAAACAGAAAGACTCATCACGTTTGAAGAGCCACCTGTACGGAATGAAGGACTAAGCAACGATGCTATGGAACTCGTTCCACTTCAACAAGAAATTCATCTCCAAAATGAAAATCAACTTAACAACCAAGTTGCAATCAGACCTAATACAGACGTCTACATCAACGTGCCTCGTCAAGAGCAAAATCCGATTTCAACAAATCCCGATGCAATTCCAACAATTGATCGAACTGCTTCTGGCTATTTCATGAACTTTGATACGTTTTCACTGGACCCAAGCGAGCCAGAAATGACGCCAGCCAAAACATCACTCAAACAAAAACCCACTGATTTTTTTATCTTTTTCAGAAAGACTTACCTAGTGTCACCTTGAATTGAACTGTGGTATATCACTGGGATGTTATTTTTCATTTTCTGGCTAGGTTTAATTATAACTTTTAGTATGCTTATTAATGGACGATACCTCCAACCAAGCTCTACAGCCCAAAGAGTCAATTTGATTTTAAAACCACACCAGTCTTCACATCGTGAACCAAGAGACTTGTCTTCAGTGAACATTGCAGCAGTTCCTATACCGGACGGTATAGTATGGGACAAAATTGATTATGATATATTGGGTCCGACTGAACTTTTAAAACTAAAACATGTATTTAAAATTTCTTTAAGTGATATCATTACCTCCAGTGCATATTCTGATGATTGGGACACTGAAACTGTTAATGCTATGATGTCTGACTTAGAAAAAACTGCTGCATTTCCAAACAATGAAATGTTAGAAGGTACTTCAGACTATGATACATTGTACTGTTACCAACAATTTGGTGATCATTTCTTACACAAATCTATAACACCTAGAAATGTATTTGAGTACCACCAGTGGGAACATTGCCCAACACCACCAAAAGGTAGTTCACAAGCGTTTGCACAGAAATTCGCATATTTCTCAGGGTACAACACATCTGACCCAACGTCATTCTATTACAAAGTGACGAAAACACCAGCTCAGAAACTTATGTTAACTAACACCAAACATATTTACTCTGGATCCTTCCTGAACAAACTGTCTAAACAGGGTTTCGACCTATGGAAAGACACAATAGATTCAAAATCAATCTGGGGTTCGAGGGACTGGCAAGTCCAGGGAATAGAAGCACTTTTTAGAGCATGCATCATTCTGCAGCAGATGCTATTTCTGAACGAAACTGTGCAACAAACATCCTGTCTTGGATTAGCCAAAGGCAAGGAAATGAACACACCAGGGTTTCCAACACCATCACAGATGGGTGGGGGGCAGAATTTAACTAAACATGGGGTGAGATTAGATGACATTTTCCAGTACAACAGATCAGATCCTGATTGGACAGAATGGCTGGTTTGGCCCATTGACACAAACATCTGTCAACAGAGATTTATGAATACAACCGAAGGGTTGAGTATCCATAGGCCAGATCCACGCTATGTACAGAGACAACACCCGGGGGTAGTGACATCCTATAGTGTTGGGAAGTTGTGCCTTGATTGGCTAGAGACCTCAACACTCACAGAAGTAAAACACCACTTGACCTTACTAACACCTGACATGGATCTTAGAGATTTTCTTCTAGGACCCAGGAAACATCGTCAGAAATGTTTCATATATGCAGGCCTTTATGCCTACTATAATGAGAACTGGAAAATATCCAAACAAGAAGCCGCAGAGAGGATACGGGAAATAGACCGTATTAACTTAGAGAAGGCATTAGCTGTAGTGGATAATGGGTTAACAACTTTGACCTCCAGGATTTACTCCTTAGGCAACATTGTGTCTTCGGCGATCGACATACTAGAACAAGATTTAGCCTTGTTACAGCACGGGCAGTCTCAACTACGTTCTATTATGATGTTGAGCTGGACGCTACAATCTTTGCGTGCAGGCTATGTGCCCTGGCGTTTTATAAACAGCACGTCTCTGTTTTCAGAATACAATCTAACTGATAAACAGACAGAAATGGCACAAAGGGGAGCCAAATACACAATGCTGCGTATTGAGAAACTGGAAAGGTTACCATTCACTGTAGCCGAATCACCATCAACTGAATGGTTAATCCATGGCCAAATCACTCTACCGGTCACAACTTTTCAGTTTCAATATTGCCTTGAGCAAAGGCAGGCAGATATGAAAAAATGGGTAAGGGATACATCAAGGAAACTTGGGAGTTACCCTATGGATACCGATGCCGGAATGGGGATCGAGAAGTGTATCTGAGTGGTACAAACTGCAAGAACGCTTTAAGCGGTTCTCTCATGTGTCAGGATATTTCTCTACACGGAGCCTGCAATGGTTCAGCGGCAAACCTATCTTGTCACATGTCAGGGACCCCAGCTGCCATGATCACGCCGGTTTTCCAGCTGCTCTCGAATGGGAGTTACTTAATGCTAAATGATCAAGGTTGTTGTGGGATGCTTCCGGGCGTCGCATATCTGGTAACTGTTAACTCCAGGGTTACTTGCTGTATGCAAGTATTGTTTCCGCCACTGAACACCGTCAGGGAGGCGCCGCTATGATCTTCGCTGAATGTTTCTTTCATACAATTTGATACTCTGAGCAGATTGAAAGCCATGCTTTTACAGCAACCTGTGCCCTTAACCTCCGCTCGAGAAACCTATGAACTTCAAGTTGCAAGGACCTCGACTGAGATACAGGCACTCATACGTACAAACTGCCCCATTCATTTCGCAGAAATGGTTAGTCGTATCTTTAACATGTCTGATACGAGTGGTATTGTACACCTATTTAAGACCATAGGGTCAGGACTGTTAAGAACCTTTCAGACAGTCCTCGGAGTAATCCCAAATTTTATACACTCCATATTGGGAAGCATATTTGGAGGATTCCCGCTCATCCTTTTCCTAATTGCTGGAATCCTGATTATAATACTGCTACTACGCAATGGACGGCCCAATTCCAGAAGGGTTGTTGAACACACTGCTGGAACGGAAGTACCGTGAACGCATGGTACAACTTCTGGGCCTGCCTTGCCTACGAGAACTCAATGCCTCCTGGTTTCTATCATTTAGACCAGTCTGGGTAGACTGCATCTTACCTGTTCTTCGATGCCTGTTCTGCGGAGAAGAATGCTCGTTGGATTTATGTCTAACATTTCCATCAGACGCGCCTCCAGACATGGATGCAATGCTGGACCCTATAAAGGCCCACGCTCTGCGTTGTCCCCAGCGGCTTCCGATTCTGATGAACGCATTCCTTGAGAATCCACAGGTACCGTTTGCTCCTGCTGGGTTAGGCGACTCCTCCACAGGCACACAGGTTTCAACTGCCGCACCAGATGCCGCAGCTCCGACTGATGGCAGTGCTACATTCCATCTATGTGCGATTGACGTTCTATGCGAGGCATTGGATTTGTCTACTGCTGCGGCTGACTCCGATATGGATGTGCTTTTCAGCCCGGACGCTTAATCTCGAATTGGCTCATCGCGTCCTGGTAAAGAATTCGGTTTTTGCTCGTTTCAAAATAAACAATCTAAATTTGGAACTTTGCTTACAAATTGACACTGTCACTTGCACAAAGCATGGCCTTATCCAGCTTATAGTGATACAACTTTATGAAGAGACAGTGATTGACTTTTAAACGTGGCAACTAGAAATAGCTGAATTTTAACACTATTATATTTTTTTTAACATCTTTTAAACGAGTTTTGAACTCATGTTTTTATCGATTTTAAAAATATGTTTTAAATTGTCCAGATTTTATAGTATGGTCATTATTATCCTTTTCGGAAGAGGAGTGGGTGTTATATCCCATATAGAGACCCTAATGTAGGCCCGTTCATACATGCCCTAAAATGGATGTATTCATATTTACCCTAATATGGTCATATTCGTACTTGCCCTATTATGGTCACAGCTGCATATGTCCTATTACGGTAATAACCATACATGCCCTATTATAGTCATGATTCCTTATATAGGCATGCTCTTTCACCTACATTGGTCCCATCCAGTACACAACGTGCTCTGAGGGCTGAACGTTATCTGCCTTGTTGTTTTGCAGGCACCAGGGTTTTCCCAAACACAGGCCCACACTGTACTCATAAATTCTGCATGACTCTCTAAGAATATTCCACCTGCATAATATGTATGTACAGAGTTCACCCCTGACGTCTTCCTAAAGCCTAATGGAGGACCAATACAAACCTTGCACGAGGATCAGTGTCTTTAGGGTATAAATACACCACATCTTGCCCCGGTGAGGGAGAGGGAACCGAGACTTCCATGCTGACACACTGACCAGAGACGCTGAGGATCCTGCATGCAGTCGCTCAAGCTGACAGTGGTCTGACACAACCCGGACGGGGTGTCCAGCTCGAGACCAGGACGGGGTCCCACACTCTCTCTATTCAGGTATTGGGGGTTCGACTAAATCCTAGGAGGATTCTTGGCTCTTAGCTTCTAAGACCTACACACATATGCTAGGTACACACAGGTACATCTAGGTAGGCATCGTAGGAGTAAGCGCACTTGCATAATGCTTTTATATTCGTGTATGTATTCATGACTATCGCAATATGGTAGAACAATTCTATCCCTTTGCTTTTATCGTACTGCTGATAATATATCTCTGCTATTGTCTGCTGATTTCTGCAGCACATATATTTTACACTAGAATAACAACTGTTCAATAAATACTTATTGAAACGCCCGACTGTTTATTCTGTGTATCTCTCTCAGACAAACCGAATGAGTAAGCACGAATGACTGAGCGAAAGGTAGTACATTGTTTACACGATTCTGAGGGAATCAGGGTTGTCATGTTCTAAGGTTGCCAGAAACTAATCTCTCCATGATAAGAGGAGACACTAGTGGCACTGCGAGCTAGCTAATGCAAACCAGGCTAACATATACGGTGGGGGTGCTCGGAGTCAGTCTGCCACCAAGCCCGCAGTATATGTTATCCAAACGCGCAGGTCCTGCAGGGGTACTATAGGAACTACATGACAAGAGATGGTAGACAGACAATGTTAAGAGTAGTGGGGAAAGCAGAGATTGGGAGTGCAAGATTGGAGTGGAACACGATGAGAATGAAAAGTGGAAATAGGAGAACAGCAGACAGCAGGGAACGCGTTAAAGGAGAGTGAAAGGAAATGATGGGAAGGTGAAAAATGAAAAGCAGTTAATGAGGGGAGGCAGTGATTAAGAGGAAACTTGGACATTGGGCAGAAAGTGAAGGAAGAATGGAGAGAAGGGATGGAGTGAGGTGTGAAGGGGAGATAAAAAAGCAGATGCTGAGGGATAGCAATAAAAGAGTACACCTTTGCTTTATTAAATATAGAGTAATTAATTATGTAAATTTGAGGGGTGACAGGGCTGTATCATTCTTGGCCTATCTCATCAATGCATAACTGTGCTGTCGAAGACACACAATAGCGATTCTTTAACTGTGTTAAGGTTTTATGTCGTCAAAAGATGCTTTGTGGCTTCACAATAGGTATTCCTGATAAAAGATAATAAAGTGTCAGTTATACCATTGGGATTAAGCTTTGATGGAGAATCAGGCTCTCATGCTTCTTTTTAAAAAAAATGTTTTTTATTTGTCAACACGAGGGTAAAAATGAACAGAACACCATATTCAAGACATATACACATCAGAAAGAATAATTACAAAAATGATTGATTACATACATGGGGATGAGAGCACAACAAGACCAAAATAAATTTCAGATATTATTAATTAGACCTTAGAACAATGATCCCCAGACTGTATTAAGTTTACATACAGAGCGAGCTCCCCTCGATTTGGCCAGCGCTTGTTCCATATCGTATGTCTGTCTAACTAACAACCACCAATCCATGACCGAAGGAGGTTTTTATGAGATCCAGACCCGGGCAATTGTCAGTCTTGCAGAGACCAGTAAGATAGTTAATAGGTCTTCGGGTTTGGATCTCATATTCCGACCGCCCATCATTACATCCATAGTCGTAAGAGATATTCCCATCCCCAACTTCTGAGACAGTACTTGAGCAACCTTCTGCCAGAATGTTGCCAGTTCTGGGCATGTAACAAACATATGTTTTATGTCAGCCGCGTATAAATCACATCTTGGGCATTTTATCTGATCACTAACCGAGTTATTAGATGACCACTTCGCTATTCTTTCCGGCGTGTAATATAATAGACATATTGTACGGTACTGTTGTAGCCGCAGATTAGAAGAATGCACAACCTTGTTTATAGTACTGAGAGCTTGTGATATAGTGTTAGCCGAAACCGATGTCCCCATAACCTTACTCCAACGATCAGCTAATCTCGCGCAATCGTCTAATCTGTAAGTACTCAGACTTTTGTACCCTCTACTAATCAGAGATTTTTCATTATTAGCATGTAAACAGTTCCATATGTCAGAATCAGATGTTAGTCAGATTTAAGTACCATATAAAATAATCGCGAATCTGATAATACTTAAACTGCATGTTATCTGGTAGTTTGTATTGTATCTGCAAATTTTCAGAAGAGCCGCTGTAATCATAGAGATCACCTAGACATACAACCCCGTAGATAGCCCAGCGTTTACCCACAGCGTCGTGGAATATTTCTGGCAGGCCTGGATTGTACCAGAGGGGGAGTTTATCATGGAAGAGCGATATATTACACTTGAGTGAGATAGCACGCCATATAGATATACTATCTCGTGCGGTCTTGAAATTTACCCTTTTGTAGTAATTTGGGTCGTTAGTTCTAAAAAGAAACATATTGCTCTCTTCACCCGGCATAAATTTATGAAAAAAAGTACTGCTCGCAGGATTAATGAAGCTGCGAAGACGACCAATAAAAGCTGAGCAAAAATACATTTTAAAATCAGGAAAATCGAGACCACCTTGGCTGAAGGGAAGTTTTAGCAGATCTATTGCTCGTCGTGCTTTCTTGTAGCCCCATATAAAACTACTTAAGATTCCCTCCAGCCGCCTGAAGAAAGAGTTAGTCACCTACAGTGGGATAGACCGAAACAAATAAAGAAATTTGGGCAGGATCTTCATTTTTATAATATTTATTCGCCCAATAATACCTATAGGTAACCTATGCCAATTCTTGAGTGACTTGACTGTCTCTTTCAGCAATGTTTCGTAATTCAGGGAGATTATCCTATCTATCCGTGAGGCCACTTTGACACCCAAGTAAGTAGCAGTCGAGCAAGCCCCCTGTATTGGAACCGAAGATTTGTGGTTTAGAAGAACTTGGGTTTTATTAATATTTAGTTTATATCCTGAGATTGCCCCAAACCCCCCTGCTTCTTCAATTATCACTTTCAACGCCTCCCCCGGTTCCGTTGAAAACACTGCAATGTCATCTGCATACGCGATGACCTTAAGAGAATTTGCCCCTAGCGTAAAGGGACTAATTAATGACTGATTTTGTAAAACCGAGATAAATGGCTCTATGTAGAGAGCGACTAGCAGCGGAAATAGAGGGCATCCCTGACGAGTTCCACGAAGAATCGGAAAAATGGGGGATTGCAATCCGGTATACGTTATTTTAGCACAGGGCTGGTCGTATAAAGCTTGTACCCATTTCATAAATTGACCTTTAATTCCAAAAGCTGAGAGTATGGTCCACAGATATTCCCACCCCACTCGGTCAAATGCTTTTTCAGCATCTAACAAAATCATACTGAGTGGGGTTGACCTTACGTTTGCCACATCGAAAGCCGTCAGAGCCATATTTACGTGAGCAGTGGTGTCTCTCCCTTGGATAAACCCATGCTGGTGAGGGGATACCAAACTAGGCACTATTGGAGCAAGGCGACTCGCCAGAATCTTAGAAAAAATGTTTGCGTTGGCATTAATAAGTGAAATTGGCCGATAAGACCCACACTCGTCCGCTGGTTTTTTTTTTTTCAGAAAGAAGACAATTTGCGTCACGTTCCATGATTCGGGAACCTTACCCCCTATTTCAATAGATCTTATTACCTGACTAAATGGTAATAGTAAGTCATCATTAAAGGTCTTATAAAATTCCAAGGGTATGGAATCTTCTCCCGACGCTTTGCCTGATGGTAAAATACTACCTGCCAATTTTATTTCTTCCATCGTGATGTCCCTTGCCAAAGAGTCAGATATTTCATCCCCCATACTTACCGGAGAACTATTCTGTAGATACCTAGATATATCCTCCTGTTTTGGCTGAGTCTCTGGAGTGTATAGTTCTTGATCATAAACAGCGACTTTTTCTAATATCTGTTGTGGGCGCTCATACGATGTATTATTAGACCCCTTAATAGTCTTTATAAGGGTCTTAGCCCTGTCATCTGCTACCTTAAATGCGAGGATCTTACCTATTTTTTCACCACTCTCATATTGAGATAGCCGGTATTTACAGAGTTTTGCTATACTTTTCTCCCTGAGTGTCTTCTTCAGCGCTGATCTAAGATCAATTAAAGTATACCCCAATTCCTCTATATTTTTAAGACCTCTCAAAACTGCCTCTGCATATTGACTTTCTGTTGTGCGAATAGCTGTAATAGTCTCTTCTGTTGCCTTTTTCCGTTCCTTATTTTGCCTCCAGATGTATTGTTGGGTGAATCCCCTGATAGTTGCCTTACATGTGTCCCAGACCATTATAGGAGAAGCTGACCCAATATTTATTTTAAAAAATTCCTTAAGATGCTCCCTAGTCTGAGCCACAAAGTCTTCATCTAATAACAAATACCTAGGGAAAGAAAAAAATCTAGGCCCCTTATTTTTAGTTAAGGTCTTAAATGAGAGGAGAATAGGATTATGGTCGGAGGTAACCCTCGGGCAAATTTCCATAACGCTTGACCATAAAATATTGTCTGACGCCCAAGCCATATCAATTCTGGAGTAGAGCTTATGCGGGGCAGAATAATACGTGTAGCCTGCTAAATTTGGGTGTAATGTCCTCCAGACATCCTTAATGACATGTAGCCGACCCAGCTCCCAAATTGCAGCCCGGGTCTTCCGCATCCTTTGAGAGGCCCCTCGCCTTGTAGTGTCTACCCCGTAATCCATAATACAATTGAAATCTCCCATCACCACCCGTTCCCCCTCCCAATTCAGCAGTTCCATATTTACAGCATCAATTATAGTAGGATCATCTATGTTAGGACCATACAATGAACAAAATACATATTTTTTTCCCTCTATCTCCATCTGTGCAATGGCCCATCTGCCCCCTTTATCAGACATTGTCTTACCCACTCCAGCTCTGAATCGTTTATGCTTCAGGATAGCGACCCCACGTATAGAAACATTTTGTGCCGAACTCACTACCACTTCATATCATAATTGTTTTAATAAATCTCGGTCTTTATAGGAAATATGTGTTTCCGATAACATAACTATCTGAGGATTATACATTTTTAGTTCTTCGGCAACTAATTGTCTCTTATTCCTGCTGTTCAGACCTGCCACATTCCAAGCTAAACATTTAACACACCCCATCTCAAAAATGATTCCCTGCTGCCTTTTCTATTGTTTAATTCAGTTAACTGAACACAGCTTACATCCCTCCTGATTTTTTTTTTCCTTTCTCTATACCCTCATGTTGACTTTTTCCTTTTCTTGCCACCTCCCGTGGTCCCCCCTCCTCCTACCCCCCTAACCCTTTCACCCACCCCCGCGTCTAAAAGGAGGAATCATCCCCTTCTTACAGCTGCCGCTGGTGTGGCAGCTAACTGGAACCCAGACTCCACAGTAGCTCCCGAAACAAACCCAACCCCACAATAATTTGCAAAGAGAGAGGAAAAAAGAAAGAGAGAAGAGAAAGTATGAGAAAAAAAAAAGGATAGTTTAGTATATCTGTAGATCTAATACAATAGAAACATTGATGAAAGAAGGAAGAGACAGAGAGAAAAAGAAAAGTAGTAAAACCAACTTTACTCTCCCAATCTTCCTACCAGCCAATCCCCGAAAACCTCAAGCTTTATCTTTATTTTTATGCAGCCCCATCTTTCTGCCATTTATGCAAAGTTTCTTTCACTTCTGATTCAGAAAAGAAAAAAAATGTTTGTCCGCCCCTTATGATCTTCAGACGAGCAGGTTCCTGCAGAAATGCTTGAGCCCCCGTGGCTTTTAGTGGATCGATTAACTGCCTTAACTGCCTTCTCCTGTCCATAGTTGCTTTACAGAAGTCTGAGCGAAAAAAAATAGAAAAAGATTCCACAACTACTGGTGATCTTGGGCCCGCTTTTAGAGAAACTGCTTGTCGTAACAGAAAGTTTCCAAAGTAGATCAAAAACGGTCTTGGATAGCGAGTATCTTGCCGACACTGCACCGGCGGAAGTCTATGGGCCCTTTGTATCTGGCAGTCCCAATCCCAGTCCCCAAGATCTGGGAAAGCCTTCTGCAGTACCTGAACTATAAAAGCTCTGGGGTCTGATCCCTCTTGACCTTCGGGGATTCCAAACATTTTTAGAATTTGTCTCCTCTGTCTATTTTCTAAGTCTTCTAGCTTGAGTTTCATACTCGTAAGTTGGTCCTCGTGCTGCTGAACTGAGCTTGCTACTTTGGTAGTAGCTTCCTCTGTACAAACTACTCTCTGCTGTAATTCCGTTATCTCGTCTGTCATGGTCCCAACTTTCACTGTCACCTCTCTCAGAGATTGCTGAATATTATGATTGTCTGCTCTAACTTGGGCAAAAAGCTCTTGTGTCTCTTCCATTTGATCTTTCAGAGCTTGTAGAATCAATGACAGTATCGAAGCTTCATTATCTTGAGCCCCTTTGTTCTGAAGATCTTCCACCATGTATGACGTATGAGATAGTGGAGAGGGCACAGATGCCAGAGAAAATCCATTACCGCTTACATCCCCTGATCCTTCAGGTGATATTACTGTAGTTGGCTCTAGACCAGATTCTGAACTACCTGCGGCCTTAGCAGCACTGATAACGTCATCTGTTAAGCCAACATCCGATAGTCTAGATATCACGGTCTTGATTCCCCCTTTAGATTGTACCCATCTCCGCATGGGGCTGTTGCCTGATAGATCTTTGGTTTGTATTGTTTTCCTATTACCCGACCCCAGATTAGATACATTTTGCACCTTCTTCATATCCTTTGTAATTTTAGATTTAAAGTTCTTTTTTCTAGGAGTCGCTGAAGTTACCAATTGTTTTTCCCTTGTACCTGTTTGAGGTCGCTGCCCCATTTGTAGATCAGAGGGGCTCTTCTGCTCCTCTTCTTGGGCCATCTTAGAGTTAACCGACATACTATTGTCACTAGTCAAAACAGAGTCAGCAGCATTGGAAGCTATGTGTTCAGCAGAAGAAATAACAGGAATATGCTCCCCCCCAGATGATATATCATTTTGCTCTAAGTCGAGAGGCCCGGAGATGTTGAGATTATTAATATACCCTCCTACGTGTAGGAGCTCTGTTGCTCCATCTACCAAGGTAGCAGATTGTCCCCCTGACTCTGATAACTCAGCATTAAATGTCAGCTTTTTTCCCCCCTCGAACAGAAGATCGTATTTGGCTGCCTGACCTATGGCGGTATCCATATTGTCCTCATAGTTTCCCAAGTTATCCGAAATTTCCGTGTCACCAGCCTCGACAATCTCCGGTATCTCCAGTGTCTCGACAGATTTCCCCCTGCTTTCCACCTTACCCATTTCTGGAGTCTGCACCTGGATTTGAGACTGGTGAAGTGCAAGCGAGAGTTGTGATTGATTCCCTCTCATAGAACCAGGGGAGACAAGCTCAGCGATACTTTGTTGCTCGCATATAGCATTAGTGATCATTTCAACCAACTTGTTGCCATTAGCTGATTCTGTAGCAGTTTCAAGCAACTCCGCAGATTTCCTTGAATGTAAATAGCGCAATACTGGTTTACCTAGTCCTGCAGTCTGTTTAATGAGATCTGCTTTTGCAGAATCAGCTTTCCCTGCCGCCCGATCACCTCCCAGAGTCTCCGCTGAACTCACCGGCAAGCGATTTGCTGCCCGGGTTCCTCTGGCAGGGTTCTTCGGCGCCATGTCCCAGAGTGAAGCAGCGTTCCACAGTCGGAGACCAGGTCCGGGTTGAAAACAAGATGAAAAACGCCGAGCCGCCAACCACACAGCCAAGTATGTGGATGGCGAGCACCTGAGGCCAATCCTGACAATCGCCTGCATTCAGCGATTCAGAGCTGCGTAACCAAGACCGTAGCGCTGGTAAGCAAATTAGTCGCTGAACTTTTCAAACAGGATTTATAAATGCACAGAGAGCTCTTTCTTTCTTCTCCACTCTTCAGTATCGTCCTTTAGCCATTTCCTCAGATCAAAACATATCGCATTAGTTAAGCAAGCAGGGGGGTATAGTCTCGTGAGCCTCTCCGTGTGCTGGTTCACAGAGACGGCGTCAATCCGCCATATTGTCTCCTCCCTCCGGCAATCTCTCTCCAGGCTCTCATGCTTCAAACAAATAGTTCTATTACATGATCAGGTTATAAGTCGCAAAATCCCAATGCCACCTATTTCAAAATAAAGTCAGACATTCAACTCCATTCACAGAGGCTTCCACCCGCACTTTTGAACTAATAAAGCAACAACATTCAACTGAGTCTGCCATCTGCACTATATTAGGATTGCAATTTATGAACAGCGAGTAACAAAAGGATCTCTGTGACAAAAACAGAAACCCATTGACCTATCCACATAAATCCAGTTCTTTCATCTGCATGGTACATGCTCTTTGCAGAAGGCACATAAACCCTCTGCGCTACAGTCAAAACTACCACTAGACAAAACTCCAATCTCTCTCCAACAGGGACATAACATATAATCACCAGCGTGCAGCATTATCTCGACATTTTTCTTGTTACCTGAATCCTGCTGGAACACACACAGAACTCTGCAGCAGGTGCTTTTAATCCAAGTTATTTTCTAACACAGTGACCCCCGACTCAGCGCCCCCGAACTCAGCGCCAGGTGCTCACTGCCCTCAAAACAAGCCCTGTCCGATGGCCAGCTGTTGGTCACCTAAAACGACATGCTCAAAATTTAGAATTCATATGCATCCCAGAATCATATAAGAATTCCCTTTTTATTGTCTTACTTTCTTGCACTGCTGCTGATAACTGACAGCCACTTCAAAGCACAGGACAATATACATACATGAAACTCATACATCAGAGTTTCTGAACAAGCAGAGTACATAAACATGGCAGGTACACATGCGGCCTGTGGTAGACAAAAATGTAAAAAACACACACCTGAAGACCGTAAGACTCCCCTACGTGCCTGGTCTCCCTGCCTTCTCACAAGCAAGCACAGCGCTCCCAGAACACACAAGTAGAATTCCAATCATAGATTAAAAAAGCTGCCAGGCAGAGCCAGCGTATGTTACATGCTGCTCAAGCACTGGGCCCCGAATGCGGTGCCACACCCTGGCAAAGGCGCGAAGGGATGAAGCTACGCCCCTGGTTAAAACTCAGCTTCCACTTCTGTTCTGAGTCAGAGACAATATAGTGGGATGTGAGGAATAGAAAACGGACCATAAAAAACAGTGCAACTAGGTGCCGATTAAGCATTGGCAATCAGGACCAGTATCCATACCAGGCAGATATCTGAACCGAACAGGACAAGTACATTGATTTTTAATAATTACTGGGCCCAACACCCACGGAAGAAAAATTCAATAGACCTGGTACTGAGAAATAAGCACCGGAACCCTCTGGCACAAATTAAGCCCTGCGTACAAGGGGCTTTCAACCAGCCTTCTTCATCCATTGGCTTGTTCAGCTGCATTCACTTTTTGCTGCTACCCACCATAGCATACAGAATGAGACACTGGTTCAGCCCTTCTCAGCTAATTAGATGGCTGGAGGAGCAGTCGTTTTAGCGAGAATATAGCATGTTACTTTGCATGCTATTACAATGCGTACTTTTACAACGCGGTCGTTACAACGACCACGTTGTTAGTACGCAATACCCTTACATCGCAAGTCATTACAACGACTTGCTGTAGGGGGCGCGCTGGACTTAGGAATAGTATTATTTACTATTCCTACTCCAGTTTGCGTAACAGTTCTAATGACTTGCGATGTAAAGGTATTGCATACTAACAACGCGGTTGTTACAACGAATGGTACTTCATTGTTAAAAACAGCGTTGTAAACGCTGTTTCCCTTTAGCGACAGGGTTTTTTACCCAACAAGTACTATATTCTTTCACATACTGACAAGCTACAAATGAGTCCACAGGCAGTTAAAGCTACTATGCTCAACATCTATGAGCCGTTTTTTCCTTTTGCTGCCTTCTATTCACTCCCATTCAGTGCAGCTTTAGAAGAAGGAACAGAAAGTCATGAAAACTGCAGCCCCATACATTGCTACTTTGATCGAAAATGGATGAGTAGTGCACATGCACAAATACGGCCGTGCAGTGTTGCATCACTGCTTTGAAATCCTCTGTGACTTTGGGATCCGCCATTTTGCAGAACTTCTTTCCTTTAACCCTTGTAATGGGAGCTGTACCATAAATGTAGATTTCACATCAAACTGCAGATCAGTGTTTTGTTTTATTGCTGAAGATCGAAATAGTAGTGTGCAGGTGCAGATAATTTCTCTTGGCTCATGATAACAGAGTTGAGAAAGCCTTGGTGGCTTTATCATTCGAGTGAGCGTACTGCAACACCGCTTTTCTTTATTGTGTGTCATTTCTGCAGGGGCTCAGTGACAGAATATCGGAAACACAAATATCGTGTAGACAGAATATTGTGTCAAAAATATCGAGGACCAAAATATCGAGAAGGTAAGTACAAATAGGTAAGTATATATTAACCTTTAAGATATATATATCATCAAAGTACATATATGTGGAGTTATATATAGTAAAACTTTGCTTACCTATAGAAATTTACCATCACAATATTTTTGTGCTCAATATTCTTGACACGATATTTTGTCCACACAATATTTTATCTCCGATATTTTGTCTGCATACCTTATGCAGGTGAACCCGGAAATAAATTGTAAGGAAGCAAATGGGGAAAGGTGTCATATTGTATTTGCAAAAACCTTAACTAATAATCATTATTAAAAATGTATAACAATTAAAAATTAAATCAATATTAGAATAAGAACGCTATTTTCAGGTCCGTATTACAGTTAAGCTGCACTAGGCAAACTGTTGTTCCGAGATGGCACCCTTTGTGCAGGTTATACAAGGTAATCCTTTGGTTGTCTACGGTGTCACCCCATGCAGTTGTCCTTTGTTTATATCGCCGGCCCCTTGCTTCTCCTTAAGATGTAGGCCACACCCCTGCTCTGCCACTACTTGTTGATTGTTGAATTTTTTAGATTTTCTTTGCCCCAGTTTGAAGGAGAACAGGATATGCTCAGCAGCATAGTTTTGTTAGTGTCTGCCTCCTCTCCCACACATTAAATGTGGCTTTCAAAAACTCTGCAGAATGACTATGCCTCGCCATTCACTGACTCACTGTCGCGAAGCTGAACTAAATTGGCTAGGTGCTTTTTTGCTATAATTTAATACCCATGCTACAGACATTTATTATAAGACAATGTGCACATTTTTTTATTATCAAAGGACATTTTGCTTTATAAACATCTTTCACATAAAGTGTTGTCAGACAATATGTTTGCTTATCTGAGAATATGTTCGACTGCAAGTATATGTTATTGTGCATTTGTGTGTGTACTAAGCAATATATCTCCGATGAAATCTAATTCCACTGCTCACAGCAAGAGTGTTCCTCCAGGGTCAGACAGGGAATCAAAAGCAGCCGTGGCGAACGTGTTTAAACCAGCCTCAATGTAGGTGAGTGGGGTAGATTGATGTTGAGTGGGGTAGATTTGGGTAGATTGAAGTAGATCAGGGTAGAGTGGAGTGGAGTTGGGTAGACTGGGGTAGATTGGAGTGGAGTATAGTGGGGTAGATTAGAATGGAATAGGGTAAATTGGAGTGGAGTGGGGTTGATTAGAGTGGGTAGATTAGGGTAAATTGGAAGTGAGTGGGCTAGATTGGTGTGGAGTGGGGTGAATTGGGTACAGTGGAGTGGAGTAGGGTGGGGGTAGAGTGGAATGGGGTAGATTGGAGTGGAGTGGGGTCGATTGGGGTGGTGTGGGGCAGATTGGAGTGCATTGGAGTAGGCTAGATTGGAGTAGACTGGAGTGGGGCAGATTGGAGTGGAGAAGAGTGGGGTAGATTAGGATAGAGTGGGTAGATTAGAGTGGAGAGGGGTAGATTGTAATGGCATGGGTAGTTTGCAGTGGGGTAGATTGGGGTAAATAGATTGGAGTGGAGTGGAGTAGGTCGGAGTGAAGTGGAGAGGGGTAATTTGTAGTGGGGAGGGGTAGATTTTAGTGAAGTGGGGTATATTGGGGTAGAATGGGGTGGAATGGGATAGATTGGAGTGGAGTGGAGTGGAGTGAATTAGATTGGAGTGGAGTAGGGTAGATTAGGTTATTCTGGAGTGGTGTACAGTGGGGTGGGGTAGATTGGAGTGGTGTAGAGAAGGGTGGGGCTGAATGGAGTGGGGTGGATTCAGGTGGAGTGGGATGGATTTGGGTAGATTTGAGTGGAATGGGGTAGACTGGAGTGGAGTGGGGTCGATTGGAGTGGAGTGGGGTAGAGTGGAGTGAAGTGGAGTGGGTAGATTGCAGTGGAGTGGGGTAGATTGGCGTGAAGTGGAGTGGGGTAGATTGTGATAGTTTGGAGTTGGGTATAGTGGAGTAGATTGGAGTGGGGGAAAGTGGGGTAGATTATAGTGGAGTATGTAAATTAGAGTGGGGTAGATTAGAGTATATAGATTGGAGTGGAGTGGGGTAGATCGGAGTGAAGTGGAGAGGGCTGTACAGGAGTGGAGTGGGGTAGATTGGAGTGGAATGGGGTAGTTTGGGTAGACTGGATTGGGATAGAGTGGAGTGGTGAAGCGTGGGGTGAGGTAGAGTGGAGAGGGGTAGAGTAAAATGGGGTAAATTAGAGTGGGTTGGATTGGGATGAATTACGGTAGAATGGGGTAGACTGGGGTGGAGTAAGCTGGATTGGGGTTGAGTCGGGTAGAGTGGAGATTTGGGTAAATTGAAGTAGAGGGGGTAGGTTAGTAAAAATTGGGGGAAATAGGAGAGGGACAAATTGGAGACAGTAGAGTGTGGTAGATAGGAGCGGGTTTGATTATGGTATATTAGAGTGGAAGGAAATAGACATGAGTGGGATAGAGTGGTGTATATTGGAATGAAGTGGAGTGAGTTAGATTGGAGTGGAGTTAAGTGAAGTTTGGTAGATTGGAGTGGAGTGGGTTAGATTTGGGTAGGTTGTGGTAGATTGGAGTGCAGAGGGGTAGACTGGGGTAGATTGAAGTGGAATGGGGTAGATTGGGTAGAATAGAGTGGAGTGGGGTAGGTTGGGGTGCATTGGGGTAGAACCAGCTGCTTGATGGTTCTCAGCATGGCTTTAGATGCCTTCATAGCACTGAATCAGCGCTAACTGCGGTTTTTGATAACATCCGGGTTCAGGTTGATGCAGGGTATACAACCCTGCTGGTCCTTCTTGACCTTACCGCGGCTTTTGATACCCTGTCTCCATTGAGGCTGGTGGAACGCCTCAAGGAGATAGGGATTGGGGGCTCTGCCCTTGAGCTTCTCTCCTCCTTTCTTAGTGATAGGGCACAAATAGTGAAACTGGGCCAATTTTATTCTTCTCCCAACCCATTGATTTGTGGAGTCCCTCAGGGATCCTCTCTTAGCCCCACCCTTTTTAATATCTATGTTGCCCCATTGGCGAGGGTGGTGAGAGCCTTTGGATTTGAGGTGCTGTCTTATGCCGATGACACTCAAATCATGGTGTCCATCACTAACAACATCAGCGAAGCTGCCGCAAATTTTAAAAGTTGTATGCAGGCAGTCTCATCTTGGATGGTGGAGAATTATCTTAAATTGAATGGGGAAAAAACGGAGATCCTGATTTTTGGCAACCAACACAATATATGGTCTAATGACTGGTGGCCTGACACCATGGGCAGTTGTCCCTCTCCTGTTTCCCATGGGAAAAATCTGGGGGTTATGGTTGATACTTCTCTGTCCATGAACCTACAGGTCAGCAAAACAGTGTCTATCTGTTTTGGAATAATCAGGCTGCTCAGGAAAATTTCACAGTTCCTGTCGTTTTCATCGCGAAAGCAGGCAGTGATTTCTTTGATACTGTCCAGACTTGATTATTGTAATGCCCTTTATTTGGGCATTAATAAGGGCCTGGTGAGACGGTTACAGATGGTGCAGAACGCTGCAGCGAGGCTGGTGTTGGAGTTGCCAAAGTATCACTCTGTTTCGGCCTCCCTCATCTCGCTGCATTGGCTACCTCTGGATCGTAGAATCCTTTTCAAGACTTTGTGCTTGACTCACAATGCCTATTATGGATCTGGCCCTGAGGCCATCCAGGTAATGTTTCAACATTATATCCCTACCAGGCAGCTTAGGTCTGCCAGCAAGAACTTGCTGGTGGTTCCTAGGTTTAAGAAGGTTAGATGGGGAGGCAGAGCCTTCTCCACTGCTGCTGCCAGGCTGTGGAATTCTCTTCCGGATGGTTTATCGGGTCTTGAGTCATACTCTCTTTTCGCAAGGCCCTGAAAACCTGGCTTTTACACAGTCTTTAGTTTGAGCATGATATCCGACTGAACGTTAGTCCTTTGCAGCGCCTTGATGCCCTTGGGCTAAGTTAGCGCTTTATAAATCTAATATTCATTCATTCATTCATTTGAGTGGGTAAACTGGGGTAGATTGGAATGGAGGGCGGAGATTGGGGTGGATTGGAGTGTAGTGGGGTAGATTGGAGTGTAGTGGGGTAGATTGGTGTAGATAGGAGTGGAATTGGGTAGAATTAATTGGAATGGTGTAGACTGGAGTGTAGTGGGGTAGACTGGAGTAGAGTGGGGTAGATTGAAGTGGAGTGGGGTAGATTGGAGTGAAGTGGGGCAGATTGGGGTACAGTGGTGTTGATTGGAGTGGAGTGGGGTAGTTTTGGGTAGATTGGAGTGGACTGGGGTAGATTGGAGTGGAGTGGGTTGGGGTAGATTGGAATGGAGTGGTGTAGATTGGAGGGGAGTGGGATAGATTGAGTGTGGTGGATTGGAGTGGAGTGGGGTAGATTGAAGTGGAGTGGGGTAGATTGGAGTGAAGTGGAGTAGACTGGCATAAATATGGGTAGATTGGAGTGGATTGGGGTAGATTCGAGTGAAGTGGGACATACTGGGGTAGATTAGAGGGGGGTGGGGTAGGTTGGGTTGGAGTGGGCTGAACTGGGGTAGATTAGAGTGGAGTGGGGTAGATTGGAGTGCAGTGGAGTGGGTTAGATTGGGGTAGATTGTAGTGGGGTAGATGGGGTAGACTGGAATGGAGTGGAGTAGATTGGTGTGAATTGGAGTGGAGTGGGGTAGGCTGGAGTAGAGTAGAGTGTAGTGTGGCAGATTGGAGTGGAGTGGGGTATTTTGGAGTGGTTAGATCGAAGTGGAGTGGAGAATGGAATAGAATGGTGTGGGGTGGAGTGGAGTGGAGTGGGATAGATTGAAGTGAAGTGGAGTAGATTGGAGTGAAATGGGGTAGATTGAAATGGAGAAGGGTAGTTTGGAGTGTGGTAGATTAGAGTGGAGTGGAGTGGAGTGGGGTAGATAGGAGTGGGATAGGTTGTGGTGGAGTGGTAGATTGGCATGGAGTGGGATGGATTGGAATGGAGCATGGTAGACTGGAGGGGAGTGGGGTAGATTGGAATAGATCAGGGTAGATTGGAGTGGAGCGGGGGCGAAGCGGGTGGATTGGGGTAGATTGGAGTGGAGTGGGGTAGATTGGGGTAGATAATAGTGTTATAGATTAGGGTAGATTGAAATGGAGTGGGGTAGATTGGGATGGATTAGATTGGAAGCGGAGTGGGGTAGATTGAAGTAGATTTGAGTGGAGAGGGGTAGTCTGGAGTGGAGTGTATTGGGGTACACTAAGGTAAATTGAATGGTGTGTGGTAGAATGAAGTGGAGGGGGTAGATTGGGGTGGAGTGAAGTCAGGTAGATTGGAGTGAAGTGGAGTAGACTGGAGTGGAGTGGATTGGATTGGGCTAGATTGGAGTGGAATGGGGTGGACTGGAATGGAGTTGGGTAGATTGAAGTGTGGTAGATTGGAGTGGAGTGGGGTAGATTGAAGTGGGGTTGACTGGGGTAGATTGGGGTGGAGTAGGGTAGATTAAAGTGGAATGGGGTTGCTTGGGTAGATTGGAGTGAAGTGGCGTAGATTGTTTGGAGTGGAGTGGGTAACATTGGAGTAGATTTGAGTGGAGTGAGGTTGGTTGGGGTGGAGTGGGGTGGAATGGGGTAGATCTGAGTGGAGTAGGGTGGATTGGAGTGGAGTGGGATAGATTGGGATAGATTGGAGTGCAGTGGGGTAGATTGGAGTGGAGTCAGGTAGATTGGAGTAGAGTGGAGTGGGGCAGCGCTGCAAAATGACTTGCAGCGCTGCCCTACGCCAATTCTTTGTAAGTTTGCCCAGTATTTTTGAAAGGAGCCACAACATGCTCTCGTACAGGTGAGGCAACGAGCTTGGCGTGCGGCTCTCTTGCTCCAACAGCACATAGAATCTGAGTGACAAGCATGCACCCTTTGCTTCCTGTCCTCTTTATGGTGTCCAACTTCAGCGAGGCCCATTCTCTAGCAAGAGATGGAAACTAAAACCTTCAGCACTGTAGTTAATTTAGCAACTGTACATGGCTAATGTCAATCTTTTGAAAGTCATGACACTTAGATTAGTGGTGGATTAGCCAACAAACTAACAGTCAGAGCCGAGCCAAAGGTCCGGCTGGGCTCTAAGAGTCTGTGCACAAGCGAAGCTCTGAAAATAGTTGTCATCCAAATCATGCAACAAACATCATGTTAAAATATGAAACTCTTTAAAACTAAAAAGATATTTTTTTTAACATACAGAAGCGTTTCAGCTTAATACATCAGATTATTTTTGCATAATGCAGGACCCTGTACTCGTGTATTGGAAGGTGTATGTGATAACGAAGAAAAAGAAGTAATTGTAAAATAAAACATTTGCTTAGGCTGACACAATTTAGGGGAAGCTAGAATTTGGCCAAGGTTTTCTGGTTTCACATTATGCAATTCACCCACTAGATGGCTACCCATTTCTCAATACCATAGGTTTCTGATTTGTTTTTAATTCTTGGCACATGATGGTAGAGCGTGAGTGACAGGCAGAAGCCTCATTGAAACTCAGCTAGTTTTGCGGTCGAGGGTCCAAGATGACCTCAAGCTGAGCCAGAACCAGGATTCTGACTTAGACAGTGACACATACACACAAATGCATGCAAAGGCAAGTTAGTTCTGCCACTCTTTGGCATGACCCAGGGTAAATATAGTCAGACTGCTGCTGGGCAACATTTAGCACATGGTCTAAACCCTTATGTTTTAATGCAGAGAAGTCTGCTCCATACCTCCACAAAATACTAACCTAAATACTACCCTATAAAATATCACAACGTGCTTCAGCCGCCCTTTTATCACAACCACAATAATAATTTAGGGGCTGATTACGATGGCGGGCGGACGACCGCCCGCCAGACATGCGGCGGTCCCACCACTGCAATTAGGATGTGACCGCCATACTGGCGGGTGCATCCTGGGCCTTTAACATTGCGGGCGGTGCTGCTGGCTGCAGCAGCGTCCGCAATGTAAAAGGTGCTTGCACCGCATTTCCCTGCACCACGTGGCAGGCACCACGCGGTGCATGCCACTTGGTGCATGGAAATGCAGGGGGGTACCATGGGTACCCCCCAGTGCAGCAACACCACCCCCCCACATGGGGGACCCACAATGGGCCCCCAAACCCAATCCCCGCCAGCCTTTCCATGGCGGCATCGCCGCCATGGAAAGGCCTCCTAAAACCCACATCCAAATATGGCGGTTAATATGTGGTTTTCCATTCACACAGGAAACAGTCAGGATTATTGCAGAAGAAATTCACGGCGACGCGCCCGCGAGCTCCAACTACATTTCACGAGTCTCAAGCTCCTGGACCGTTTTTAAATCATTATCAAGAGCTTCCACACACCCATAAAATTTAAGCCTCGATTAATACTGTGAATTGAAGAACAGATAATGGACATCTGTCTGCAGCATAATTGAGAGCCAAAACAAAACCAAGTCCGAGTCCTGAAGAGAATCCCGGAATTGTTGGGGATTCGAAACGCGTTGGCTGTTGAGTGTGGGCGAAGGTAGAACAGGGTGTGCCACGAGGGGACTGAATAGAAATGATTTCCCACTTTTTCTAGGTTGTCAACACCCTTAAGTAGGATATGCATCCCCACCCTCCCACAGGCAGGACAGTAGACATGTGTCTTTGAATGAGCAATTGTCCGCCTTGTGTTTTCAGTGCAAATGCAGGACTGGTTTAATTTTAGGCTGGCACACATAATTTATCGATGTTTGTCTTGTGATCATTGGTTTGCTGTATATATTTTTGTCACAAATAACGTTTGGTATTATGTATGTGTTGTATATATTGTCTCACAAAAGAAATGGTTCTAAATCACGCATACAAATGTGTTGCAATTGTGTGATTTACTAATGTGGTGTTTCCTTTTAAAAGACATGTCCAATTGATTTATGAATGTCTTTTTGAATTATCAAAACTAAGCAGAATAAATGCTCATAAACCTCAGAATTAGTGGTCTCAGGTTTATCGCGAATATTTAAAATAAACCTCCCTTGACACCTTTCTGTGATTTCAATATTTGGGTGGTCCAGTCTGGGGAGTACAGGACCCAAGCCTTCCTTGTTTTCACTAGCCTTTCCATGGCGGCCGCCATGCAAAGGCCTCCTAAAACCCACATCCTAATATGGCGGACGGTGCCTGCTAGGCACCGCCACCATATTAGTTGCCCTGCTCCGCCCGCCAGGCAATCAGTGTGATTGCCACCGGCGGAAAAGCAGCAGACGGGCTTTGCGTCCGCCGCGATACCCACCACCATCCTAATATGGCGGTGGGTAATTCTCTATTTGATGGCGGAACAATCGCCACCGCCAGCCCGGCGGTGGCGATCGTTCCGCCATCGTAATGAGCCCCTTAGTTTTTCTTTAAAAAGTCACACTTTAGAATTTATTTGCAAAATCTATACAATAATGTTCAGCAGTGGACAGGTGGCCACATAACTTTAAATGGGGGTGAATCAACTCTAGATTTAGGCCCACATGCATCAAAGCAAAAACCGGTCGCAAACGGGCAGATTCTCAGAATCTGCCCTTTATGACTCGAGTATTTGCATTTGGGATGCATCATCCCAAATGCAAAAATCGCAATTTAAGTAATCTCTAAATTGCGATTACTTAAATTACCATTGCATTTAAGGAATCGCAAATTGAGATTCCTTAAATGCAATGCATTAAAGTAAAAAAACTAGCGATTTCGCTAATAGGGAGCAAATTACCATGAAGTTGAACTTCATGGTAATTTGCAAGAAGTTTGAAAAATGCACTAAAGTGCATTTTTCAAAGTTCCATTTTACACACACACATCCCTTGGGGTATGTGTGTGTGCAAGATGTACTCATATGCAGATTTCAGGGGTGCAACAGGGTGTCTATTTGACACCCTGACACCTTGAAATTGCATTCTCAATTTGCGATTCTCTAATTGAGAATCGCAAATTGAGAATGTCTTCCCATTCATTCCTATGGGCCTCTAGGCCCATAGGAATGAATGGGAGGTATTCCTTAATTGCGACTCGCAATTTGCGAGTCGCAATTAAGGAATGTTTAGAAATCTCTATTTTTAAAGCGATTTCTACATGCATAGCCTTTTGCTATTCCTTATTAGCGAATCCTTATTTTTCGCTAATAAGGAATCGCAAATGGCATTGTTGATGCATGTGCCAGTTAAACTTTTGAAAATTGGTAAAACAAGGGGCACATCATTTTAGAGTAGAGGGGGGCACCTGGGTATGATTAGCAATTACAATGACAGGTATAATTTACCTGTGCCTCAATACATCATAGGTAGTTCTGCTACAAGCATCTATGCTTTGTAAAGCATGTGCACAAAAATGCTTGGAAGGGGTTTGTTATATAGGTACAATTATTATGGTTATGTATAGGTATATTTTTTAAATATAAACTTAAGGTAGCAATGCAAGTCTCCTTATAGACCGTTTATATGTGACTTATTACTGTAGTGCTCCTGGCTTACTCCTGGGATTCAGTAGTAAGACTGGAGTACTACAACAGTTTTTGCAATGTGACCTATGTACTATTTGGCCTCATCGCAAAGTCTCTAGTTAGAAGGGGTTCTGAACAACTTGCCTAATAAATATTAATCAGGCAGATCGTTATCTGTGACCTGCTGTGATTGGCGACAAACACAGGGATGGTGGCCTGCAAGGAACAGCAGACCACCATTCTTGTGTTTAGTTTCCCAAACGCTGGAACACTACCCCGAGGTTGCCTGACACGATTCCAAAGGAGAAACTTTCCAACATGGACAGCACTGGCCTTTCTAATCACTTATCACCACCTTTGATGAGTCGGTAACTGCTCAAAGGTTTGCTTCCACAATATATCATACTGAATCACAATTACGGGCAGTGTTGGAGGGAACTTCCGGCCTGTCTGACACTGCCAGATGGGTCAGCTTGAAAGAACCAGGGTTTAGGCCTTTTGTTTTAGTTCTGTCCGAAATTCCAGTTCAACACTGATTAGAGAGGATGCCCTTTTCACCGCCCTTGCTGATTGCAATTTGACATGGGTAAGTAAACTCATTTTGCAGGTCAGAAATGCTTTTCTGACTACAAAATGAGTCTAATAGATAAAAACAGGTTGCAGTCACAAACCATGCGATTTTGCGAAACGCATGGTTTGTGACTACAAAATGGCTTGGTACATAAGGCCTCACACACACATACACAATTGACACTAAAATGGCCGTGACTCATTTGATATACAATTCAGTGTTAGTGCTTAGAAGCAGCCTCTGCTACTGTGGAGTGTATGCACGAACTCTGACCACTTTGTATGCAAGAGGTGTTCTCTAAAGGATTTTGTGCCAGATATATGAAGCCTTTATGCAGTCACGTTTGCGAAAAGGCTTTTTCTAATGTATCAAACCCAACTTGCGATTCAGTAACACATTATGAAAACGCAATTTGGGTTTGTGAACTATTAACGATTCCTTATTTGGAAGGCAAGTGTTTATGGCATTCCTTCCAGAATCATAGTGGTATGTATTAATGTTTTGTAACTGAAATGCAGTTTCAAAACATTTGTATTTTACTACCAACTCAAAGTTGGTGATAACTGATTTGCAAATCGGAAGGGGTCGTCTTTGGACCCCTTCTCCTTTGAGAATGTTGAAATAGAATGATTTAGGAGCAGTCAGAGGTCTTATGGACCACTGCCCACTCTTGAAAAATAAAAATGAAACATTTAATGTTCCATTTTTAAACACATCCCGTTTTCCTTTAAAGAAAATGTGCTGCATTAAAAAAAAAAATGATTGCTTTGTTTAAAAGCAATCAGAGGCATGGTGATCTGGTGATCCCAGCAGGCCATCATCCCTGATGGTGATGGCAGCGAATCCTAGTGGGTCACAAGTTGCAACCTATTCATTAATATTCATGAGATAGGTTGAATTGCAACCCACTACGAATCGGTAATTTGAAAAATGACCTATCAGTACATATGTCGCTTTGCAAATTACCACGCTGGTCGCAAAAATACTGGTCGCAAATTGCGCCCAGTATTTTGTGACCAGTTGTACGTACATCTAACCCAGTGTTATTCAGCATTGCAAGTGCTGCCATAATTTTACAATTAAAACAGTTTTGCTCCTTATTTTTAAAAGCATTGAGGTACTACTTGATCTTTATTTACATATATATATATATATATATTCAAATTTTAATTGAACAACTGATCAAGTATTTCCATCTTCCAGTGAGAGCTGATGCGCATTATACCTGCAGTATGGCAGCAATTAATACCTGCATCACAATAAAAATAGCTGCATCTTTTTTGGGTGTCATCTTCCTGCTATTGTGGGTTTGCATAGATACCCTGATTTTAGTGAAATCCTTTTATTCTTTTCTACAGTCATACTGTATATTGTACTAAAAGATGGGCACCTTTAATTCTGTTTGCACCACCAGCATTTACTGACCGGATCCTTTGGAGCATAGGTGCAGCCCTCGTAGGGCAACACCTGCAGCATATGCTGCACTTGTTCAAGCATGGCACTCCACAGTGTTGTAAGCGACCCCTCTAAATTGCACCAGCTTCTAGGCCGAGGATGTGATGGGTAATAGCGATCACAGGACATTATTTTTTTAGGTCGAGCATTCGAGACCTCTTGTATATACTTTAGTATATACTGATATGTGTATGTACTTTTTCGGCTCTGGAGATCATCCCTAGGACTTGTCTGCTTCCGCTTAGGGACTTTTTTTCTGTTCAACTGCCTCTATTTAACTGCCTTAATAGAAAACGACCAGTAGAGGTCAGTAAAATACCAAAATTGCTTTCTGCGTGTTCAACTGCCTCTATTTAACTGTCTTGATAGAAAACGACCTGTAGAGGTCAGTAAAATACCAGAATTGCTTTCTGCTGAGGGACTTTCTTTTTTTAATTTTTCTGGCAACTGCCTCTATTTAACTTTCTTGATAGAAAACGACCAGCAGAGGTCACTAAAATACTAGAATCACTTTAGCATTCTCTAGATTCCAGTCCATAGAAATTGTCTTCCACGAGCACCCGTAGACAATAATATTTTTTTCAAATCTTGTATTTTCAGTGAAATGACCACCGTGGCCCTGATTTTATATTAAAAACAGAGCTTTGGACTATACCATTTCCAGCTGAAAGGCAATATTTCTCGCCATGCGTTCCCATACCTGGCGTGTCACGCAGTTTGGTGCTTACTTTCCCTCCATGTTGAAGAACAGTAGATGTTTCAGCACCCAGGCTAATGTGCTGCATAGCTAAATACATATAAGGTCCCAAAGGTGAGACCGATTGCATTGCAAATGCTTGTCTTTCTGAGTGTTGCTAGACTGTTTAACTGTGGCTGCTCGCATTGTTCTAGTAAATTACGCCTTGTACATGTTTTCTAAGGAGTGTGAGCAGTGACATGCCCGCAATTGCATATGAAAGTCAATCTCTTGAACACGTGACAGTCTACAAGAAAAAAAAAAGAAAGTCTGGAACTAAATTTTAGTTTACATTTTACAACTCTGTGCTTTGGCCCTATGACATAGGATACCATCATCTATTATTGCTTTTTATAACCAATAGCAGTTGCATTATGGGGTTTGTAATTCTTTTTTAAACAGTTTCACCATGTGCTCAAAACTAGGCCTGGGCAGAATTTTGATCACACCAGAGTAATGGAGTATTTTGGTGATTCCCCATTAATCTTTGATGTGGAATTACCGATAATTTACGTGATAACTCCTGCTCATGTAATTAAGAATAATATGGGGCATAAAATAATCCTAACCCGAAAGCACATTTAGCAAGCAGCCATGTTCTGCTACATTTTGCATTGTTTCTTAGCACAAAATGCATTCTTGCATCCATTTTGACCACAAGGGAGCTGGTGGACTTGGCCCTCTCTGCAGGGTCAGCCCCAAACTTTTTGCTTTCATCCCTCCTATTTTTTGCTGAATTCTTTTTTGTTGGCCTTGGTACTCTGTGCCCTTTACCACAGATAACCAATGCTAAAGTGCTTTTATTCTCTCCCTAAATCATGGTAAAATTTGCTTACATCTAATTGATATATTTAATTCACTTATAAGTCTCTAGTAAAGTCTTAGACCCTAAACCCAGGGCCTGTAAATTAAATGCTACCAGTGGGCCAGCAGCACTCATTGGACCACCCACTTAAGAAGCCCTTTACAACATGTCCCAGGCCTGCCATTGAGGCCTGAATGTAGGTTTAAACTGCCAATTTGACTTGGCAATATAGCTCCCTTGCCAAGCCTTAACCTCCCCCTTTATTGCATATAATTCACCCTTAAAGTAGGCCCCTAGATAGCCCGTAGAGCAGGGTGCATTGTAATTAAAAGGTTAGATATGTACTTTTAAGTTTTACATCTCCTTGTAGTGAGAAATTCCTAATTCGTTTTTCACCACTATGAGGCCTAACTCACCATAGGATGATATCGGGGTGCCTTATTACATGTAGTAAGTACTAACGTTTGATTCATAACAGGTAGCATTTCATGCTTGGTGTCTGAGAAATTGTAATTAAAAATCATCTTTAACTTTGGCATTTTCCTGGTCTAAACTATTTAGTGAAATGAAATGAAATCCAGTATTTGTAAAGCACGAACAATTACCCGAAGGTGTCAAGGCGCTGGGGGTCGTCGGGAAGATGAAGCTAGCTATTGCCCAGAGTCACATGGTGCTGGGCTAACCTGTCACCCGCACCGGGGATCGAACTGTGAGCCCCTGTGTGAGCCGCTGTGCCACACCTCTTCCACTGCCTTAGCACAAAATAGTGCCTACAGCCTATCATGGGTCACATGGCTAGGTGTAGTTGGCAGTTGGACTTTGTTTATTTCTCCCAGACAGCCACACAATAGAGGGTTTAGGTGTGCCTGGATGGGCCATGAACTGGCATGATTGTGGGGGCAGAGCTAGGCATAGCCCACTTGCCACTGGATAGGCTATGCTCTGCCATCACAAACAGAACGTCACCACCGCATTGTTCATGCCTAGAGCCAGGGGAGTCAAGCACTTTATAGGAAATTCTCTAGAAACTTCTTCTACTTCAAAGGAGGTACCAGGTATACCTCAGACCCACTCCATAGTTTACTTTCTGGACCTTTGGAGAGACTTACAGAGAGCTGCCTTCTGCTGTGGCCTGCTGTGTACTTCAGAAGACTGCCTTGCTGCACCTGGAAGGACTGCTTTGCAGTCTGAAGTCTGACTTGAACTCTCAGAGGCCTGCCCTGCTGGATGCAGCCCTGCTGTCTGAGAAGAAAGACTGGACCTGCACCCTTCATCCCAGGTTTAAGTGACTCCAAGGGTCAGCAGCCTGACCACCTGTTACGTCCCTGAGCTGCAGGGACATAACAAGCTCCAGGGGCCTGCCTGCACCTGTCCAGCTGACCTCCAACTGGACCTGCCTGAGCTCTGCTGGCCTTGGCTGGAATGAGTTCCAGACCCCCAAGAGGTGCCGCTCAGGTCCTGGACCCTTGGTGTGGCCTCAGTTGAGCTCCCCACTCAAAGATAAGAGAAATCCTGAAGTTTTGAGCCCTTCGAGACCGTAATCAGGCCTGTTCGTGCCAAGATCTTGCTGTCCTATGACACGTCAACCTGACTCTTCACGCCTCAGAGTCCGCCCGCGACGCCTGGCAGCTCAAGATCTCAACTTCACGCTACAGTATTGAGAGGCCACGAAGACCGTCAACATGAAGCTCCAGCAACAACCATTTGCGATGCCTAACAGGATCTTCGTGCTACTGCGGTGACCGCCCACAAAGCCCGGCCTGCTCTTTGTGCTACATCGACGACCATCCACGATACTCTCCCTGCTCCTCACGGCCCCGTCCACAACTCTTCGTGCTAGGCTTTTGAAGGTAACTCTTTCAGGGGGACTAACCTGGTCCCGGTACCCAGCCTGCGTTCTAATAGCGGCTGGCCTGAACCTGTTACTTTCACCCAGTCACGTATGACCGGGTAGCCCCAAAGTGGCGCTTTGTGGTCGTAGGTGCTTTAATTACCTGAAATCTTTAAAATTGTGTATCTCTGGTTCTACTGATTGGATTTTTGTTGTTTTGGTGTCAAATAATTCGTTAAATTTTGCACCATTTTCCTAAACTGAAGTGGGAGTTTTCTTGTGTTGTGTTTTTCACTTTGTTACTGTTTGAAGTGTTGCATAAATACTTTACACATTGCCTTTAAATTAAGCCTGACTGCTTTTGTGACAAGCTACTAGAGGGTTTAGCACAGGTTATTCTGGGGTTTGCTTGTTTTTCACCCTGATGGAAATTGTGATTGCTGCTTAAGTAAGTAGAGTGCATTTTGTACTAAGAAAATATTGGTAAATGCTGGTAGTAAGTTGGGGAAAAATCCGACCCCAAGAGCACATTTTGAGCTTACTATTTGTGTTCTGTTGCATTTAGAGGTATTTCTTAGCGCAAAATGCATCCTTGCATCCATTGCGGACAAAAGGGGACATCTCTATGCTAAGAAATATCTCTAAACACAGAATTACCCTTCTCCCGTAGTTTAAACATATTCTCGCAGAATTCCGAGTGATTACACTACACATAATTAGGCAAGCTACACCATCCCTTACTCAAAACCTGAGCACACAAAGTGCTGTTGGCTAAAATATTGGAATTGACCACTTGCCCGTCACGTTTTAAAAAGCTACAAAATTGTCTTGTAAGCCTTTTAATTTAAAATTTTGCAAAGCAGACTTCTCCATTTAAAAAAATACTTGTTTCACACAGATCCAAAAGCAAATTGCTCATATATTTTATGAGGGTTCACTCTTTCTCTCGCATCATGTATTAAAACAGCATTGGCAATGTGAATTGTTTTGTATAGTGGAAAGTTTTATACCTAGCTTCATATCACAATAAAGGTACAACATGGTTAGTAGCAGTGCCATCTTCCCTAACATAAATAAGTTAAGGACAAGTGGCAGTATCAGAAGGAACAGAACACAATTCTCTCACACATACAGAACAGGTACAACACAAGTAGCTATAACACTAAAGAGTGAGTGAGCGAGCGGTGGTAAACGACTATTATGCTCTGGAGTCTGTTATAGTGTTGAAATGTTAAAATGGGCCTTTATGCTGAAAAATGCCAATTTAACCACAAAAACATGTCATGAGCTCTTGGGTAATCAAACACCTCTGGGCACCGCAAGGGAAGACAAGGAACCTTCGATGAACAGGGGTGAAGAATGCACAAGGACCAAAAAAGTCTGTGATGAATAGAGTAGGAAATGCTCGAAGATCTGTGTTACTAGATATTTGTATAGTGTCATGTGATGGGCAGGCGCTGCTTCAGTGCGCTGCTTCAGAGGGAAAAAGGAAGAGACACACAGTAGTATCGGACAGAAACCAGGAGCATAGACATCGCAAAGGCAAATTTTCTGTGAACATAACACAGAATAGCTTTGCGTAGTGATGCACCAACCCCTCATTCTCTATGCAAAGGGAAAATAACAGGATGGGAACAGTGCAAAAAACATATATATTCACGCAAAGCAATATTTACTATAAATGCATGACATGGCTTTGAGTGAAATCCTAATGCCAAACGCTAAAAGGTGCAAACAGAACATAGCGTGATAATATTCCTACGTGTAGGCTGTGTCTTAACTGCACAATTACACATCTAATGTAGTTTACCCTTGGACTATTGTCCTCACATTGAAATTTGCACTGTAGGGTGTACCTTGAGTACAAATCTCACCCAAGGCAGCATTGGGTCACCTTTGCACTACAGTATTTTTTAGCACTAACATGGCCAATGGCTCCAATGACATCATCAGCACTCGACTCTTAATAAAAAGGGGGCTAGCAATTATTTACCGCTCGCCCAAGCAGTGCTGCTGATTTTCATATAGCACTGCACTATGCAGTTTAGTAAATCTATGCCCAGCAGTATGAAACTGTATTTGGGAGAGAGAGGGTGTAGGATGCCATTGTTTGCCCTAAGGCCCCTCACAACCTTGCTACACCACTCTGTACGCTTTGCCACTGCATGTACCTTCAAACGCCATTCCTCTGCACTGAAAAAAATATCACTTTGCAGCGTCAGTAATTAGTTGCAGGTACTGTAGATGCTTTTATCACTTGTCCCACCACCACCCTCCCCTCTCCGCTGTGATACCTAACCACATTCGCTTGAACAATTTCCACAAGAAACCACAGGGGATGTCATCGATGTCGCTCGGAGAGTTATTTTTCAGTAGAGAGACAGGCTGATGCATGGTTCAGATGCTATCATCCTTTGCATCCCCCACACCCATCTCCAGTCTCATACCAGGTTGTTCTTGCTGATTCACACACGGAAACCAGCCTGACCCACTTCAATGAACGTTTCGGTAACAGGTTGGTGCAAAAAACCCTCTGGTTAAGCATTTGCCTGCTGGGGTAGGGCTGAAACAGAAATAGGCCCAGACACCAAAATAAAAGTGGCCCTCATTAGCGAATCAGATAGCGACCTACATTTGCAAATTGGGGCAGTTCTTAACTTGCAAAGAACACGCTGCGCAGGTGCTTTGGAAGTTATGCATTTGTGCTACCTGCAGGAAATGTTTGTGGTAATATTGGGGAAATCAGCTGTAAAAAGCTGCCCACCAGCCCATAAAACGGTCCAAAAACTTTGCTGTTGTACCAGCCTTTCTGGCGCTGCCTGAATACCGTATAGGCCATTCCAACCCTATTGCCTGCCTGTGACTTTCACAGGACACAACTTTAAGCATAGTGTGCCATAATGTTTAGGAATTCAGTGTTTGACATAGATTATTCCATGAACCAGGAGCAGACCTCAAAAACGTTAAACGCACTGTCCTTTTAAAAAGTAAATTATCGCAAAATTAAAAGGAAGTCACTGTTTACCGGCAAAATAGTACATAATCTTTGCTGTTTAGAAGGCAACAGGCTATATAGTAGAGATGATGTACGATTTGACGGGCGGCTGGCTAAATATCCTGAAGGAAATCTTTTATTTAGCCAGCCATGAAGACAAAAGAGACTCCAGGTAACGGTAGGATGGTGGCCATCTTTTAATTGGGATGCAACATGTATGAAGTATTTGAAAGTAAGTGCATATACAAATGTATAATAGGTTGTACAAAGGTAAGCTGTATATAGATGAAAAACCAGTAAAATCAATTTTTAAATTAAAACATTTATGTTATCTTAGTATTCAAATAAGAAATGTAGGAATCAAACGTCTGCCTTAGAGGGTCCAGGCTTTGGCACGCAGATATTTTGAGATGCATTCTAGGAATATTTTGCTGTTTGCAAAGAATAATGAGTATGGGTTTAAAGCTTGTTACATAAATGTTTAATTCACTCATGAGAATGCATTCTGTTTCTCAATGTTCCTGAGCTTCCTTTTGATGATTTCTGAGGTCTATGCTTTTTTGGGCTTGTTATGGAGGGCCTTGTGCTAGCGTTAGGCTTCTTTTTAAGGGGGTCTGTGCCTGCTTCTAAGTTCAAACCTGGCAACACAGCAACAGTCGACAAGCAGCAGCAAACAAAGAATGCAGATAGGTTGTATCTGGGCCCCAGAGGAAGGGACACGTACACTAGGAAATTGGTTCTTGGGGGCACAGTTCTTTGGGATACTGCAGGAGCTAAATTGAGTGAGACACAGTAATGAGCTTCTGTGAAATGGGGAAGGGAAAGCAGGAGACAAGTTAATGCATCCGAGTAATTAACAGGAGTTCACTCTGCTGCCTGTGAATAAACACACCTTTCATACTATTCATACAGCAGAGTGAGTTTCAGGCATAGATGCTTATTGGCCCCAGATCATGAGTGGCCCCTTCAGCCACACTGACATTTTAGTCACTTGCACAATGTATCTTGGGAATGGTAGTTTCAATTTTTTTTTAATGCTAAGCAGTGTTTTACATGGGGAAGGCCCTGTCTCAACTGAGCCATCATTTCTTTTCTTGACAGTCCTGTCTCAGCAAAAGAAATTTGGAAGCCAAAAGAAATCTGAGTGACAAGCTTGGAGGCTGTACCTGACTTGTGGGGGGAGGCTGGGGAAGGAAGGAATAGGAACAGGAGGAGGATGATGACAAGTAGGAGAATAAGGATCAGTAGGTGGACCACCAGGAGGGCTAGAACACCCAGAGTCACAAGACCCGGACAAGACATGCCAGGCCCAGGGAGACCTAATCTAAGAGGACCAGGGTTATCAATGCTAGAGGGGACCAGTAACAGGACCATCAGGCCCTTCTGCCCCCACCGACCTCACTGCACGCATGACCCTCTACACCTTCTTTTGCTCAACTGCAAGACTGTCTTCTTACACTCTTTCTACTTGGCGATAATCTTTCCATTGTTGCCCTGGAGAGTTTCCGAGGAGCGGGTGGGGGTGTTGTTTTTCTTTCTTTTTGTGTACGGTTCCTCTTCTATAGTCTAAAAGACATGATAAAGTGGACACCGAGCTACCCAGACAAATGTGGGAGCTCAACTCACATCTGTCTTCCTGGAGCATGGACTTGGCCTACTATTTTCTGTCTGTATAAATAATTCTGATTGTTACTGTATTAAGTCTGCTGTTTAATATGTCAACAAAAAGTGGTTTAAAAAAAAAAGTGACAAGGACTACATGAACCAGGGTGGAAAGCAACATAGGAACTAGGAGGACCAGTGTCATACAGACAAGGAAGACCAGACTCAGGAGGACTACTACTACTAGGAGTACCATGATAGTGAAGACCAGGGTCAGATGGACAAAAAAACTAGGCTGTTAGACCTGTCAGCCTTAGGATGATCTTCCCCTAAACGTTTTGCATTACTCCTACTGTTTTGCTGAATTCATTTTTGTTGGCCTTAATACTCTGTGCACTTTACCGCTGCTAATTGGCCCCATTTAATTTACTTGTCAGTCCCTAGTAAAGTGGTACTACTTGTACCCTGGGCTTGTACATTAAATGCTGCTGGTGGGCCTGCAGCACTAATTGTGCCACCCACTTAAGTAGCCTTTTAAACATGTTTCAAGCCTAACATTGCAGCCTGTAGTGTGCACTGTATAACAGCCATTTCGACCTGGCAACATAAACCTTTTGCCAGTCCTAAACCTTCCTTTTTAATGCATATGTCACCCCTAGAGCAGGATCTAAGACGCCCCCAGGGTAGGGTGCAGTGTATATAAATTGTTGGACATGTACATTTAATGTGTAACATGCCCTGGTAGTGTAAAAAACTCTTAAATTTGATTTTCACTGCTGTAAGGCCTACCTCTCCCATAGGAGAACATTAGGTTACCTTATTACTTTTAGCAAATGATAACTTTCAATTGGACCCTCTTTAATGGTAAAGTTAGAAAACTACAATTTCAGAAAGATGGCAGTTTCTTGTCCTAACCATTTGGTGCCTGCAGACTGTATCCTGGGTCACATGCCTAGGTGTGGCTGGCAGTTGGTCTTTGTGTATTCCTCCCAGATAGTGAGACAAAGGGGGAATAGCTGTTGGCAGGATGGGCCATGTCTGCCAGGATGAGGGGGAGGAACTGTCACCTACCGCACTTGCACATCACAAAGGCTCAGCACACTCACAAAAGGTTTAACACTTGTCTTTTGTGCCCCCAGAGAGACAGGAAATTCCAGACACCTCTGTAAGAAGAGGACTCAAGACGCTCCTCTCACTTCAAAGTGGGCACAAGGTATAAATGTGGACCCTGAAACCGAACTCTTCAGATCACTTCTGGGCCTGTGGAGGAATGAGAAGAAGGACTGCTGTCCTGCTCTGCTGTGGGAGGGACTGCCCTGCTGCCCTGCTATCTGAGTGGGAAGGACGGGGCTTGCATCTTGAATCCAGGACAACCAGAGTAACTTCAAAGACTAGTTGACTGGCCTCCTGATCAGTGCCTCAGGGGAAGAAAGGGCTCCAGCCACCTTGAACCTCGCACCTGGAGTCTGCCTGCTGTGAGTACTAACCCCTAAAAGTGGAGCCCCTCCAGTCCTGGAGACACTTGGAAGTAGGGTTAGAGGTGCTCTATCAGCCCAGCTGTGATCTCTCCCAGAATCAATGCAGTGCGACACAAACCAGACACAATTCTCCGCAGTGCCTCCTCGGAACTGACGCAGTGCGATGCAGCCTTGACATAAGCCGGCATCGCAGCCCATTAGAACTGCTGCTGTGCGACGCACCCTCAATGTGGACCCCACATCACTCCTCTGGACTTCCGCTGCACAGGGAAACACTCAGCAACCAGGATTTAAGGTACATTTCTGAGCAAGGCTAACTTGGCCCCTGTATCCAGTCAACGCTCCATCACAATCAACCTGAATTTGTGACTTTACCCCAGTTAAGCACATCCAGATGACCAGGAGTGGCGCTTTGTGCTTTTAGGCCCTACACCTACCTAAAACTGATTGGATTTTTGTTGTTCTGATATCATTTTATTTATTAAAGTTTACTCTATTTTTCTAAATTGGTTTGAGATTTTTCTTATGTTCTGTTTTCACTTTATTACTGTTTGTGTACTGCATGAATACTTTCCACTGTAACTCTAAGTTAAGCCTGACTGCTTTGTTACAAGATACCAGAGAGTTAAGCACAGGTTAATTTACTGACTTTTGTGGTTTACTCTGACAATGATTGTGGTAGTTGCCTGAGTGGGGCTTTCAACCCCTTCAACCAATAACCCAATTTCTTACATCACACATCTTGGAAATGGTAAAATATTGTACTAATAATACACTATGCTGAATACTGTTCCAAGAGGATGACGTTGACTTGTTTTTTATGCCCCCAAGCCTCACTTTGTTCCTCCATTTTCTTGTGAGGGAACCACTTACAGCCAGCACACCCTGACCTGGCTTTTTTCGGCTACTTTCTGGCCATGTGTCACAGTGGAACAAACTTTATTGTCCCTCCAACCATCCCGCAGGCAGCATTGCATTTGGAACTGAATTAAGTTAGTGTGAACTTTCCATGTCATCATCATTCTACGTACACATGCAGCGGCGAACTGTTCTGGTCCCTCACTTTGCACTCCTTTCACCTGTATAAAGTCTGAGTGGAGAGGGAGGCCAAATCTCCTGTGCTCAAGGTCCACTGAGGACCATATTTGCAAACCAACTGGGGACTGTAGCAAAATTACAACAGTCGTGGAGGAAAATAAATGTGATCCATAATGCCTATATATAAATAGCAGAATGCTCATCTGTTGGAATCTAGCTCATGATTTAGACAGTGATACTCAAAGTACGGCCCGGGGGCTGTATGCAACCCTCCTGACCTTTACATGCGGCCCCCGGTTGAAAAGAAGCACTGGGCTGCTATTTACTTTACAAAGCACTAACATTCATAAAGATATTAAATAATCGGCAAGCAACTTTTTGAAGGCATACTGAAGTAACAAAAAGTACAAAGGTGTTCTATACCACTTATCTTTAAGAACACTTTCATTTTTAAATACATCTTGCAATAAACGTGTACAAATATGATAAAGTCCATTCAAAATTCAAAAATGTGTTTTTTATTAACATGCAGAAGCATTTCACCTTAGTATATCAGATGTAAATCACTGCATTGAGACAGTTTTCAAACATGAATTTAGAAACACGCATGGCTCCCCCCAACCTGACAACAATGCCGATAGTGAACTATGAGGCAAGTCAGTTATGTGCACCCTTTGGCTGGCCTGGGTTGCTATTATGCATGGACATCATAGTTTATGAAATAAAACACATGAGGAGATGTTGTAGAGGGCACATTCTGAAGTCATGTATTTTGAAGTTCTCCTATATGTGATATTGAAGCTAAAGGAAGACAAGTGAAAAAACAATTGCCTAGGATCACACAATTTTGTCAAATGGGGAAGTCGAGATTGATCTTAGGTGCAATTCAACCACTAGATGTACATAGGTTGTTTTCCCTATGCTCACCTTACACCTCCCCTGCCCCTGACCACCACCCTGCTGCCATCAATGCGGCCTTCAGTCACACCATAGACCAAACTTTTGGCTCCTGGAAAAATGTTTGCGAGTACCCATGCTTTAGAAAAAGATGTGAATAAGATGTATCGGACCATTTAGCCTGTCTAAACATGTTTGTTTCATTGTTTAACAATATTAAGGAGCCTCCTTCCAGTTCAAGTTATACTTAAAACATTTTATTCAAAAATATCACGCATTTCATATATCATGAAAAATAATATTACTCGGATTAAATGAAGTATGTAATTTATTGTGGGATCAATACATTAATCTAATGCTGATAGACTTGGAAGAGGGGCTCCCTGCTGGGGCGGCTCCTCCGTTGGAGGAGGGGAGCGTCGCCCCACTTAAAACCCCCCCAAAACACCATAAAAATTAAAATGGTAATTTATTACTATTTTATTTTTCATCCCCGTCCCGAGCCAATCGTCAGGGCGGGGGCGGGGTTGCTGCTGAGTGACAGCAGCAGGGAGGAGGGTGGGCTGTCTATGCACTTATGTTTAAAGTGCCCATGTCCTTTTGGCCGGCCGTCTTGAGGCAGCCAGCCACACATGCTCACTTTAAACATCTCTAACCCAGCTGTCTTAAGACAGCTGAGTTAGAGTCAGTGCAGGCCTCCAGGGCGCTGTGGAGAGCCGAGTGAGGCCGCTCCCTCCAATCAGGGTGTTGCTCTCACAGCTTGAGAGCAGCACCCTGATTGGTCAAGGGAGTTCCAGGCTCCAGCTTCCAGTTCCTGTGGAGATCTGGTGTGGAGGACATCGCGTTCGCCCGGTACATTTTTTTTCCCCTCTCCTCGTAGATGCCAGCCGCTACTGGCTCCCTGGCTCAAATATATCAAACCTACTGTTTTTCACATCATCCGGCCTTCTGAAAGAGCAACTCTCACGTTCTAACAGCTCCCCCATAAATTCATACAACATAAGTATCTGGTAACATGTCATTTTCTGTCAATAATTTGTGATGAAATTAACATTCAGAACTTAACTATTGCAAGCAGGCACTTTCATAATCTGCGGCTTTCAAGCAATGGAATTCAAGTTGCACGTTTCACAGCGTTTCCTCCTGTGGTTTGTAGAGATTCATTAGCACAGTGCATGCGGATAACACCTTGGTTTCTTTATAGAACTGTATTTGGTTTCCTGAGCAGGAAGACAGTTTGCAGATACATCTTGAAAGAATTAACAAACTTTATCAGGAAACTAATATGTTTGTTTAACAATTGCACAGGGTAATATGTAGCAGGGTGTTAGGGGCCGGCGTGAGCAGGTGAGAGAACAGGAGGCCCCTGTCACTGGCCCCCGCAGGGTGGATGATTGATTCAGCAGAGTAAGTAAGGGGTGTCCTGATTCAGGAAAAAGTTAGGAATACGTCAGAACAGGTGGTGGCCCTCCATATAATGCTATGAGCAAAAGCTGTTCTTTGCCAGTTTCTGGGTTTCTAGAATCCATCCTAGGGAGTTAGGCTGTCTCTCCATATTTGTGAGATGGGTATGTTCCTTTATCTGGGCCTTCCCGGGTGAAATGAAGATAACTCCAAATCTGTTGTAGTACATGATGATCTGTACTGGATTAATGGCCAGATGTGTAGGGCAGAGTGAACAGCATCAAACAAGCTAGACAGGGGATGATTCAGTGGTCTCTGGTTTAGTTTAGTTTAGTTTAGTTTCTTGATTTTTCAAGCACAACAATGAAGGGGACCCCAGCTTTTAGGCACCAGAAACATATCAAACAAAACATACAACAAATAAACAAAAAATTAAACAAGTCTGAAATAGCAGAGACAAAGCCTGAGAAGGCAGGCCGAACTCCATATTAGCCAGGTAGCAGCAGATGTTGTTTGAGTCTCTTTTGAACATAGCTAGGACCTTTGGCAATCTGATGTCTCTTAGTAGGTCTCGCAACAGCATGGCGCCTGCAGCCTTCAGTGATTTCCCCCAATACTTTGAGAGATGTCAGTTTGGAATTTGTAGTTTCTGATCTTTATTGGAACGTAAAGGCCTGGTAAGCTGGTAGTTGGAGATAAGCTCAATCAGACAGGCTGGAGCTTTGGAGTATATATTTTCCCATGCAAAGGGTAGACAGTGGCGCTGCGATATGCAGGATCGGGCCATATGAGAGCTCTAGTGCTCATATAGAAAATCTTTACAAGACAATATTCAAAGTCAAAACCATGACGGGTTATTCAAAATTAAGAATAATTACAAAAGGCAAAAGGTATTTAGTCAGATTCAAATCAGCATCAATAAAACATAAAAATAAATCCAATTGTGAGACATCAAAACATAAGGAAATTAGCCATAGTCAAAATAAAGTTCAGTAATGAACAAACCTAAATCTACTCAGTTGGTGAGTGAAGTGAAAGAGGTAAATCAGCAGGCGGTCTAACAATGAGGCCATTAGTTCAAAACTAAAAGTCTAATTGCAAAGTCAGATAACAGTCAGACACTGGAACTGCTCAGTTTAAAGCACTTGAAAGCTCTTTGAAATTAAATAAGATAACAGACAGTCATAGAGTCTGTCTTCATAGGAGCAAGCAACATCCACAGATGGAAGACAATGTAATTTTTTTTTATTTTCAGAGGAGTGTAACATAATGCTGTCAACTTAACATTAGGTGCAATGATAGAGTTGAACTAATAAGGATACATGCCATAAACTAGTCAACATTGCAGAAATTGTGTTACATAAAACAGGCTGCTCTAGGGACCACCCAAATAATCAATAAATAATAATCCCCTTTTACCCTACAAACAAGGGGAATGCTCTATTACTTACCCGTAATCTTCATTACTCCGGGTCCCGTTGTCCTTGTCCCATTCATTGACAAAGTGGAGATAACCATCTCCCGACAGAAAAAAAGACAAGAGGAATGCTGGGACCCTAATACTGCCCCTCCCACCGGGAGTACATAAGCAGTACTCACCCAGCATCCTGCCTGAACAACCAAGCCACACAGAAAGGCCAGCCGTCCGGGAGGGAGGGAGGGGCGTATGAATGGAACGAGGACAACGGGACCCGGAGTAATGAAGATTACCGGTAAGTAATGTCCTCGTCCCATTCATTGACAAAGTGGAGAATACCAAAGCAGAAAACCGACCTTCCGAACCCACCAGTGCACCCAGGAAACCACACCAAACGCAGCAACCCAAGGGAGCACAGAAAGCGGGAACCGCAGGAAGCAACCGGCCAGCACCCCAGAACAGGACCACAGGGACACAAACAAGGACCGGAAACAACCCAGAAAACAAAACCAGAAGGCCAGAACCACCCAAGGAGGCCGCCAACCAGAAAAACCGGAGACAAAGGAACCAGGCCAAAAAAAACAAAAGAACAAGGCCAACGAAACCCACCGGACACGGACGACCAGCCAAGAACCACCAGGAAGACACCCAGGACCCGTCAGCCGCACAGACCAGGAGCAAACCCCGGAGAAGGCCAAACAAAGAAGCCAAGGCTGAGCAACAGGGCGCAGATACAAGCACCCAGACCAACAAGGCCGGAGGGAAGCACACCAAAGGAACCAACCCCCAGAAAGCCCGCAGAGGAGGCCCAGGCCCCAGAAAAGAAAGGACAACACCACCAGGGCCGCCAAAGACCACACAGAGCCCAGAGGGAGGAGCCACAGCGAGAGCCCAGGAGCCGACCAGGAACCAGACACCAACCAAACAGAAAAGGACATGGAAGGAGCCAAAGACCAGAAATCCCAGGAGGCCAAGAGCCCCACAGGGAAGGAGGCCACAAAAATGAACCAGGACCGGACACAAAACGCCACAGCACAAGGGCAGAGGAGGCCCACCCAAAAGACCCCAGGCCAGAGAGACGCCCCCCGAAGGACCCAGCAGGCAGCCGACCAAATAACCAAGGGCAGCAAAGACCGGGAACCAACAACCCGGAACCGAACCGGCACCGCAGGGGCGGGGACAGAGCCAACGGCCACAACCCCAAAAAAAAAAACAACCCCAAAGGGAAGGAATAACACCGCAGGGCGCAATCTCAGGGCAACCGGGAACCCCCGACAGACCCCAAACCAGGAACCAACCAGGCACCAACCCGCCGAACCCCAGAGGGCAGACAGGTAGAGGAGCCAACAAGGCGGAGGACCAGAGAGGAGCCAAAGACGGAGCAGAAGCCAAAGGACACCCAACACCCAGGCCCCACAAGCCGGAACGGCAAGAGCGGAAAGGCCCCAGGAGGCACCGCACCCCGACCGAAACCGGAAGGGGACAAGAAAACGGCCAGAACCAGGACAACAAGCAAAAGGAACCAGGAAGCCAGGACCGAAACCAAGCAACCAGTCCAAGCAGGCGGACCCCCAGGTCCAACCAGCCCCGGAAGGGGCCCATACAGCGCCCAGGCCGAAGCCAAGGACCGGGAGGCCTGCCGAGACACCCAGCACACCACAGCCGGACCATACAGGGGGCCAGAAGAAAAACAAACAGAGGAAACCGCCAAAGCGGAAACCCGAGGAAACAGAGAAGCCAGAGGGCCAGGAGCAGGAGACCCCGGACAACCGACAACCAGGAGGCCGGACCCCAGAGAGGCAAAACAAGAACCCCAGAACCGCACCCCACCCAGAAAGGGAGGGGGGAGGCCGGCACCCCATACAAGCACACACCGGGAGCAGAGCCCGGGGAAGCAAGGGAAGACAGGGGTGAGCCAGGACAATGGAACCAGGAAAGAACCGGGAACTCCCAGCAAAACACACCCCAGAGCCAACAAAGAGGCGGCAGGACAGCCAGCAAACCCAAGGAGGCACAGCCAGAGGCCACGCCGAACCACCAAGCAGACGGCAGACCAGGAGCAACAGGAGGCAACCCCAGACACGGCAACCCAGGAGCACCGAACACCAGGACCCCACAAAGGCCCGAACAAGGCAGCCGCAACCCAGGGGAAACAGGGAAACCAACGAAGAAGGAGCCCCAGGACAACAGGGGGAAACCCGAAGCCCAACAGCACCCAACAGAAACCCAGAACCGGGCAGAAACATGGAAACCCAACCAGAGGCGAACCAAGCCCAGGAAGAGAACCGCCGGCAGGCCAACTGAGCGCCATGCCAGGACCCCCCGAGAGAGCACAGGCAAGAACGCAGGAACGAAGAAGGCCACCACAGGAGCCGGAAAGCCCCAGACAGACCCCCAGGGAACAACAGCCCCCGGAGCCCAGACAGACCCCCACCCGGGAGAACTGCCGGACAGAAGAGCGGCAGCAGCAAAACACAGCCTGGCCCAAACAGCAGCGGCAAAACCCCAGGGGCCCAACAGGCGAACCGCCACAGGACACACAACCAGGGAGGGCAAGGAAAGGAAGAGCAGGAGCCCAACCAAACCAACCAAACCCCAGAGACCAGACACCAGCAGGAGCCGGCAGTGAGGTGAAAACCGCAGGCCAGAAAACAAGGCACCGCGCCCCTCAGGCCCACCAGACACCCAATCAGACCGAGCTGACCAGGAGGGGCGGCCAGGACCCAGAGAAGCAAGCCCAAAGACAAGCACCAGAAACAGAGCAGGGGTGCAGCAGAAGCAGGGGAACACAAGGACAACCCCAAGGAAACCCCAGAAGCGCAAGGGGAGCGCCAGAGCCAGACAGAGGAAAGCAGCCGGAGACAGCCACCAGCCAGCCAGACCCCCAAGAAGCAACACAAACACACCGAAGGCCCCGAGACAAACACCGGCAGCCCCAGGCCGGAGCAAAAAAAGGGGGGAGAACAGCCTCAAAAGGAGGCAGCACGCAAGCCAACACCAGAAACACAGAGGAGAGGCCAGCCCAGAGAACGGAACGGCGGCAGGCCAAGAGCGCGAACCGGACCCGAAAGCATTGAGGGAGGAACGCCACACAGAGCCCCAGGCCCAAAACCCTGAAGCCCCGAGAGGTACCAGGCGCAGCCCACGGAAACCAGAGGAGGAAGCGAACACTGCACCGCCAAACAGGAACCGGGAGCCCCCGAGCAAGGCCCCGACCAGCCACGCAGAAGCCAGGGAACCAGGTGAACACACAGCACACCCAAGCGGAGCACACGCCACAACTGAACAGGCCGCCCGCAGCAGAGGCAAGGCCGCATGAGAAAAAGGGCGGGCAGACACAAGGACCGAGGACGCCAAATGCCAGACCACAGCACCTGCACCAGGGCCACCCCGAGGAGCCGGACCGAGCAGGGACAGCCAAGAAAAAGCGGGGCAGCCCCGGCAGCCAAGAAAACCATGGAAACACCAGGATTGGAACAAACAACCTGCAGGCGGAGAGGCAGACACCCCAACCACTACGCCACCGCCTCCCCAGGAACCCAGGAGTGGGCAAAACGAGCCCGCAGCACCCCCCCCCAGCAGACGCCAGAGGAGCACGAACACCACCCCACCAGCAGCCTGGGGCGGGAGCAACAGCAGAGCCCGGAAGCGGGGAGGAATACCAGAAGCAGAAGCAACCGGCGACCGCCAGGAGCGAGCGCCGACCCCGACCCCAGAGCAAGCAGCAGGGGGCAGAGCGCAAGCAAGCAAGCAGGAGGACCCCAACAACCCAGGGAACTCCAGGAGCAAGCACAGAGGGAGCCAGCGAAAAAGGAACCCGCCACCACAGCAGTGACAGGAACCCACGCCAGCCCGGGGCAGTCCACCAAACACAAAGTGCGAATGCCAATAACACAGAGGCCGAAGCACGCACAGCCAGGAGCAGGGGCACCATACGAAGACAGCGACCCTGAGAGAGAAGTCCTGCAGCAGTAAGCAGCACCAGGAACCCCCACAACGCAGCGCCCATCACCCGGAGCAACCCCCAAAGGAGCACGAGCAAGGAAAGTCAGGCCACATCGAACCGCGACCCCCAGTAGCAACAGACCGCCAGCAACACCGAAAGCGACGCACCCCCCCCCCACCATCCGCGCACCGCAGGCGGGGGCAGGAGCCAGAGTCCGGAGCAACTGCAGGCGCAACTCATAATGATTGTGCATAGTGCATGTCAGCTCCACATGGAACAAAGTGCCCAATCGAGAAACCGCTCCCTACACCCCCCCAAACCTGAGGGTGATCCCAGGGCCGGCTCCAGCGCCGGCGGCACTCGTCGCGGCTCTGAAAGAAAAAAAGGCAGCGCAGCACCCACCGCCGCGAAGGAGGCGGAAACGGTGCGAACTCACCCAGAGCAGGGGCCACCACCAGTAACAAGGCCCCCACCGCCATCGGGAACAGCAGGAACACAGCAAGTGCCCACCTCCGCGATGCGTGCACCAGAGGAAGGGAAACAGGAAACCCAACCTCCGACCGGCACAGACAGTCAGCCAGCTTGTAGAAGAGACTGAGCTAAGAGAACACACAGCCAGCAAAGGAAACAAAACCCGGCAAGCGGGACTCACCCGGAGCGGGGGCCAACCCCAGGAACCAGGCCCCCACCCCAAACGCCCAGCACTCCAGGAGACCGGCAGGAACACAGCAAGCGCGACACATCCCACCCGGCCAGGCTCGGGAAGATGAGTACGCGACCCGGAAGAAACCGGGAGACCAAACCCCAGCCGCAAAGGGCCGGGAGGTCAAGCAGGACACCGGCTCCAACAGAGACTGGCCCCCAGCAAGCCCAGCAGGCCAGGTGAAAGCCCAGGGAACTCCGCGCCCGCACAGCCAGGCTGCCATGCGGGGGGAGAAGAGAAGCACTGCCACTCCAGCCCAGCAGGAGCAGCACCAGCACACCACTTCCATTCTGTTGACAGACAGAAAAAAAGAACAGGCGGGATGCTGGGTGAGTACTGCTTATGTACTCCCGGTGGGAGGGGCAGTATTAGGGTCCCAGCATTCCTCTTGTCTTTTTTTCTGTTGAGAGATGGTTATCTCCACTTTGTCAATGAAGGGGACGAGGACATAAGGGACCTGGGGGTAATGAAATTTCACTACTGAAGCAAACTAAAACATAAACCATTTAATATGAATGGACAATACAGTTGTGGCAGCAGGCAGAAGCAGCCTTGATTACTGCAACAGTACAAGAACATCTCTGACATGGCTTCCTCCGAAGCACACAGCTTTGTTACAGTACATGAAGCAGCACCATGAAATAAATCCCATTCGACTATTTTATGAAAAGAAAAAACACAGAAGAGGAAAATAAACTTATTTATTGAACTTTTAAAAGCCACATTTTCACTTGTCAGCAAACGGAGGCACAGGGCCAGTAAATTCTTTTTGCGGCCTAATTATGCTATCTAAACCCATGTAAATGAAAACATTTTAAATAAATAGATCTGATGTATCACCACCATGAGGAATCCTAACTCTATTCTGCTTTGTCTAACCTGGTCGTTTTTTTGGAGCCAAACAATTCTAGGTATTGCTCTGTTTTACATTGTTTTGCAGTTTAAGAGGTTACTTTTTTGAAAGGCCCGAGTAACAATACAATGCAATAGTACATTCTGGATAAAGCGACAGTTTAATTAGTAGTTTACAATTATTTGCTAAAGGTATTAAGTAGATTTTGGAAAGAGTCTATAGATGGTAGTTACATTTTTCACTACGGCCTGTAGGTACATGTGAATTAAAAACTTGATTAGCATTAAGCATGACTCCCAGATTATGCACCACTCGAACCGGAATGGAAGCAGGACCACAATCTGAGGCCAGTTAAGAACAGGGGCTGGTTTTTTTTTTTAATAGCAGTAATTTTGTCTATTTGCTATCTAGACAAAGGCCACTGATGGGCATCCAGATAAAAGGCCATCAGTCTTTCAATGTCCCTAAACTTGTCATTAAGGTTAATCAGGTGTTGGGTGTCATCTGCGTGAAGTTGGCACATGATGTCTCTCTCTTTCATAAACTGCATCTCAGGAAGCATCTATCAGTTAAAAAGTAGAGGCGATAAGGCTGAGCCTTGATGGACGCCACATTCCCGTGGCAAAGGTTGTGGATAGAACTTTCACCGGTTTAACACATTGTGATTATCATATGTTGGAAAGAATGTATCTTCGATGTGCGCAATTCGCGTAATTTCCCTTTGCATAATGACACGAAAATTTCAGGAAAATTACGCAGTCTTACACGGAATTATGGAAAATGCAAAACCTGTGTTTGGCACTACATTTTAGTGAAAAATGGGTCTTTGAATGTACTTTGCAAGCAAGGACACATTTCATGCTATAAAAATAGTGCAAAAAACAGAAGCACTGCAAAAAGTATCCACTCTTATTCTGGTTATTCACGCTGTTGCTGCGCATTTAATGTTTGTCTCAAATTACGTATAATTATGTAATGTGGCATAATAGTGTAACTTCATGAATTGTATTTAACAAGCTTTATGTGAAATTACGCTAAATTAGGACCGTATAGCAAAAATTTAGCATCACGTCATGTCACAAGTCATGGTGCGTTCTCAAGGGCCCAAAACTGCTAGCCATTAGTAGCGTCAGGAAGCAGTAAAGGGAAGCCAGGCACACAAATGGCCCAAACACCTCTGTCAACCCTTATTTAAGCAATAGTAGAGACCATACAAGCACTACAAACAACGTAAACAATCTTTAGACAACTGGATATTGTGGCATAACAACTTTCTTAAATACACTATAACCTTACATCAACATAATGCCTAGCTTTTCAGCATGGGCGGGCAAATAGAAACAATATGCTACAATGTGGCCTGTGATTGTAGATTACATTTTCCTAGTAATACCACTTGCAGGACATATTCAGGATGGACACAATTTATTAAAAGAGTACACTTGCAAATATTGAACGAGCTATAACAAACCAAATTTGAAAGATCACCTGGGTTGAAAAGATCGCTGGAGATGTTAAATTCATGTTAAATGTATGGTAGTTATTAAACTTATAGTAGTACACATTAAAGACCCGACTATAAAATAGGCACCGCAATGGGAACGTCAAAGGAAGTTCCAGCAAGGCATGGACTGAAAAGTCCATGCCATGCAGGAACATCTGTGGATGCACACAGGGGGGGCACATGTTGTGCCCCCACTGTGTGCATCCACAAGGCATGAGGCACAAGGGGACCCTGCAGGGCCCCATTCCTTTCCTCACCGCCACTATTTCCATGGAGCAAAGACCCATAAAAACAGTGGTGGTGATGAAATACGTAATATGCTTGGCGGGACCGCAGCGGTCCCGCCATGCATATTGATGCCTCTTGACCGCCGTGCCACTACCAGGGAACGGTGGTCCCCTGGAGAAGTTGGCGGTCCTAGGGCGACACGACCACTAGGGTCGTAATGTGGCAGTCATAAGACCGCCGCGCCACCACAAGTCTGGCGGTCCTCCGACCGCCAGACTCGTAATAGGGCCCTAAATGTTCATTGACTGAGCTGAGCTGTAGAGCGATCTAAAAGGTATACACATTTGTATTTGTCATCACTACACAATTCACATCCTTTTCATCCCCTTCTTGTTAGCTGGTAATTCATGGGTTGACAGAATCATGGTCAGTAAGGAGAAGGGGAAGCCAATGCAGCCTGGCAAGTAGGAGATATACATTTTCAGTAACACCTGACACGGTCAGAAATAAGCACAAGAAGACTTTGTGGAACCAGTCTCCGCAAAATGACTGGACACATTAGTGATTCAGGATAGGAGGTCTCCTTAATACAGCATTGAGCTGATCCAGGAGAGCTAACGGTAAACTTGAAAAGCAGGTGAGAGCTCCATAAAGTTAAGGCGAACCTCTGCATCACAACACAGTGCACCAGTAATACAAGATTTTTTTTTTTTTTTTTAAATACCAATTCAGCACCACTTATTACTGTACATCGTCTTGGTGCACTTGGTGCACCTGGATTAAAAGCAAATTTTCTCAATTGCTACACAAAATGTTTGTACTACATTTTAGAACGGTGAGAGCACACAAACTAAGTGGCATTGTTTATTTCACAACGTCCATGCCATCAGCCAGTTGGGCTTTTTCTGAATCAGAGAATAGTGCCTACACTCCCAGGGATCTGAGATGATATTCCAAACATTAGGAAGCTTGGACAGTTCCCAAAGGCACATTCACGTCCCATCTGAGACATGGACGATCATGACATTCTTTTTTATGGGTTGCCTTCACTGGCAGGCTTGTCTTCATAATCCTTAGGGTAGTTTCTCTCTCCTCTGTCACATTATTAAAATTATTTATTAACTACTTTCCAGATCCCTGTTTCACATGAAGTGTTTTCCGAAGTCCAGTCCTTTTACCTATTCTCTTTAACATTTCAGCAATTATATAAGTGTTCTTTTGAGAACAAAGAATTTGTTTTCTTGGTCATTTGACACCTTACCCAAAATATTTCTACTCGGAATCTACTGTCAACCAGAATCTCCTGTCCTCTCCTAAGCCCCACTGTGCAACATCTATGTTATGGTCCTTTTTGTTTCTGGGACTCCTCTGCTGGAGTACACTTTTACCAGACTAGCCCATCTATCCTGATGTTTAAAACAGCCCTAAAGGCCTTTCTCCTGGCACCATCAGGCAAAGAGTGACTAACAACCTGCATACTCTTCAAAAACGTGTCAAATATGTATATTTCTGCATTTTTTAAAACCTTTTGGGTGTTACCTCTGTTACCTTTAAAACTATTGTAAATATGTACGTTTCTTTGATTTAGTAATTCAATTCCTAGTTATATATTAATATGTGTCTGTCTTTGCTGTTTGTGTTAACACATTGGTGCCCTGTATTCAAACCTTTACCTCTTAATCTGCCATATTTTAACCAGTCTTTCCTCCTACTAATTTGTATATCACTACTGATCTTTTGCACAATATTTCTACTTGAAATGATATTGCAGCTCAATAATGAAAATACAAAACAATGGAAGCTACAATTTCCTATAAGACAGCAGTACAGCATAAAAAATTACTTATATAGAATATGCATTAAGCAATGAGCAGCGGGCGGATACCACAGTCAAATAAATACTCATGACCCAAGGAGAGTGGCACAGTTCACAATTCATGGGCTAACACCTAAGGATCATTCTAGGAATCAAGCCCAAGGGAACTTGACTACACAGGCACACAAGAAACAAGGTCCAGTGGTCAAGGACAGACACCAGAAGGCATACAAGTGAAAATACGAACAAAGAGACAAACATACACACTAGTAACTGGGAGAGCTTGCCACCACCACTAAAAGCACAGTGCCTATGTAGAGCAGAAATCAGGAAGATATAAGGAGTACTACTACCATAAAGGAACCAATTCGAACACCAAGGCAACTAAAGAAGAACTCTTAATGCTCACCAAGCCTCAGACCCATAAGTAAGGAAGGTGAGCTGATCCCCCCGCCCTCAGAAGCCCACCCACCCCCACGGACCGCGCATGGAACCTTGGAATCATCCTGGACTCCGAGCTCAAAATGGACTGCAAGATCAACGCCGTCGCATCCTCCTGATTTCACACCCTCCGCCTCCTACGTAAGATCTTCAAATGGATCCCCCTCGAGCACAGAAAGACCGTCACTCACGCCCTCATCACCAGCAGATTCGACTAAGGCAACGCACTCTATGCCGGAATAAACAAAAACCTCACCCGCAAGCTACAAAACATCCAAAACGCCGCCGCAAGATTGATCCTCAACCTGTCAAGACACTGCCATATCTCCCAGCACCTGCGCACACTCCACTGGCTCCCCATCGAGGCTAGAATCACCTTCAAGATTCTCACCCATGCACACAAAGCCCTCCACAACACCGGACCAGCATACCTGAACAGCCGTCTCAAATTCCACGCACCCCAAAGGACCCTACGATCAGCCCAGCTCTCCTACGCCGTGGTCCCCCGCACCAGAAAGACCAGATCGGGAGGCCGCTCCTTCTCCTTCCTCACGGCCAGAGCCTGGAACGCCCTACCGCTCCACCTCAGACAGACAACATCACTCCCTATCTTCACGAGAAACCTCAAAACTTGGCTCTTCGACAGACACCCTTCTTGATGGACTGGAACCTGCACCTCCCCTCCTCCCCAGCGCCTTGAGACCCTTACGAGTGAGTAGTCGCGCTTAACAAACACATGATTGATTGATTGATTGATTGATTGATCAATTGCAGGAGGGAAATGAAGAGGAAACCAGAATCAACAGCCCAGGGTTTGGTCTCAAGTATTTGACACTATATCCGCTTCCACTGACCACCTCCACGAAAGAGTCTGCAGAGGGAAAATAGGTTGTGGTAGAACTCCAGAAGAACGTGACAATGCAAGGAATGATAGTTTACGATGAATTATTGCATACGAGTGACAGAGGAAGTAACGTTTGCTGTGCAAAGTTAAGGTCTCAATATTATGAGCAACTATGGCACTCTAAACTGCCTATCCAGAGCTTGTTGAGTAGCGTGTTGTACTCCTGAAAAGGAGCTGATCACAAAGCACAGAAAGAGTAACAATTAATCAAACTTGAAAGGAAGAAAGGTGATTTATATCATAAAAACACGAGAGACCACAGAAACAGGACATGTCCCAGCCCAAACCTCTTGTTAAGAATGGCCACAACCTTTAGATTAAAATTGAATCTGCCAATATGCTAGTTTAGCCAATCCAAGATGAGGTCCTAAAAGAGAAGAGGTGAAACACAGGAAGCAAAATCAATACTCTTTTTTTCGAATATATATAGTCACACAGTCATCAAGAGGTACACTGTGCAGGAGCACCTATCATCCGTGCTCACCCAGCCGCAGGTACCTGACTACAGAGGGCATCGTCCCTCCCCTGAATGGATAGCGGATATCCCCTTAGTAAGGGTTTACTAGCACTAAGACTAGGTAGGATTCACTCTGGTCCTCTAGTGTATGGTTGTAACTTTTTACTATTGATTATCTGTTAGTCTAGGTCTTTAGGGATCCTTAGCCCTGATGAATTCCCCCGACCAATATAGGCAACTTAGAATAGGACAGAAACATGTTGGCGATAAGACGATGGTCTGAGCCATTTTTCTCTCATTCCATTGCGTTGTTGGTTTTAGATGTACCAGAGGTAACCACTAATAAAGGTGAAAGCCGAGTTACCTCTAGGAACTTTTAACTTTATATGGATCCCTGTGTTTTTTTACAGTAAATTATCTTATTTAAGAATTCCCTCCATCGGTTTTACTAGGAGGTCGATTCCGCCCTAGTGGTATTGTCCTACCAGGATGGGGAGAAATTGCCTATGATGAAACATGTCACAATATGTGAGTGTGGCTTCCTCATTCAATAAGATTGGTCTTTCTTCTCCTTGTGGGCTTATCCCTATCAATGCCAGAATCTTGGTAATTTAGGTATCAGTGATTTTTACCATAACGCTGATACCAATAGCTGGCTTCTGATTCATTATGAGGCTTGTTAGTCCCTCCTTAGTACGGAGTTCTCGTCATTTGATTCCTCTCATGGCTACTGGCCCCTTTACTTGGTTGTTGCACGGTAGGTGTGCTATTTCCTTTATTGTTACTGCAGGCACCACTGCTGTGCTTACATTTAGTGCACCATGTCCGGCATGCCTTATTTTTCACCACTCACCAAGCTCGGAAGATGCGGCACGCGTCGCTATGTGCCATAGTGTATGTAAAACTGTTTATTTCCAGAACGCTCCTCACTGCGCTTAATCTTTAACATAGCGCCCAGCGTGCCTTTTTCCATATGCTCTCTGGGCTGCGCACCGTGTGCGGCAGCTCTGCAAGAAACATGACACCAATTAGCAGGACAAGGAGCGCAGGTACTGGCCCACGGGCACTGGCCGGGATTGACCCGGAGGGGCGGTGAGACGAGGAGCGAGGGCAGAGGAGGCTCACTCAGGGGAGAGTCGCATACCTGGATGGGCGGTGATGTTGACCCCATTCACGTGCTGATTGTTGGGGGTGGGGGGGGCGTTGCTCCGGTAATTATTGTCGAACAGCTGGCAGTGTATAGCAGAGGTGAACGGTGATGTCTGGACGGAGAACGCACTGGTGACTAGTTTCAAAAGAGGTGTTGCAGGGGGGTAAAAAGCAAAAGTGCTCGTGCTCAGATTAAACGTTGTGAAAAAGAACACAACGGTACTGCAGTGATGCGAAAACAAAAGGTCCTCTGATCACTACCTGGACCAAGGGACTGCCAGGAAAAGTCGAAGCATAAGTCCCCCCTCACTGACAATGAAACATCTTTTTTGGATTTTGTTCCAGTTCCTGCAGTGATGTGAGGTTCATATTGGAATCTTATATTGTGCGGAGTGTGGTATGTGTCCAATGCTCCTTTCCTGCATGGCGTCTGGCTCTACCCCTTCCAGTTTTCGAATGCAAGTGCAGCAGAGTGCATGGGAATAAGGAGCTAACTGACTGCCTGCTGTCACCGCTCCCCCCTTGCATTGTGTCACATGGCTTCTAAACCCTGCTCAGCTGAGACTCCCGCACGACAGCCCCCGCTCCCTCCTCCGTGAGGCCGCGCCGGGTGAGGCTAGCGCGTGGCCATGGCATGGACGGCAGCGAGGGAAGCTCTCTCTGGTGCTGCCGCCTAATTTCCACGTCGCTCTATACTGCAGACTGTTGCTTCACCCACAGTGGTGCAGGAGGGCGTGTGTGGGTTCAGGTGTTCATTTCTGCAATCCATTATTGAGCACTGACTATATGACAGGATACTCTTCGCCTGTAGTCATAGTGGTAAGAATAGTGATGCTCTGAACGCCTTCTATCTGTGGGGGAACTAGAGCAAGAGGTGTTAGTGGAAGGCAGTTAACTGCACCCTGTAGAATTCAGCACCCAACTCATGCCACTACCCCACAAAGATGCAGAGGGGGCAGACTCTTGGCTTGGCCTTGCCCCTTCTCAGCATCCATGTATATACACTATAGCCACAGAGGTTTCATCACATATTGTAGTGATGCTGCTGAATGGAGTATGGTACACCCTATGGGAAGCCTGAACAAAGCCGGCCTTTTGTTGTGGTGTTTTCCCTTCAACCCTCCATATGTTTGTAAATAAATATGAAAATATCCATTTTGTCCCAGCGTTGGTTCAATTGCTTAGCCATGCAGTGTACCTTGTAGTTGTCATATCGGGAAGTTTATAGATTCTTCTGTGATTGTTTCAAAAAGTGTAAATGTTTAGCATGATAAATTAGTCAAAAATATATTGAAATGCGTCTTCATCTCAACCCCTGACCTTTCGTTGCCCCCTTCAATCTGTTGCCACACCGGTCTGAGTTTTAATTCGTCACAAGAGTATCTATGTTTTGTACCACAGTCTCGAGACCCTCGGGATTATTGAACTTTCACAATACCTTTCATGATCCTGACCAAGAAGTCGCAGACGGACCACGGTGATTTGAATGTAAAAAGAACACGCCACTTACTCGCAGTCACGATCTGTTGTCACTATGAGAGTATCTTTAATTCATTTACAGGTTATGTTTCTTTGCTCAATAGTTTTCTTTTGTTGTTTTTTAGATCTATTCTTCCCCTTGATGGCTTTGAATAAGCTTTAAAATTAGTTCCATCTGTGCACAAACTGTAACTATTTAATCACCGAATTGGTATACTTTCTTCTCCATGGCTAAATACTTATAAGGTCCTAAAGGCGAGACCGATTGCATTGCAAATGCTTGTTACTCTTGTATGCAGTATTTTGCACTTTGCTGTTTTATATGACTGTATCATCATCCCTTGCACTCCGCACAGTATGTATGATAATAGATTTTTAGGAGGCAGCCTCGTACAAAGGAAGAATTATTTATTGAATGTAAAGTATTTCTCGTTTAACCTGTAGTGTGTAATTTTGTGGACCTCCGTAGGAGTTCCAGATCATAATAATAATAAACTTATGTGTTTTGAGAGGCAGAAAAAAACCATCAACATTTTTAACATAAACTTACACCGAAAACACTCACTATCTATTGATCATCTGGGGAAAGCCGAAATCAAAATCCCAAGTAATCGCAAGCCCTCATCATGCCTGTTCAGGATGGTCTGGGGGTTGTAAATCCAGAGAGGGGCATGTTCTGATCTATAAGATAAACTATAATGCCAGTATCAAGGAACCACAGCACAGCACTTGTCCTGAAATCTTGCAAACAAAAGATATAGTTTTAGCTAAAGCCCAAGAAAAGTAGCCACTTCTCATAAGCCTGGCAGAGCTGAAATGAAGCAGGAAGTCAGTAACCACCCCATCCAAGATAGGAGACCTATCAAAAGTCAGTAAAGAAATGCATATCTCAAAATACTTACACAAATGCGACAGGGAGAGGAAAGTTTAAACAATACCCAATCTCCAGCCTTGTACATTGCAAGTTTGTGCTGCAGTCCTCATAAGTGGTATCCCTCTCCATGCCTTCTCTGACCCCGAAGAAGGAGTAATCTCTGTTAATGACGATGCACTACACGGCAATACCTTAAGTCCAGTTATTACCTACAAGGCCAGGGCAATTCTTATAATGAAAAAGAATGACGTTTTTAAAGAGCTAGTACGGGTAGCGTTCCATGCCAAGACGAATCATAGTGTACGATGCTTGCAGGAAAAGTAGGATAATGTGGTGTTTTGCACCTTTCTGCAACGTTTTCCACATATTTTTTTCAGGCCTGCGATGCATAGCATCGCAGGCCTGAAAAAACACAAATGCATTTAATTAAGGACATGTTTGAGCCTAGGTAGTCCAACACACCAGCCCGAAATAAACCAGTATTTTGTTTAGGACTTCCTATTTAGGTCTCGCCTGAGCCAGCGCATATGCGCTGCCCTGCGAGACATTTAGTAAGGGCTTTAAACTTTGGAACACACGCTCATGCGTGTGCTTTTGTTTTCTTCACCCGCTATTGGCCTTTGCATGCGTCTTTCTAAGAAAGACAGCACGCAATTGGCCAAAGGCGGGTGCATGTCCCGCCTTCTCTCTGCCCTGGCCTAGGGTCCGCGGGAGCGAGCGCGGCTTTCCTCCCTCGTCATGGTTCATTAAGCACAGCGTGCACTTTCAGCTCCAAACGCGGTCGCTTTCACTTTCGCGTACTGCGCTTGTTTTATTTATTTATTTATTTACTAGAGCGCCGTAATGCCTTTCTGCACAGAACACCCCTCCCACCTCCCAAACATCAACCAGAGGGATGCCGTGGCTTGTTTCTTTTCTTTGTGAGCCACTCTCACTGCAGGCACGACGTATTTTTTTTTATTAATGGAGCATTGCGCTTTAATGCGCTTTAAATTTTAAATGCAGTACTGGGCTGTACAGAGCCCTCATTGCTGTGCGTGCGCTACATGAACGGATATTTGTTTGTTGTGTAGTGTGCAGTACTGGGCTGTACAGAGCCCTCATTGCTGTGCGTGCGCTACATGAACGGATATTTGTTTGTTGTGTAGTGCTGGGCTGTACAGAGCCCTCATTGCTGTGCGTGCGCTACATGAACGGATATAATAGGCTCTTGCTCTATAAGGACTGCTGGCTGTTTGTTTAGCAAATTCATACAGCGCAAACTGAACTCAAGAGTAGTAGAGACCTTTATAAGACACCCAGTTACATTACACAAGAGCACATTCACACAGGAACACATTGCCTTTTAGAAGGAACGGGAGATTAACTAATTTGCCCAGAATCACACATTGGTAAGCCAACGCCGTGACTCCAACAATACCAGCTTCCGCACGCGATCATTATGCGTGATTAATCAATTAATCGCACGCGATCATCATGCGTGATTAATCTCCCCATGGTCCCCCTGTTTACTAAAAACGGGGTGATAAGGAACATTCACATGCGCTATAAGAAGGGACCACCCCGTTAAATCTGTTTCGTGTTCTATCTACTCGCCGTTTTTTGTATCTAATATTCGGCCTCTTTCTGCTCTCCCATGTGCCCCCTTCGAGATCCTCCTCTCCATCCGCATTCTGCCAGCACCCTCCTACCCAATAGTCGTCCACCACCACGTCCACCAGCACCACGTCCACCACCACCACGTCCACCACCACCACCACGTCCACCACCACCATGTCCACCACGTCCACTACCACCACCACGTCCACCACCACATCCACCACCACCAAGTCAACCACCACCACGTCCACCACCACGTCCACCACCACGTCCACCACCACCATGTCCACCACCACCACGTCCACCACCACCACCATGTACACCACCACGTCCACCACGACCACGTCCACCACCACCACCACGTCCACCACCACCACATCCACCACTACCACCACCACGTCCACCACCACCACCATGTCCACCACCACCACATCCACCGCCACCACGTCCACCACCAACACCACCACCATGTCCATCACGTCCACCACCACCACCACGTCCACCACCACCACCATGTCCACCACCACGTCCACCACAACCACCAAGTCCACCACCACCACCACGTCCACCACCACCACGTCCACCACCACGTCCACCACCACCACGTCCACCACCACGTCCACCACGTCTACCACCATGTCCACCACCACCACGTCCACCACCAGCACGTCCACCACCACGTCCACCACCACCACGTCCACTACCACCATGTCCACCACCACGTCCACTACCACCACGTCCACCACCACCACGTCCACCACCACCACCACGTCCATCACCACCACAACGTCCACCACCACGTCCACCACCACCACATCCACCACCACCACGTCCACCACCACCACGTACACCACATCCACTACCACCACGTCCACCACCACCACGTCCACTGCCAACACCACCACCACGTCCACCACCACGTCCACCACCACCACGTCCACCACCACCATGTCCACCACCACCACTTCCACCACCACCAGGTCCACCACCACCACGTCCACCACCACCACGTCCACCACCACATCCACCACCACGTCCACCACCACGTCCACCACCACCACGTCCACCACCACGTCCACCACCACCACGTCCACCACCACCACCATGTACACCACCACGTCCACCACCACCACGTCCACCACCACCACCACGTCCACCACCACCACATCCACCACTACCACCACAACGTCCACCACCACTACCACGTCCACCACCACCACCACGTCCACCACCACCACATCCACCACTACCACCACAACGTCCACCACCACTACCACGTCCACCACCACCACCATGTCCACCACCACCACATCCACCGCCACCACGTCCACCGCCAACACCACCACCATGTCCACCACGTCCACCACCACCACCACGTCCACCACCACCACCATGTCCACCACCACGTCCACCACAACCACCAAATCCACCACCACCACGTCCACCACCACCACGTCCACCACCACGTCCACCACGTCTACCACCATGTCCACCACCACCACGTCCACCACCAGCACATCCACCACCACCACCACGTCCACCACCACCACGTCCACTACCACCATGTCCACCACCAGGTCCACCACCACCACGTCCACCACCACCACATCCACCACCACCACCACGTCCATCACCACCACAACGTCCACCATCACGTCCACCACCACCACATCCACCACCACCACGTCCACCACCACCACGTACACCACCACCACATCCACTACCACCACGTCCACCACCACCACGTCCACCGCCAACGCCACCACCACGTCCACCACCACGTCCACCACCACCACGTCCACCATCACCATGTCCACCACCACCACTTCCACCACCACCAGGTCCACCACCACCACGTCCACCACCACCACGTCCACCACCACCACGTCCACCACGTCCATCACCACCACATCCACCACCACCACGTCCACCACCACCACGTCCACCACCACCACGTCCACCACCACCACCACCACCATGTCCACCACCACCACGTCCACCACCACCACGTCCACCACCACCAGGTCCACCACCACGTCCACCACCACGTCCACCACCACCACATCCACCACCACCACATCCACCACCACCATGTCCACCACCACCATCACGTCCACCACCACGTCCACCACCACTTCCACCACCACCACGTCCACCACAACCACGTCCACCACCACGTCCATGTCCACCACCACGTCCACCACCACCACCACGTCCACCACCACCACCACATCCACCACCACCACATGCACCACCACCACATCGTCCACCACCATGTCCACCACCACCACATCGTCCACCACCACATCCACCACCACCACATTGTCCACCACCATGTCCACCACCACATCCACCACCATGTCCACCACATCCACCACGTCCACCACCACCACATCCACCACCACCACGTCCACCACCACCATGTCCACCACCACCACATCCACCACCACCACCACGTCCATCACCACCACAACGTCCACCATCACGTCCACCACCACCACCACCACATCCACCACCACCACGTCCACCACCACCACGTACACCACCACCACATCCACTACCACCACGTCCACCACCACCACGTCCACCACCAATGCCACCACCACGTCCACCACCACGTCCACCACCACCACGTCCACCATCACCATGTCCACCACCACCACTTCCACCACCACCAGGTCCACCACCACCACGTCCACCACCACCACGTCCACCACCACCACGTCCACCACGTCCATCACCACCACATCCACCACCACCACGTCCACCACCACCACGTCCACCACCACCATGTCCACCACCACCACGTCCACCACCACCACGTCCACCACCACCACGTCCACCACCACCACCAGGTCCACCACCACGTCCACCACCACGTCCACCACCACCACATCCACCACCACCACATCCACCACCACCATGTCCACCACCACCATCACGGCCACCACCACGTCCACCACCACTTCCACCACCACCACGTCCACCACAACCACGTCCACCACCACGTCCATGTCCACCACCACGTCCACCACCACCACCACGTCCACCACCACCACCACATCCACCACCACCACGTCCATCACCACCACATCGTCCACCACCATGTCCACCACCACCACATCGTCCACCACCACATCCACCACCACCACATTGTCCACCACCACGTCCACCACCACATCCACCACCATGTCCACCACATCCACCACGTCCACCACCACCACATCCACCACCACCACATCAACCACCACCATGTCCACCACCACCATGTCCACCACCACCATGTCCACCACGTCCACGTCCACCACCACCACCACATCCACCACCAACACGTCCACCACCACAAAAAGGAGGAGGGGACATTAATTCACACAGGCATGTTGTATCGGCGCTAAACCAAATAGCGTGAACAGTATTGAATTTAAACAAAATAAGTGCGGTGCAAAAGGTGGGGGAAATATCCCTATAAACCCCCAAAACAGGACCCAAAGATCCAAGACAAAAACAAAATAACAGATCCTATGCACACGCAAAAGTAAAATATATATGACACCGTTCCTGGAATTTGCAAAGTCGAGACAAATCCTTAATCCTTTATGGTTCAATTTTAATATGATTTCTCTTGCGCAAACCAGCCAACGCGTTTCGTCAATGGGTAATCTCCCCATGACTTCTTCAGGGCTGGGGAGCAATACAAAAAGTAAAACAAGTCACCTTTCACACAAGATGACTACAAATGAAGAACACATCATATTTATCACACACCCGTGTTCTAATTACATTAACGGGTGTGCAAAAAACTCCTAGAGTATCAGAAAAGACAGAAAGAAAACCAGAAATAAACACCCCAAAGTAAACCATCACAATATTCATTAAAAACAATTAAAAAAACATATATTCCTGTTTGGTCACATGTTAATCAGAATTTACAATGTCATCATCTGCTATACTAATAGACAGAATAAGGCAAAAAAAGGGACAGAGGAAATTCTGCAAACAAATTGCAGATGTAGAACGGAACATAAGTATACTTTTCAAAACCGTATCGCAAACGTTAAAAACTAAATGCTTGACCCAGAATTATACCAATTTAACAGTCAATATGTGAAATTAATTAAAACCTTAAAAAACCACATATGTAAAACATATATCACCCAAGTGTCCAGGAAAGAACATAATGCTAGAGTTTCCCCAAAATGGTAAATGATTAATGCATATTTGCTAAATACGTAGATTCTCAACCTAAAAGAACCCTATGTCTATAAAACCCCGGTGTCAACGGCAATCAAAAGTGCTCTCAAACAAAAAGGCAGCTAAGCATGCTAGCACTTATACAACCACGTACCTTCCTGCACAATTGATTACAGCTCCCAATCTATATATTAAGGCATAAAACGTCCACCACCACGTCCACCACCATGTCCACCACCACCACGTCCACCACCACCACATCCACCACCACTGCGTCAACCACCACCACGTCCACCACCACGTCCACCACCACCACGTCCACCACCACCATGTCCACCACCACCACCACGTCCACCACCACCACCATGTCCACCACCACCATGTCCACCACCACCACATCCACACCACCATGTCCACCACCACCACCACGTCCACCACCACATCCACCACCACCACATCCACCACCACGTCCACCACCACGTCCACCACCACGTCCACCACCACGTCCACCACCACGTCCACCACCATGTCCACCACCACATCCACCACCACCACCACGTCCACCACCGCATCCACCACCACCACATCCACCACCACGTCCACCACCACGTCCATCACCACGTCCACCACCATGTCCACCACCACATCCACCACCACATCCACCACCACCACATCCACCACCACCACCACGTCCACCACCACGTCCACCACCACCACCACATCCACCACCACCACGTCGTCCACCACCACCACGTCATCCACCACCACATCCACCACCACCACCACGTCCACCACCACGTCCACCACCACCACGTCCACCACCACCACGTCCACCACCACCACGTCCACCACCACCACATCCACCACCACCACATTCACCACCTCCACCACCACCACGTCCACCACCACCACCACATCCACCACCACCACGTCGTCCACCACCACCATGTCGTCCACCACCACCACCATGTCCACCATCACCACGTCCACTACCACGTCCACCACCACCACGTCCACCACCACCACGTCCACCACCACTTTGTCCACCACCACGTCTACCACCACCACCATGTCCACCACCACCACCACATCCACCACCACCACGTCCACCACCACCACGTCCACCACCACATCCACCACCACCACATCCACCACCACCACGTCCAACACCACGTTCACCACCACCACATCCACCACCACCACCACGTCCACCACTACCACCATGTCCACCACCACCACATCCACAACCACCACGTCCACCACCACGTCCACCACCACCACGTCCACCACCACGTCCACCACCACCCGTGACAGGTAAAGTGTCACTGGAGGGCAGGGGTAATAGGAGTGTCAACCCCGGCTGTACATGGGATAATTAAGGATGCATTGGGTGCGAGAAGACGGGAATAGGGGCTAGAAGTATTACAGCAGGCCCAAGATACATTTTGAAGAGGCACAATGTCACAGGGGCTCCTGTAAAAGCACTCGCAGCATCTCTACCTCACAGTGGCATACCTGCACGAGCCACTCACTCAAAACAAGCATTGGCATAGCCAATAGGTCTCGCCTTTGGGACCTTATAAGTGTTTAGCCATGCAACACTTGATGTTGTTGCACCAAGGATATTGTGCTGGATACCTAAATCCTTATAAGGTCGCAAAGGCGAGACCTATTGGCTATGCCAATGCTTGTTTTTATTGGCACAGATTTTTAAGTGGGCCTGAGGACGTCAGATTTAAGCAAGATTTCGATCAGGCTATGTCTGCCTCAAACATTAGTTAGAATCAGATCCGACCAGTGGCACTTGCTGGATTTTATGCAAAGTAGAGTTTAAATGAAAAAAAAGTATTTCCTGGACTAGGAACATGAACGCTGTTTGCAGCTCTGCAAAATGAGACATTGAAACCACAGTGATTCATATCAGAAACCTTTTTGGTAGATCTTTTCAGCAAACTCAGAAATAATAGGCCACCCACAGCATCTAATATACTTTTATCAACTGTGCGAGAGGCACGACAATACCGCCAGTTAGGCATCTTCCTGCAATATATCTGCAGCTGGAACTACCAAAAGTTCATGCTTTTTGTACTTAAGTTTACTTTCCCATTTCTGTTTTGCCGTCTAATATCAAAAATCAAGTTCACAGAGGGCAGCGACTCTACAGGCCTCACCTTACATGTATTGGGATGAATCCCTGTAAAGACTGAACATCCATTACCAATTCGCAATGCGCAATGCTAATTCTAATATTAATCCTTTAATAACTCACTCCTCGAACTCAATCCTTCTTGGCACTTAACAACAGGCTCCAACACTGCCTACCTCTATATAGCACTCACTCTAAAAGCTGCTGTTTAAAGTCTCAGTGATGCGCACCAGTATTTGAACTCATGATTTAGGTAAAAATAGACCAAAACCATTTAGATAACAGCAAAAGCAACTGTTTCCATTTGTTACATATTACTTTTTCTCTTGATTCTTTAGCCAATTTTGTCTGCTGCCAATCCTTTTATGTATGTTTGTGGTTGTTTTCTGATTTGTGTCCTGTGCTATACCTAGTTTGCTCTCATTCATTCTAACAAAAGATTACTAAACTAATCAATTAAAACACAAGAGCCCACACTCACAAAAATAATCTGCATTCACACAGCTTGTGCTGCTGACCGCAAACACAAAGTAGTAATATGCAATGCGCAAAATTTCATTGCGATTTACCACTGCTATTGCAAATCATCCTGAACACATTGTGAATTCATGCGAGTCACAAGAGAGTAGCAAAGGGGCATCTATCTCCCTGTTTTCTACTCTCAAGATTACGGAAAAGTACGGAATGTTTACAGGCTTCCAAGGGCAGGTGGTAAACATTTGCAAAGTGTAAAGCGCTTTCAGGCAGGTTACACTCAATGAGCCTGTTTTACAAAGCTAACATACGTTTTTGAGTAAATTCACTAGTTCTGGTATTCACAAACAGCACCTTTGTAGTAACTTACACTTTTGTAGTAACTTACACATGTAACTTACACTTTTGTAGTGAACTTACAAAAGTGCTGGACTTCCATTTGCAGTAAATCCAGCACTACACCTGCACTGGCGTAACAAAACTTGAGGGAGCCTCCCTGCAAGACACATGGAGGGGCCCCTCCGGGCTCAATCAGGAGCTCTGCAGCCAGAGTGCTGTGCTGAGGGGGCCCCCTGGAGCTTGGGGGACCTCCGCACCGCGGGGGCTGCGGGGGCCTATGTTACGCCCCTGTACACGTGGCCAACCACTGGCACTGCAACACTCTAACTCAGTGTCACAACCCTGGTCTACTTACGCAGGAGCAGATTGGCACCCGGTGCTGCCCTTCCCTTGGTGTGGTAATGGATGAACTCAAAGGCAAAGCACAACAAGACGCCGGGAAATTGAACCTGCTATCGTTAGAGAGAGGTTAGACCTAGGTATTTGAAGTTGCATTCAGTATAGACTTAACGGCTCTAATAAGGTAAGTAAACTCTTCTACCTTGGACAGCTGAGGTCCTTTGCCTACCGAATAAGAGAGAGGGGAGAACTGAACCCTCCAGTAGGGATGCTGAGAGGAGGAGAGGTGAGTTGTTCAGAGCTGGGACCCTGTAAATCAACAACAATGATAACACACACCCTTACCACAACACTTGCAATATTCAGATGTGTTACTTAATGGCAATGACATCAGTGTTCACCTGTGACCTCTTTTAAACGATTTCCCAAAAAAGGTCAGGGCATTAAGTCTATGATCATCAAAAGTCTCTTGGGCTGTTAAGAGCCAGTTCCTTCATTGGCTATCAATAGTCAAAGATGTGGTTTAAATTTCTCTACAAAATAAAGAAGCATGAACAACCCAAATCCTTTGTCTCAAAACAATTTCTTTCATTGTCTCAAGAAACTGAAAAGTTGAGAACCATGCATTTAGTCAACGTTTTCCTGGGATGAGGGTATAGGATCCACCAAAACTTTGGAAAATACCACCAAACAAAGTCGATGAAAATCCACTTACCACTCTTACTGAGCGCATTTCCTTGTAAATAAAGTTTCCAATCTTCTATCTTACCGGTCTTCTGAAGTAATGCAGTAGTAGGTTCAGGTGAACAAGAAAGAATCCTACCTCTGGCTGGAATTCTCAATAACTTGCAACTTCCAGCATATGCAGTCTGCCTTTACAGCCTGGACACCCACAGCCGCGCCCGCCTTGTTGAAGTCTCTTTCTCCGATGTACGGCAGGAAGCCACGCCCGGCCACACCCAAAGTCTCTTCCTTTGGAGTGAGGCTGGGTAGGACGTAGCCCCTGAACATGGGGCCACACAATGTTTAAAGTCACAGCACCTTCTTAGGCAACACTGCTCTTTAAATGCAGACAAACCCAACTTGTTAGTCAGCACATCTCCTACCCTAGCACGTCTGGGGGCACAAATCATGTGCTGAATCCTTCAGGTGGTGCTCTTGTACGCGCATTGAGAAGGCACCAAAAAGAAAATGAGGGGGCTGAGAGGTCCTGACACACAGAAAATAATGACGGTTAGGGATATATAATGAGGCACCATAGGAAATAATGATAAATTAGATTATGCTATTTAAAATAGTTACAAATATAAGTAAATATAAATTAATGTAAAAAATATATAAAAAGAGAACATATTTATTATTTAGTTATAAAATATTTAATAACCAATTTTTAATTTCAAACATAATGTAACATCACATTTTATTGCAAATAATGACATTAATTGTAATTATTTCTATACATCACTTAAAAACTTTTGATTCAAAGTTTAAAAAAAATTCAGGTAGGAATTTATTTTTTCATTTAAATGTCAGAAAAAAATTATAATAGTGCTGGAGCACTTTTCTATTTTGTTCTGCATTTAAAGTAAATACATAAAATGAATTTACATGAATATTTAATATACAATATTTGTTATATTTATTTGTGAGTTAAATATATTTTTTAAATTTTCCTTATGCTTTACTAAAGGGAGACCTTACAATTGGGGCGTAGATGTCCGTAAGCCCTGTCCTACCATTCGCAACAGCACAGTGCAATGCATAGCACTTCACTGCAGCAGCCTCTTTGTGAATGGTGGCTCAGGTGTAACACGTAATACCTCTACTTTCAAACTATTCCCTGGGACCTTTTGTGGAGTTGTGTAGAACTTTCTAACATTTTGCAAAGTATTTCAGTAGTAATGCTATAAGAAATCTTAAGAGGCATTTTTCTGGGCACTGCCATCTAAAAATGTGGTATGGGGCAAGGCCTAACTCATGATGGCAACGGACGCCTGAATCTGGAGCTCCCATCCTGGTCGGAGAGCAGCTAACTTTGCACAGCACCATCTGACCACATCTCCTGGTATTAAGAGCAGCGGCTGCCGAAGGGAGCTGAGGGGAAACTCCAGAGCAGTTTATTAACAAGGCAAGTGGAACAGGCCATGTCAGAGAGGCAGGCCAGCCACTGAGCGCACTTCCACCAAGATGGTGGTGAGATGAGAGTCTGGATAGTTCACCTGTCTGAGCCGCATAGGTGGAGCATCACTGGAGGAGACAATAGGCCGAGCAGGATGCCATTCTGTCCCTGATCAGACTCGCAGCAGAGGAGGGAAGACTCAGCTGGATGCCACACTAGCGTCAGGATGCTCCCAGCAACCTGGCATAATGAGAAGCAAGCTCGGCTCACAGAGATGGAGTGGAGCGTGAGCTTTGCCCAGAGCACATCGGCCCCCTCCAATACATTGCTGAGTAAGTGTTGTGGTTGGCAGCCCTCAGGGACACAAGAGTGATGGAGGAGTAACAGTGCATACAGTAGAAGTTCCTGGGACTTCAGCATGGGAGCCTTGCACACCACTGATGGCTGGGACCAAAGAGGCAATAACTGACTGACTGACTGGCAAAGTTGTGGGGACTCTGTGATCTCCTTTCGTGCCACCACACTGGTGGGCACATTAGTCATTTACACACACCTCCGGGTGGGCCTGTGCTGCTTTTAGGGTTGAGATGAGTGGCTTCCAGCTCTAGAGCACTAATTGCCCCGGCACAGGTCTGAGACATTGAAGACAGAGGTGGAGGGGCAGACTAGGGAAATTGCACTTGGAACCTCTTCGGTGGTAGAGACAGTGTGGAGCCAGTGGAGCACCTGGCCGCTTGACGGCTTAGACAGGGTAAAGTGCAATGGCCCTGTTGGCTAGGGGCACTCACTTGAGAGGCAGCAGGAGCTTATTTGGAGATTACAAATCACCTTGGCTGATACCTCGTGGCCCTTGATGGTGCCAGTCAGTGAACTCATTAGCGACTTCCCAAGATGAGCAAAGCTTGGATCTTTAGGAATACTGCTACTGATTGGTGGCAATGGATGAGCAGTTGATAACACTCCACGAAAAACAAGTGGACTTGGAGAATAGATCCTAGAGACGCAATTTATGTATTAGCGGGGTCCCAACAGTCAAAGAAGGCAAGGACCTCAGGTATAACCTCCAAGGCCTAGCAGAAAGAAATGCTGCTGCAGGAACATACCCATGGTCCACTTCGCATTGATAGGATCCTCAGAGCAGGGATGTGTATCTCCGGCTCTAAACTAAACTACTCTTAGTGTTCTTCCACCACTTTGAAGACAATGACACAATCCTCAAAGCGGGGTGATCTATCCACTATAATGGTTGCAAACACCAGATCTTTCAGCACCTTTCATCACTGACTCTGATAAAAGAATGCAACTTTCTTACAATTACTTTGCTCCTCAAACATCAGAATATTAGATACAGATGGGTTCACCTCTCTCTGCAGCTATTTGGCTTGCCCCCTCCTAAGCGTGACACAATGTCACACTAAGTCCACCATGCCCGGAAAGTCCTGAGTGGAGGATTGCCCACTCTCGTAGTGGTCGAAGAGTGCCCATTCAGGAGGAGATACTGGCAGGATGTAGAGCAGCACTGGAATATGTGCACAAAGTGAGTGGTACACTGGATGTACAGGCCTCTGGGGAACAGCCCACTGACTCTTTTTGGGAGACTAGGGGAGAAGGAGACACTGGCAGTTCAGCGTAACCATAATAGGGTTTGTGATTATACTCTGGAGGTGACTGCGGGACGAAGCTAGACAGTATACAATAGAATATGGCCTCTGGCTGGGGAGGGTGCACTTTTTCCTTGGACATCGACAGATGCCTTACCCTTGATATCATTTTTAGGTCAAGACTGAGCCAGCGCGCATGCGCTGCTCTGGCGATCTGCTGTTGTAGAGTACGGAAGAGAATCCCGCCCACTCCCCGCCCATATTTTTCATTGGCTTGTGTCTTTGTCCTTCATAAATGCTGGCTTCTGATTCCTTAATAGGCTTGTTAGTCCCTCCTTTACCGCCTTGTCTTCATTTGTAACCTCCCATGGCTACTGGCCCCTTTACTTCGGTTGTTACACGGTACGTGTTATTTTAGTGTTGTAAGCACTATTTTCTTTATTGAGTTTGTCCTACTTCAAGCACGAAGACGTGCTTTGTTTACATTCAGCACGCTGTGCGCGCTTTCACTTTCAAAGCTGCTGAGACAATCGCGACCGCTTGTTTGCAATGCCATAGGTCTTTTTTTTTATATATAATTAGTGTGCAGTATGTTGAACCGTGGCGCACAGCCGAGAAGTAGCGTGTGGAGCCGGGTGGCACCCAGGAGTCCCTTGCTGTCAGCGCTGCACAGTTCGGACCCAGACTGAGACCTGGGGGCAATCAGATCAATAATATTTCCCAACAAACCAAAGGCATTATTACTAACACAAACTATACTGAGGGGGCTACAAAATGGTACAACCCAAAATGAATTGGTCATTAAAACGTAACTTCTGGGAATAAAATAATGGAATAATAAAAACACAGCCCTCGCTTCCGGGTCCCTGCCTTACAATCCTGCTTTTGCTGCTGTGGGAGTCCGAGGCAATAGAAGCATCCGCCGGAGGAGCTGGTCCGGTGCATGCACTATTGGTAACTGAGAGAAAAACACTGATGCAAAGCCCGGGCCGATGGAGACTAGCAGGGAGGAGGCGGAGAGCAGCACAGCGGGCACGGACGGAGTTCATGGCATTCGTTCGCCCAGAATTATTCAAATGAAGCACAAGCAACAGAACAAAGATCCAGTCAACTGATTACTTTTTAAATTTTTCAACATTCAAGCGTATGTTAACTATGATTTCTGCCTTTTACAATCACCACTCTCATGTTCTAACTAAATGACAATCGATAAAGTCTACCCTTAACACATCACAGATCTCTTTCTTTTCATATATAGTCCAAAAATGTCAGTTTCAAGAGCGCTTCATTGCCACATGAAGTGCAAATGAAAGCTAGCTGTAGAAGGAATTAGACATCACCATTTACCCATACATATAGGGGGTCTGCTTGCAGAAATGAGGAATTCATCGCCGAACAATATCAGAAGGACTTCAAAAATATAGCTTTTTTTCCCGATGTCTTAGAGCAATTATCTATCTATTACAGTTTTTTACACTCTATTTAAATCTCTGGAGCTTCACTTAAAATAAAGGAGAAGGGTTTGTCGATGTGCAAAGAATTGTGGGTATGCAGATTGCAGGTAATGTGTCCTGCTTGTTTCCTGACAAGCAGCCAGGCCTGCACAGCGCTTTCTGCCTGTTCAGAAAATTCATGCTGGGGGGCGTGGCTTAGGCGCCGACGGAGATGGCAGCTGGTTGACGCTGCTCCGTGTCAAGTCCCGAGGTTTCTCATCTTTACGCCTGGTGGAAGCCTTACAACATCAGCTTTCTACAAGACATATGCAGTCGGAACCTTTACTGATCCCAAAGATGCCTTTTGTTACGTGCGGTAAGCCCACATTTTTGGCATTTTTGTTTTAAAGCTGCGACGCGCTCCGTAACTGGACCGTGGCCGCCATTTTGTGTTTCTTCAGCTTACTCCGACTTTCTCCTGTGAAACTGAAGGGTTGCTTCACAAGTTGCTGCTAACGCAGTATGAAAGGAACAGCTATCTTTAAAGGTCTACTGCCAATGTTAATTTGATTGTTTCTGGTGCTGTGTCACGGAAAGCATATATTTATAATTGAAACTTTGACGCAACCTTTTTCAACAACTGACTCTCTCACGTTGAACTTTTCACCTGGTGGAACCTTGCCCCTGAAAACGCCTTTTATTACCCGCGGTAAGCCAGCATTTTTGGTATTCTTGATTTAATCCTGCAGCGCACTCCATGACTGGAACACAGCCGCCATTTTGTTTTTGCTTCAGCCTACAATGTTTTTCTCTTATGAAGTGATAGGGGTGTCTCACAAGTTGCCGCTACCCCAGTGTATTGGGAACAGCTCTCTCTATGGTCTGCTATCAATTTCAATGTTGATAATTTCTAATGCTGAGTGGCACTGAAAGCATATTCTAATATTGAAAATTTGCTGCAACCTTCTTCAACAATTGATTTCCTCGTGCTATGAATGTTGCTGCCTCTAGTGATTAACCCCTGTTTCTCCTGATCGTGGCACACAGTCTTTTTCACAGGATTTCAGTTAATTGGTACTACTTTGACATAATAAAGCTGCTCCAAGCCTGTTTCTCCACTTTCCTTCAAGTAGTCAGTATTTACCTTGCTGGTTACCCATGTCTATGGGGAGAACTAAATCTAATCGGAGTGTTGTTTCATCTTACGCATCTGTCGTACGCCCAAAAGCTACTGCAGTGCCTACATCTAACCCCTTTTCAATATTACAGAACGACATGGAGGAATCCACTCAAACCATTTTACCTCATCTTGCGGAATCCTCTTCAAGCACTTCTACATTTTTGCCTACTTCCAGTTCTCATTCACCTCAAGTCAACGGCAAAAATGCGTCTAAACCTAACTCTTCGTCATTGCTATCTTCTACTAAGCGAGTTAAAAAAGATCCTCCTTCACCAGTCACCTCTCCTCCACCAGTTTCCCTAGAGGTACTTCTGGATGAAATACGAGCTCTCAAGCCATATATGGAAGACACAAACACTTGCCTTCAAGCTTTAGAAGATAATTGGTCTTCATTCCAAAATAAAATCGCTTTTATGGAATGTCAAGTCAATTCTCTACAAATCTCATCACAGCAGATTCCTCCAATGAAAGCTGAAATAATTCAACTTCAGAAACAAGTAGAAAACCTTGAGAGCCGTAGTAGACGCAATAATCTGCGCATCTATGGTTTAAAAGAAGGTCTGGAAGGATCCAATCCAATAGCCTTCTTTCAATCTTTTCTTCCGTAAGTATTAGAAATGCCAGAGTCTCCTTCATTGAACATACAGAGGGCACATAGACTTGGTCGAACTCCATCTACTCCCTCGTCTCAACGTAAACCAAGAGGTGTAATACTCTACTTCTTAGAGTATACAGACTTGTTGAAAGTGTTACAAGCAGTTAAATTTAAGCGCCGTATTTCCTGGCAAGGTTCACAATTATTTTTCTCACAAGACTTTGCCAAAGTTACTGCAGATAAAAGGAAAAGTTTTCTTGCTATGAGACCAGCACTTCGTGATCTAAACGCCAGATATGGTTTGATTCACCCTTGCCACTTCAAAGTAACTTATAAAAATAAAACTACCACCAACGAAGATCCTGCTTTACTTCAACGTTTTCTGGACAGCTGCAAATTAGAATCTATGGAATTCGCAAGAGCATCTTCGTCATTAGAATAATATTGTTTCCTTGTCTCATGTGTAACCTCATGTTATTTCTCATATTCCCTTTTCAAGATAAATCTTATTAATTACCTTCTTTCCTTTTTTGTTTCCCCTTTCCAGATATCAGTTCCTTCCGTATTTCCACCATCCGTTGTATAATATTGTTTGGAACATGTTTCTCCTCGTGATCTTCCCCCGGAGTTGTCTCGCTGGTCGTACGTCTTCTCGTTTTGTCACCTCAGCACCCCTCGTCCATGTTTGAGTTTATGGTATGTTTCATTGTTCTTCTTCTACATTTATTCAGTATTTTCTCTTACTCTCTCTCTTCGTTTCTTTCATCCCTTCTTCTTCTTTCTAGCCTTCTCTTCTTTCCTTTTTATTATTCTCCTTTTCCCTATTTCATTTCCTTTTCTATCTCTAATGAGCTCTTTACTAATGGTTCTTTTGATTACTACAGGTTTTTTCCTATGTTTATATTTGCTGTAAACTTTTTATTTTTTATGCATTTTTCTCTTTTACTTATATTTTTGAATAAATGACGTTACGCATAATTACTTGGAATGTCAAAGGTTTGGGTACACCCATTAAAAGGCAGAGGGTTCTTACCCACTTAGCTAATTTAAAGGCAGATATTGTATTCTTACAAGAGTCTCATCTTGTTTCTTCAGAAGTTTTGAAACTTAAACATCAATGGGTAGGAACTGTTTTTTCCTCTCCTGGTACAAGAAGAATGGTACAGTGATTCTTTGTCATAAAAAACTTAAAGTTTCCTTTTTGACTGAAGATACAGATGATGAAGGCCGTTGGTTAATTGTTCATCTTAAAATTAATAATATTCCTATTTCTTTATTTAATGTGTATGCACCCACTAAACCTGATAACAATTGTTGGCCTCATATCTCCATGCTTTTGATGTCTATCCCCACACCATATGTTATTTTTGGCGGTGATTGTAACCTAATTATTGATCCATATATAGACCGTTCCTCTAAAGCAACTTTCATCCCCTCCCCGATGCACCAACAAATTAATACTTTAATTTCCCATAGATCTCTTGTTGATTCAAGGAGATTCTGCAATCCTCAACTCCGTGAATACACCTTTTTCTCTCCTACTCACCTCTCCCAGTCTCGTATAGATTATTTATTTGTTTCTAAGGCACTTACACAGCACATAAAACATGAAGATATTGGTTCTATATTGATTTCAGACCATGCCCCAGTAATCTTAGATTTGGAGCTACTCCCTGTTGATGTGTCTAACAGAAGATGGAGATTTAATGCATCTTTATTAATTGATCAGACCTTTACTTCTTCCTTTGAATCCTTTATTACTGATTTCTTTAATCGTAATTTATCCTCTGTTTCGTCCTTTGCTGTTGTATGGGATGCTTTTAAAGCCTCAGCCAGAGATTTTACTATTTCTTATGTCGCTAAAAAGAAAAAATTAAACTCCCAGAAAGCTTCTGAACTTCTTAAAAACATTAAGAGGTTAGAGATACTTTATATTACCTCTAACTCTAAAGCTGACCTTAATAATCGTATTGTAGAAAAATTTAAATACAATAAACTATCTACAGAAAATGCCAGCTCCTATCTTCTTAAAGGTAGTGCTCGCTATTATGGCGGCCAAAACAAGGCTGGCAAACTCCTCGCCTCTTATCTTAAAGTTAAGAAAGATCGTTTAAACATTGAATATATTCTAAACGCTGATTCTTCCAGAGCAACCAAGGACCTAGATATTTTAGAGGAATTTAAAAAATACTATATGTCACTTTATACTCCTGAGGATACTCCAGACTGTACGCAAATACAACAATACCTAGACTCGCTACCGAAACACTTTTCCAATGATATTGATTTTTCATTCTTAGAAGATGACATTTCCGTTAAAGATATCCCTCATGCCCTACGTCACATTAAAACAGGGAAGGCTCCCGGTCCAGATGGATTTCCTGTAGAATTTTATTCTCATTTTTCTAAGTTGCTTTTACCACATCTCCATTCGCTGTTTACATTTTTCATTTCTTCTAAGGCCTCTTATGGTTCCTTTCAGGATGCACTTATTTGTTTAATTCCCAAAGAAGGGAAAGATCCTCATCTATGTAAAAATTACAGACCGATATCTTTAATTAACTCCGACTATAAATTATTCGCCAAATTACTTGCTCTTCGTTTAGAACCACTTTTACCTTCTATCATTTGTCCAGAACAATCTGGTTTCGTTAAGGGTAGGTCATCACAGACAACACTAGAACCTTTTTTAATATTTTACATAAATCAAACAAATATCCTCATTCACTTGCAGCCATCTCGCTTGACGCGGAGAAAGCTTTCGACCGGATGGATTGGTCTTTTATTTTTCATACCCTCTCATGGTTTGGTTTTGGTCCCTAATTCATTTCTTATGTCTCTTTATTATACACATCACCCAAAGCATCCATTCTTGTCAACGGTTCTACTTCCACATCTTTTACTCTTCACAGGGGTGTTCGCCAAGGTTGCCCTCTTTCACCACTTCTTTTTATCCTTGCTTTGGAACCCTTTCTTGCTAAAATTAAATGAAATCCTGATATTTATGGTTTCCAACATAATAAAACTCATATTAAAATGAGTGTCTATGCAGATGATATTTTGTTATATCTATCTAAACCTGACATTTCTATCCCAGCTTTTTTGACAGAGGTCAACGATTTTTCCTCACTTTGTGGTTATAAATTGAACCCTGACAAATGCGAAATCCTTCCTGTTAATGTTTTTTGTTTCAGACATGACTTTCTTTCAACTAATTTTACATGGAACGCCCAAAAGATCAAATATTTGGGTCTATGGTTTGCCCCTTCCATCAAACTTACTCTAACATTGAACATGGCCCAAGTCTCCAACACAATTTCCAGCTCTATCCCTAAATGGCATCCTCTATACTTAACCTGGTGGGGCAGACTTGATACTATTAAAATGATGCTTGTTCCTGTTATTCTATATACTATTGCTGCTATTCCTCTTGCTATCCCCTCTCATTTCTTCAAGAAAATGTACTCTATTTTATCTGTCTTTTTATGGAACAAAAAAAAACACGTATATCCCTCGCTATGCTCAAACGTAGTAAATCGCTTGGGGGTGTTAACTTCCCGGATTTTCAAATGTATCACAAAGCCTTTCTTCTTAAACAGCTCTCTAAATGTTTAAATCTTTCATCCTCAGATACTCCCCCACTATGGACAGATCTCGAATTTTCTTTCCTTTACCCTTTTTCAATTAAGGAATCTCTCACATTTACCCATAAGACACATTTTTCATCCTCACCTATACATAATACTTCGCTTAAATTATTTCAATCAATAATTATTTCGCATCTCTCTGATCTTGACCGTTTTCTCAACTCTTCGATTTGGCATAACCACCTTATAACAATTAATAATAAACCAATATTCTGGAAATCTTGGCGAGATAAAGGTCTGCTCTGGGTTCATCAGCTTTACCCACATGATTCCTTTCTCACTTTTCCTGAAGCGCAGACACTTTATAACCTTCCAAAATCATATTCTAATAAATTTAAGGCATTGATTCATTCTATTAATTCTATACTCTTGTCTTTACCCTCTCCATCTTTGTCTTCTCTCCCTTCATCAACTCATGACAATATCCTTCCCATATTAAGTGCCCAACCAAGTGCTTCTTCCATTTATAAATTTCTTACTAAACCCATAGAACATAGATGTAAATCTAAAATAGAAATACAATGGGAACAAGAGTTTCATACTTCATGGTCCATTTCATTTTGGGATAAATTATGGACCAAAATTCGCAAGACCTCAAGATTGGCTAGTACAAATCAGACACTTTTCTTTTTATACAATAGGCTCATGTTTACTCCAGCATCCCTACATAAATTTATACCTACCATTGTCTCAAACTGTTGGTCCTGTAATGCTTCTAATGCGGTTTTATTTCATATGTTATTTTCCTGTCCTGTTACCCACCAATTTTGTTTGAGGGTATGGTCTCAGATCAATACTATTTTTCATACTCAATTTCCCTTCTCCCCTCTAAACATTTTTCTAGGTTCACTTTCCGAACATTGGCAAACCATCACATATAATACAGATATTGTGGATTTACTAATTGCAATAGCTTTCCAACAAATCACCAAAAATTGGAAAGAATCCGCACACTTATCCTTCCAAGCTTGGTGGTATAGTGTCTGTTATAATCATCGGCTAGATCGTACCTACATTTCTCCTTTGTCCCTACTTATTAAAAGAGAGCACTTATGGTCACCTATTACTATTTTCCTAGATACTTCTGCTCAAACATTCAATCAACACCGTCCAATACTGGAAGAAGTTCCCAAACCTCCATAAACATATTTTTCCTTTTTATATATATTGTATTTCTTGCATTATTTGTCTTTTTTCTTACTTTACAATGATGTATATTTAAAGTCTAGTTTACTTAAATTAGTTTTATTTGGTGCATAATGTACAACTATAAAGCATTTTTATTAATATAACATATATGTTGTACTTGACAGCTATTATTTCCCAATTGTTTCAAACCACTTTATATTGTACTAAGCTCTCTTATTTCCTTATTAGCCCATGGTCAGATTATTATTATCTTCTCCCCCCCTTTCTTTTACTTTCCTCCCTCTCTTTCTCATTATTGTATCCTTTTTACTTATGCAACTGTTTGGTTTTTGCTGCTTAATTATTAAGTCATTATACCATTTATGATTATATTAACATATTGAAGTTTTTGTTACATATGTAGCTAAGTTGCATTTTTTCAATAAACTTCTTTTCAAACTTAAAAAGAAAAGTTCATGCTGTGCGCTCGTGTTTGGGCGCACGTACATATGTATTATACTTTGATAATTCTACTGTTGATTGTGTGGGGAACATTGGGAATGTTGGGCGAGTTAAGCTAGGATCGGGCTACTGCACGGACATGTCTGTACTTACTACAGTTCACCACTCTGCATTTAACTGTAATTAACTGTAATTGTGCGCAAATGTCTGCTCGGATCTACAGATATTAAAGTTAGCTTTTAAATACAAATGGGCATATTTACTATGATTTTGCATCAGAGTTGCGTCCGTTTTGTGGCAGCCCCAATGCAAAATCATTTTTGCATTTGCCAAGCAACACAAAGCCAAATGTAACCCAGGCAGCTCATAGCAAAGCCTTGAGTTAGTTTGCATTGGGTAGGCCTTACACATAGCTGCCGAGTTTTCAGACTGGTTATGTGTGACATTTTCTAGCTTTCAGGGCGAGAAAGCAAAAGACACACAATTGATGGACGGAATGCAGAACAAATCAAAACATTCACCCCCAGTCAAGAGATCTGGGTTAAATCCATCATTCTTTTGCTCACCATGTCACCCCAGTTTAGACCTGGCCATATGCAAATCAGTCTTGACCCTGTGCCTCATGGGAACAGTCCAGCCCGAACTACCAAGCATCCTAGGACCAGTTTCGGGGTTTCACCCCTCATCAGCCAGGATAGCTTGATTCCAGTGGCACAGTGAGCCCGGGACCCACGTCTGGGCATACCCGGCGCACTTAGGGCGAGAAAGCAAAAGGCACACAATTGATGGACGGAATGCAGAACAAATCAAAACGTTCACCCCCAGTCAAGAGATCTGGGTTAAATCCATCATTCTTTTGCTCACCATGTCACCCCAGTTTAGACCCGGCCATATGCAAATCAGTCTTGACCTTGTGCCTCATGGGAACAGTCCAGCCCGAACTGCCAAGCCAGGTCCTCCATGGACCGGAACCAAGCCTCCTAGGACCGGTTTTGGGGTTTCACCCCTCATAAGCCAGGAGAGCTTGATTCCAGTAGCACACTGAGCCCGGGACCCACGTCTGGGCATACCCGGCGCACTTAGGGTGAGAAAGCAAAAGACACACAATTGATGGATGGAATGTAGAACAAATCAAAACATTCACCCCCCAGTCAAGAGATCTTGGTTAAATCCATCATTCTTTTGCTCACCATGCCACCCCAGTTTAGACCTGGCCATATGCAAATCAGTCTTGACCCTGTGTCTCATGGGAACAGTCCAGCCCGAACTGCCAAGCCAGGTCCTCCCTGGACCGGAACCAAGCATCCTAGGACCGGTTTCGGGGTTTCACCCCTCATCAGCCAGGAGAGCTTGATTCCAGTGGCACAGTGAGCCCAGGACCCACGTCTGGGCATACCCTGCGCACTTAGGGCGAGAAAGCAAAAGACACACAATTAATGGATGGAATGCAGAACAAATTGAAACATTCACCCCCAGTTAAGAGATCTGGGTTAAATCCATCATTCTTTTGCTCACCATGCCACCCCAGTTTAGACCTGGCCATATGCAAATCAGTCTTGACCCTGTGCCTCATGGGAACAGTCCAGCCCGAACTGCCAAGCCAGGTCCTCCCTGGACCGGAACCAAGCATCCTAGGACCGGTTTTGGGGTTTTACCCCTCATCATGCTTGATTCCAGTCCAGGGAGGACCTGGCCTGGCAGTTCGGGCTGGACTGTTCCCATTGGGCGCAGGGTCAAGACTGATTTGCATATGGCTGGGTCCAAACTGGAATGGCATGGTGAGCAAAAAAACGATGGATTTAGGCTCAGATCTCTGTACTGGGGTGAATGTATGACATTGTTCTGCATTCTGTCCATCAATTGTTCTTTTAGCATTTTCTAGCTTTCAGCGTGCTTATGTGTGACTTCTCAATACCTTTTGTGTGACACTTCAAAAGACACTACATCACAAGTACAATATATATATTTATATATTTTTAACAGGCTTTATTTAAATTAAGAAATTACAAACAGAATCAGGGGGTCAAAAGAAATTGCAAATAAAGGGGTAAACAAAATGTATGTGAATGCCAGTATTAACAACTCTCCTATGAGAAGTCCTTTATAGAGGACAAAATCCCATCACCCACCGAAGTGGCATGCTTCATCATCTGGGACCTCCTCTTGGCCGCAATACCTAGTGCAGCGAAGGGCTACAACCCCCTCGCTAGGAGGGAGGAGCACAGGGATGTTTTAAATGGGTAGGCCTAGGATTTACTAAATCCAAATGATGTGAAGCTCAAGTTTGTTGATGGGGGTGATGGTTACAGTGCGTGTAAGAAACAGTGAGAAAAAGTGATCTAAAATTGACTACCAGGAAGAAAAACTTTATTATGGCCTTTACTGGTGTCAAATAACTAAAAACAGTGCGTATGCAGCTTATGACATATAACTGCATTTGTCCAAGAAAAGGTCTACATGTTTCAGCCTACAAGATCAAAAATTGTGATCACGGCTTTCTTCAGGACCTAAATAAATAAAAACGCTACTGTAAAACAGTGTAAAATTGTTTAGAAAGAACAATTGATTGGAATGAAAACAACCTACGTTCACCTATGTCTTCATATCTATTCTAGAGAAGAACACAGGGACCTGGCTGCACCCGTAATTTGATGGGTGTAGTCCTCACCTCACCTGGCACCAGCTCAGGAATTGAGGCCCCGCTCTGTCCGTCGGTACCTCTGTCAGGTCGAGAGCTGGATCGGAGGCCTTATTTAAATTAAGTACATATATACAGGAAAGCCAGTCCATTATGGTGGCAAACAAAAGTGCTTTACAATATAGCAGCGTCACAGCTCGCTCACAAGCTCCGTTTACATCTAGATAAGCTCATCATTTTTAGGTCGAGCCTAGAGTCAGCACGCATGGGTGTAGTGTGGATTGTGGCCTCATTGTCGACATTGCTAAGTTAGCTTAGGCCTAGCTGCCATGATGCCTTCTTTGCACACGTTACTCTGTGACTTTGTTTTTCCAGACTCTGCTTGTGCCCATTCAGCATTAGAACTGTCTGCCTTTTTGCCTTTCACCTTTTCTCATGTCCTCTGTGGGGTTCGTCTGCACACAATGTACAAGGTCGAAAAACAACGTCCCTTGTTATTGAAGTTCTGGTCAGCCCCTCGCACTTAGACATAACATGGAATACAGCTGCACCGGGAGAAATTCATGTGCTTTTAATATTGTGATCTCCCTGTTTGTGGCACTTGGAGAACAACCTTTCCAGGGAGAAGAGCTGTGCTTGTCTGATGATGTAAACCTTGCATCTAGATCTTGAGGTATGGGTGTCCCCCGGACAAAGCCCAGAGGTCTTCTATTTTTATAATAAACTAGTTCCTAGCACGGGGAGGGTGGCAAGGCCTTTTAGTCCTATATCCACTGTCTTCACAAAATGCTGTCCCCGTTTGTATTCTATGGAATTGTAACCATGCTTACTGTTTTAACTTTATGCATTATGCTGCTAGTACTGGCACGTGTACTGTGTCTTAGAGCACGTTAGTTGAAATAAACATTTTAAACTATACTGTGTCTCTTCCTACGCACGTTGTGGACAGGTATGAGTGAATAATGAAAGAGTGTTCTTGCTCCCGCGATTCCTGAAAGAGTCCGTGTTCTGGGATGTCTAATCATTGGTAGCTTCGCTGTAGTACGGAGAACGAATGTGACACTATAGCTAGTCGGGTTGGGATTTTGGGTACTAAGGGGTATGGTTGGTACACCACTATACACCGAGGTCATGTTTTCCTGAGCATAGTTCTGTATATGTGCAGAATCCCCGCAACATGGGCTGCTCTATGAGACTTGCTGTACTGGAGTATGGAATAGAAGCCCCTCCCGCTCTCCGCCCATATTTGTCATTGGCTTCTGTCTTTGTCCTTCGTAAATGCAGGCTTCTGATTCAGTAATCAGCTTGTTTGTCCCTCCTTAGTACCACCTTGTCTTCATTTGCAACCTCCCAGGGCTACTGGCCCTTTTACTTCGGTTGTTACATTGTACGTGTTAATTAGTCTGTAAGCACTATTTTCTTTATTGAGTTTCTCTTACTGTAGGCACTACATGCTTTGCCTCTCCACATAATTATTCCTGTGCCCTCCAGCCCCACCTCTCGCACAATGGTGTTTATCGGCCCCCACCACCCCTCCTCTATCGATGCTTTTTAAAAAAAAATATTAGTGTACAGGATGTTGAACCAAGGCCGGGGCTTGAACATGGATCCCCAGCTCCAAAGTCTGCAGTTCTGACTGCTGTGCCACTTTTACTGCCAGCCTTGCTTCTCGTAAGCCAAGACTATAAGTGCAAAGTTTGTGTTTACGCACAGTTTGCAGGTTTTTAAAACACATAAAGAAAATGCATTGCCATTTACAACGCAAATAGCTCAAACTCAAGCAAATGCGAGACCTATTGCATTGCAAATGCTTGTTCTGGTGTTGTATACAACTTCCCGTTTGACTTACAGGACTATGACTTATATGGCATGTTAGCAAATTTCCAAGCAGGGAGTTTGCTCTTCTACCTGGTAATTGTTTTCATGTTGCCTCTCAAGACTTTAACTGTTTGGGAGTTATGGGGAGAAGAGGGAGAGGGATAAACTGCTATTACACCTCTACAAATCAGGCACCTATCCTACACGGGAATGAGCGAAAGCAGCTTTCCATTAATTCTCTCGCCAATGCCTACTTACACGCTCATGATCACCTCATATAATGTCAGGGGGGCTCAATAATCCAGACGCTCAATATTTCATGAACTTAAGACATTGTATACGAATACTGGCTTTATCCAGGAGGCACATCTGCTCAAAATGAATCAAGTCTGCCTTTGTACTAAAGGGCTTGTTTGCAAGCCCCTTGTGCCACCGGTATGTCACTTTTTCCCATAATAAATGTGATGCACTGGCAACGCAAGGGGCTTGTAAATAAGCCCCTAAATCCTTCCCAGGACAATACTTCTCTTCTGGGGGAAAAGAAGATGGTGGGTGTGGGGATTTTGCTCTGCACAGGCTGACCTCTAATTGTGGATGGGGTACTGACTGATAAAACAAGTAGGTGGGTGGCCATGCAGGGGTCCTTAAGAGGTGAGCCACAGACCCTGGCTTCCATCCTAATCATGATCAGGAGAAATTCCTGATGGAAACAATCAGCACTACAACATCTTGGTCATTAGCACCTATAGTACTGGGAGAGACCTCAACGTAATGCTAAAAAGAACAACGGATACAGACAAATCAGGGAGAGGAGTTTCCACTGTCCTGTGAGCAACAGGTAAGTTATTCCTGGAACTTAGGCTTGGTAGATGGCTGGAGGACTAGACTAGATTTTTCCTATTATTCTGGGAAACATCAAATTTATGCCAGATTGGACTACATATGCCTAGACGAATGACTACCGCCAAAGCTCACAGATAGCAAGCAGCACCCATTCACTCTTTCAGACCATGGTCCGGTTTCATGCACTTTGGTTCATACATGCCCTCATCCCTCGGGAGATAGGAGAATGTGGTGACTACAAGACTATCTTTTAAAGGACTCAGTGACAGTAACAAATATTAAGAATGGTATCAAAGACTATACTATATTGACCATAATGATACGGGGACACAAAAGCGGCCACCCTCTAGGATGCTTTAGAGGCAGTTCTTTGCCGAAACTTCGTAGCAGAGGCGGCCCACTTGCGGAAGGTCCATGAAGCCTTGTTAGAGAAACTTAGAGAAGATCTTCTAACACTCGAACAAACCCACAAATTGACTAATTCACAAAACGTTTGGGGGAAATGCTTATGACCCGTAGCCAGGGCCGGACTGGGAACCGAAACTGGCCCTGGCAGACTACTCGGCCGCCCCCCCCTGGGAGTAGGGGCGGTGCAGCAGAGCTGTTTGCGACGGCCGTTTTCGGCCGATTTTGTTACAGGGGGCCGATATTGCCGACCCCCAGTAACAAAACCGGCCCCCAGGGGCCCAAAACCAGCCCCCACCCTAGCGGCCCACCGGGGAAACGCCCGGTGCCCGCTACGGCCAGTCCGGCCCTGCCCATAGCCAAATTAAAACCCTAGAAATGGACAGGGCAGCATATCTCTTGGCTAAATTGGACAGCAAGTATTATGATTTAGGCAATGAGAGAAATTGGGTTGCTGGTTGAGTGGGGCGTTGACCCTGCTCAAGCAACAGACACAATCTATCTCATGGTGAACCACTAAAGTCACTAAATTAACCTGTGCTGAAACCTCTGGTGGCTTGACACAAAAGCAGTCAGGCTTAGCTTAGAGGCAATGTGTAAAGTTTTTATGAAGCACACAAACAGTAATAAAGTGAAAGCATAACACAAGAAAAAGCCCACACCAATTAAGAAAATTAGGGCCAGATGTGCTAAGGTTCCCGTGTACATTTCTTAAATAGCGACTCCATAGGAATTGCTATTTAAGAAATGCAAAAGGATATGCACAAAATTTGCGACTCCCTAATAGCGATTCCTACAGATTAGGAATCGCTATTAGGGAATCGCAAATAGAAAATGCCAGTGCATTCCCGCCTGTGGACGAAAAAGGAAGTGGTTTGCATTTCCTAAATTGCGATTTCCTAATAGGAAATTGCAATTTAAGAAATACAAAGTCAAGGGTGCCTCCTTGCTTAAGGCCCCCCTGGAGGCACCACGAATTTCCTAGTGCACATGTAACTGCACATATGCCTTAAGGGCATATGTGCACTTCATGCCACAATACAAAAATACATTTTTAATATATTTTATTTTGCACATGGTTACTATCGACTTGAAGTCAATGGTAATTGCATTTCTTAAATGCCCAATTCGCATTTAGGAAATGCTTTGTACATGTGCTTTATGAATCGTAAATAGGTAATCCGTTTGTGCGATTCCTAAATTCTACATGGCAGAAATCGCAAATTGCAACCGGTTTTGGCCCTTTGTACATCTGAAATGGCCATTTAGCATTTCTGAACAGGCTGAAATAGCGATTCGGCCCGTTAAGAAATGCTAAATGGCTTCGTACATCTGGGCTGTAGAGTAGATTTTAATACATTATTTGCCACAAAAATGACAAGAATCCATAGAACTGGAGTTATGATTTTTTGAATTTTATGGTATAAACTAGCGCTTAAAAGATCAAATCGCCAGCCGTGGAACCTAGGTGCACAAGACCGAGTCAAAGTCGAAAAATATGGCCGACCACGATGAAGCACGATTTGGATGGATGGATTGGGCCCGGTTGGCACTTACCTTCGGACTTAGAAGAAATTTCAAGAAACATTTTCTGAGAAGATAGTTTAGCAGGGCAAAGCTGCAGGTGGTGTCCAAGGAGGAGGGGTCATTGTCGGGGAGACCCTGGATGAAGTTACAGTGGAGATTTCAACGCTCTGACTTAATCTCTTATTTGGAAGTCGAAAACCTCCAGTGGGACAAGGCTGGAGGCTGTAGCCAATGAGGGCCCCATGAGGCCGGATATCCTTTCTGCGAAGGTCTGCTGAACAACATTTGCTGCTGTGGAGAAGAACGTATGCAAAAAGAACAATTGATGGACAAAATGCAGAACAATGTCATACATTCACCTCAGTACAGAGATCTGGGCCTAAATCCATCGTTTTTTGCTCCCCATGCCATTCCAGTTTGGACCCAGCCATATGCAAATCAGTCCTGACACTGCGACCAATGGGAACAGTCCAGCCCGAACTGCCAGGCCAGGTCCTCCCTGGACTGGAAACAAGCATCCTAGGACCGGTTTCTGGGTTTCACCCCTCATCAGCCAAGATAGCTTGACTCCAGTGGCATGGAGAGCACGCAACCCACGTCTGAGCATACCCGTCCCACGTCTGGGCATACCCGTCCCACTCGGGGTAACAAATGCAAAAAAAAAATTGATGGACAGAATGCAGAACAATGTCATACATTCACCCCAGTACAGAGATCTGGGCTTAAATCCATCGTTTTTTTGCTCCCGATGCCATTCCAGTTTGGACCCAGCCATATGCAAATCAGTCTTGACCCTGCGCCCAATGGGAACAGTCCAGCCCGAACTGCCAGGCCAGGTCCTCCCTGGACTGGAAACAAGCATCCTAGGACCGGTTTCAGGGTTTCACCCCTCATCAGCCAAGATAGCTTGACTCCAGTGGCATGGAGAGCACGGGACCCAGGTCTGGGCATACCCTGTCCCACTCGGGGTAACAAATTAAAAAAAACATTGATGGACAGAATGCAGAACAATGTCATACATTTATGCCAGTACAGAGATCTGGGCCTAAATCCATCGTTTTCTTGCTCCCCATGCTATTCCAGTTTGGACCCAGCCATATGCAAATCAGTCTTGACCCTGCACCCAATGGGAACAGTCCAGCCTGAACTGCCAGGCCAGGTCATCCCTGGACTGGAAACCAGCATCCTAGGACCGGTTTCAGGGTTTCACCCCTCATCAGCCAGGATAGCTTGACTCCAGTGGCATGGAGAGCAGGGGACCCACGTCTGGGCTTACCCAGCCCACTCGGGGTAACAAATGCAAAAAGAACTATTGATGGACAGAATGCAGAACAACGTAGGCCGACCAGTGATGCACCCTGCGCAGACAGACAAGCAAGGTGGTCCCGGTCTCCTAGTGAAAAACTCTTAAATTCGTTTTTCACTACTGCAAGGTCTATCTCCCCCACAGGTTAACATTGCAGTTACCTTATTACATCTTATAAGTGTAATTTCCAAATAGGAAGAGATAGCCCTTTCAAGTTTTGTGGCTCTGGAATCACAATTTAAAATCCTAACTTATGGTGAAGTTGGATTTTAAATTGCAAATCTAAAAATGCCACTTTTGGAAAGTTGGCATTTTCTTGCCTTAGCCAGTTAGTGCCTACAGCCTGTCTCTGGTCACATGACTGGATGTAGTTGGCAGTTACGCCTTGTGTATTCCTCCTAGAAAGCCACACACGATGGGAGATTAGGTATGATTGGATGAGCCATCACTGGCAGGATCAGAGAGAGAAGCTGGGCCCGCCTCACTACACCTGAATAGGCTGTGTCCTGTCTCAACACAATGGGCTGCATACCCCCTCTAGTTAGTCTGGAGCCAGGGCAGGGAATGCAGGGAATCTGTGCACTTCAAAGGCATGGCTCTAGAAGCTTCTCCTCACTTCAAAGGAACAACTATGTACAAAAGAAGGACCTCAGATCCCACCACTTCTGTACACTTATGGACCTGTGGATACTCTGACAGGAAGAAGGACTGCTGTGCTGCTGCAAGGACTGGTACTCTGCTGGACTGCTGCTCTGAAGGAACTGCTGCCCTCCTGTTCTGACCTGCTGCCTGCTACCCTCTTGCCTGGGTGAAAAGGACTGGACTTGCATCTCTTGAAGCCAGAAGCAAGATTGAGTCCAAGGGCTAGTTGGCTGGCCTCCTAATCTAAAGCCTCTGGGGCATAATAGGCTTGCAACAACCTTGCATCTACACATGGACTCTGCCATCTGTGAGTCTACCCTGCCAAGTGGTGTCACCCCAGTCCTGGACCCTTGGAAGTGGGCTTAAGGTGCTCTGCCAGTCTGTGGTACCAGTGGAACGAAACATCTCTGCTGCGCAGCGCAGCGCAACCCCGAGCAGAACAGACACATCGCTGTTGCGTGGATTGGACCCATTGCAAAGACTCGCATTGCCGCCACAGCCCGCATCGCCTTCAGAACCGCCACTGAGCGATGCATCCTTGTCACAGACCCTCACATCTCTTGTCGATGGCAGTCTCAACAATGACGCCGGACTCCACTTCGCAGCTCTTCGGAACCGACGTATTTCCCCGACTGCGAGCCGCATCCCTGACGCCGGTGTTCGCATCGCAAGCCTCGTTGACACAGCAGGTCCTTGCACCGCAGCCTTGCTGCATCTCGAAACTGATACATCGCCTCAGCTGCATGTTGCATCTGCGACGCAGATCCATGCAACACTCCGCAAACTAGGATTAAAGGTACTTTTGGTAAGCGGGCCTAACTGGGTCCCTATAGCTAGTCTGCGTGGAACGGCTGCTCAAAATGGAGCCCTAAACCTACTAAGTTGATATGTTAACTTGGCTAATTTATTCAAAAATCTAAATATTCTGGAGAAACACTGCAAAACACATATGACTTCGTTTCAAGAATGATGGTGGACACAAATGAAGTCAGAAGAGGGACAGATAATAAGTACAGACACAAAAGGGCAAGACTGCAGAATATGGAATTGCGTGATCAGTGTAAATGTATGCCCCCATAGTCTAGAAGGCAGTCGGATGATACTGTGTTTGGCAAAACGAACTTGCCCATTCCTCCATATAGAGCTTTCTCTGGAAATCCCCAAGAGCTGTACAATCTGCAATGCTACAGCTCAAGTCTTCTAACTGCTGATCCAATGAAGCATGATTTGACACCTCTTTCATAGGTGAAACAGCATGTTCGACCTTGTGCATTGATCTGAACTGTACTTGTACATCCATTAAAGGTTTTTAGGCAAATTGTGTCATGTTTGAATCTTTGGTGATTACCTGACTCATCTTATTGTTATTAAATATTTTTTTTTTTACTGAACTCACTTAGGAGATATAGTTTCTGTATATCGCAACAGTAATGTGTGTTAATCACATGTGCGCATACCACCAACGCATTACCTGAAAAAGAACTGCTGGTTGAGTCAAGCTCTCAATGCATTCTTTACTGCTTTGTGGATTGGATTATTTTGGGAACATGGAGATTGACCGGCTACCTTGTCAAGACTGACAGTCCCAGTTATGAAAGGATCTCTGCCAAGAAAGAGGTTTCCTACACAGTGCAAGAGTAAACAAGGAAGGAAGGAAGGAAGGAAGGTGGATATTCCCTTCATGGCTTAGCCCCTTCGCTGCTAGGTCTTTTCCCCCCACTGTGCTAAGCCTTTTTTGGGCTATTTGGGGTAGTTCGCGCTTAGGCCCCTGTAACTTTTTGACCACTTAAGGTATCTACGCCAAATTTGCGTCCTTTTCCTCCAACATCATGGGAATTTTAAAGGTACCCAGGCTTTGTTGATTCCCCTGGAGGGGACCCAGAAATTAACCAAAACACAGCTAAAGTTTTCTTGGGTTTTTTGAAAAATGGGAAAAAAGTGCTGCAGATGAAAGCGTCTGTTTTTTTCCCCTGCAAATGGTATCAACAAAGGGTTTGTGGTGCTGAAATCACCATCTTCAGAAAACCAAAAAATGTTACACCGTTTTGGCATTTTACTGGGACATAGCCTATTTTTGCTATTTTTTGTACTTTCAACCTCCTTCCAGTTAATGGTAAAAATGGGTATGAAAGCAATAATGGATCCAGGGGAGCTATACATTTCTGAAAAGTAGACAAAATTCTGAATTCAGCAAGGGGTCATTTGTGTAGATCCTTCAAGGTTTTCTTATAGAAACTAACAGTTGAAAAAAAGAGCCATTTGTGCCAACGTTTTCACCTGTAACTTCTTTTAAGTATGACAGATTTTTTAAAGCAATATACCGTTACCTCCGCTGGACCCTTCTGGTTGTGGGGATATATAGGACTTGTAGGTTCACCAAGAACCCGAGGAACCCAGAACCAATAACTGAATGAGGTATCATTTTACTCGGGAGAACAAGGGGAACACTGGGTGGTAGGGCATTTGTGCCGGCACGGTGATCCCACACAAATATTTATGGAAAAAGTGATTTTTCAGTGAAATTTGAGGTTTGCAGGGGATTCTGGGTAGAGAAACGTTGGGGGATCCATGCAAGCCATACCTCACTGGACTCCCCAGGGTGTCTAGTTTTCAGAAATGTGTGGGTTTGGTAGGTTTCTCTAGATGGCCGCCAAGCCCAGGACCAAAAACTCATGTGACCCCCCCCTTGCAAAAGCAGATGGTTTTGTGATAGGTAATTTTGATGTCTTCACAATATGTTTTGGGCCCTTGCTTGTCGCGGGTACTTGACCCACCACACGAGTGAGGTACCATTTTTATCGGGAGACCTGGGGGAACGCTGGGTGGTAGGAAATTTGTGTCAGCCCGGTGATCCTACAACTTTCCCACACAGAAATTCGAGAAACATTTGAGGTTTGCAGGGGATTCTGGGTAGGGAAACGTTGGGGGATCCACCCAAGCTATACCTTCCTGGACTCCCCAGGGTGTCTACTTTTCAGAAATGTGTAGGTTTGGTAGGTTTCCCTAGATGGCCGCTGAGCCCAGGGCCAAAAACCCAGGTGCCCCCCCTTGCAAAACCAGGTCGTTTTGTGATAGGCGATTTTGATGTCTCCACAATACGTTTTGGGCCCTTGCCTGTCGTGGGTACTTGACCCACCCACACTAGTGAGGTATCATTTTGATTGGAAGACTTTGGGGAATGCGGGGTGGGTGGAATTTTGTGGATCTACACAGATTCCAGACCTTTCCATTACAGAAATGTGAGGAAAATGTGTTTTTTTTACAAAGTTTGAGGTTTGCAAGGGATCCTGGGTAAGAGAACCTTGTGAGAACCACACAAGTCACCCCATCCTGGATTCCCCTGGGTGGCTAGTTTTCAAAAATGTATAGGTTTGCTAGGTTTCCCTAGGTGCCGCAGAGCTAGGGTTCAAAATCTACAGCTAGGCACTTTGCAAAAAAAGGATCGGTTTTCACTGTAAAAATGTGGTGTGTCCACGTTGCATTTTGGGCCATTTCCTGTCGTGGGTAGTAAGCCTGCCCAAACAAGTGAGGTACCATTTTTATCGCGAGACTTTGGGGACTGCTGGGTGGGTGGAAATTTGTGGATCTGCGCAGATTCCAGAACTTTCCATCACTGAAATGTGAGGAAAATGTGTTTTTTTTTACAAGGTTTGAGGTTTGCAAGGGATCCTGGCTAACAGAACCTAGTGAGAGCCACACAAGTCACCCCATACTGGGGTCTAGTTTTCATAAATCTACAGGCTTGCTATGTTTCCCTAGGTGCCGGCTGCGCTAGGACCCAAAATCCAAAGGTAGGCACATTCCGAAAAAAGTCAGTGCCTAGTGGGCTTTCTGCCGCCCTGGGGAGGGGGGAAATTGGGGGCTATTGCCCGATATGCCCCCAAGGGGGGCAGAAAGACTGTGGCTATTCTTGTGGTGGTTTGGGGGCATTGGGATGCCCATTCTGGTCAGCCCCCAACCCTAAGTATAAAAAAGGCAGCATAATCACTGGCACCTAGTGGGCTCTCTGCCCCCCCAGGGGGCAGCTCAGGGGCTACTGCCCCATCTGCCTCCTGGGGGGGCAAAAAGACTGTGGCATCTCTTTTGGAGGGTGGGGGGCATTGGCATGCCCATTCTGGGCAGCCCCCACCCCGAACTTTGAAAAAAAAAATCCCTGGTGCCTAGTGGGCTTTCTGCCCCCCCCCCCCAGGGGGAACAAAGCAAACACAATGAAATGATGGAGGCAGCGCTGTAACTTTTCAGACACTCACCCCCGAGTCACAGATCTGGGTTGAATCCATCATCGTTCTTTAGCTCACTTCGCCACCTCATTTCAGACCCAGCTATATGCAAATCAGTCTTGACCCTGTGCCTCATGGGAATAGTCCAGCCCACACTGCCAAGCCAGGTCTTCCCTGAACCGGAAACAAGCATCCTGGGACCGGTTTTGGGGTAACACCCCTCATCAGCCAGGCTAGCTTGAATCCAGTGGCAAAGTGAGTAAGGGACCCACGTCTGGGCATACCCTGCCAACTTATTGCGAACAAAGCAAACACAAGGAGATGATGGCTGGGTTAAATCCCCCCATTAACTACTGTCCTATGCTGACTTTATATGTTTGTTTTTATTTTTTTTATTTATTACACACAACACCTTTTTTTCTTGCTCTCTGACTGCATCTGGACTTATAATATTAAATATTTAAAACTCTTCAACAGACCACTGTTATCTGATCACTACTCTTTACACAAACTATCACTACTCTACTACTATTCACTACTCTTTACACAAACCAGAAGTGTGTAGAGTACTTCTTGTATAGTATGAAACAATATCTGTTCGAATTTTATAGAAAAGTGCACTGGGACATAAATACAAATGTGTGATAATCTCTGTCTGAGGTGGGATCCCATTAGTGTAATACATAATTAGGTGCAAAACACAATGCATTATACAGAAGGCATACTGAAATAAAATTTCCAAGTACCTGACACAACTGGTCTTCTACTACATATCCACCAGGACTCATTGATCAGCCATTTCAGACTTCATCTAGGAACGATCATTCAACCGACTGCATCCAATTGTCAGCGAATGTGAGTACAGGTGTCTACAATCTGGGCTGAAAACAGTACAACCAAGACACCAGTGTTTCAAGGAGCGTCTAAAAAACACTGCTTTCAGATGCACATTTGACTTGATTGCTAGCCAGGACTGCACACAAAGAATATCATACATGAGACCCTCCTTGCTATGAAATGGACCTGACTACAGTAGCGGCTGCTACCGGACGGGAGTGGTGGGGTGGGGGGAATTAAAAAAATAAAAACACGTACTTTTTTGCCAGCCACGCCTCTCCTCCGTCTTCTTTGGCTTACTTCTTCCTGCAATCCCAGCAGCAGGAAGCACCCGTCACCCAGCCTCCCCACAGCCAATCACAACGCTGCAATGCAGCGTTGTAATTGGTCTGAGCGCCGTGGATCGGAGCCCAGACGGGGACTGGGAGGGTTTGCATGTTCCTCACCAGGCTGTGTAATTCAGCCTGGTGAGGAATATGCAGAGTGCGCATGACAGTTTCCCGGCCCGATAGGGTCGGTCAAGCAGCCATGCCCACTTAAGGAGTAAAAACCACTCCTTCCCTATTCTGCCCCGCCCCGAGAGCCACTGAATTCAATAGGAAAACTACAATGATAATAACAGTATGTTATCATTGTATTTTTCCTTTTGAGCAGTGGGGCGACACTCCTCCACCATGGCGAAGGAGCCGCCACTACCTGACTAGATTTTAGGCAACCAAAAACCTTTAGGAATTTTATAGCTATATAACCACTCCCGAATCTAGCTCTATAATTCTTCTCCATTATAGCTGAGCACACTGATGCAGCCATAAGGCAAAATACAGCATTATATAAAACTGCAAAATAAATAACAAAATAAAACTTTCAAAATTGCTTATCTACAATTCCTTCTTTGTACTTATTCTGCGATTAAATAAATAAAATCACTATACACAAAGTTAAAATGTAGAGGTTATAGCTGGTGTGGTGCTTCATTTCTTTTCATTGGTGAAACTACTAGCTTACAGGTCATCTTTCTTAATGTAGCCCATTTTTCAAAAGTGTTTTCAAAGCAGTCTATTTAAAAATGGTATCAGAAGCTCTCATTTGTCGTAAAGTTTGAAAGCAGTGTCCACAGAGAAACCATAACCACGGACACAAAACCACTCCTGTTGGGCACCCAGACTACATCACCCCCTCACCACAGTCTGCTTAGGAAGGCCTTTGACAATATACTCTACAACTCCAGAACACAAGCAATAAGGCCATAATTGGCATGAAATTCTCTCTTCTCAGTCTATATATTTCTAAATTTTGTAAAGTAGTTCAGTCCAGGTTTATTGAGTGGAAACAACCATTCTAATTCAGCGGAAAATGCAATAGTCTATTAATACATTAGGGGGCAGATGTACAACCGTTTTTTGCGGTCGCAAACGGGAATTGGGCCCGTTTGTGACCGCAAAATTGGTGAGCCCCATGTACAAACCATATTTTGCGAGACACTAACCTATTAACGACTCGCAAAATATGGTTTGTGACTCGCTATTAGGAAGGGGCAAGCCAAGGGCTTCCCTTCCTAATAGCGAGTCTGACTGCAATATATGATTGTTAAGCAACCGCATTTGCGGTGCACAAAACACTACGCAGTTTACCACCCTTTTCAAAAGGGTGGTAAGCCACTACGCAAACTGGAAGGGGTCCCCAGGGATCCACATCTCAAGGTACCAAAAGGCAATTCATGCCTTAAAACATGCTCCACTCATCTGAAAAAGATCACTCAATATCTTTCAGGTTCCAATCTTCACTTTGTTATTTATTAGATTTGTTACTGCATGTAACATCATTTTTTTCTAAATTCTTCCTATAAAAACGATTTTCTCGATTTTCCCTCCACATGCTGTCTCTGGTGTTAAGACCTCATGAATGACTTCAGGCCCCTGTCTCCAGGCTATACTGAAATCACTAAAATGGCCGCCCCGCCTCTCGGGAACATCTGGGTCGAGTGCATGACCCCTTCCACCATTAATGACCCCTCCCTGCTCCCCTCCTGAATAACTGGGCAGATTGCTTGACTCCACTACCACTATTCTAGTACCCTATCTCTAAAATGGCCGCTCCCTGTTAAACAGTTCTATAGCTGAGCTGTCTCATGACCCCAGCACCTCACTCTCCTAAACACTATACACTTAGCACATGACCACCTGCCAGCATTTCCCGGATTTCTTTATTAGGAGGCTCCCGGGTATCAAGGGTTGTAAATAGCCGCCCCTGCTCCTCACTATAATAACTGGCCCGACTGCTTGGCCTCCTTCCCCAATAATTCTGATCTCTCTCTGAACTAACCGAGCCCTACTTATTTTTGTGTCAGAAGATCCCCTAATCAGGACAACTTTAGCGGACAACTGCTTTAATCCCCAAGCCCAGTCCAAAGGTGCAACCCCAGGCCATACTAGTAGACCACCCCCACCCGCAGAGCTCCCACTGAGTTCCTCCACGGTGACACCATTAAGTCATGTCCATGCGATACCTCAGTACTTGACCTAGCTAATCTGACCGTGCCTAATTTAAGGTGCACTCTCAAGACCCACCCTCTGGGAGGAGCACTCTGTGGACACCGCTCACTCCCACATCACTGCCAATCCACGTATACGAAGCTCTGTCCTCCACGTCCACCCTCACACAGTGCAGCATGGACCCCAGACTTGAAAAGCTTGGCACTAACAGCTACACAATTATCTATCTGACCAACCTCTCCAAAAATGCGACTAAAACCCTGAAACACAGACTCCTCAAAGCCAACCCAGAAACCCTTATCTCCGACCCCTACCACTGTCCAAAAAAAGGCACTATTATGAGTGACCTGATCTTCTACACGAAAAGAAGAGCTCAGTGGAGATCGACATTCCACTCCCTGCTCAGAATCACCTCGGCCAAAAAATTCCCTCACGGTCTGCGACTTGTGGCTACGAAGTCTCCCACATTCAGAGCAAATGCCACTATATCCCTCTACAACAATGGGACTCTACTAATTCATGCCACCGATCGCAACCTGGTCATCTTTGGACAGATTTGCCCTGTTTAAAAGATCTTTGGTCACTAGCGACTCCCCTATTCAATCTAGGTATGGTCTTCCCCTACCCTGTCTCATGAGGTCCCTGATCCCTCGCTAACTGCCCACATCCTGTTGACTGCCTCACCTACCCTGATCAACACACACAGTACTTTAGATCCTCCAACCCCAGGCTCCCCTAATTCACCCATCGTCCCACGACCTGTCCAAACTATTGCCAGTAATCACGGATCAGTTGTTATCCCTCGCTCCGACCACCTCTCCGACACTTCAACCACCCCCTCTCCCACTAGCCCTTGCCTACATAACTCCCACACTCGACAGCAGGCCTGCCCACTCTCCAACAGGAACACATCCAACCTCCCTTCCCTTCCCCTACCCTCCCTTCCATCGCCCACTCTCCTTGCGCGCCCGTACATCGAAGAGGGAACTCTCCATTAGCGTATTTACCCCATCCCCCCCTTCCACCTGCCCTGGTCTCCCCTCCGCCCTCCCCACTGACCAACCCTCCGCCTCCCCTCCACGTGACCCATAAGCCACACTCAGATACTGCTTCCAAGCTCAAGAAAATTACCCAGGAGCTTCTAACTCTCAAAAATGGCATCCAAAAACTCATTAAGTCCGCCGAAGAGCTAGCCCTTGACCTCCCTTCCAACATGTCCACACATGAGATCCCTCATCCTTCCCTCATCCTTCCCCCAACAGGACTTCACAGGAGATCCCTCCTCTGATCCAGCTGAAACCCCCTGACCAGAACTGGAATACCACTCCCTACCCAACGCCCCCTCTAGACCGGCCAGATCCAAAAACCCATTCTCAGAACCTGATATTCTCTCCCTCCTCCTTGAGTACACCTCTCCTCATTCGGCCATCTCAGTCCCTACTGGATCCTCACAAACAGCCCCACTAATTGCCCCTAGCTCGACATTCCCTAAACATGGTAATGCGAAACCCATCCAAAGCATCACACCCAACCCTCATAGAGCTCCAAGACTCAACGCCAATTCCATAAACACTAATAACCTCATGCAGATCCCCACTACACAGCCCGCGCTCACAGACACCCTGCACAAATCACATCTGAAATGCATGTTACTTAACTGTAGATCAGTGGTGAAACATGCCACAGACCTTGCTGATCTCATCCTTGCTCAAGATCTAGACCTCCTTATCCTCACTGAAACATGGCTTGTAGTGTAGTTCCTATTTCCCTAATAGGCTCTGCGCATTGGAATAATATAACCTATAGGTTTGACATAGGACTAAGGTCGGTATGTCCCTTTCGAGTATATTAAACTTAATTACTTGTGCCAGCTAGCTCAGAGGCCACTAGAAACTCCTTGAGAACAAGAAGGGAGTAGTTTCTGGCAACCGAAAAACATGACAACTTTTGTTTCCCTTTAGAAGCGGAACACGTCTCAGAATCGTGGAAACAATAGATAACAGTTTCACTCAGTCAATCGTGCATGCTTAGTTTCTACAGAGTTACACAGAAAGGAAAGACGGGCGTTTCAATAAAAGGGATTTATTGAACAGTCTTGTTTCTCGTGTAAGAGATATGTGCTGTTATGATCACAAGACAGTATGCAAGATAAATAATGTACAGAGTAAGCAGTAGAAATAAATAATACTGCGCTAGCATTATCTTTTAGCATATATTCACGTACATAAATAACATGAGCTAAAAATGCGAGTACTCATACGATGCGTCTCTAAGCTAGTTCTACCCCAATGTACCTAACCTAGTCTAGGTGTAGGGAAAGGTAGAAGTAGGTGGAGTATTCTCTAGTCTGGTATACTAAGAGTATGTTAAGTATAGTACACCAAGTCTAGTATGCCAAGAGTCCCTCTAGGATCTAGTCAGCTCCATACCTTGAGAATGAGAGAGGTGGGAATCTCTTGCCGGATCTGGAACTCTAACACCCCGCGAAGGGAGTCAGAATACTGGAAGCTGGATTCGTCTGCATGCAGGAATGACAGCGTCTTCTCAGTGTGTCAGGCCGGGATACGGGCTCCTCTGAAGTCGAGGTCTCCTCTAACTTGCTTGGGCGAGGGAAGGTATATTTATACCTGATAGGTGCCTCAGAATGTTAGCATTGACGTGAAGTCGGACAGAGGAAGACGTCAGGAATGAACCCTTAAGGTATAACGGTTCATACATAATAGATGAGTTCTTGGAGAAATCAATAGTCCTGTGCTAGGGGAACTCCCGAAGCTTAAGGGTCTGGTTTCTAAGAACTCGTTGTGACGTTAGGGTGGATGGATGTCGGTGACCATGCCTGTATTTGGAGTGCACAGTTCATGCTTAAATAAGGACAGGGATACTATGCCTATATAAGGACATGATTCAGGAAAACCTATATATGGACCCCTAAAGTGGAATACAACACCCAGTCCAATTTCGAATGAACGATAATACTAAATGCTAAACATTTAAATGCTAAACATAAAATTGAGTACCACATGTTGCTAAAAACATTTCTAAAAGCATTTTAAAAAAAGCTCAAAACTGTTGAAATGCAATTGGTACTGTACATTTAAAGCATCGGTTTCATTCTAAGCATATAATGGAAGTAAAATGCAACGTGAGTGAAACAGAAATATATACATATGACGAAATGGTCGATAAGTTCTCAAAATCAGAGCCATTGCATATCATAGAATTAAATGAAATGTCAGACAAGTAAGGTGACATTGTGTCCCTGGAAGTATTCAAAGAAGTCCGTTTTATAAGACTAGTTCTACTGTAAGCAGATTGTACATTTGCCATGTCTTTTCTATCGAGAAAAAATTTGTTTTAAAAGAAAAAGTTCAATTTCTGGGAATAGTTCCAAGTTTTGAAAATATGAAGGCCAAATTTCATTGTTGCCCTGGTACACTGTGAGCCGAATCAAAGTCAGTGTATGGGTCTGGCGTAAACATTAGATCATCTATTTCCGTAGCCAAAATATCATCCACCGAAGTTGGTGACATTTGGAACACCTCGTTCAGAAGGTTAATTGCACAGAGATGAGAAACATCGCCTTCAGCAGAAGAAGCAATGTTCGAGTCCGTTGTTACCTGTGTGCCTGTTGATCCATCTCGTACCTCAGCAGCAGCCGGAAGCGTCTGTGAGATCTCAATGAATACCGTCATCAGGATTGGTAGCCTCTGGGGACAACACACAGCATGGGCCGTTATCGGGTCCAGCAGAGTATCGATATCCGTTGGCATGACTGATGGGAGTGTTAGACAGGCGTCTAGCACGCATTCTTCACCGCAAAACAGGCAGCGTAGAACAGGTAAGATGCAATCTTGCCAGATTGGTCTGAATGACAGGAACCACGTTGTATTAAGTTCCCGTAGACGAGGCATGCCCAAAAGCTGTACTATTCGCTCACGGCATTTCCGTTCAAGGAGGGCTCTCTCCACATCGCTCGGAGTGATGTTGGCGAAGAGGCTTGCCATAGCGTAGTAGGAGGAATAGAAACAGAATTCCTGCAACAAGTGCTCGAATTAACGGCACACCACCAAACACCGAATGTGCGAAGTTTGGGATGATTCCGAGGACAGCCTGGAAAGGTGCTAATAGTCCGGAACAGATGGTCTTAAATACATGTACAATTCCGCTTGTATCAGACATGTTGAAGATACGTCCTATCATTTCTACGAAATGTATAGGGCAGTTTGTACGAATTAAAGCCTGTATCTCAGCCGAAGTCCTTGCAACTTGTAGATCATAGGTTTCTTTGGCCGAGGTCAAAGGCACTGATTGTTGTATAAGCATGGCTTTCATTCTGCTTAAAGTATCAAATCGTATAAAAGAGGCATTCAACGAAGGCCATAAAGGCGACTCCCTGACTGTGTCTATTGGGGCAAACAATACTTGCATACAGCAAGTGACCCTGGAGTTGACCGTTACTAGATATGGGATGCCTGGCAACATGCCACAGCAACTCTGATCATTCAACATGAGGTAACTCCCATTAGAAAGTTGGCCAAACGTTGGATTAATCACAGCAGCTGGTGTACCCTGCTGGTGGCAGGACAAATTTGCCACAGAACCATTACAAGCCCCGTGTAAAGCTATGTCCTGACAAATCAGTGAACCGCTCAATGCACTTTCACAGTGTGTACCGCTTAGAAACACTTCACGATCCCCACTCCAACATCTATAGGTGTAAGGTAAATTCCAGGATGTCTTAATGTATTCTTTACCCAACCTTTCATATTTGCCTGCTTGCATCTGTTTAAGGCAATACTGAAACTGGAAAGTAGTCACAGGTAGACTAATTTTGCCATGAATAAGCCATTCTGTAGCTGGTTTTTCTGCCACTGTGAATGGTAATTTTTCAGGTTTTTCAATGCTCAGTACTGTATACTTTGCTCCCCTTTGTGCCAGTTCGATCTGTTTATCAGTTAGATTGTATTCTGCAAATAGAGCCTTTGTGTTGATAAAACGCCAAGGCACATAGCCCGCAGGCAAAGATTGCAGCGTCCAGCTTAATAACATAATAGAACGTAACTGAGATTGGCCTTGTTGTAACATGGCTAAATCTTGTTCCAGTATGTCGATAGCAGAGGATACAATACCGTCCAATGAATAAATTCTGGAGGACAAAGTTGTTAACCCATTGTCGACCACAGAGAGAGTTTTCTCTAAGTTAATACGATCAAGTTCACGTATTCGTTCTGCGGCCTCCATCTGTGATACCTTCCATGCTTCATTATAAGCAGCATAAATGCCGGCATATATGAAACGTTTTTGACGCAGTTTTCTTGGTCCAAGCAAGAATTCCCTAAGGTCTGCGTCTTCTTTAAGTAAAGATAAGTGTTGTTTCACATCCTTAAGTGTAGATTTTTGCAGCCAATCGAGGCATAATTTTCATACACTGTATGTTGTTACTACCCCCGGATGCTGTCTTTGGACGTATCGTGGGTCTGGCCTGTGAATAGTAAACCCCTGTGTTTTATTCAGGAATCTCTCTTGACAGTTGTTTGTGTCTGTGGGCCAGATCAACCATCTTCTCCAATCAGGATTTGTTCTGTTGAGTTGTAGTATGGTGTCAACTGTAACCGCTGCCTGTGTATTATTATCACTAGCAGGTGTTGGTACAGAAGGTGTTTTCATGTCTTTAATCTTGGCTAACCCAAGGCAAGACGTTTGTTGCACAGTGTCATTCAAAAACATTATTTGTTGAGGGACGATACAGGCTCTAAATAAAGCTTCCATCCCTGTACTTGCCAATCTTTAGTACCCCAGACAGATTTTGTGTCTATTGTCTCTTTCCACAAGTCGAAACCATGTCTAGACAGTTGGGCAATAAATGCTGCAGAGTAAATCTGTTTTGTATTTGTTAACATAATTTTCAGTCCTATTTTGTTTACATTTTTATAGTAAAATGTTTCTGGATCAGATGTATTGTATCCTGAAAAATATGGAAACTTTTTAGCAAATGTTTTTGAACTACCTTTTGGTGGTGTAGGACAATGCTCCCATTGGTTAAACATAAACACATTTCTAGGTGTTGCAGATTTATGCAAGAAATGATGACCATAGTGGTTATAGCAATACAGCTGTTCATAGTCTGATGAACCCTCTAAATATTCATTATTAGAAAATGCAGCAGATTTTTCTAGGTCAAACATCATATTATTTACAGTTTCAAAGTCCCAATCATCAGAATAGGTACTGGATGAAACAAAATCACTTAGTGAGATCTTAAATAAATGTGGAATGTTCAAATGTTCCGTCGGGCCAAAAATATCGAAATCTGTTTTGTCCCACACTATACCATCCTGTATAGGAACGGCTGTGATGTTCACTGCAGACAAGTCTCTTGTTTCACGATGGGATGATTTATGTGGTTTTAAAAGTAAGTTCACTTCTTTTCTTTCAGTGTCCAAATGGATGTATCTGCCATTTATAAGCACGCTCATAGTCATAACCAAAGCTAGCCAAAGCAGGAAGAAAAATATTCCAGAAATAACTCAAAGTTCAATCCATGGTGAAACCAGATAAGTCTTTTTAAAAAAATGTAAAAAGTCTTGTACTTGCTGTTTAAAAGTTTTTGATGCTGGCGACGTCTCGGGCTCACTCAGATCCTGAGAAAACGTGTCAAAGTTAATGAAATAGCCAGAAGCAGTTCTGTCAATTGTTGGAATTGCATCAGCATTTGTAGAAATCGCTGGAACCAGTTGATCACTTGTTACATTGGTGTAGACAGGTGTATTTGGACGAACTGTTACTTGTGTTTCAAGAGGGATGAGTTCCATAGCATTGTTGCTCAGTCCTTCATCTGTAACTGCTGAATTCTCGATGGTTATCAGTCTTTCAGTCTGAACCTCTTGGATAGTAGCGAGAGGAGTGTGTCTGCTACTAGGTCGGAGTCCACGAGGCCTACTATTTAGTATTGACCACATACTGTGGTTTGATGAGGTCGATGGACACAAATATTTTCTCCTTTTTTCCAGCAAGGGGCGGCAGAAGTACTGTTCTTGTTCCGTGTATGGCTAGGACAGATACTGGTTGTCTGTAAGAAGGTCCAAATTCCTTCTTGTCCGCAATTTTTTCTCTGACTAGATCCCCAACTTTTGGAATCCAGATAGGCCTTGCTGGGACCGCCGGTTTTTCCCCAGTGGTGGTCGGCTGCAGGAACACGTTGCTTTGTTTCGATCTTAGTTCATTTAGATCCTGTAAAACAGCCAAACGATCTTTGATATCAGAGGGTTTATTTTCCACCACTGTGACACTGCATTCTAGATCTGGCACCCACATTCTTATCCCAAATAGGACCTCATATGGAGTGACCCCCCCTAGAGAACTTCTTGGCAAATTGTTTAATGAGCGTTGGACCCCATAAAGATGTTTGACCCACCCATCACCCGAACCTAATACCCTAGCTGTTATAGACTGCTTTATGTCCCGGTTTTTCCTTTCCACAACAGAATTTCCCTCAGGATGAAATGGAGAGGAGTATCGCAATGCAACGCCCAGATTGGCCATGGCTTCTTTGTAAGCTCGAGAGCTAAACGCAGGGCCCTGGTCAGAATGTAGCGTGCCTATTGCGTATGTGCCGATAAAGACTCGCAAATCTTTTATAACAGTTCGAGCGTCAGCCGAGCGCTGAGGCCATATCCATAGGAACCTTGACTTAGTATTTGTGGGATTGCATTTGTCCATAAGGACGCCTGCGCGTAGATAGTCTAATGCTGTCTAATAGTGGTGTCTGTCCCTGGCAGGCTACTTCGTAGCATGGTGTCTGGTGGCGTTCTGCATCTCGCTGTACCTTACAGTCTATGCAGTCATTGATGAAGATGTGAATCTGTGTATTCATTCCAAGCCACCAGTACATCTCTTTTAATGTTAATATTGTTTTAGAGATCCCTTGATGTGACAGACCCTCCCCCAGATGTGTTTCATAAATCAAAGCTGCTCTACGTTCCATGTTTGGAATTATCCTATCCCCCACTCCAGGGATTCGAGCAAAAGGAACGTTGTTCGCATCAATTACATAAGAGTACTTGAGTGGAAACTTTTTTGGTAACGCTGCACCACTGCCTTTGCTCGTAGCATTGACAGCCAACATTATCTCACTGTCTATTTTCCTTTTTGAATGAGTGATCGCAGCTACGGAAGCCGTCTGAACAGCCCCCTTTACGGCTTCGTCAGCCAATGAATTCCCTGCAACGTGAACGCCATCACGTTGATGACTCAGTGTATGGATCACGTGAGCCTTTGGTAGTTCGCTTTTTAACTGAACTACTTGTTCCCAAAGCGTTTTATGCTTTATTGTGCCACCTTTTGCATCTTTGAACCCGTTTTCAAGCCAAGTTTGCATATATTCATTATACGACTGCCCACAGTAGAAAGAATCGCACACTATGAGTGTGGGGAATTCTCGATCTGTACTTTCAAGTGCCAGTTTCAATGCTTGTAGTTCAGCTCGCTAAGCTGTACAATCTCCTAGAGATTGAGTTTTAGTGACCATAGGTCTGAAGTTACCATCGCGCATGCGAACTTTAACGATTGCGCACGCTGCACTGTAAGCTTGCTTACTCCCTGTTGCGGGTTGTGCGGATCCGTCAGTGTAAATTATGAATTCATACTGATCGAGAGGCAGAATCTCAGTGGGCAGAGGACATTCATGTTCATATTGCAGGAACGCTTGTGTTTTTAAATCAGGATCAAAAACATATTCAACATCTGTTGCAGCAAGAGAATTAACCCATAGTATCCATCTTGGATGTAATGCTTTAGCATTTGGAATGCTCGCCTTAGTTACCGCCTCTAAGGCCGGAACTGGGGTTACGACAATAATGCGTTTCCCTTGGGCTAGAGCTCTTTCTTTTGCTACAGCGGTTTGAACTGCTGTCAGTATTTTTTCAGTTGAAGTGAAGCGCATTTCTGCTTGTGTATACAAATGTGATTTGTATGCAATTGGTACCTTTTCACCCTCGTTAAATGTTAAGTAGGTGAATCCGCATTGACCCGAAATTATTCGGATCACTAAATTGCGTTGACTTACGCGTGTTTGTAAGTGATTTGTTGCTAAGATGTTAGCTTGGAGTGAACGCAAGATTTCTGTGTGTTCCTGTGTCCAATTTTTGATTGAAAAATCAGATTTGATTAATGCGTAGAGAGGTTTAACCCTTTCTGCGTAATTTAGAATGTAAATTCTTCCAGAATTTAGGAAACCCAGGATGGATTGTAAATTTTTCAGCGTCTTTGGAGGTTGGAGCAGCGCACACCTTTCTAAAAAGTTGGCTGCCAAGCTCTTGCCTTCACTTGAAAGCTCATATCCTAAAAGAGGACATTGAGATGGGAAATTCTGGACTTTTTGAAGTTGAATTTGTAGCCCTCAGAGGCGAAGCCCAATATAATGGTACTCACCCTGTTCAAGTGTTTGTCCAGGTCATCGTCTGTCAGATAGATGTCATCGACATATGACAATGCCGCATTATCATAAATTTGTAGTAACTCCGTTACTCTCGCTGAGAATAACCCCGGGCTGTTCTTGAACCCTTGTGGGAGTCGACAAAATTGACGCTGGGTCCCCATTATTGAGAAAGCTGTTAAGTACCTGCTTCCAGGTGCTATGTTTTGACAAAAGAAATCCTTTGAGATATCCAATGTGGTTTTATATTTTTTACGCACAATGTTATTCATTAATGCTGTATTATGTGCATTTTGCACTGCAAATGTTTTTGAACAAGTGTTTAAGTGTCTGTAATCCAAAACTAGACGATAGGTGTTGTCTGGTTTGGAGACAGGAAACAAAGGATTGTTCATTGAAGAGGTGCATGTTTCAATCACCCTTGGTATTCAAGTTGATCTAAGATCTCCCTGACCTGTTTTTTAGCTTCTTGCTTTATTGGATACTGCCTTTGTGCAGTAGGTTCATTTTTAGATGTATTTTATGGTGAGGTGAGTCCTCATCCCATCCTACATGATTTTTGTATAATGCTGGGGCCTGGGCAACTGCCCATTTCCTGGCATAAGTATATTTTGGATGAATTGGAATATGGTTGGAGAAGGCAGGCATAATAATGTCCTCACCATGTGGGCAGTCCCTGACAAATTGTGATGGCCAGTTTTTTTCTGCTAGAAGTATATCATAACCCCTTGAAAGTTTCTCCCAAAAGAGTGCTTTCACCTGTCTAGGTATGTCTCCCTCCATCCGGAGTGTTATTTCATATAACTTTTGTGGAGTACTAACCCTGGTGTCTACAGTCTCAACTGTGATGTACTCATTCAAGTCCACTACCTCCAGAAGTTCCTTCAGGTTCTGGCGAGCTATTGTGACTTCTGCTGCACTGTCCAGCATTGTCTGAGCCCATTCTCCATTCTTGAGTTGTGTTCTCAGTATCATCGGCATGTCTGACCTTCAGACCTGCTACCTTCTTTTTTGAGAATTGAGGTTTTGATTTATTTTTCGGAACGTGTTTGTCGCCTTTCAATTTCACGCGTTCTTCTCTATGTTGTGACCGTCCTCTTCTTTCCGATGTCTGTGATGAGATCTGAAAGGTACGAGAGGAACGTGTATCAGTATCTTGATACCTGTCAGGCTTTTTCAAATTATCCCTATTCCTGAGGTTATACCTCCTTTCAGAGGGCTCCTTTTGAGGAGACCTACCTCGGGATTGAGAACGTTTCTCGTTTGAATTTTGTTTATTAGTTTCCCTCTTCTTTTTAGAAGATGTAGGAGTTTGTTTAATAGAGTCCTTCTCAGGACTTTCAGATAGTTTTGGCTTCAATGGTCTTCCACCCAAAATATCTCTGCCTAATTCTGCATAAGATTGTTCTATTATTCTGGGTAGTTCAGTTTGATGTTCTGTAACATCGAATTCCTTTAATCGTTGGCGGATCGCCACTGCTTCTACCTCCCCTTTAATATTAGATAATATTATTGTTGAGACCTGGTCGAAATTTTTCAGTAATTTCATACCTAAATTCAGAGCAGGCTCTGCCCCGTATTCGTTTTGAATTTGTTTCAGGACATCAGGTATTACTGCAATTGACGGAATACCATGTGTTTTAGTATAGATGGCAGCAAAGACTGAGCCCCAAGTGGTGCAGTCTTCCAGTTGTGGTGTGATCCCCATTGGTAAACAGATTGTTAGGATTCTGTGTTTCTCATAAGGGCTAGTATTTGGAAATACTGCTTCAATTTGAGTAATTTTTTGAGCTATCCAGAATGGTATTTGCTCACGTTTTGTGGGCATTTTACCCATGACTGCGTATAGAGTCTGTGGTGTAATTTTTAGTGTATTCCCTTGTTGAGGAGTTTGATTTGGAATGGTTAATGGTGGTTGGACTGTGAAAGTCCGCATGATATATTGGACCAATTGTCTGTAAATTTTTATTAACTCTGTAAGTTGAGTAAGTAGTTCCTCGTCTGACATTATTTCGATGTCAGGATGAGAAGTGTAGCTCGACTAGAATCGGCCATGTTGCTCCTGGTCTACCTAGTGGACCAAGCCTGGTAATGTTTTTGTGATGTTTTAGGGCGCCTTTAAACCAGAGCTGATGCTCCTGGTATGTTAGTGGAATTTCAATATCCTCGAAAGGAATATATTCCTCTGGTGGTTCATCTTCTTTATAGAAGTGAAACATTCTTGTAACTGGATTTGATTCTGGGAATATTACCCATGAATAGAATACCTCTGTCTGAAAGGATTCGTGTGCCTCTATCACGAAAACTGCTCAACCGCTTCTTGGTGGTAGGCCATGTTTTATAAGTTTTAGAGTGATGGCTCTTCTTAAGTTTGGATTGATGTCTATAACACCCTCCTCAGGTTCATTTAAACCTGTAAAGTTAAAAACTGTTGCTATGGCTGGGTCAGCCGCATCTCCACCGGTTTTGGTGGCATTGTCCCATGTGGACATTTGTTTTTTAAAAAATGTAGAACAAGTTTCAAGGAAACAAAAGATAAGGTGCACAATATTTTGGAACACTGTATCCTTCAACGTTGAGCAAACCAAACAACTAATATATAGGGTGCTTCCCTATTTAGCTTTGGCGGATATTTAACCCTACCCACTCCAGACGTCTTATGGAGTATGTGAGTAGGGGTCTCTGAGAAAAGCACGACTGAGTAACTCAGTATCTAGCGTTAAATTACTGCCTTACCAAACGTTGGGCTCCATGTAGTGTAGTTCCTATTTCCCTAATAAGCTCTGCGCATTGGAATAATATAACCTATAGGTTTGACATAGGACTAAGGTCGGTATGTCCCTATCGAGTATATTAAACTTAATTACTTGTGCCAGCTAGCTCAGAGGCCACTAGAAACTCCTTGAGAACAAGAAGGGAGTCGTTTCTGGCAACCGAAAAACATGACAACTTTTGTTTCCCTTTAGAAGCGGAACACATCTCAGAATCGTGGAAACAATAGATAACAGTTTCACTCAGTCAATCGTGCATGCTTAGTTTCTACAGAGTTACACAGAAAGGAAAGACGGGCGTTTCAATAAAAAGGGTTTTATTGAACAGTCTTGTTTCTCGTGTAAGAGATGTGTGCTGTTATGATCACAAGACAGTATGCAAGATAAATAATGTACAGAGTAAGCAGTAGAAATAAATAATACTGCGCTAGCATTATCTTTTAGCATATATTCACGTACATAAATAACATGAGCTAAAAATGCGAGTACTCATACGATGTGTCTCTAAGCTAGTCCTACCCCAATGTACCTAACCTAGTCTAGGTGTAGGGAAAGGTAGAAGTAGGTGGAGTATTCTCTAGTCTGGTATACTAAGAGTATGTTAAGTATAGTACGCCAAGTCTAGTATGCCAAGAGTCCCTCTAGGATCTAGTCAGCTCCATACCTTGAGAATGAGAGAGGTGGGAATCTCTTGCCAGATCTGGAACTCTAACACCCCGCGAAGGGAGTCAGAACACTGGAAGCTGGATTCGTCTGCGTGCAGGAATGACAGCGTCTTCTCAGTGCGTCAGGCCGGGATACGGGCTCCTCTGAAGTCGAGGTCTCCTCTAACTTGCTTGGGCGAGGGAAGGTATATTTATACCTGATAGGTGCCTCAGAATGTTAGCATTGACGTGAAGTCGGACAGAGGAAGACGTCAGGAATGAACCGTTAAGGTATAACGGTTCTTACATAATAGATGAGTTCTTGGAGAAATCAATAGTCCTGTGCTAGGGGAACTCCCGAAGCTTAAGGGTCTGGTTTCTAAGAACTCGTTGTGACGTTAGGGTGGACGGATGTCGGTGACCATGCCTGTATTTGGAGTGCACGGTTAATGCCTAAATAAGGACAGGGATTCTATGCCTATATAAGGACATGATTCAGGAAAACCTATATATGGACCCCTAAAGCGGAATACAACAGGCTCAACGACTCCTCTGGCCTCATCCTTGACTTATTAGTCCCTCCCAGTCACAACATTATCAGACTCGACCGAGTTAAGAAAACGGGAGGGGGTTTAGCCTGTATCTTCCGCAACTCTCTCACAGCAAAACAGTCCCCCTCAGCCAATCTTTCATCCTGTGAATACCTATGCATCGATATTACTAGCACACACAGACTCTTTTGCAGCCTTCACATCTTCTACCACCCCCCAGGTGATAACCTACCTCTAATTGAACAAACTATGGAAACCATCTCCTCCAACCTGGGCTGACACTGCCCTCAGATCTTCCTTGGGGACTTCAATCTCCACTGGAATGACCCTCATGATCAGGTGGTTACAACCCTCAAAAACTTCCTAACCGACCTCTCTCTGACCCAATTCTGTGACAGTCCCACACACAACTTAGGCTCGACACTGGATCTAATCATCTCCAACCCCAACTCCATCCATCTCAAATCCATTCTCCCTTGTGACTGGTCTGACCACCACTATATCAACTTCCTGATTCTTGAAAGTTGGAACCACAAAAGCGCACAACCACTAAAACTCAAGCACTGGAAAAGATCTCTCCATAACACAAGCGTTAATGAGCTCATAGAGCGCTGCAATTCTTCCCTTTCACCGCCTGAAAACATGTACGACGTTCACGATCTCACTGAACACTATAACAACGCCATGCTTTCTGCCATGAATGCCACAGCCCCCCTTCAACTAAAAAGAATTCCCATAAAAGACTCCAAACCCTGGTTCAATGACAGACTAAATGCGGACAGACGCAGCCTAAGACTAGCGGAACGCACCTGGAGATCCACTCCCTCCTCGGATCTTCTAAAAACACTAAGATTCAAAAGAAGTAGTTATAACAAACTCATTAGATCAGAGAAAGCCAACTTCTTCAAATACCAACTGGACAAAGCCAAAAATCGCCTGAAACGTCTTTTTGAGCTGATTAAATCTCAATCCAACAACACCTCTACCCAATCTCAGCACCTCTCTCGCCCACAACCAAACTGCGATGCGGTTGCTGAATTCTTCCTCTATAAGACGAACAAAATCGAAGCAGATCCAAGGTCTGCTGCCCTCAATCTTTCGCCCTCTCTTGACTCCTCTGTCTCCACACCCCAGACCTCGCCTCATTGTCTCTCCCTCAAAAACAATGCTTCATGGAGTCAATTCACTCCCCTCAATGACATTACCATCCTCAATATTCTCTCGACACTTAAACCCTCAAATCACTTCAATGACCCCCTCCCCCCAACTTCTTTAAAGAAATGATAGGATCACTAACACCGCTCTGGTCCAAGATCATCAACGCCTCACTTCTTCAAGGTGAGATCCTGGACTGCCTGAAGGCTGGCCTAGTGCTCCCTATTCTCAAAAACCCTCGGCTGACCCTGTCGATCTGAACAACTACCGGCCAATCACAAACATACCCACCCTGGCAAAACTGCTGGAGAAATGTGTTCATGAACAACTACGCAAACACATTGAGAAATTCCAGCTTCTCGACCTATTCCAATCGGCTTCCGCACTGGCCAAGGCACTGAAACGGCCATCACTCACATAGTGGATGACGCTCTCACTTTACTTGACCAAAATGAAGCTTGTCTTTTAATTCTGCTCGATCTCTCATCTGCATTCGACACTGTCAAACATGACAATCTACTCTACCTTTTGGAACACAGGATGGGGCTCTCTGGCACGATCCTTAAATGGTTTTCCTCTTTCCTCAACAACAGAACACAAAGAGTCAAATCCAACCAGTCTCTATCCACCCTAGTCCTTGCACACTGGGTGTCCCCCAAGGATCCTCACTCTCCCCCACACTCTTTAACCTCTTCCTGGAAACATTGACTGTAATTCTTAAAGCCTCCAACATCCAATATCACATGTATGCGGACAACACCCAACTCTACATGAAAATCTCCTCCCCCGACGACATCAAATCTCTCAACGGAACCCTTCTCAAAACCCTAAACTGGCTAGCCTCCGACCATCTCAAATTAAACGCCCTCAAAACCGAATTCATCCTCATTGCACCCGCTAGGCAATCCACCACTGTTGTGAAATATCTCTGTAACCTCACCACCCTCAACTGCACACCACACATCATTGACTCCACTAAATCATTGGGAGTTGTGCTAGACAAGAACCTAAACATGCAAGACCACATCAGATCATCGACCAAAGGAGCGAACTTCCAACTTTGCATCCTTAGAAAACTCAAACCCTACCTTCCCCATGGCGACTTTAAATCGGCGGTGCAAGCACTTGTCATCTCTAGACTAGAATACGGCAGTGCTACTCTATGCGGACTGCTGAAACTCAGTTTAGCCCCCATCAGAGCATCTCTAAATGCTGCTACTAAACTCATCACGGCTTCTAAGAAGACCAACCACATTTCGCCTGACCTGAATTCGCTCAATTGGCTTCCCTTTGAGGCAAGGATCCAACTAAAGATCGCTTGCATGACCCATAGAGCACTACACTTCAACACCCCACTCTACCTGACAAACAAGCTGGAACTATCCGGGGGCTCCAGGTCCACAAGGAGCACCGGCACACTGCTGCTCAAGCCAAAGAAATTTAATAAGCTTAAAACCTACAAGCGTTCATTCTCTGGCGTCGCCCCGAGAATCTGGAACTCCCTTCCAGTGGAAACAAGACTGATTCCCTCTACACTTGCCCTCAAAAGGGAAGTTAAAGCTCTACTAATGAACAATGCCTTGAACTAGATGCTTTGCTCCTCCTGCCTCAAGCTTACTGTACACATATCACTTGTTGCGACCCTTTGTCGCCGGCCATATTATCTGGTTTGCTCTTGTTGTATATTGCCCTACTTTTCGTTCTCACCCAACCTGCTTCCTATGTCTGCCTTAATTTTATCCTGCTCCTTTTGTATTTTGTCCCACTGTTTCCTTGATTTCTCTCCACTAGCTGTTTTCCTATGTCTGCCTCAACCGTATGTAAAGCGCTCTGATACCCAACTGGGTCATGTTCGCGCTATACAAAACTCTAAATAAATAAAAAACGTTTTAAAGATTAATCTTCAATGTTCTAATGTTATATGGCTTCATGTATTTTGGGAAAATATCTTCACTTTAAGGGACAAGATCCTCAGAATATATAAACGTATATGGCAATAGACATAAAAATAAACATTTTTCAAAGCTGATTCAGAATCAGTCAAACAATGCAGTTATATGTAGTAATCTCAGTACAGATGAAACCTGTGCATATTCAAAGTCTACCTCATATAAAATCATAGAGGAAAGAGCCTCAGTGAGCACCTTCCATCAATTGTATAACCTTCTCTTCAAGTTTTAAATAAGTTGCCATTCCCCACCTTCTATAGCAATGAGTTTTTCACTATAACAATTCACAATTTTCTCATAAAAGTCGCTGAAAATGTTTACAGTGCCCGTATCATGACCTCATAAAACATGTAAAGTGTTGATATTTCTTCAATGCTCATTAATGCCTCAATTCAGTTTGTTTCACCTCATTCTAATCACTGTTACAAATGCTTCTTCTTTGAGACTATTTTAAAACTTCCAATACTTGGAAACAAATTTGGTTTATTTAAAGCTCTTTTTTATAAAATGTCTAGCGATCTGTAGTTTTCTGTCCATATAAGGAACTCATTCTAATTCCATTTTGTTTTTTTTTCTTGTCTTTCAGTGACCTCAAAGTAAAATAGGCTTCACAGGCATCGTATAATATATGCTCAGTGTATTTTATTAGACATACAAAAGTCTTTCAGTTTCATTTTGCTGTCTCGATATAAATAATAATAAAGTGCCCTTTCAATACATAAAACAATTTGAGAAGCATCAACCACAATCCATTTCTGTTTTTCTGTGAAAGTTTGTTCTTTTCCATTGTCATCACAGGAGATTATATAAAAATCGCACCCACATTTTGACTTCTGTGGCAGGTCTTTAACTTCTGTATTATCACCTTGTTGTATGAATTTTCTTTTTTTTATTTAGGATGATTGTTTTGAATATTTTGTAATATATAAAACTCGAAAACCGGGTAGCCTCTGATGGAGAGTTCACATTGATACTCTTTCTGTCTTTTGAACTCTCTCTATTATTTCTATTCAAGATCTGATTGTTATGAAATAAAGCGTTTAATGCATAATTTTACTCTATGTTCAATCCGTGAGATTGTATGGAAAGTGTAGGTAGAGGAAGATTATTAAATAATAATGTTCATTTATCCAAGTAAGTGAGACACACAGAAACATGATTAGTTCCTTCTCAAAGAGTAGTTCTAATTCTGAATTAGAGTGTGCTTACATATTCAGTATTCAAGATCCCCAAAAATATGTGTTGGCATATTTCAAGCCGGTGTGATATTAAGGTTCTGAAAAAAATGGAAAAATTAATTTATATTATGTATCATTACATTCTTATAACAGTATTTTTTTTCAGTTTAATCCTTTACTTCATTTTAACGATGAACAGAAATATTAGTGTTTTAGAATTTCTTATGGATGCTTTAAATAAGGAGCACTATCATAAAGTCTGTAGGTTTAACGAAAGTGAATATTGTAACACTACTAATACGAAATCAGCACATCCATAACGACACTTAAAGGTACCAAGATGCCAACTATTAACAGACACTTCAAAAATGTTAATTACATGTTCATTTTCAAAAGCTAATGATGGTTTTCGGCCATGCTTAACAACCATCACATAGCTCAAGTCCATGGTTTATCTCTGTGTTCATCATCTTCACAATTACTTCTGTTCCCTGCCATTTCAGATCTGGATAGTCGCACTAAACCGAGAGCCATTTTTCAGCCGTATACAATCACTGTCTCAAGATGCCAGAAATAATGTGATTGAGGCATTAAATTTAGCCAAATAGGGTTTACAATTACTTCAAGATTGAGACAATACAGTGTTCATGACATTTAGGAAGGCTTCAGCAATACATCTTTATTTACTTTGAAACCATATGTACAAAAGGGGTGTTCCACAAATCAATGCATGTATCTGCTGTTCACCATAAATCCCCATACATTGGAATCACTCAATTTAGCGGAATTATGATGATCACAAACATTCATGTAGGCAAAATGTCTATAACAAGTCTATATTTAGATTGAAAAGGTGTGTTTCTTTACCGCGGCCGAAATTCCGGTGCGGCGGCTTTGAAGAGTGGGCGGGGCCGCGTCGGCCAACGGACGTGCGCAGCACTACGGAGGTAGTGCTCGCGACGGTCGTTGGCCGACAGAAGCAGCGAACGGGTTAAGTGAGGAGCATCACATGTTGTTGCTGGTTTCTGTTTACAATACTTTGCTACTATGGTTGATGATTGCATACATTCAAGAGCTAAAACAATAACAGCATTTAGGAATTTTTCTCACCCACGTCAAGCATCAAAAGCATCCATGCTCATATTGGAAGCTCCATCCTGCGCTTCGGAGAGAGCAAAAATGTTCACCAAACGGAAAGCAGATTTCTGTTATTTAATTTTGCCAATGTTCTCAATCCTCTTAAGGATATATGCATAACATGTGCTTTGGTCACTGACATTCAGGCTTCTATGTACAACTAGGCTGCGCAAAGATGCACCAAACAGACATCAGGGGCACAACGAAGCAAGGTATTGTTTGCTTACCAAATGTGATGCACCTTTACTAACCACTTTTTGGGTATATATATTTTAATTTTTTTTAATAAAGAAAATCGGTTCCGGGGTTCCATCCAAAAACAGTATTTTTGGAGTCGCCCCCAACAAAGAATGTTGCATATGAGTTGGGAAAGGCAAAATAATTGTTAATACTCTAATAAAGACCTTTTAATTGGAAACCTCAGCTGAATTGTGGCTTTTGCGTCACTGCAATAGAAAGGGCCCTTTTTTGGATCAATAAAACCCTTGACGTATCTACACCCAATTTTTGTAAAAAAGAAAGAAAGAGCCTGCTTCTGTTTACAGCTGCAGTTGTTTTTTTTGTCCTCATATATGCGATTATTGAGGTATGAGTGGACAAAATCCCCATCGTTTGTGGGATTTCTGGTTGGGGATTTTACTCACTTTTCCGATGAGGGGATTGCCCTCCTTTCCCATTGTGAGATCATGTCTTAAGACCTCCAAATTCTTTGAGGTAATCGATCACGGAGCCCCCATGATGATCCTCCTGAATTCGTTTTTATCGCGTGAAAATTAATCATTGGACATCCCTCCCTACCCTACCTTATGTTCTTATCCCATAAATCCCAAAATCTGGTCCTATTACTCTTCCCTCTAGACTTATCCAATTTTCTAAACTTCTCTACAGAAAACCGCCATTCAATTACACTTGGAGAAATTGCAAGTATCCATTTTACGCAAATCTCTCTTCTAGCCAGTAAAACTAACATAAATAATAATTGTTTTTGGTTGTTATTTAACACAGGAAGGGAAACATTACTTTCTGTCAATCCAAAAATAATAGTAAATGTGCTTACCTCAATATTTGTCTCTAAAACTTTATCAATAATCTTACCCACATCTTCCCAGAATTTAGCCAGGTGAGGACAACGGTGAAACATGTGGATGTCGTTCGCTTTTGGTTCCCCACATTTTGGGCATTTTTTCACCACTTGCCTGTTCATTTTAGTTAGCTTTTCTGGTGACCAGTATGACCTGTGTAGGGTAAAAAGATGATTTTTCCTAAGAGGTGCAGATACTATAATTTGCCATAAAAAAGTGCAGGATACTTGCCATTGATGTTGCAAGTCTTGAACCGGAAAAGTCTTTCTCCATAGGTCATCTGGAAGGGAGAATTCTTCATCTCCTGCTCGTATCAGGTACCAATACCATTTTGTTACTTTTTTTCTGGCTGGGTCACATTGTATTTCATTTTCCAACTCTACTGTGTTTCCCAAAGTTTTTTCCTGGTCCTTAGCCCAGCTTGCCAGCTGATAATATTTGAACCTGGACAGTTTTCCCTCTGTTCCTACTAACAGGGAGTCCCAACTTTTCAGAGCTCCTGCTTCGAGTAATTGTCCCCATTTTGTTATTCCTGCCTCCTTCAATGGCCCTGCTAGGGAGTCTTTCAAGCATTCAGGAGTTCCAGGTGACTTCCAAATAGGTGCTAGGCAACTGTAATAAGGAATCTTCCAAGTCCTTCTCACTTCATACCACAGCTTGCATGCTGCACCCAATACTTTTAACTTAATCTTTTTGAAGTATTTTGGGTGACCAAATTTATAAAGGCAATAGTCCTCCTCAGTCACAGCTTTCCAATATGTAGAATAAGAAGAGTGAGCTCTAAGAAGAATTCTAATATTTTTAAAATGAAACGCTCTATAATAAAAAAGAAAGTCGGGAGTTACTATACCGCCTGATTTTTCCTTCTGCGTAACTTTTTCCACGCTATTCTCACGCCTTTCGAGGCCCATATAAATCCATTAATTTCCCCTTGAATCTTTTTGATCCATTGAGTCTTAAATTCCAGTGGTATGGCATTAAAGATAAAAGTAAATTTGGGCAAGACGGACATTTTTACAATATTCGACCTCCCCATGAACGAGAGAGATAAACCGCTCCAAGATCTTAACAGCTTTCTCGTTTCCTTCACCTTTGAGTCGAAATTTACTCGAGGGATCTCATCAATATTTTTTTAAATCTCTACCCCCAAGTATCTCATTCTGTTCTTTGCTCCCGCTATTGGTGACTGGGAACACCATTGCATTATTTCTGTTTTCCCATGGTTGACCTGGTAACCCGAGATCTGATCAAAATCATTTAACAACTTTGTAATGATGGGAAGAGACATGTTTTAATCATTTGTAAACACCATTAGGTCTTCAGCATATAAAGCCACTTTCTTAACCCATCCTTTGAACTTAAAAGGGATGATTTCTTGAGATCTTCAGTATTACATTGGCCAGGGGCTCTATATATAAGTTAAATAAGTGAGGAGAAAGGGGGCAGCCCTGTTTTGTACCTCTTTTAATTTGAATTTCTTTTGATAGATTTCCATTAATGAGAATTTTAGCTACCGGGGCTGCATATATATTCATTATCGCTTTTATAAATTTCTCACCTAGAACATAATGCGATATTGCTCTGCGCAAAAATACCCAATTGACCCGGTCAAAAGCTTTTGCGGCGTCAAAAGTGAGGACCGTAAGTGGGATATTTTCTTGGATGGCTATATCAATGGCTCCAATTAGTTGGTGAGTGAGGTCGTGCATTTGTCTCCCCTTAATAAAGCCTTTTTGATCATTGTGTATTAGTTTACCTGTTCTATTCCCTAGTCTTGTTGCCAAAATCTGAGTGTAAATTTTGTAGTCGTTGTTTAAGAGAGAAATGGGTCTGTAAGACTCACACTTCAAAGGGTTTTTACCTGGTTTTAATATCAAGCTAATAGTGGCGTCATTCCAAGATTTTGGGAGCGCTAAACCTGAACTAAAAATATCATTAAAAAGATCCACCAATCTAGGAGCCAGTGTTTCTTTTAAAACCATGTACAGCTCATTTGGAAGAGAATCTGGGCCAGCCGCCTTCCCTCTTTTCATCCTTCTTAAAGCTCCCAACACTTCCCCGACAGTAATTTCTGTATTTAATCTATCACGTAACTCAGCCTCTAGCTTTGGAATCGTTGATTCTCTAAGATACGAGTCCACTAGGTTACTGGGGACCACCAAATCTTCTTCATATAGGGATTGAAAAAAGTCTGTGAAGGCTTTCTCTATCCCTTGTCTGTCCACGACCTGGCTACACATGGGATCTCCTTGAATTGCCACGATTTTATTCCTATTAGTGTCGGTCCGTATCTTCCAAGCAAGAAGCTTCCCGCTACCTTCCCCGTACTCGTAATTTGACAGCCTGCTGGCTTCCCACCTTTTCCTTACCCTTTCTTCCAAAAAGTTTGACAGATCACACTTCTTCTTAACAATTCTTTCCCTTATTCTCTCTTTTTCTGCCTTAGAGGTCGCCACTTCCAAATTTCTGTGTTGGTCTAGAATGTCTGACTCTAATTGATTAATATTGTGTCTAGTCTCCTTGTTTCTTATAACTGCCAGACCAATCAAAGTGCCCCTAATCACCGCTTTATAGGCATCCCATACTATCTGTGTAGGTGTTCCTTTGTTAGAGTTGTTCTGAAAATAATCTTCCGTTACAAATTTTAATTTGTCGATAACCTGTTCCTCTAAGAGAAGAGTACGGTCTACCGTCACCCTGGGAAAAGTCCTGATTTATCTCTATGTAGACTAGGGAATTATCAGATAAATGGGCTGGTACATGTTCAAATTTTATTGCGCTGTTACTTAACATTTTATCTATCAAGAAAAAATCAATTCTTGACGCATGTCCATACTTTTATAAGTGTATTTGTTAGTCTGATCACCCTTATCCTTCCAAACATCCACCAGACCCAGATCTTCCCTGAATCTGCTCAGCCATTCCCTCATTTTAGGAATATTTAAAGCTTTCCCTGGGGGATACCTGTCACTTTTAGGATCTAATAGCAAATTAAAATCTCCTCCCAAGATAATTGGAACCGATATATTAATTAGTTGGGTATACATTGATTGGAGCGGCGCTGGGTCATCTGTGTTTGGTCCATAATAGCTAGCGATTACGTATTGGTTGCTCTCTGATTTGATTTGTGCCACTGCCCATCTCCCCTTCGCGTCAACATATTCATCTGATATTGTTATTTTTGATGTTTTTTTAAAGATTATGGCCACTCCCTTAATGCAACAGGATTGATTTGTACATACATAACTCTCCACCCATTTTTGATGTTTTATAATTTCGATCCACTCAGATTTTAAAAGATGTGTTTCCTGTAAAATTATAACATCGCTTTTTACTAATTTCAAGTATTCAAAGATTTTCTGGCGTCTTCTCCTCACTCTAAGCCCGTTTACATTCCAAGATATAATCTTTATTTTATTTCTGCCCAAAGGTTCAGTCATCTAGTCTTATTCTCTCTCCCTCATCCACCTTCCAGAGCTTGCTCATCCTACTGGGATCTTGACTACTTTTATATTTTGCATATCGGACAATTTTTTTATATTTTTTCCCTAATGCTTCCCACCCAAAAAAGAAGAAAACTGTGCCCTTAGAAAATAAGCAAACACCCCCCCTGACACCCCACTCCCTCCCCTGGAGAACCCTCCCTACTGACATAGGACTAACTATTGTCCTATTTCGAGCACCGTTGTCACGAGGTCTTATTTACACTGTAGATGACTCCCTGTTTTGCACTTTAATTCGTTCTAATAATTTTTCCACTTCTTTCGGTTCCCTGATGTTATGTGTCTGATTGTTCCACATGATCCTAAGTGCAGCTGGGAACTTCATTTGGACTGTTGCACCCAGTGACCTAAGGTCCTGCATGTAGTTTCTCAGCTCGCACTGTCTGTCCTGTGTAGCTTGTGACAGATCGGATCTAATTTTAAAGCTGTAATCTCCTTTTGAAAAATTACCAGCCTTTAGGGCGTCACTCAGAATTTTTTATTTCATTGTATACGTTTTGAAATTCACAAGAATTTTCTGAGCATTTCTCCTCATTTTGCCTAATCTGAAGGGGTCTCTATGTACCCTTTGGATATCTTCCTCCAAGGTTTTTTCATCTAGTCCAGGAATAAAGTCAGTCAATAGTTTCACCACAAAGCCCCTTATATCTTGCCCTTCCGAGCCTTCCGGGATGTTCAATATTCGCAAATTATTTCGCCTTGAGTTATTTTCCAATATTTCGATTTTTTCTCTAAGATCTTTTTCATTTATTCTCAGCTTATAAATTTCCTCTTGGCAATTTTTTACTTCTTCCCGAGTTTGTTCCATCGTGTTTTTCATTACCAACACTCAGTCCATTAGAGAGTTAACCTTTGACTCAAGTGCTCACATGTAGCCTGAATTTTTTCTTGATTTTTTTCCGATCTTGCAAAATTGGTTCTCATTTCTACAATTAGTGTCTCTAGCAAATTATCTGCGCTATTTTGCAAGGATCGCTCTGAATTATTCCCCTGACCTCCTGGGGGTATACTCTGGGCATCTGTATCTAAGCCACCTTGAAGGACCTCTCGAGTTCCTACCCCCCCATTCTCAAGGTTTTCCGCCGCTAGTGCTTGAAACCGATTTTGCATCGGTATTGCTCCCCGACAGCCGTTGGTCCTATAGATTGCATGTTTGTCTCCCCCTGGTACTACTTTCTTCCTCCGAAGTTAAAAAACCGTGGGGGAGTTTCTCCTGTACTTTAAAAAAGGAGCGTAGGGATGGGGTCACTTTTATTTTTGCCCCTTGTCTGGCTTGATCTGCTTCGGTGGCTTTAGCAGCTTTAGTAGATATAACCACGCTGCTTCCCCTCCTCTTTTGAACTTTAGATCTTTCCCCCTTCCTACTATTTTTTATTGTTATTATTGCAGGTGTGGTTTCTCGAACTTCCCCTGATATACTCTGACTTGCCTTCTCCACAATTTCGGCTGCAAAGGGTCTGTTTCTTTCTTAAAGCATAAGAATATCCTTGCTTTAATAGTAGGACAGGGGTCTCTTTTTGAGAGGGCTTTTTTGAGCTTTCAAAGAAGCTGAATTTGTGTCTGTACACTGCAAAGAGTTCTCCACTTGTGTTCTTGTTAGAGTGTTAGTAGTTAACGTTGCTCCAGTTTTTCCCCTCCCTCTCCCTCTTACCGATTTCATACACGTAGAGAGAGGATCGCTTTGGGTTTCCACTTTCTTGTCCAGCCCTGGACTCTTCAGGGGGGAATAGGTCCAAACTTTATCAGAGGGGCCTTTGAAAACTACCCGGGCTGTTGCTTTCCGACTGCAAAGCAGTCTCTCCGCAGCTTCCGCCCACACACCTCCCCCGGGCTTTGGCTGGCTGCAACGCCGCTCCTCGCCTAGTCCCCCTCCCACTCAAAGACTGCGCTGGGAGCGGCTGCTCAAGGTCAGCTTGTCTCTCATATGCTGCAGCAGCGCCGGTACATTTATCACTCCTTACACGCCATTTTTCTTTTAAAGATCGCCTGTTACCATTCCGGTTATAGTTCGTTAAGGTTCGTTAAGGTTCGCTAGTGCGGGAGTTCTCTCTTAACACATTCCATGCCTCGGTCGAACGGAGCTCGCGACCGGGCGTCTTATCCGGCTGCCATGTTCTCCCGATACTGTCCTACAGCTGCAGTTGTGTGATTGACGGAACAACGCATGCCTTTACCACGCATGCCTGTACCACGCATCATTTACCATGCATTCCTTTACCACACATATACCTTTACCGCGCATACCTTTACAGCACAATGTAAGGTAAGGTAACTGAAATCCATATTATGAAATATATATAGTATAAAATCTTCTTTCCAAGCTCCATGAAAGAAAAAGGCTGCACAGCAATCCATCCAAGCGGGGAAAAATATTCCTTTATTTTCTTTTTTACATAAGAGCAGGTTTGGCTGACGCGTTTTAGCAACAGCCTTCCACAAGACCATAGAGTCTGTCATGGGCAGAGTGTCATTTAAAAGGATAGTCATCCCATCTACCACAACCAAATTTAAAAAATCTAGACTGCACACTGTTAACATTTTTGGTTTCCATTTATTTCCACCATATTGTGGTTAATCTTTGTTTGCTATCATTTATGTATAGCCACAATCAAATATGTATGTTTTGGAAAGCAAACGAATCATGTTGCTGACAGATTTGAGATCATAATTTGTTAATTTTACATATTACTTTAGAGCATAAAACATTTTTTTTCTTTATCTATTTAAACTGGGAGTGTCAATTTACTGGTAAAGTACCTCATTCTCAAATTTCCACACATTGAATGATATTATCTTACTTGCAAACATTTCATATTTTGGGGTTCAAAACCCACAACTGATGCTATGGTTGGTTTAGAACATTATGAGTCAATATACATTTCGGATTCAAAATCAGTCAAATCATGCAAGTGTAATCATACTGATAATGTTCATTGGTAAAAATAAATGATAATCGATTCGATATATGTTGTAAGTAATTGTAACCCCTCTATTTAGTAAATTATTTTACATTTCCTTTTTTCTTTATTGGGGCAGACCCCTCAACATCCCCTTTAAAAAAAAAAAAAATCTCCCTTTTATACCCTTACCACTCTATATCCTTACCCACCTCTAAACACAAAAAATACCCTTAACATCCTATAGCACTACCCACACCTAAACCCTAAAATGCCCTTACCATCCTATACCCCTACCCACCCCTAAACTGTAAAATGAATGAATGAAAATGTCTTTACCATCCTATACCCCTAAACCCAAAAAACACCCTTACCAATCTCTACCCACTTCTAAAGCCTAAAAACGCCCATTCTGCCCTACCCCCTTATCTGCACCTAAACCCTAAAAACACCCTTACCACCCAATACCCCTACCCACCCCAAACCCTAAAATGCCCTTACCACCCTATACCTCTGCCCAACTCATAACCCTAAAAATACAATTATGACCCTATACCTCTACCCACCATAAACCCTAAAATCCCTTACCGCCCTATACCTCTACCCACCATAAACCCTAAAATCCCCTAACGCCCTAACGCCCTATACCTCTACCTACACTTAAACCCTAAAAATACCTTTACCACCCTATACCACTACCTGCGCTAAATCGTAAAAACACCTTTACCACCCAATACCCCTATCCACAACAAAACCCTAAACCAGGGGCTGCTCCTCCATTGGAGCGGAGGAGCATCGCCCCACTTAAATGCACCGAAGCCCCGAAATTAAAAATAAAATGGCAATTTATCATTACCATTTTATTTTTCATCTTTACATCCTCCCATCCTGAATGAGCATCATGACGGGGGCGAGACCACTGCTGAAACAGCAGCAGGGAATGGGAGGAGGGTGGGTTGTATGTGCACTTTTCAAAGTGTGCATGTCTTTTTGGCTGGCCGTCTTGCGATGGCCAGCCAGACTTGCACACTTTGAAACCTCTAACCCAACTGTTTTAAGACAGCTGGGTTAGAGCAACTGCAGGCCTCCATAGCGCTGCGGAGCGCCGAAACAGGCCGCTCCCTCGAATCAGGGCGCTGCTCTCATGCTGGTGAAACAAGCCCTGATTGGTCTAGGGTGTTCCCTGGTGTTCGGGCTGCAGCGCGATGAGGTCTGGAGCAGGTGGTAGTGTTGTCAGGTAAGTGTTTCTTTTAATATATTTTAAGTTTATATTTGCGCAAGCCCATTTATTTTGATTTTTTTTATTTTATTTGGGCGCGTGCGTGCCCGCCCCCCCTTTCTGTTGATGGCAGCCGTTGCTGCCCTAAACACACCTTTACCACCAATACCTCTACCCATCGCTAAACCCCTTACCACCCAAAACTGCTACTGACCCACAAACCCTATAATAAACTTACCACCCTATACCTATACCCACTCCATAACCCTAAAAATACCCTTATGACCCTATACCATACCAAAACATTAACCCTATAATCCACTACCACCCTATGCCTCTACCCACCCCGAAACCCTAAAAATACCTTTACCACCCTATACCCCTATCTGCCCCTCCACCCTAAAAACACCTTTACCACCCTATACCCCTACCTGCCCCTAAACCCTAAAAACACCCTTACCACCCAATAACCCTATCCACCCCTAAGCCCTAAACACGCCCATACCACCCAATAAATCCACCTAAGGCTAAGCCCTAAAACAATACCTTTACCACCCTATACCCCTACCAACCCCTAAACCCTAAAAATCCCTTACCATCCTATACCCCTACCCACCCCTAAACCCTAAAAATCCCTTACCACCCTATACCTCTATCCACACCTAAACCCTAAAAATACCTTTACCACCCAATACCTCTACCCACCCCTAAACCCTAAAAATATCCTTGCCATCCTACAGTCTTGCCCCCTAATATATATATATATATATATATATATATATATATATATATATTACCTACTGGCGGTCGCCAGTAGGTAGTTATAGTTACAACCTAGTTTCCATAGGAAAAGCATTTTTTGATTTGCTAATAACTTTGGCGTTAGTTGACGAATCTTTGCGAAATTCTCCAAACAAAAAAGTCTATCCAGGTCAGCTCCTATCCTGAAAGTTTGGGGGTGATTCATCAAGGGGGGGGCTGAGAAAAAAGGGGGGTCCCAAAACGCGTTTTCCCCATGTTAATTTCGATAAGGAATTTTGCGACGAGCTACAGCCCGAATTGCTGAACGGAATTACCCCAAATTTGGCAGAAAGGTAGAGCTTGGTTCAGAAAGCGACCTTTTTTTAAATGGTGTAAATCCGTTCAGTAGTTTTTGAGAAATTCAAAAAATAAGAGTCAAAAAATCAATTTCACATAGGAAACTTTGTGCAAGGCTACAGCTGAAACTACTGAACGGAATTACTCCAAATTTGGCACAAAGGTAGTGCGTGGGTCAGAAAGCGACCTTTTTTTAAATGGTGTAAATCCGTGCAGTAGTTGCTGAGAAATTAGAAAAATAAAAGTTTCGATATCTGGGCGGAGCCTAAGTCCCGTGCACGAGCTTCACTGTGATTGGCTGCCAACACTCCAAACCAGGAAGTGTTGGCAGCCATCTTGTGGCTTGGTAGAAGCGAGTCGCTAGAAAACAGAGAAACAAAGGTAGAAAAGAAGAGAAGGGGGCAGGGTAGAAACACCCTGACCCTCTAGGCCTGCTCAGGGAGTCCCAGAAGGACACCCAGGGCAAAAAAAAACATTAAAAAAAATAATAAAATCGGCGCAATTCGCGCTGGGGACGCGGGTTCCCGTGTTGTATTTTAATTAGACCCCGGGGTGGGCTAGGTTCCGGGGGCATTTCTTAAAAAATAATAGCGGGGGCTCGCTGGGGCTGCGGGGCCCGCTGGGGTCCCCGCAGTCTCGGAGCTTCACTCATGTTGGGAGGGGGTTTGCGCGGCCCCCTCCTGGAGCCCTCCATCTGCTTATAACTTTTGCGTCGTTTGACGATTCTTTACGAAATTTTTCAAAAAGTTTCTCTTTTTGATCAGCTCCTATCTTGAAAGTTTAGGCGTGATTGGTCAAGGGGGCTGAGAAAAAGGGGGTGTCAAAACGTATTTTCTCAATGCATTTTCCATAGGAAACCTTAGACAAGGCTACAGGTCAAACTGCTGAACGGAATTACGCCAAATTTGGCAGGGAGAAAGGTCTTGGTCCAGAAAGCGCGGTTTTGTCAAAATGGTGTAAATCCGTTCAGTAGTTTTTGAGATATTAAAGGGAAAAAATATATATATATCTGGTCGGTGCCTAACTCCCGAGCACGAGCTTGCCTCTGATTGGCTGCTAACACTTCAAAGCAGGAAGTGTCCTCTGATTGGCTGCTAACACTTCAAACCAGGAACTGTTAGCAGCCATCTTGTGCCTTGCATCGAGTGAAAATATAAAAGAAAGGTTCCGGGGGCAATTTAATATAGCGGAGCTCTGTGTAATGATGATTTGGGCACAGTGAAGGTTTAAGATTTATTAACAATAAAGGAGAAACAGGTGAGCACCAGGCAGCACGACTTCCACTCCAGGACACCAGTAGGAAGAGAACCCTTTCATGCTCCCTGTGCCCAACATGACCACTTCGCAGCTATGCCTTTAGAAGCCAGTCCGTCGGCTCGCAGCTGTCTACCTTTGTGAGCTAGTACGCTGCTGTGCCTCTACCTCTGTGAGCTACTATGCTGCTGTTCCTTTGGGAGCGGACGGCTCGTAGTTCTGCCTCTGTGAGTCGAGCGGCCGGGCCGCAGTTGTCTCTCTGCGAGCCTGGGTACGAACTGTTCATAAGTGACACTATATGAGCATTGAAAAGCCATTTTGTGATTCAGTCCGTCAGCTGGCATCCGTCCGAGGCATTTCTGAAAACATACCGGAGCTCTTTCTGTGAGAGATACCCCTTTCACGCTGCGTCTCCCCACATTAGCAGGTAACGCACCCTCTTCCCACATCACCAGCATACCCCCAACAACCTTCTTGGGCCCGGAAGTGTCCCTCTAAGAACTATTAATAAAAAGATGCTTGTGAGGTTGGAGAAATAAGAATCTTAGTCATGTATAGATTTACATATAAAACATTTTATTGAAACAAAACAACAACAAATAAAATAAAACTATGTACAGCCGTGGCATGTCATCGCTGGTCCATTTGTGATTCACAGCCTGCAAGACAAAAAGAAAGATAAGATGGTGCGTCATGCGTCCAGCAAAGGAGATAGAGAGACAGAGAAAGAGTGAGAGAGAGGAAGAGAGAGAGAGGAAGATAGAAAGAGTGAGAGAGAGAGGAAGACAGAGAAAGAGAGAAAGACTGAGAGAGAGAGAGGAAGACAGAGAAAGAGAGATAGAGTAAGAGAGAGAAAGAGTAAGATACAAGGAAGAGAGAAAGAGAGAATCAGTGTGAGAGAGAGGAAGAGAGAGAGAAAGAGTGAGAGAGAGGAAGCCAGACAAAGAGAGAAAGAGTGAGACAGAGAGGAAGACAAGGAGAGAAACAGTGTGAGAGAGAGGAAGAGAGAGAGATAAAGAGAGAGAGAGGAAGAGAGAGAGAGAAAGTGAGAGAGGGAGAGAGAGAAAGAGTGAGAGAGAGGAAGAGAGAAAGAAAGAATGAGAGAGAGAGGAAGAGACAGAGAAAGAGAGAAAGTGCGAGAGAGAGAAAGGAAGAGATGGCGAGGGAGTGTTGACACTGGAGAAAATCTTCGCAGCTCACCTTTGTGCCACGGGTGTGTCTCTAACCACGTGCCGGGACATAGTGCACCGTCAAGTTTAGTGATCTGAAAGATAGTATAGATTTAGTTATTGCAGAGTACATACAACTGCACACGCGTAATTCTCTGTTTCAAGGAAGAGAGAAAGAGAGAAACAGTGTGAGAGAGAGAGAGAAAGAGTAAGAGAGAGGAAGAGAGAAAGAAAGAATGAGAGAGAGAGGAAGAGACAGAGAAAGAGAGAAAGAGTGTGAGAGAAAGAAAGGAAGAGAAAGAGTGTGAGTGACAGAAAGGGAGAGATGGAGAGGGAGAGTGAGTGTTGACACTGTGGACAAAATCCTCACAGTTCACCTTTCTGCCACCAGTGTATCTCCAACCACGTGCCGGGATATAGGGCAGCCCTCAAGCTTAGTCGTCTGAAACATAGTATGGAATCAGTAATGGCAGAGTACATACAACTGCACAATTTGTGAATCACAGCCTGCAAGAGAAAAAGAAAGATAAGATGGTGCGTCATGCGTCCAGCAAAGAAGAGAGAGAGAGAGAAAGAGTGAGAGAGAGGAAGCGACAGAGAAAGAAAGAAAGAGTGAGAGACAGAGGAAGACAGAGAAAGAGAGAAAGAGTGAGAGAGAGAAAGAGAGAGTGAGATATAAGGAAGAGAGAAAGAGAGAAACAGTGTGAGAGAGAGGAAGAGAGAGAGAGAAAGAGCGAGAGAGAGAAGAAGAGAGAGAAAGAAAGAATGAGAGAGAGAGAGAAGAGAGACAGAAAGAGAGAAAGTGTGAGAGAGAGAAAGGAAGAGATAGAGAATAAGAGAGAGATAGAGTGTGAGTGACAGAAAGGAAGAGATGGAGAGGGAGAGTGAGTGTTGACACTGGAGAAATTCTTCACAGCTTACCTTCCGCCACCGCCGTGTGTGTAAGAGGGTCCACCACGTGCCGAAGCAACCTTCTGAGGTGTACACGCGGTAAAGCAGAGCTCACAATTCAGATTGGGTGTTGATTGTCAGGATGGCCACGCATCATCGCAGGCTGCAGACGCGTTCAGCTGTTGTGGCATTGAGTGGCGGGAGTTCCGTGTTGGGGGGGGACGTCAATCCGTGAATCACAGCCTGTTAGAGAAAAAGCAAGATAAGATTGTGCGTCATGCGTCCATCAAAGGAGAGAGAGAGAGGGAGAGATAGAAAGAGTGTGAGAGAGGAAGAGAGAGAGAGAAAGAAAGAGTGAGAGGAAGAGAGAGAGAAAAAGAAGGCAAGAGTGAGAGGAAGACATAGAAAGAGAGAAACAGTGAGAGTGAGAGGGAGAGAGAGAAAAAGAAAGAAAGAGTGAGACGAAGACAGAGAGAAAGAGTGAGAGAGACGAAGAGAGAGAGAAACAGTGAGAGAGGAGGAGAGAGAGAAAGAGAGAAAGAGTGTGAGAAAGAGGAAGAGAGAAACAGAGGAAGAGTGAGAGAGAGAGAGAAAGAGTGAGAGAGAGAGGAAGACAGAGAGAGACAAAAAGAGATACAGTGTGAGAGAGAGGAAGAGAGAGAGAAAGAGTGTGAGGGAGCAAAAGGTAGGGATGAAGAGGGACAGTGTGTGCCCACACTGTGGACAAAACCCTCACAGCTCACCTTTACGCCACCGGTATGTCTTCAACCACGTGCCGGGACATGGTGGAGCCCTCAAGCTCACTCATCTGAAACATAGTATAGAATTAGTAATGGGAGAGTATATACGACTGCGTACGCTTAAATCGCTCTGCCGCCTTTGTGTATCCACTCCCGCCGCCCAGACGTATTTGCCCACCGCTGCGCACCCAGGCATCACTGCTCACCTTTTCGTGGACAGGGCACCCTCCACATCATGCAGTCCCGCTCCGCAGGCCAACAGGTCTCACATTTGGTGCTGGGTCTTGATTTTGCCATGGCAGAGGACATACCAGTGCACCTATCATCATCGCAGGTTGCACACCCGCTCAGTCCTTGCGGTGCCACTAACTCAGTGAACAGTGAGGCCACGCACGTGGTGGTAGGCCTCCCTGTTTGGTGGCTCAGGCCTACATGAGGTGTCCGGGGCACCGAGACGGGCCATCACAGTGCATGCGGTGGGAGCAACTCTAAAATGGCGTAGAGCACGTGTGCCCGGTCTTTTTTATTGGTGGGGTCACGTGTCCTGTGACGCCTGTGGTGGATGGGTGTGGTGTGGGTGTATACCAGCTGTGAGGGAGTGGCTGTGGCATACTGACAACTAGACCTGTGACCAGCAGGTCACTACAATGAAAATCTGGGCCATGTAGCGTTGTTGTCCTTCCCTGTAAGCGTAAGCAGAGTGGGCTGGCCTGGCGTATGCCAGTCCTGCGTGAGGCTGTGAAGAATGACTCCGGAGCTATGGGCGTGGCTCCATCGTGAGCTGTATGAGGAATCAACTGATGCGGCACTGTTGCCAGATTGGGCTAGATCACGCACAAGTGGACTATATTTTTCACGGTTGTGCGGTAAAAGTTTGGTTTGTGCTAGTTGCTAGATTATAAATATATATACAGCGCTCCAGCAAACTAGCATGTTAAAGCGCTTTATTAGACAAATATTTACTTGGCAGCCTGCTGCAACATCAATTCCAATGCATTCACCGCCTGCTTGACGATGTCCCTCCCCTCCTTCCTTAAAGTAGCAATATTGGGCTACTTTGGGCTAGTTTTTGGTTGTCTTAGGGGTAGAGAATGCTTAAAAAATCTGGCAACACTGCGGCATACGGGTGTTCTTGTTGTAGTGCTGCCGTCACCCGGATGGCAAGCGTCAATGTGTCACTCTGTGAGCCAAGTCCCACAACATGGCCAACATGGAAGGTACAGGGAATCACTGACCCTACATTCATCTATAGTTCCACAGAAGAAAGATGGTGGACATGACACATCTGTGTGGAAGTGAATGTTTATTACACATTCAGTGGAGTATTGCAGCTGTAGCAATACTGGGCATGCAAAGTCCAAAGTTCAGTTTTTGGGACATGGAGGGCAGCCAATTAGATACAAGCTCGTTGTCGGAGTTAGGGTACGCCAACCTATGTACTTATACAATCACTCCGCCAATCCCCACGCACTTATAAATTCACTATACACTCTCGTTGCAGTACTCTAATCATCCAGTCTCTACGCACGTTCTTGTACAATGACCGAGACAAAGTTACATAACCAAAGTTTTGTCCCACTGTCAAAGGTAAGTTGGTTGCATACGCTGTCCAGAGCACAATGTAATGTGGTAGGGCCCAGGGGCAGCATGTTGCATACATAATGAACACACAGACACAGATAGATAGTGGAACTGGATACAAAGCACGTGCACTCGACTCCTTTTTATTACCAGGGTCACATGTCCAGTGACGTCTGTGCTGGATGCGTGTGGGGTGAGTGTAAGCCAGCCCTCGGGGAATGGTCGGTGCTGGTAACAAGTACAACAGTAATCATCGGATCACACACAGAGATTCAATCATAAAGGGTCCATGACTTGTGCTGCACTAAGTTAGGGGCACCAGATGTGAAATAATACACAAAAGATTCTATCGTAAAGGCTTAATGACTTGTAGTACACTGAGGTAGGGACAGCAGATCTGAAATCATATACAAAAGATTCTATCATAAAGGGACCATCAGTTGTGGTGCACTGAGGTAGGGGCATCAGAAGCATTCTGCGTGTGCACAGCTAGCGATGATGCGCATTCCGGGAGGGCCGCACTGGTAGCAATGTGTGTTGCCTACTGGACTGCGTCATCTGCAATCGCAACTCGATCTGAATTGTGAGCCCTACTGTCCGCAATGTAGATGGAAGGCAGTAGTCTGTACAGACATAAGTCTGCGGTTCTGTGCCGCTGTGTTCGCAGGGGGCCTGTGTCGAGGAGGCCGGCGGACATGGCGGCAGCTACCTGGCAGGGTGAGGGCCGCTGCTCTGGCAGACGGGTTGCCCTTCACAAAAGTAAACCACGCCCAGAGCCCCGGCCTATTTATTCATACTTCTACGCTGGAGTGGCATACGTTGGACCAGCCCACTGCGCTTCCGCTTACAGGGAATGACGACACAGGTACATGACTGAGATCTTCCCCACTGCCTGAGGTAACATGGTTGCGTCCACTGTCTACAACACTACAAGCACCAGTTTGTTTTTGGATCGCACAGCAGATTTGGCTGCTCGTTGAAAATATCGGGAAGTGGTGTTTTTGTGCTATTTTTGCACAGGAATGCCTACTCTGCATATTATTAGCGTTAGTTGTTGCTCTCATTTGTGGCGATTTTTTTTTGCGGAAGCTATTGCTGGAAAATAGGCGATATCGGCTGTTTTCACCAGGTTGAGAATGGAATGATAATTTAAAATCACTGCAAAAACCATAGGTTTAATGAACATTATAATTAGAAATTAGCATTTAAAAAACCTTTGAAATTCACTGAAAAAACCATAGGTTTCAGGGACGTTATAGTTACAAATTATCATTTTAAAAACCTTTGAAATTCACTGAAAAAACCATAGGTTTCAGGGACGTTATAGTTACAAATTATCATTTTAAAAACCTTTGAAATTCACTGAAAAAACCATAGGTTTCAGGGACGTTATAGTCAGTTGCACATTTCATTCGTACAAAACCATAGAAATTCGGCCGTTATAGTTAGTTGAGCTAACTATAACTCACGCCCCACAATGCACTGCTGATGACGTCACATATTACATCATTCATGACATGGTCAGTGACATCACTGATGACATCACTGATGACATCTCAAATGACATCACTGATGACATCACTGATGGCATCATCCACGTGAAAATCTGATGCACCTCCTCATACCTTAATAAAACCTTTGATACACCCATTCTAAAATACAGACTACCATTTTCGAAACAATACAGACACCAATACCACTTACTACGTACGCATGCACTGATTCCTAGGTCTACACACACATCCACTCATTCACCCATACAGTCACTCATACATGCAGTGACTCATTAATACAACACTATTATAGGCACTCATACACATATACAAACACTCACACACCGCCACTCATCCAGAGTTACTCACACATCTAGTCAGTCATGCAAAGAATCAATCACACTTCTATTTACTCAGCTATACAGTTATACACACACAACCTCACTTATTCATAGTGATATTAACATATACTTACTCTCTTATACAATCACTGATACAAGTACACACTCATCCATACAGCACTCTCACAATCACTGACTCTCATGTATAGTCATTTATATACTCCAACTCTCTCATACACTGCGTTTTACATATGTAGTTACTTGGACATGTAGCACTGAGATATGCATTCACTCACCAACACACCCATACACACACTCACACACCCATACAGCTGTTTCCACATGCAGTCTTGAACCCATACATGCAGTGAATAAAGAACTCACACATGTATGCACAAAGTCACACACCTCCCACCCACCCACACACATACTCAGGCACCCATACAAATACTCAGGCAACAAATCAATAACCTATATAGACACTCATGTAGCTACTCATCAACCAATGCAGCAGCTTACACAGCAATAGACAGACTGATACAGACATTCACACAGTTTAGTCACTAACCCATGAATTCAGTAAGACACATTTAATCACTCACTTATACAGTCAGTCACACACCTACTAAATCCTCCATCCACACACTTATACACCCACTCATTTTTCAATATACCTTGGCCAATATACTTATAAAACATATTTAAACTTTACAGAAACACACAGTCACTGGATGATGCCATCAGTGATGTCATCAGTGATGTCATTTGAGATGTCATCAGTGATGTCATCAGTGATGTCACTGACCATGTCATGAATGATGTAATATGTGACGTCATCAGCAGTGCATTGTGGGGCGTGAGTTATAGTTAGCTCAACTAACTATAACGGCCGAATTTCTATGGTTTTGTACGAATGAAATGTGCAACTAACTATAACGTCCCTGAAACCTATGGTTTTTTCAGTGAATTTCAAAGGTTTTTAAAATGATAATTTGTAACTATAACGTCCCTGAAACCTATGGTTTTTTCAGTGAATATATATATATATATATATATATATATATATCGCTTTACAAAGCAATGCCTTTACCATGCATGCCTTAACCACGCATGCCTTTAGAACACAAGGTAAATGTATTTAAGGTAAATATGTTTGAATGTATGTGTGTGGATATACATATCCACACACATACATTCACACATATTTACCTTAAATACATTTACCTTGTGTTCTAAAGGCATGCGTGGTTAAGGCATGCATGGTAAAGGCATTGCTTTGTAAAGGCTCTTTTCCCTGCAGCTGTGAGCTGCTTTGCAAAACTCTCTCTTTAGTTTACTGGTACAGTATCTCTTTAAACCACAGAGTGCTAACCACCACGATAGAGCTCATCCTTCCAGGAATGCTTTGATTCGAGGCTTTACAAATACCAGAAATTAGCAGCACATTATTATCTGGGTCAGTGTTTGCAACAAAGCAATTCATTATACATTTCCTATGTTTCCATTCCACCTACAGAGCCCTGTGCCACATAGCCTGAAAGAACTGCTGAGCCAAACTGGCCTAGATTTTGTGTCGCTGCACACAGTGCATGGAGCGCGATGAACAGGCAGGCAAGTTTGACACAGACATGGCTGGAGATTAAGTGCTGTTATCTGTAACACCTTTAATTTTCAAATCTCATTTATCACCCAGCATAATTCTGATCCTACCAACAACAACTATCTCATTGCATTTATAAAATATTAGACCCACATACGATGGATTTACAAAACTCACATGGTTCTTAGATATTTACAAACCTGGCGAAACTTCAAAGGCAGGTTTCAGGAATATACAATATCACAATAAACTCTCCTACACCCCTGTGTCAGTACAAGATTAGATTACTGGATTACTAATTTACATAGATTACGAGCAGAATACACAGAGGAAGAATGGCTTGACTTGCTACAGACCCACGATAAACATCTGAGACATGGTCGACTGAAGTTTGGCTACGTTAAAATCCTATGTAGATGGCACTGGACCTCCAACCGACTAGGGAGATGGCTGTCTCACCGGAGTATATTATGGGAACGTCAAAAATCACAAGCATGGTGGGCAGAGATATGGGGAGTATTGAGTAGAAAGTCAGAATTCACAAGCACAGAACAGACAGTACTATTACATGACACCTCACACTATGCCGAGTTCACACACCCAAGAAAGATGGTTTGCGACTGTGATCAGAGTAGCCAAAATATATATACTTCTTAGACTAAAAGGGCAAACAAAAGCCAAAAAACTGAAATATGAATACAGGAAATGTTCCAAATGGTGTCTTATGGAAAAAATAATGTATCAATTGGCAGATTAACAGAAAAGTTTTGAGGAGGTATGGGGCAATTTTTAAAATTATAAGAGGGAAGGCAAGAAAGTGGGAATATGTGGTGGTGACAAGGAAATAGAATAAAGAGACAGACATTGAAAAAAGTGAGTAACAGATTGGGGGTACACACAGAAGAGACTTGCAGGATGAATAAAGCCTCACACAGGAAAATAGTTAGGACATGGCTGTGCAAACTATCGACACGACCAGACACAGAACAGAGGAATGTTACTACAGCTTGAAAGTTATCTTTTGTTATAATAGGGGGATTTGTGAGCTCAGAGTAATGAGGGTGGGGAGAGCCTACAGACTATTATGAGTCTAAAGCGGGGCCTCCAACCATACATACAACTACAAACAATTATTATCGGTGATGTAATAGTGGCCACATCAGACAACATAAAATGAGTGATCTCTCTGTGCAAGATTGCCAGTAGTGAAAACCTCGGTGCATCAGCAGTGACGTCAAGAAAAAATGTATTATCTATTAGGAATGCCTCAGTATTGGTAACACAACAGCCATAGCTGCAATGCATCCAGGTAAATAATATTAGTAATAGTTCTCCTCAGTGCAGCATGATTTATCATTTAAATATCAGCTTGAAATTTATTTTAGAAATTAAACAAATTTTGCTAAACATTAACTTATGAGTTCTGAAAACACACACATTTTCAAGCTTTGTATGCAAATATTATTTAAACCAGCAAAAGTTTCGAATTTAATAAGCTGGGCTGCGCAGAGGGGAGCTACTTACTGGTGGCTGGAGAGATATCATTAGCTTGCGAGCTAGTCATTGGAGAAGCCTAGTCTAGTCATAGTGGTGAGTTGTGGACGGAAGAGGGTAGAAAGAGACAAAAAAGATTAGATTTGTACTTTGGGACTCAAATGTTTGATTGGATTGAGAATTTTGAATGAATCAATGTTATATGATATATGGCAGTGACTTAATAAAACACAATACTAATTCTCATTTATCACACCTTCGCTTATTTAATGTAAGTAACCACCTATCCACAGCACAACAATGCCGCGGGACGACAGTCTTCTGCATGGCACGCATAGCTGTGGCACTATGCCTTTCTATATTTGCCGGCACTGTGTTCTGACTGCAATGAACATGAACATGTGCGATTCTACTGCAGGAATTACATGTTTTTCTGTTCATCAGCAGAACCATGTTCTTCTGCCAGCACACTAAATAGTGTTAGGGAGCCTGGTCTCCTCATCCTAAGAATTCAGGTGACTGTTGGTGTTGGATACCATGAACACTACATTATGGCCCTGCCTCTTAAAGGTCCATAACTTCCCCAATTAGGTGTCCCTTACTTATCCTCATGTGTGTTTAGTTGGAAGTGAGCATGTGAGTCTTTCACTGTAACCAAGTGAATACCTGCACAAGACAGTGCTTTTCCTGTAGAGTGTGCTTGGTCCATAAAGAGCAGGACAACTTGCAAGCCCATGTGCTCAGGACCAGCCACAAAAACTGGACTGATAGGTGGGGGAAATTGTCCTGCATATTCTATCAGAGTAGGTGTGTAGTCAACCCGTCTCCTGCTTCCTGTGTTGGTTGTTGATTAGCAATGAGGAGCTTCTCTGGACTCTGTCTTGGACAATCCGCATTCACAGAAAACCACAAACCCATAACACAAAACAGAAACAAGGACATCTTCAAGAATGGGCTAAGACTGTAAATTTTGAATAAAGTTAAAGTGTAATTGCAGGGGGCGTGGCTTGTGAGCCCACAAAGATGGCTGTAGCTTAAAAATGCCCCGGCTGTGTCGGATGGTCCCACGGACTCAACATCGTTGTCAATCCTTAACCTGTTTTATGTTCATAAATCTCCTTGAAATATGCCAGATCATTTAATGCATCTGGTGACCACATTTAACAGCTGCCATATCTTTTTGTACCTGCGAAGTGCCAGATTCCTGACACTAATTGCAGCTGCCATTTTCTGTTTGTATTGACAACTCTCCATCGTTTTGAGACCACAGTCTGTTTTATCTTCGATGTATGACTTATGCAGGACCATTTTAATGCAACTGGTGAGTGCATATAACCGTTGTTTTGCTACCAAGAAAGTGCTTTGCTCCTGAAACAAACTGTGGCCGCCATTTTGTGTTTGTCCTGAAGTGCTGATATTTCCTTTTTCTGCTAATTTCTTGCGAATGTGACTTATCACTATAGAATGTCCAAGGAGGCATTTATAATGATGCCTTCCCATGAAATAAAATTTTATATTGGGACTGACACAATATGAGTGAATATCTAAAGGGATGTCCCATTGTCCTTGCAGGCTGCATATTCAATGTATCAAAGAGTGTTATAAAGAGCCTCTCTTTCCTTTGCTATGAAGCATGCTATAATTCCGGTGTTTTCCTGCTTCTGAACCAGTAAATTATTTGCTGTTCAAGTAAATGTGTAGCTCCAATATTGCAACAACATTGGTAGTTAGTATTAACTTATGCTTATAGCTTATCTCTCGTTCTTTTAAATATACTTTATTTTAAGGAAAGAAGCTGAAATCTTTCTCTAATCATCAATAAAGCGGTGTCTGGCTCACATCGTTTCTTTTCAAACACCTGATAATATAGATCCATCCATGTCTGACTCCTCTAAACTTGACACTGTCTCTTCCAAAATGGGTGATACTTTTATTAATGCATCATCTCAAAGTAGGAAAGAAACATCCGTTAGTGTCTCCTCAACAAAGAGAAGGCCTAAGAAAGACCAACCTTGTCCTGTCAAAACCTCCACTAATATGTCAATGGAAGTCTTACTGGAGGAAATAATGGTGATTCCAAGTCTCCAGCATTTCCTTTCTGTTTAGTCTGTAATCTAGTCACAGCACATACTCTCTCAGGGATCCAGCATCCTTGCATGGACCATTCTCTCCACCACTAACCAGTCAGACACTTTAAAATCATTTCCCAGCAGACACTCTACTGGGAGTGCAGGAGACACAACTACCTTCTTATGGCCTTTCACACCTCCCCATTCCAAACTCATGATTGCCATGGATGTAGTGTGGCTCTGCTGTCTGCATAGGTTACCTGGTGATACACACCAGGTATGATCTGCTCTGGAGAAACCAGTTTCTCTGTGACCATTGTCACATTGGCTCCTGTATCTCTCAGAGCCTCAACCTCAGTTCAATTGATTTCAGACCTCTGGATGTACCTCTCCATGCTGAGCGGCAAGGCGGCCAGGGCTACAATTTCTACCCCACCCATGGAAACTAAGATTGCCTCTGTGAACCCCTTCCCCATCTCTGGAACAATCTCCACCCCACACCTATACTAGCAATCCATGTGGACTGCCCACCAGTGGGGGGCTTCTTTGTGCAGACAGCATCTCCTCTTTTGTGTCCTGGCTGAAAACAGTCATAACGCTTCCCTGCCTTCACAAGGTCAAGGGACTTTCCTGCCTTTGCAGGGTCAAAGGACTTCCCCTGTTACCCCCACCCTGTGAAAGTGGATTGGCTCGGGGTCCATCCATCCTGCGCAGGTGTTTGTGGATCTTTAGAGGACTCTTTTGATTTTTTATCATCTTTTCTCTGGGCTTTCCCTGGGGGGAGCCTGTCCTCCTTTCTTCTGATCACACCCCTGGTGTTGATTGGAAACCCTGGTTCTCACCCACTTATTAGCTGTCTCCTCCAGTTCCCTGGGACCAGACAGCTTAGAGTTCACTAGATACTGGCGTAACTTCTCTTGTACACAGTGAATCAGATGTGGTCTTTAAGGAATAAATTGTACAGCCCCTCATAAGTACTCACCTGGTTACCTTGAATCCAGCCCTTTTTGTGCCTTCACTAAGATGTCTACAAAGTCCACTCAGGACTGTGGGTTTACTTTCTGGGTGTCCCCGAACTTCACCCTGTAGTGCTCTGGGGTTAGACCAAATTTCCTGACTAGACATTTTCTCAAGTGGGAGTTGGATTCTGCCTCATTCACCTCCAGGGTCAGGAGCCTATCCATGCCAGCTACTGGGATCAATTCCCACAGGAGTGAACCCCAGTATCTGGAGTAGATCCTTCGCATCTTAAGGGCCCTTTCAAATGCTGTCAGCCATTTTTCAATGTCACCCCCATCCTGGTACTTGGGAACTATCTCCTTGGGAAGCCTTGGATCAAAAGCATGACCCCTGGACATCTCATCATCTTCTCCTTCTTCACTACTACCATTCTTTTTCTCCTGCCTTGCCCACTTCTTCTTATCTAAGTCCACTTTCTCCTTCTGTACAACTATGTAAGCTAGTTGAGCATCCGGCTCCCTTTCTCTGAGGGACATCTGTGGATCCTGTGGAGGAGCCTCCCCTCCCCCCATGAGGTGAACATTTGGACCTGGTGCTAGAAGCAATAGACAAGTTATCATCCTCCTCCTGGAGGTCGCTGGAGTGGTCATCCTCCCCTTTCCCCTCCCCTTCATTCTCTGGAGCTGACTCTGCCCAGGCCTTAAGGGTCCTAATCATCTCTTTCTTTCTGATTTGATTAGCAGCTGGTAGCCACTTGGCCCTACACTGTACCCTAATCTCAGCTACTGTGAGGTTAGACAGGTTAGCCAGAACAAGTTCCATGGTATCCCTAGTTTTAGGTCACAAGAAGACTTTTGCAAACAGATATAGAAAATGTTACAAAAATCTAAATTGAATTAAAAACAGTTTAGCGCAAATGTATACATTTCAAAAGTCAATTTACTGCATTTTAATGATCTTCACTTAATTACTGTATGGTGTGGCACTGTACTGTATCCCACCACTGCACATGAAATGTTGGAATGTGATTTATTAGTAGGGTAAGTGGGTACCTACCACTAGTAATACAGCCACAATCACAATATAAGGCCCAGTCAAGGTCTCAATAAATTATTCCCTTACTCAACCCTTGGTAGCTGGCTGAGAACAGGCAGGCTTAACTTAGGAGAGAGGTGAGCAAAACATTTAAAAACACCAATACTTTAAATATGTAAGACACAACGCACAATAAAACTCCAACACCAATTTATAAAAATAGGAAATATTTTTATGATGAAAATGACATCTAAATGACAAAAATCCATTGTAGGAAACTGGAGATATGCATTTTTAAAGATTAAGGGCTACATGTGTCAAAATTGTAAATTGTGAATACCTAATTGCGAATTTCTGAGAATCGAAATTAGGTCATCGCAATTTACAATGTATGAAACTCAAAGAGTTTCATACAGCGATTCCTAGGGGGTCGCAAATTGCACTACCTCATTAATATTAATGAGGTAGATTGCAATTTGTGAACTCCTAGAAATCACTAAAATCACAGAGATGGTGGCCTGCTGGGGTCAGCAGACCACCATGTCCGTGATAGCTTTTGAATAAAGCAATCTTTTTTTTTTAAATGCAGCCCGTTTTCCTTCAAGGAAAACAGAATGCGTTTCAAAAACAAAAATGAAAAGTTTTCTTTTAATTTTTTAAGAGCAGGCAGTGGTCCCAGGGACCACGGCCTGCTCTTAAAAAATGCTGTAACAAACATTCACAAAGGGGAAGGGACACCTTCCCATTTGCGAACGGGTTACCACCTACGTTAAGTAGGTGGTAAAATGCAAATTTTTTGCGACCGCATTTGGGTCACAAAACATTCCTACATACTGATGCGATTCGGTATTTGGAAGGGATGACCTAAACACGCCCATTCCTAATAGCGAATCGCAAACCCATTTTGCGATTCGGTAACAGGTTACCAAATCGCAAAATGGGTTTTGGTACATGTAAAAAGCCTTTTTAGCGTTCGCTAATCGGCCCATTTACGAACGCTAAATAGCTTGATACATGTAGCTCCATATGCTTTATAGGGCCTAAAAATGAAAAGCTCCGACTTGGGACATCTGTTCGCGCTTGACCGGGACAAAGTCAAAGTTTGAGGCTGACCGCAATGGAGCGCTGGTCGGATACACTGAACTGTAGGGCCTGGTCAAGTTTTTACCTTCGGACTTAGTTGTTTTTCTGGAGATTTTTCTCTCGACGTCCAGCGAGGCACCTCATCAGGCCAGGTTTCAAGTCAATGGTTCAGCACGAGGCCTCAGTGAAATCCTGGATGTCTTCAGCACCGGAGCTTTCAGCGGGAGTTACCTGAAATCCATGCCAGGTCGCGGTTCGATGTTAGTGGCTTGACTCTCGGCAATGGGTCGGTCCACTCATTGAGCCTTTCACCAAAAATTCTCCAAAGTTCTCCAAACGTCTGGAACTTCTTCCAGAAGGTTCTTTTGGGGTTCAAAAGTGTCGACAGCATCAATCCAAGCTTCCAGAAGCTCTGAGTAGCTCCTTCGAATGTTAGAACTATGTCTCCCACAATGCACCTGGCCAAATCCTTTAAAGCCCAACTGAAGGTGGTCAGCTGGTTTCTTCTTGCTGGAGATGATGCAGGCGGAGCTCTTTTAACCTGTTCATATCAGGGAACCCACTCCTTCACTTTTCAAAGCAAGGCAAAGTCCCTATGGACTGAATACAAAAGGGTGCAGCAGGTGCAGTCCTTAAAACTGCAGTCCTCTTGGTGCAGGCCAGGAGTTCAGCAAGGCAGTCCTTCTTCTTGTAGTTTAAGACAGGGATCTGAGTTTCTGGGCAGCTCTCTCATATTTATCCGTGCTTCTGGGGTGACAAGCAGGGGGGGGCACCCCTGACCAATGGGGTGCAGGGTGCCACCCTCAGGTATGACAACTTCCTCAAAAGTGTGGCATATTATTGTCCCAGAAAGCACTATTCTTTAAAATCCAAAATGGCGAAACTCTCTCCTGGAGGTTAAGATCTGTCTAAGCCATCCCACTGGTGTGGCTAACTTTCCCTAACACTCCCCTTCCACCACCTCTGCTAATTCAATTACTGGGGCTCTAGTCTGGCTGGGGGTGCAGGAAGTGGAGGTGAGCCTGTGTCCTGTCCTGTCATTCCCTCTTTGAAGACCAGTTTGGCTACTGCACCCCCATCCTGCCTTTTGCTCTGCAGCTGCAGACCTCCTCCCACCAGATGTCCTTTGTCTCTCTGCAGGCCACTTCAGTCCTCATCAGAGTAGTTTGGCTCAGCCTGTCAAAATCTGGCCAATCAGGAGAGCCTGCTAGAAGGCTGGATTTTGGCACACCAGAAAAGAAAGTTCTATAACTTATTTTCTGTAATAGTTATAATATATCTAACCTTAGCGGCAAGTTGCTGGATTTAGTGTAACTATTCTTTTAAGTCTCTGAATAATTATTTTAGCTCACTCCTGTCAATAGTTATAGTGTATTAAAGTATTCACATCTTAGCCTATTCGGCTAATGTATTAAAATGGGGAAAACGAAATTGGCAGTTTTTCCCTCACCAGGGCATATAAAACATCTTCCAAAAAATCTCCCTGCTTATTGTTAGAAGGCACCCTACTCGTGGGGCACCCAGGGGAGATCTTAGGGGTTGACTTATATCTTAGGGTTCAATTATATGTAAAAATAAGGTAGTTTAAGACTTTGGAAGTGCCTTTAAATCCAAAGTCGAATTTGCATATCATTTTAATTTGAAAGCAGCCTGCAAAGCAGGGCTGCCTGTAAAATGTCAGCAGGCAACACAGCAGTTCACATGCAGATGCAGTAAATCTACTGGGCCTCTAAACTTAGAGGCCGTACCCTATACTAGGGGCCTACAGGTAGGTTCTCATACCAACTGTATTTACACCTATTTACCATATACCTTATACACAGAGCACTGGCTCTGGGTCTGGTTAGCAGAGCCCTGGGCACAATCACAGTCAGTAACCACCAGTATCAGTCAAAAAACTGGGGGAGATCAGGGCAAAAGGGATGACTTTCTCACACTGCCTAACTTGGTTAGTCCCCCCACTTCTTTGTATTGGACTTGTGTCCTGCCATTACCACTCTGTTGCTGAATGGGGGTGACTCATTTGCTACACTTGTTCATTGTGTGACGCTTATTTTTTTCACAGTCCGTTTGAGTTCAGTGATGTGACATTGATGACAGCACCCCTACTCTGAAAATTGTTTTGGATCTCAGAGCCATCCTACTACTTCTGGGACAGTTACAAATTGAACATAATAAACTATTAAACCTTGTAGAGAATTACCAGTAAGTCTGACTTACTGTTATGTCCACATTAGTCCAAAGAGCCTGCAGTATTATTTTCATGTCATGATTTTGCTAATTAGTAGTTTTACAATTTTAAAAACCCTACCTCATTGTGGTCACAAAATACTGGCAGGTGTGGTCTTGAATAGCTGTTTTGCTTAGCAATGAGTGACTAAATAGAGAGCATTCAGCTATCCCAGAACCTACGTGTAAACAAATACGTCCCTGATTGACCCAGAATGCTGGCCACGTACGCTCAGCGGAAATGCCGGCACTAACTACGTCAGGGGTAGGCAGTACGCACTGACTTCAGATGCTGCAAATAGAAATCCGGCCTGACTTTGCACCACTCAAAAGCAGCCCAAGGGAGGAAAGGAAACATTCAGTCCAGCAGTGAAGTGATTCCATACTGAAAATTTGCATAAACCACAGGTGTAGGAAGTTTAAAGGTGAACCACACTTATCCACTAGTATTTTTGACAGTTTTATTTATATCCTGTGGCTGACGGCCAAGCTGATCAAGATACTCGACGTTTCCCTCTCGTGTGACTTCTGTGCCCCTCAAAAGGAAAGTGTTGTTGGTCTGACGTGGTTTTTCACATCTTTACTAGAGTACGACACCTAACTGCATGCGATGTTGAATGCAGAGCTGGCTACATCATCCCTGCGTGATATTTGGATCATACATTTACAGCCACTACATCATGATTTATTGGCAAGCTTAACTTGTGCAAATAATTGGTAAAAAAAAATTAAAACATAAAATTGAGTGTGTTCATTAGTCTAGCTTAACATACAAATAAACTAGATTGATGAAATTGCATTTTTTGCCAACCTTATTAGGTCGATATAGAAAATGTGAAATAACGTATTAGTTATCGATCTGTTTCAGCTTTTAAATACAAAAGAATGAGGAGCCTTCTTTTGGGGTTGCCAATAATTATCTCAACCTTTGACATCCCTACCAGTTATTCATAATAATAAATCTTATGTGCATATTATGGTCGTTTCACAATAATTTATGGGAAAGTCGAAATCCATTCCTTGTAGGCCGGGACACTGTAGAAGTAAATTTGTTTGAAATGTGGAGAACCATCTTGATTTAAAGTAAATCTACGTGTGCAAGTAAGGTGGGAAAACTTTGTTAAAGTTTGTTGATAGCGACAAAGTTACAACTTTGTGGGTTCTCCCTGAACTTCCAATGGGTCCCTACCGATCCTTCAAAACACCAAGTTTTGCCCCTCTACAACTGAATTTGTTCTGAAAATCAGCCATTCTAGTAGAGTTTCTGTGATGTTAACTCATTGCAGCTGGCGTAAATGTCACACATTCTTTGTCAGGATCTGGAGATCATTGATCGGTTGATCTCAACTATGCTGAAAGTGTTATAAATTGGCCCCATGGTATGTATGTGTAAGGGAGTATGGAATCATGTAAATCATTTCCATTGTCATGCAAAATACTGTGCAGCACTTAGAATTCTTGGTAGCAGATGTGTAGTGTTTATTAAAGTATAACAATTAAACATGGACATTATTACCCTAGCTCACCTTGAATTTACCAGTGACATAGGGACAGGGAGGAATGCCCAGATGGTTTTGTTTTGGTAAACACATCTTCCATGTTTCAACATTATCTTTTATTTATGCCAGACCTAAGTCGTTTGATTTCACATGACTATTTATATCATGTTCCTCACTCACCTGGACTGGTCACCCGACGAGTCGACGCCCTTTCGGACCCAGCTGCAAGCCGTTGCTGTGTACTTCTCTTCCGTTGCTCACACATGGCTCCCTGCCCTGCATGCCCATCAGAGTTGTCAAACACCTACCCCTATATACCCATGCCTTGGCTCTGTGATTACCACTGTCTCCCCAAACACCTGCTGAGCTCCTATGTAGCTATCTACTCTGTGCGGCCGCTTCTGCAGAGCTCGCATACTCCACACCTGCCATACCCAACACTGGCTCTGTGCCCACCACACCTTCCCTACATGCTTAGTACAGCTATAACCTACACCCTAAGTCTCAGCAAGGAGAAGGCATCTTGAAGCAGGAAAGGGATGGGGTTACCTGGGCGGCAGAAGCCACCCAGGCACATGGCAGAATGGCCGTTCTGGGCATCAGGCGTTCCCCCGGGAGGCTTCTGCCACCCAGGTAACCCCATCCCTTACCTGCTTCAAGATGCCTTCTCCTTTTGAACAGAGGAGCGAAGGAGAATGACATGCCTGACTTGCATAGGTGTGGGAGGCAGAGAGCCATGTGACTGCATGCCAGGTCCAAAGGAGTGCAATGTTGGGCACAGTGCTGAGACTTAGGGTGTAGGTTATAGCTGTACTAAGCATGTAGGGAAGGCGTGGTGGGCACAGAGCCAGTGTTGGGTATGGCAGGTGTGGCGTATGCGAGCTCTGCAGAAGCAGCCGCACAGAGTAGATAGCTACATAGGAGCTCAGCAGGTGTTTGGGGAGACAGTGGTGATCACAGAGCCAAGGCAGGGGTATATAGGGGTAGGTGTTTGACAACTCTGGTGGGCATGCAGGGCAAGGAGCCATGTGTGAGCAACGGAAGAGAAGTACACAGCAACGGCTTGCAGCTGGGTCCGAAAGGGCGTCAACTCATCGGGTGACCAGTCCAGGTGAGTGAGGAACATGATATAAATAGTCATGGTCATGTGAAATCAAACGACTTAGGTCTGGCATAAATAAAAGATAATGTTGAAACATGGAAGATGTGTTTACCAAAACAAAACCATCTGTGCATTCCTCCCTGTCCCTATGTCACTGGTAAATTCAAGGTGAGCTAGGGTAATAATGTCCATGTTTAATTGTTATACTTTAATAAACACTACACATCTGCTACCAAGAATTCTAAGTGCTGCACAGTATTTTGCATGACAATGGAAATGATTTACGTGATTCCATACTCCCTTACACATACATACCATGGGGCCAATTTATAACACTTTCAGCATAGTTGAGATCAACCGATCAATGATCCCCAGATCCTGACAAAGAATGTGTGACATTTACGCCAGCTGCAATGAGTTAACATCACAGAAAATCTACTAGAATGACTGATTTTCAGATACAAATTCAGTTGTAGAGGGGCAAAACTAGGTGTTTTGAAGGATCGGTAGGGACCCATTGGAAGTTCAGGGAGAACCCACAAAGTTGTAACTTTGTCGCTATCAACAAACTTTAACAAAGTTTTCCCACCTTACTTGCACACGTAGATTTACTTTCAATCAAGATGGGTCTCCACCAGGGCAGGACTGGGAACTGAAACCGGCCCTGGCAAGCTGCTCAACCGGCCCCCCTGTGGGGCAGGGGGGGCGGCCGAGCTGTTTGTTGCAGGGGGCCGATATTGGCGACCCCAGGGGCCCAAAAACGGCCCCCAAGGGGCCCAAAACCGACCCCCACCCTGGCGGCCCATCGGGGAAATGCCCGGTGCCCGCTGCGGCCAGTCCGGCCCTGGTCTCCACATTTCAAACAAATTTACTTCTACAGTGTCCCGGCCTACAAGGAATGGATTTCGACTTTCCCATAAATCATTGTGAAACGACCATAATATGCACATAAGATTTATTATTATGAATAACTGGTAGGGATGTCAAAGGTTGAGATAATTATTGGCAACCCCAAAAGAAGGCTCCTCATTCTTTTGTATTTGAAAGCTGAAACATATCGATAACTAATACGTTATTTCACATTTTCTATATCGACCTAATAAGGTTGGCAAAAAATGCAATTTCATCAATCTAGTTTATTTGTATGTTAAGCTAGACTAATGAACACACTCAATTTTATGTTTTAATTTTTTTTTACCAATTATTTGCACAAGTTAAGCTTGCCAATAAAGCACGATGTAGTGGCTGTAAATTTATTATCCAAATCTCACGCAGGGATGATGTAGCCAGCTTTGCATTCAACATCGCATGCAGTTAGGTGTCGTACTCTAGTAAAGATGTGAAAAGCCACGTCAGACCAACAACACTTTCCTTTTGAGGGGCACAGAAGTCACACGAGAGGGAAACGTCGAGTATCTTGATCAGCTTGGCCGTCAGCCACAGGATATAAATAAAACTGTCAAAAATACTAGTGGATAAGTGTGCTCGCCTTTAAACTTCCTACACCTGTGGTTTATGCAAATTTTCAGTATGTAATCACTTCACTGCTGGACTGAATGTTTCCTTTCCTCCCTTGGGCTGCTTTTGAGTGGTGCAAAGTCAGGCCGGATTTCTATTTGCAGCATCTGAAGTCAGTGCGTTCTGCCTACCCCTGACGTAGTTAGTGCCGGCATTTCCGCTGAGCGTACGTGGCCAGCATTCTGGGTCAATCAGGGATGTATTTGTTTACACGTAGGTTCTGGGATAGCTGAATGCTCTCTATTTAGTCACTCATTGGTAAGCAAAACAGCTATTCAAGACCACACCTGCCACTATTTTGTGACCAAAATGAGGTAGGATTTTTAAAATTGTAAAACTACTAATTAGCAAAATCATGAAATGAAAATAATACTACAGGCTCTTTGGACTAATGTGGACATAACAGTAAGTCAGACTTACTGGTAATTCTCTACAAGGTTTAATAGTTTATTATGTTCAATTTGTAACTGTCCCAGAAGTAGTAGGATGGCTCTGAGATCCAAAACAATTTTCAGAGATGGGGTGCTGCCATCAATGTCACATCACTGAACTCAAAGGGACTGTGAAAAAAACAAGCGTCCCACAATGAACAAGTGTAGCAAATGAGTCACCCCCATTCAGCAACAGAGTGGTAATGGCAGGACACAAGTCCAATACAAAGAAGTGGGGGGACTAACCAAGTTAGGCAGTGTGAGAAAGTCATCCCTTTTGCCCTGATCTCCCCCCAATGAAGGGTGTTACCCAGAAACTGGTCCCAGGATGCTTGTTTCTGGTTCAGGGAAGACCTGGCTTGGCAGTTCGGGCTGGACAGCTCCCATAAGGCACAGGGTCAAGACTGATTTGCATATAGCTGGGTCTGAACTGAGGTGGCGAAGTGAGCTAAAGAATGATAATGGATTCAACCCAGATCTGTGACTGGGGGTGAGTGTGTGAAAAGTTTCAGCGCTCGGTCCATCATCTCCTTGTGTTTGCTTTGTTCACCCTAAGTTGACAAGATATGCCCAGACGTGGGTCCCTTGCTCACTTTGCCACTGGATTCAAGCTAGCCTGGCTGATGAAGGGTGTTTCCCAGAAACCGGTCCCAGGATGCTTGTTTCCGGTTCAGGGAAGACCTGGGTTGGCAGTTCGGGCTGGACTGGTCCCATGAGGCACAGGGTCAAGACTGATTTGCATATAGCTGGGTCTGAACTGAGGTGGCGAAGTGAGCTAAAGAATGATGATGGATTCAACCCAGATCTGTGACTGGGGGTGAGTGTCTGAAAAGTTTCAGCGCTCTGTCCATCATCTCCTTGTGTTTGCTTTGTTCACCCTCCTAAGTTGGCAGGGTATGCCCAGACGTGGGTCCCTTGCTCACTTTGCCACTGGATTCAAGTTAGCCTGGCTGATGAAGGGTGTTACCCAGAAACCGGTCCCAGGATGCTTGTTTCCGGTTCAGGGAAGACCTGACTTGGCAGTTCGGGCTGGACTGTTCCCATGAGGCACAGGGTCAAGACTGATTTGCATATAGCTGGGTCTGAACTAGGGGTGGGCGGAATTTGCGTAGTCGTGCTATGCAAAGCTCCGCAAAACGGTAAAAAATCTCCGCGAGCACGCAAAAGTTCTGCGAACACGCGGAATTGCTTGTTCCGCCTGTTCGCGATGCTTTTTTCCTGTTCGCGAACGCTGTTTGCATGCTCGGGGAGAAATATCTCGATGAACACGCATTTTGAAAGCGCGAACAAGCAAAAAATTCCGCGAAGACGCGTATCGCGGAATTTTTGGCAATTCCGCGTTCTCCGCGGAACGCGAAATTACCCAAATTCCGCTAGCGGAACGGAATTTACGGCCTAGTCTGAACTGAGGTGGCGAAGTGAGCTAAAGAATGATGATGGATTCAACCCAGATCTGTGACTGGGGGTGAGTGTCTGGAAAGTTTCAGCGCTCCGTCCATCATCTCCTTGTGTTTGCTTCGCACATCTTGGAGTAGACCCAGCCTGCTCCCTCCCAGGAACAGCTGTCCCTCTGTCTTACAAAAGGCGCTGAGACACCTTGAGGTGGACCATACTTGCCAACTCTGATTTAGTAGATGGACAGCTGCTTTTATAGCAAAACTGCAGCCTGTAGACACAGGCTCTGGAAGCATGGGTGCTGGGGTTGCTGCGGCACCCCACAATAACCATGCTGGAGTTCCAAAGTGAATGAGCAAAACAAATACCTTAACATTTTGTTTTTATCTTGTTACATTTGCTGTGCATTCAAAGATGGAGGTCAATAGTCCAGCTATGTATTCTGACAAATTGCTGCTTATTCTTTGAACATGGAGATTTAATTATTTATTTATTTGAAAGTTGTATAAAGCACGAACATGACCCATACGTGTATCAGAGCGCTGTACAAAGTAGCGTAAGTGGAATGAGGTAAAAGCATGACTACAACAACAAAATGGAACATATGCAGTACCTGAAAAATAAAAAGATCATAGGGGAGCACAGGGAAAACAAAATAATAAAGGTGATCAAGGGTAAACAGCCCATCTAGTGGGACCTGTAAAGTTTCAGCAGAGCAATAAATAAAAAGGACACGTGAGGAGAAACCTAACACACTTTGAACAAAAGGTATAAAAGACTGTCAAACAGGAGATGGAAGTAGATTATGATGGCACCAGGGCTATTGCTGTTGATGGTCATTCATGAGTAGCCATTTGACATGTTTTTTGAATGAGGCAGTTGATGGGTTGGATCTGATCTCGGGAAGAAGAGCGTTCCACATTCTTGGAGAAAGCACGATTGTATGTTCTTTTCTTATTGAATTTGGGAGGTTTCAATAGTAGGGTATTAGAGCTTCTTAAGTTCCGACTCGAACCAGATAGCTCAAGTTTTTTTGCCAGGTAAACGGGGTGTTGTAATGAATAGCTTTGTGCGTCAGGCAAGCTAGCTTGAAATGGATCCTTGCTTCGATGCACAGCCAGTTTAGTTGAATTAGGTCTGGTGTGATGTGGTCATGTTTTCTGGAGCCGGTGATGAGTCTGGTCGAAGAGTTCAGAGTGGCTCTAAGCGTAGCCAATCTAGCTTTAGGTAGCCCAGCTAGGGTCACCAAACCATATTCCAAGCGTGAGATAACTAGGGATTGGACTGCTAATTGGATGTCCTCAGGAGGTAAGAATGGCTTGATTTTCCTAAGAGTGTTGAGCTGATGATTGGCTCCCCTAATAATAGCACTGATGTGATCTTGCATATTTAGGTATTTTTCCAGGGTTATACCTAAAGATCTAGCAGAGTCAACAACATGAGGGGTGCAGTTAAGCGCAGTAAGTTGTTTGAGGCAGTCTTGAGTAGGTGCTGAGTGGTTGCGGGGGGCAATCAGAAGGAATTCTGTTTTGAGGGTATTTATTAACAGATGATTATGAGTTAGCCATTGTTGAGTTTTTAGGAGCGCACAATTTAGAGTTTTTATGTCATCTGTAGTGGAGATCTTCAAATACAGTTGAGTGTCATCAGCATACATATGGTATTGAATGTTAGAGCGGTTCAGAATATCGGAGAGTGGTTCCATGAAGAGGTTGAAAAGCATGGGCGAAAGTGCTGAGCCTTGAGGTACTCCAATAGTGACCGGGATACTAGTTGTAAGGGATTGGTTAACTTTGATACTTTGTGTATGGTTGTAAGAAAGAGGCAAACCAATTTAAGACAGGGCCTGATAACCCCATTCTATATTGAAGAAGAGCAATCGGGTTTTCATGTTTGATGGTGTCAAATGCTGAGGACAAGTCAAGAAGGATCAGTAAACAAGGAACATTTTGGTCAAGAGATCTCAAGGCGTCAGCAACAATGTGAGTTAGAGCTGTTTCAGTACTGTGCCCCGCTCTGAAACCTGAGTTGTAGAGTTCAAGGAGCTGAAATTTCTCGATGTGGTTGCAGAGCTGTGTGCGAACGCATTTCTCGAGCAATTTAGTTAAAGTCATGATGCTGGTATTCAGACGGAAATTGTTAGGATCAGCTAAGTCTACATTAGGCTTCTTTGGGATGGGAGAGACTTGCCCCATCTTGAGGCAATCGGGAATCCTCATATGCACAAGAGATTCTTGAATGATACGGGACCAAAGTGGAAGAATGGCCAAATTGAGATCTTTGAAAAACTTAGTGGGTAGAGGATCACTGAAGTGATTGGAAGGTTTCAAAGACGCCATAGATTGGAGCAGCTCTGCATCATCTGGAAGTAGAAAAGAATTCCAAGATGCGTTGTTTTTAGCAGTGCAAACTATGCGGTTGGAAGGTGCACTCACTACCGTAGGTTCCGCTGATGGTGCGAGGGAGCTCAGAGGCCGCAAATTTGGTGCGGCACGTTGCAGTTCAAGTACAATTTTTCTTGCCTTTACGGAGAAGTGTGCTGAGAAGTCCTCCCCACTGGGGCAGGAGGTCATGGGTGCCGAGATATGATTGGTAGAGTGATTGGCTTGTTGTTTGATGATTTCAAACAGTTTCTTGGGTCTGTTTTTAGCGCTGTCAAGCTGAGCCCTGAAATGATTGGTTTTAGCACTGCGGATATGTTTGTTATATGCACTTCTCATCATCCTTAACTGTTTGAGGCTTGTAGTGAAGGGAGAATTTCTCCATAGTCTCTCTGAAAGCCTACGTTTGTGACGTTCCTCATTTAGGCAGCCATTAAACCAGGGTTTGGATTGTTTGATTGGAATCCTTTTGAGTTGCTTCGGAGCAATAGTGTCGAAAATACTTGTCATAGAGTTGATGTAATGATCCGTAAGGTCGTCCTGGTCGGTCATGTTAGGGGGTGGTGGAAGAAGATTCTTGCTAATGGATGTTAGATCATTGATGTTGATGTCTCTCAGATTACGAACCAGTTGTTTGGTTTTGAGCGGTTGACCTTGTCTGACCAGGACCTTTTCCAGGATGTGTAAGGATATTTGGTGATGATCTGACCAGTCACAGGGTATAATGTCATCAAGTTGTATGGTGTTCTCTTTAGCTATGATAAGGTCAAGGGTAGCTCCCTTGTTGTGGGTGGGTCCATTGCAGGCCTGGGTGAAGTTGAGGTCGGAGAGGAAAGCCCTGAAGGAGCATACTAAGGGATCATTTATGTCGTTCCAGTGAAGGTTAAAATCCCCGAGGAAGATATGGCTGGGGTGTTGGTCTGAGAATGAGATAATTGACTCCATAATTTTCTTGATGAAGAGCACATTATCACCTGGTGGATGATATATCGTGTGGAGCACACAGACATTCTTGCCATTGTTCCAGATTTCGGTTACTAGTTGCTCACAGGAGGACATCATAGGATTTTGAGCCTGTTTCAACATGATGCTGGAGCGATGGATGCAAGCAATGCCCCCCCAGTTTTAACAGGTCTATCGCATCTGATAATGTCATACTCGGGAGATTAAGATGTCGAGAATTGGGGAGGAGTCATTGAGCCAAGTTTCAGTTAGGATCAGGAGGTCCAATTCTTGCGTGATAATGAGTTTAGAGATATCCGCTGCGTGTTTCACTGTTGATCTGCAATTGAGAAGCATTGATTTGATGTGTGAGTTGGTTGTTATTACCTCTAGGTAAGACGTGGTGATCTGTAGTAGGTTATCTCTATTCACAGATCTAAGGTTAACACTTGGTTCTCTACCAGGGTCAGAGGAGATAGTTGGGATGTTAATTGGTGAGTCAGAGGAGACACGATAGAAGAAGTGCGAGAGTGTCATCATCCGACAACTGTTTCAAAAACCTAAGGGGCCTGGAATGGTGGTTTGGAAAAGGCTGAGTTCTCCAGAGTGGGCTAAGTGGGCAAATGAGAGAAGACATTTCACCCCGCAGTGTTTAACACTTGAAGGAAGACTAGGTTGATCGGTCCCAAGGGAGGGGTAGAGTTTCCAAAACTTCTCCATCTTCAAGGAGAAATGTAAGAGGGTCTGCAGGTTATCTTTGACAGTAAGGAGATCCTGCTTGAGGTCAGCCATCTTCTCCTCAAAGTAAGGGAGGCTATCACAACCAACGGCCGGCCTAGAGTAAGATAATGGATGGGACCCCTAAGGAAGAGGGGAGTTGGATGGCCTAATATATCCCTCACAGAAATTGCAGGGGGAGACAGTATCCCGCTTGAGTTCAGTCGTATTATCTACTGAGGGAGGAGGATTAGCATAGAGGGCATCAGGTCTCGGTGTAAGAGGATGAGGAGAAAACACTTGAGGAGGATTTGTGGCGGGCAAGGTGATTTTATCCTGTGAGATGGGGGACGTAATGGGAGAGAAGATAGGTAGGTGAGGGTTTACAAGTGAAGTACTGGAGAAAGAAACTGGGTGAAGGGTAGAAAAAGCACTCAAATTGGTATTACAGGAGCCTTGAGTTAGATTATCCGGGTTATCAGGGTTAGGTTTATAGGTATTACACTCATCATCCGTGTCAGGAGATATAACAGGCCGGTTCATGAGGAGTGAGGGGGAAGCGGAGAGGGTGGAAACAAAGGCGGAGGGAACAGAAGGTTCAGCAATTGTGGGGAGACTTAGATGATGAAGACTAGCAGGATTAGAGTTATTAAGTGTATTTTTAATCCTCAGAAAGATTCTGTCAAAGCGTTTAAGATTCAGGTTGGAAGCTTGAATAAGGATGTTACCATTATTGTAGAGGGATATGGCCAGATCAGCATTGAGGACTGGGGAGGGTAATATGATTATTCGGAAACCATGGGGGGGTTCTCAGAGGTTTGGAACAAAGCGTAGAAGTTAAGGCTCTTCTCCACTGGGCTCTTCTGGTTGTGTAGAAAATCAGGTCTGTAACCACAATACCCTTTGACGTGCAAAATCAGAGATGAGCGTTTCCGGACAACGTTTGAGTAGATTGTGTTTAAAGGTCTTTGCCGCTTTCTTAGAGAGGTTGGGGGGTAGACAATCTTAAAAGCATTAAGGCCTGCCTGTGCCAGGCAGTCAGAGGAGCGAGTAGTAGGTTGTGTCATGGTGAGGATATCGAGCCGACTAAAAGTGGTGAGAAAAGATCACTGCTCAATATTGTTAAGACCAACAAAAGAGTGGTGTACAAATCCAATTTTTGGGGAGCAATATTCCATTCTTGGGTTCCAAGTTTGTCAGAGCAATGCGCAAGGATGCACTTGCTAGTTGTTTAGATGACACCCGAGGGTAGTGAAATATAATATCTTCATATTAGATTAACAAAACTCATTGTTGAAGATGACACCAGAGGGTTATGAAATATATCAACTTGAGATACAAAACAGTAAAACTTGCTATACCGATCCAAGAAGGCCATTCCCAGGGCATAACAAGACAAACAGGTCAAATGTAGTTTCTGAGGAAACAAGCAAGGGCTATAAAAAACCCCAATCAGTTGTGTACTTAACGTAATTTTCAATAAGCTGGTCGTACCTCAGATGAGAGCTAAAGCGACAAAATCACGGAAGGAGCGAAATTCACTGACAAACAGAGACTCCTAGGTAAAAACAGTGCATTGTGACTTGTTGCAGCAAGACTATTTCCAAGATGGCCGCTCCAAAGGTAAAGCAGGAAAGAAGTCCTACCTTTCTTTCTCTGCCAAAGCTACTTGGGCTCGAATCGATAGTCCTTTGTTTATTATTGAGACCGGCTGGTCTCACCACCAAACTCACTAGGGAAATAGTTACTTGGAAGGAGCGATCTCCAATGAGCCCGAAAGAGTTCAATGTAATACAACAGAGCACAGAACATAGAACATGCCGGAATCCAAGTGCCTGGGGAGAAGTCACCCAGACACGCACATAGATAAGCTCCTCCCTGAGAGCGGGCAGAAGCCAAGGCAGCAGTGCAACAACAAAGATCAGGCGACTCCCTATGAATTGTGCCGGTGGTGCGGGAAGAAAGTACACCCAATAAAAACACTGTGAGAGAAGTTCGCCCGTGCAATCAGCTCCTCTTTGCTGTGAGCACAAGGAGGGGGACGGTCAGAGTCAAGGCAACCGCAACGACCCTGTCTCTGCCTCCGAGCCCAAGGTGTGAACCCAGAACACCAAGTCTCCACCGTGCTTCTCCTACGAGGGCAGCATGATCATATGAGGGTAGCGTGTCTGTGTGGACATGCCCAGCTCGTGCTGCAGCACCCGACGGCACCCCAGGGACCGGCACAGAACAGATAGATCCATCAGGCAGCAGCCATCCTGGCTCGGTGGAGCAACCGCCACCAGTTCTCCCCCGCACCTCACCAAAGTATAGCGCAACAGTGGGCCATGGGGATGGGCACCCAAACTCCACCCGTGCCCAACTGCCGATTCGGACAGCCAGGACTCACCCAGACGACAACACACGGGGCCCAGCAACAGCAAACCAGAATCACCCATGCGGTCTCATCAGCTCAGGATCACATCAGACGGCACATTCAGCGTACCAGGTCGGCTGCAGGATGACCTCTGCAGGGCCAAGCGACCAAAGACCGGGACCTCCACTGTAGACCGGGAACTCCACTGCGGCCTTTCCAGCGCTGGTGCAGGAAGACAGCCAGCCGCTAGCCTGCAGTTACAATCCAGGTGAGTACAGCTAAAACCAGCTACTCACGAGATGAGATTAGTGATCCTTATGTGGAGGATGGATGGCAGGGATGTGGCAGGATTAATCACGGATTTGTGATCCCGAATCCTGGAGCTTCAATTTGGGGCTCCAACTCGGAGGCCATCTTTTCATTATGCCTCAGATTGGTATTAACTTCTTTCTCTGATTGCAAAGTGGTTTGATTTTGTAAAGTGAACAATGTGGCAATCTTGCATGTGTGAAAGAAAAGGCTGCAGCTTGCCATTTATTTCTAACACTACAATACCCATCTGCAAATGACAATGTGGTACCACAGCATACTTTACAAAAATATTTGCAACAGTATGCTCCAAAATTCACAACCAGCTACATACTGCACCCAACCACATTGTTGCCGAGGGGTGTGGTTCACTTGCTACATTTCTTATTTTTTTAGGTCGAGCCTAGCGGCAGCGAGCATGCGCTGCTCGCTCTGCGAGCCTGCTGTAGTAGAGTCTGGTACAGAAGCTGCGCCCACTCTCCTCCCATATTTTTCATTGGCTTGTGTCATTGTCTTTCGTAAATGCTGCCTTCGGATTCGTTAATAGGCTTGTTAGTCCCTCCTTGGTACGGCCTTGCCTTCATTTGTAACCTGCCATGGCAACTGGCCACTTTACTTCGGTTGTAACACGGGACCTGTTATTTAGTCTGTAAGCACTATTTACTTTATTGAGTTTCTCTTACTGCAGGCCGGGCATGCGCTGCTTCAGCTGAAACCGCTTGTGTTTTTTTAAGCAGCACGGCCGCCCCCGTAACACGGGCGCCTGCTTTCAATCACTTTAACCTGACATTATCTTGTGTCTGTCTCAACCCCCTAAGTAAAATGGATTTAGAAATGATGAGCGAATTAAGTCATGTGAATTCCAGGTAGCACATAATCCTGTGCTAATGGGTTGAAGCTGACTACAGCACATCTGTGTTACATGTCATCTGCACTAAGCCACCTGACGGGTTGTTTTCAAAAGCCTGTTTTATTAACAACACCACCACAGACCAAAACAACCACCACCAATACCACCGCCATCAATACCACCACCTCCACCTATACCACCACCACCACCACCAATACCACCACCGCCAATACCACCACCACCACCAATACCACCACCACCACCAATACCACCACCATCACCACCACCACCAATACCACCACCACCAATACAACCACCACCACCACCAATACCACCACTACCATCAATACCACCACCTCCACCACCACCAATACCACCACCAATACCCCCACCACCAACACCACCAATACCACCACCACCAATACTACCAATACCACCACCAATACCAATAACACCACCACCACCAATAGTACCACCACCACCACCACCAATACCACCACCACACCAATACCACCACCAATACCACCATCACACCAATACCACCACCACCACCAATACCACCACCAATACTGCCACCACCACCAATACCACCACCACCACCAATACCATCACCATCACCAATACCACCACCAATATCACCACCACCAATACCACCACCACCAATACCACCACCACCACCAATACCACCACCACCACCAATGCCACCATCACCAATACCACCACAACCAATATCACCACCAATACCACCACCACCAATACCACTAATACCAATACCATCAATACCACCACCACCACTACCAATACCAATACCACCACCAATACCAATACCAATACCACCACCAATACCACCACCAATACCACCTCCACCACCAAAACCAACACCAATTCCACCACCACCAATACCAACACCAATACCACCACCACCAATACCACCACCACCACCAATACCACCACCACCAATACCCCACCACCAATACCACCACCACCAATACCACCACCACCAATACAATAACACCACCACCAATACCACCACCACCAATATCAATACCACCACCACCAATACCACCACCATCAATACCAGTACCTTCACCAATACCACCACCAATACCAATACCACCACCACCAATTCCAATACCGCCACCACCAATACCACCACTACCAATACCACCAATGCCACCACCACCAATACCACCACCAATACCAGCAACACCAATACCACCACCACCAATACCACCACCAAAAAACCACCACCACCAATACCACCCCCCCCAATAACAATACCACCACCTCAGCGCCTCTCGCTCACTAGTAATAGCAGGGGCACTGTACGAGGCCGGAGCTGCAGCCAAGACCATCCCTCCCTCCCTCCATGCCTGTCATAAAGCACAGTCCGCCCTGCACCAGGAGGTGAAGCCAGTGCCCTACTACATCTGGAGTGTTTTTTATTAGGCCAAAGATAGCAATAACATTACGCAATGCCACACTGCACACTCAAATCACAGAGAGGGCAGGAAATAGCCCGCCCTCCCGCTCTTCCTCCTGAGCCGCAACAGTGTAATCACAGAGTGAAAGGTGTTGGAGCGCTTTGTTAGTGTTTATAGCTCGGATCATATGTAACTCTCACTTCACACTTTGTGTCTTTGTAATTTACAACACTTACACATCTTCTTCACTGTACTATTTATCATTACTTTGAAGACTTCGCAGGCTGGTCTCTTCCTCTGATATTTACAATCTAACAAGCGGTCGAGAAGGCCCTTTATTGCAATGCAATAGGTCTTGCATCTGAGAGAGTTTAAGCTATTAGTATTGTAAATGACAATGACTTTTATTTAGGTTTTAAAACCCAAAACATAAATAAAAGGCATTGTCATTTACAATGCCAATAACTCAAACTCGCGTGAATGCGAGACCTATTGCATTGCAAATGTTGGTTTTTTTTGTTTACTGTCCCTATGAGTTTGGTGATGTAACAATGATGGCAGCACCCCCACTCTGAAAATTGTTCCAGCACCACTGCCTGTAGGTATCTCAGAGCCATCCTACTACTTCTGGAGACGTTATGGAGTGGACATAATAAACGATGAACCTAGCCCTCTGAGCAAGTGGAGAATTACCAGTAAGTCTGACTTACTGTGATGTCCTTATCAGTCCAAAGGGCCTGCGTTATAATTTTCATGTTATGAATTTGCTAATTAATGGTTTTAAAATTCGAAAAACGAAAATCCCACCTCATTTTGGTAACAAAATGTTGAAAGGTGTGGCCTTGAGTAGATGTTTTGTTTAGCAATGAGAGATGAAAGCTAGAGTATTCAGCTATACCAGAACGTACGTGTTAACAAATACGCCCCTGATGGACCCAGAAAGCAGGTCACGTACGCTCAACGGAAATACCGGCACTAACTACGTCAGAAGTAGCGCAGTACGTGACGTCAGATCCTGCAAATAGAAATCCGGTCCGATTTTGCACAACTCAAAAGCGGCCCGGGGGAAAAGGAAACATTCAGTCCAGCAGTGATTACATTCTGAAAATTTGCATAAGCCACAGGCGTAGGAAATTGATAGGCGAGCCACCTTCATCCACTAGTATTTGTGACTGTTTTATTTATATCCTGTGGCTGATGGCTAAGCTGATCAAGATACTCGGCGTTTCCCTCTCACGCGTGAACCCCCCTCAAAAGGAAATGCTATTGGTCTGAACTGGCTTTTCCCATCTTTACTGGAATACGACGCCTAACAGCATGCGCTGTTGAACGCAAACCCGACCACGGTATCCCTGAGATTTGTATCAGACATTTGTCAGTCTCTACTTCGCGCTTTATTGGCAAGCTTATCTTGTGCAAATAACATACAAAAATAATTAAAACATAAAATAGAGTGTGTTTGTTAGTCTGGCTTAACATACAAATAAACTAGATCGATGAAATTGCATTTTCTTGCCAACCTTATTAAGTCCGTTTATAAAATGTGAAATAACAAATTAGTTATCGATCAGTTAAAAAAGCTTCCAAATTCAAAATAATGAATGCTTGGTTCCTTCTTTTGGGGGTGTCACTAATTATCTCAACCTTTGACATCCTTATCAGTTATTCGTAATCATCAATCTAATATGTGCATATTATGGTCGTTTCACAATTATGTATAGGAAAGTTGCAAATCCACTCCTTGTAGGCCGGGACACTGTAGAAGTAAATTTATTTTAAATGTGGAGACCCATCTTGATTTAAAGTAAATCTATGTGTGCAAGTAGGGGGGGAAACTTTGTTAAAGTTTGTTAATAGCAACAAAAGTTACAACTTTGTGGGTTCTCCCTGAACTTCCAATGGCTCCCTACCGATCCTTTAAAACACCTAGTTTTGCACCTCTACCACCGAATTTTGTATCTGAAAATCTGCCATTCTAGTAGATTTTCTGTGATGTTAATTCCACGCAGCTGGTGTAAATGTCACACATTCATTGTCAGGATCTGGGGATCATTATAGCCCAAGCTCCCTCTGAATTTGCCAGTGACATAGGGACAGGGACGTTTATTAGTTGACATCATTTTGTCTTTTATGTTATTTTCTCTTTTACTCTTGTCCTTTTTCTACTCTTTATCCTCTTTGGTGTCTTTCTTTGTCTGGTATTCTATATCTGTGCAGTGTATTGCTGGTTCTTGTTTCACATTGTATATAAGGAACTGGTTTGTGCAGTCTCTTGGAATGTCAACGGACCCTGGCAAACCATAAAAAAGATCTTTCACTCTTATCCAGCAGCTATTGCATTATTGCAAGACACTTTTAATGCTCAATCCCCACAATTAAAACATTTGTGGGTGGGGAATTGTGTTTATTTTGAAACTTTGTATAATAATATTATTTCATAAATCCCTTCAAATGGATTTGATATGTCATCAGAAATGTTCACATTTTAAAAATGATTGTACTCTTTTATCTGTTCTTAATATTTATAGTCCCAATGTTACTAACCTATATCTTTGCCTTCTATTAATGAACTGTTATTGCAATGTGATGATGATAATTTAATTGTTGCAGACAATTGTAATTTATTTTCTGTCTCATTTTAGATAAAAAATCAAACTTCAAACGTATACCTAGTCAAATGCCATTTTTTTTTAGAAATGTGATTACCCTTAGGGCGCTAACAGATTATTGGAAATTGTGTCGCCCTGACTCAATAGACTTTACTTTTACTCTTCAGTACACGTAAAAACCACACTGGACTATATATTTTCTAGGAATAATCTAACTGCTAATGTATTGCATTCTGAAACTGGCTCTATCTTGATTTCAGATCATGCTCTGGTTATATCAGATTCTAACCTCCTAATTCCTAAAAACGATAACAAGAGATAGCGATTTAATTCTGTTTTATTAAAGGAGAGGAGTTGGCCTAACAGCTAGGGCGTCCGACCTCGAATCTGGGGAACTGGGTTCGAGTCTCGGTAATGACGCTGAACATCCTGTGATTTGGGCAAATCACTTAATCTCCCCGTGCCTAGCAAAAAAATGAATGTGTGTCCTAATGTAACGTAACTGGTGCTATGTAAAGCGCTCTGATACCCGATTCGGGTCAAGTTCGCGCTACATAAAACTCTGCAAAAAAAAAAAAAAGGATGAGAATTACATTTGTTATTATTGTCCCTCATGCAGTGGTGTCCAAGAAAGGAACGAGATATAAAAATGGTCACTTGACATAGAGGCTCCAAACCCACTTTGAAAAAATTCACACACTTTATAATGTTCTCTCTTTGAAAAACCATTTTCCTTGGAAAGTTGTGAACCTTGTGGCGTTTTTTTTTTTTTAATAATATATTCTGCCTCATGAGATGTGCCCTTTTGCTGGAGCCCTCATGTAAGGGGAGCAAGAGTACACTGTTTTACCGCAAAATGATAATGGGGCAAATCTGGGAATGCAGTCACGATTTCTCAGTGATGGTTCAAAACTGGACAGTCACTCAAGATTATTCAGTGATGGTGCAAAGATCAGCAGCAGGTGATTGTCAATCTTTGAGCATGTAGTAATGTCCTCTGAGTAATGCAAATCTGGACATGCCCAAAGGGTTATTGATTTATGATGCAAATCTAAACAAGCATTTAATATTGAGTGATTCTGTACATGCAGTAAGGATTAGTGACGCTATGTATCTGAGCTTGTGTAATGGTACACATCTGGGTACACCTTCAAACTTTGATTGATGGTGTAAATATAAGCATGCAGTGATCACTACTGAGCGATGGAGAAATGTAAGCATACACTAATTGTGACTTAGTGATCAGGCAAATCTGAAGGTATACTTGAATTACTGAGCATTATCCCTTATTCAATTACATTGGAATGATTTCTTTCTGATTGTTGTCAGATGATCTCCAGTTGAAGCAATATTTTCTAACATCTTTCATTGATTTTGAAACAAAGAGTGAACAAAACATATTTAACATGGTTTGGATAAAGGGCACAGCATTTAAAGGACCGATTATTGATGCATGTGGTCTGTCTATCCAGGACTCTCCTTAGCGCTGTGGTGCAGGCCAGGACACCTCTTACCCCAGGGGGATAGCACCAGACTACATAGTCTCTGTGGTCCAGCTGGGGTCCCTCCCAGTCTAAAACCTTTGAATAGGTGGCAAATACAGGAGTGTCAGGGGCCCATCATCAGTTCTAAAGGTGGGAGGGAGGGGGTGTCATTTTCTGTTACTATAGCCAAAAAGAACCCAAAGCATTAGTGAATGAATGAATGAATGAATGAATAAAAGCTTTGTAAAGCGTGAACTTAGCCCAGGGGCGTCAAGGCGCTGCAGAAAGGGATCAGGGAACAGAGATGCCCATAGGTAAAAGGCTTACAGATTTGATATGGTGAAGAGCCAGGTCTTCAAGGCCTTAAGGAACAGAAAATGGGTTTCCAGAGCCGTGATTGAAAGAGGAAGGGAGTTCCAAAGTTTAGCCGCAGCCAGCGAGAAGGCCCTGCCCCCCCATCTGGCTTTCCTAAACCTGGGGACTATCACCAGGTTCTTACTGGCAGATCTTAACTGCTTAGCGGGGACATATCTCCGAAATAGTTTTTTAATGGCTTCTGACACCGTATTGTAGAAGGCCTTGTGTACCAAGCACAGGGCTTTAAATACAATTCTCCGACCCAGCGGAAGCCAGTGCAAATTGCTGATGGTTGCCGAGACAGATTGGTATTTGGGAAGGCCCATCACCAGCCTGGCAGCGGTGTTCTGCACTAGTTGAAGTCGATGCACGAGCCCCTTATTTATCCCCACATAAAGGGCATTACAATAGTCTAATCTAGACAACACAAGGGCCACAACTGCTTGTTTCCGCGAGGGGAAGGAGAGAAATTGAGAGATCTTTTTAAGGGTCCTTATCATCCCAAAACAGGTAAATTAGTAAATGTACTCCAGCCCAAACCTGGAGTACGTCCAGCACCACAGATGGCCAACCATTGGCACTGCAACAGCCTCCCATAGAAAATAATGCAGACTGGGACTTAAAATAAAGCCCTATAGAAAATAATGTTAAAACATTTATTCTATTTTGACTTTTTAAAAATATATAGAAATTGAATAAAATATTTAAAAATAAAAACGAATATTTTAATACTAAATATTTTATTAGCCCTTTTTAATTTAAAAATGAATGTAACTTTATTATTTAAATATTGAAATTTATTTAAATTAATTCCATACATTTGTTTTAACTTTTAATACATATTAAAGAAATATAAATATTTTACTTTAGGTGAATATTTTTTAATAAACCTTAAAAAAATGTAATTGTGTTTATTATACTGACATGCATTAAATATTGAATTCAAAATTAAGTTGTCTGTAGCATGTTTTATTTTGTTCTACATTTATTTTAAAATAAATATATAAAATTAATTTAAATTAATATTTAACCTAAAAATATTTGCACTTTTTTTCACATGTGTAAAAATTCCCCTATACTTTACCATAGGGGGATATCTGCCCCGGTTGCAGAAGTCTGTGGCAAGTGTGCAGAACATAAAATATGGTACTTAAGTTATAACTAGCATATCTTTATGGTCATATTTGATGTTTCTTCGGACTTCATCCTGAGACACGTAAGCCTACACATTTGTAATAACTTTATACCCAGAATTGATGAATATCCAAAAGTATCAAAGTTACTACAAAATATAAGAGAACATTTCAACGTGAAGATTTATTCATGTGTAAATTTACCTTTGTAAATAGCCATCTGTCAGTCACCTCTAAAGCTAGAGCCAACTCAGAAGGTTCTTCCAGAAATCATTAACTACAAGGCACCCCCAAACTATATGGCAGAAGTCTGAAGTCGGGGCATGGCATCTAGACCAGTTTAGACCATTACAGGGTAAATCTCTCTAATCTGTTTGAAGGGAAGGTTAGCTTGGTGTAAGTAATTACACTGTGTGAACTGGCGTCTAGCATTTCTAGATGTCTTTTTTTGTGCCCTCTAAAACTTTCACCCATTCCATGTCTGATAAAACCCTATCCATTTTCTTGTCACAATGCTCTTTTAGTTTAGTAATGTTGGTGAAGTAAACTGGAAGTAAAGAGCTATACATTAGGAACATGACTCTCCTGCCCCTGTTGTGTGTCAACATGAGCTGCAGAAAGGAATACGTTGGGGGCTCATTTCCCTTTTCACTCCTATGGCAAGGAGGCCGCTTGTATTAAAGCGTTATAAGTCATGTAGTGGCCTGCAGCAGTACCAACACTTTCTTTCCCATCATCAAGCAAGCTTTCAATCTTTCCCCAACACCCATAGGCCACCCATTGTTGTGACCCTGGTGCAGACCTTGGTCATCTTTCCTGCAGGAACGATGACTTTCTCACACAGACCCCCTCCCGTGGATGAAAGGTGATGGGTAACTAACCTACACCCTGGCAGTCCTCATCAGCTAAGTTGAAAAACCTGGAAGGTCCATCTGCATTGGCATGGGCAGTCCCAGGTTTGTGTTCCACTGAGAAGTCCATCCCCTGTAGGGAAATGGACCACCTCAACAGTTTAGGATTCTCCTCCCTCATCTGCATGAGCCATCTGTGAGGTCTGTAGTCAGTTTGAACACATAAGTGACTACCAAACAGGTATGGCCTCAGCTTCTTCAGGGACCAGACAACAGCAAAGGCTTCACTCTCAATGGCACTCCACCTTTGTTCTCTGGGGAGAAGTCGCCTTCTAATAAAGGCAACTGGCTGATCTAGGCCCTCCTCATTTACTTGTGCCAATACTGCCCAAATCCCTTGTTCTGAAGCATCTGTCTAAACCATAATTTCCTTTGTGTAGTTAAGGGCTAGTAACACTGGTGCTGAACACATACCCTCTTTCAGAGTGTCAAAGTCTTCTGACACTCTGGGGTCCAAATGACTTTTTTGGGCTGCTTTTTGCAAGATGTTCTGTCAGAGGAGCCACAATGGTCCCATAGTTTGGAACATATCTGCTATAGTAACCAGTCAGACCAAGGAATTTATTTATTTATTTTATTTATTTATATCATTTATAGAGCGCCTGAATCACCCCAACCGGGGTATCTCCGCGCTGTGACGGCCATTGACAACCAGTACGGGAAAGATCAGAACAGTGAGGTTTTTAACAGCTTTCTGAAGGATAGGTAGTTGGTGCAGGGACGTAGGTGGATGGGCAGCTGGTTCCAATATAATGGGGCCAAATTGGAGAAGGATTTCCCCCCCAACCGAGCCTGTTTTATGCGAGGTATGAGAAGGAGATCTTTGGACCCTGAGCGGAGGGTCCTGAAGGGGGTGTATCGGACCAGCTTGTCTGTCATGTACCTTGGTCCCAAGTTGTTTAAGGCATTGTAGACCATACAGCAAATTTTAAATTTAATCCGTTTGCGAATGGGTAGCCAATGCAGCTTACGGAGTAGGGGGAGTGAAGCTGTTCTGGGGGGGGGTGTTGGTCACTAATCGGGCTGCCGTGTTCTGGACTACTTGCAGTCTGTTTAAGGAAGATTCCTTGGCTGAGATCAACAGAGCATTGCAGTAGTCTAGATGGCTTAAGACCAATGCTTGTATCAGGGTTTTCCGTGTGGATAACGGGAGTAGGGGGAAGACTCTGCGAAGAAGGCTTAGTATAAAGAAACAGGCCTTAGTGGTTGAGGTAGCATGCTCCTCCAAGCTTAACTTCTGGTCAATTTGGACCCCTAGGTTTTTTACCACTTGTTTTGGGGACGGGGCCGGGCCCAGTTCTCCTGGCCACCAGTTGGGCGACCACCTTGTTACTGCTTCTTTGAATAACATGATTTCAGTTTTCTCAGCATTCAACTGAAGGAAGTTGTTACTCATCCAATCAGTGATGGTTTTCATGCCCTCCGAGAAGGTAGTCTGAATGCTGGTGTTATTCTTGTCAAAAGAGAGAAGCAGTATTGTGTGAGTAACAGGAGTTGTCCACAATAGTTTGTATTTTGGGTTGGAGAGGTTGTACATGGCCTCCACCTACAAGGTGGCCTAGGTACACTACTGAACTTTGCCCTATCAGGCACTTGCTGGCCTTGATAGTCAGGCCTGCCTGCTGCAGGGCCTGAAGCACTTCCTTCAGGTGGACCAGGTGATCATCTCAGGTGAAACTGTATACAGCAATATCGTCCAGATAAGCTGCACTGAACTGTTCCACCCCAGACAGGACCCTGTTCACCAAACTTTGGAAGATGGCGGGCATTCTTTAAACCAAAGGGCATAATTTTGAATTGTAAGTGACCCTCTGGTGTGGAGAATGCTGACCTCTTCTTTGCTCAGTCACTGAGGGCAATCTGTCAGTAACCTGAGGTCAAATGAAATGTACTCGGGTGCTTTCCAGCCCCTAACCTATTAATGAGCTCATCAGCTCTAGGTACAGGGTAAGCATCAGTCTTAGTGACTGCATTCAATCCTCTATAGCTGACACAGAACCTTAACTACTTCTTTCACACTTGGGGATTAGGTTTGGGTACCAGCACCACTGGACGGGGCCATGGACTATTAAAGAGCTCAATTACCCCCAACTCCAGCATCTTAGCTACTTGGGCCTGGATACTGGTTCTGGCATGGTCAGACAACATGTACAACTTATTTGTGACCGGTATGCTGTCACCAGTGTCAATGTCATGTATACATCAGTTGGTGATACATGGGGTCAAAATAAATGGCCAGCAAGCTGCTCCAGTACCTAATTGGAGTCTCTGTGCTGCTGGCCTGTCTATTTGGAAGAGAGTACAACTTCCTCCACTGACCCATTGTGCACATTGTGGGAGAGGAGGTCTGGCAGTGGCTCAGACTCCTTCTTCATCAGTGACCATCAGCATGGTCATGTCTGCCCAGACTTGGTGGGGTTTCAACCTATTGACATGCAGGATCTGGTAGGGATTACTGAGGGGGGTTAAGATCTAACAGGTAGGTAACGTCACCCTTCTTCTCTAGTATTGGATAGGGCCCAGTCCACTAATCCTGGAGGGCCCTGGGAGCTCAAGGCTCCAACAATCACACCAATTGTCCTGGAGTGTACTCAGGCATAGTAGCCTTTTGGTCATACCAGAGCTTCATGATCTCTTGACTGGCCTCCAGTTTTCTGCTTGCTTTGTAAATGTGCTTTGCCAAGCGAGATCTCAGGCATAGTACATAGTCCAGGACATTGTCCTTGGCTTCCTTCAGAGCTTTTCACAAGACTCTCTCACCAGACACCATGGCCCTCTTACAGAATGCCCAAACAAGAATTCAAAGGGGCTGAAGCCAATCCCTTTTTGTGGCACCCCCCTGTATGCAAACAGCAGGCAAAGGAAGGAAATATCCCATCTCCTCCTGAGTTTGTCAGACAAACCCATGATCATCCCCTTCAGGGTCCTATTGAACCTTTCCACCAGACCATTAGTCTGGGGATGATATGGGGTGGTGAACTTGTATGTAACACCACATTCCTCCTGCATCGTCCTCAGACAGCCAGACATGAAAATCGTGCCTCTGTCTGAAACCAACTCCTTTGGAAAACCCACTCTGGTGAAGACACCAAGTAGGGCTCTAGCCACTGAAGGAGCAGTTACTGTTCTGAGGGGAATTGCTGAAGGATATCTTGTGGCATGGTCCAATACCACCAAGAATATATTTTCCCTGAGGCAATTGATGGGTCTAGGGGACCAACAGTGTCCACCCCACCCTCTCAAATGGAGTCCCAACCATTGGTAGTGGTATAAAGGGAGCTTTTGGCTTGCCCCTGTCTTACCACTGGCCTGACAGATTGCACAGGAACAACAGAACTCCTTCACTTTGGCAGACATGTTGGGCCAAAAGAAATGGTTAACCAACCTATTCCATATCTTACTCTGACCCAAATTTCCTGCCAAGAGGATGTCATGACTTAAAGTGAGGAGGAATTCTATGTGCTTTTGGGGGACTACCAACCTCCTAGAGGCCGCTTCTTTAAGGTCTCTGGCTTCAGTGTAGAGAACTCCATCCTCCCAGTAGACTTTGTGGAATCCACTGATTTCCCCTTTCTCTTGCCTGGAGGAAGTCTGCCTCAGGCTCTCTAGAGTGGGACACTTTCTCTGTCCCAGAAACAACTCCTCTCTGGAGGATCCACCAGCTCCTTCCAATTCTGCCAAGTCGAACAGATCTTAGAGGGGTGGAAACCCTACCTCAGCGGTCAGATCCTCTCCCTCAAGGTCAGATTCCTCCTGCACCTCTGGAGTGCATGTCCACGTACCCGCCAGACAACTCTGCTCAGCCCAACTCGCCCTAGCCTCCATCCCCAGGATCCACAAGACCAGAACCGGTGGAAGTTTATTGTCCTAACCTGCCGCCAAGACCTTGAACACCCTGCCCCTCCACCTCAGGCAATCTGTGTCACTGACCCAATTCAAGAAGGACCTCAATACCTGGCTCTTCGAATGATCCTACTCACAGAGGGACCCGCAGCCCCCCGCACCTTGAGACCCTCACGGGTGAGTAGCCGCGCTTTGCAAGCCATTGATTGATTGAGTCCTTTGGGCTGGCTCAGGAGACCCTGTGCCCTTTCCCGTCATTTGAGACCTGGCCCATTGGTCCAGGGTCCAAGTGTCCAGCATTTCCTTTCTGTGCAGTCTGTGATCTAGTCACAGCACATACCCACTCGGGGATCCAGCATCCTTGATGGACCATTCTCTCCACCACTGACCAGTCAGACACTTCAAGATCATTTCCCAGTAGACACTATACTGGGAGTGCAGGAGACACAACCACTTTCTTATAGCCTGTCACACCTCCCCATTCCAAACTCATGATTGTCATGAATGGAGTTTGGCTCTGCTGTCTGCATATGTTACCTGGTGATACACACCAGGTATGATCTGCTCTGGGGAAACCAGTTTCTCTGTGACCATGGTCACATTGGCTTCTGTATCTCTCAGAGCCTCAAACTCAGTTCCATTGATTTTATACTTCTGAATGTACCTTTCCATGCTGAGCGGCAGGGCGGCCAGGGCTGCAATTTCCACCCCACTCAGGAAAACTAAGGTTGCCTATGTGAACCCCTTTGCCATCTCTGGGACAATCCCCACCCCACACCTATACTAGCAATCCCTGTGGGGGGCTTCTTTGTGCAGACGGCATCTCCTCTCTTGTGTCCTGGCTGAAAACAGTCATAACGTTTCCCTGCCTTTGCAGGGTCAAAGGACTTCCCCTAATACCCCCTCCCCTTGAAAGTGGATTGGTTCGGGGTCCACCCCCCCCCTGCGCAGGTGTTTGTCTATCTTTAGTGCACTCTTTTGATTTTTTTATCATCTTTTCCCTGGGCTTCCCCCTGGGGGGAGCCTGTCTTCCTTTCTTCTGATCACCCCCCTGGTGTTGATTGGAAACCCTGGTTCTCACCCACTCATTAGCTGTCTCCACCAGTTCCCTGGGACCAGACAGTTTAGAGTTCACTAGATACTGGCGTAACTTGTCTCGTACACAATGAGGCACAATGTGGTTCTTTCTGGAATAAAATGTACAGCCCCTCATAAGTACTCACCTGATTACCTTGACTCCATTTCTTTAGTGCCTTCACTGAGATGTCTACAAAGTCCACTGAGGACTTTGTGTTTACTTTCTGGGTGTCCCCGAACTTCACCCTGTAGTGCTCTGGGATGAGACCAAATTTCCTGACTAGACATTTTCTCATGTGGGAGTAGGATTCTGCTTCATTCCCCTCTAGGGCCAGGAGCCTATCCATCCCAGCTACTAGGATCAATTCCCACAGAGGTGAACCCCCTGTATTTGGAGTGGAGCCTTCGCATCTTAAGGGCCCTTTCAGAAGCTGTCAGCCATTTTTCAATGTCATCCCATTCCTGGTACTTGGGAACTATCCCCTTGAGGAGCCCACCACCCCCGGACATCTCATCATCTTTTTCTTCTTCACAGCTGTCATTCCTTTTCTCATGCCTCGCCCTCTTCTTCTTAGCTAGTCCACTTTCTCCTTCTCTACAGCTATGTAAGCTAGTTAAGCATCCAGCTCCCTTTCTCTGAGGGACATCTCTGCATTCTCTGTGGAGGAGCCTCCTCTCCCCCATGAGGTGAATTCTGGACCTGGTGCTAGAAGCAATGGATAAGTTATCATCCTCCTCATGGAGGTCGATGGAGGGGTCATCCTCCTCCTTCCCCAACCCTCTGGAGCTGACTCTGTCCAGGCCTTAAGGACCTAATCATCTCTTTCTTTCTAGTTTGATTAGCAGCTGGTAGCCAATTGGCCCTACACTGTACCCTAATCTCAGCTACGGTGAGGTTAGACAGGTTAGCCAGATCAAGCTCCTTGGTATCCCTAGTTTTAGGTAACAAAAACATTTGCAAACAGATATAGAACAATTTAGAAAAATCTAAATTGAATTAAAAACAGTTTAGCACAAATTTCAAAATTTCAAAAATAAATTTTTGTTCTAAGTCAATTTACTGCATTTTAACGATCTTCACTTAGTTACTGTATGGTGTGGTACTGTACTGTATCCCACCACTGTTGTAATGCAGTTTATCAGTAGGGATAAGTAGGCACCTACCACTAGTAATATGGCCACAATCACAATATAAGGCCCAGTCAAGGTCTCAATAAATTATTCGCTTGCTCAACCCTTGGTAGCTGGCTTAGAGCAGGCAGGCTTAACTTAGGAGAGAGGTGTGCAAAACATTTCAAAACACCAATACATTAAATATGTAAGACACAACACACAATAAAATTCCAACACCACTTTATAAAAATAGGAAATATTTTTATGATTAAAATGACACCTAAATGACAAGAATCCATTGTAGGTACCTGGAGATATACATTTTTAAAGATTAAATGCTTTATAGTGCTTAAAAACGAAAAGCGCCAACTTGGGACATCCGGTCGCGCTTGACCGGGACAAAGTCAAAGATTGAGGATGACCGCGATGGAGCGCGGGTCGGATACACTGAGCGGTAGGGCTGGGTCATGTTTTTTCCTTCTGACCTAGTTGGTTCTCTGGAGCTTTTTCTCTCGACGTCGAGCAAGGCACCTCATCAGGCCAGGTTTCGAGTCGATGATGGCGGCTTGGTTCAGTGTGAGGCCTCAGTGAAATCCTGGATGTCTTGAGCACTGGGGCTTTCAGGCGGACGAACCTGAAATCCAGGCCAGGTCACGGTTCGACGTTAGCAGCTTGACTCTCTGCAATGGATTGGTCCACTCAATCAGCTTTTTACAAAAAATTCTCCAAAGTTCTCCAAACGTCTGGAACTTCTTGTAGAAGGTTCTTTTGGGGTTCCAAAGTGTCCACAGCATCAATCAAAGGTTCCAGAAGCTGTGAGTTGCTCCTTGGAATGTTGGGACTATGTCTCCCACAATGCACCTGGCCAAATCCTTTAAAGTCCAACTGAAGGTGGTCAGCTGGTTTCTTCTTGCTGGCGATGATGCAGGCGGAGAAGCTCTTTTAACCTGTTGCTTTCAGGGAGTCCACTCCTTCACTTTTCAAAGCAAGGCAAAATACGTCTGGGCTGAAGACTAAAGTGTGCAGCAGTTGCCGGCCTTAAGACTGCAGTCCTCCTGTTGCAGGCCAGGAGTTCAGCAAGGCAGTCCTTCTTCTTGTAGTTTAAGGCAGGGATCTGAGTTGCTGGGCACCCCTCCTATATTTATCCGTGCTTCTGGGGTGACAAGCAGGGGGGCACCCCTGACCAATGGGGTGCAGGGTGCCACCCTCAGATATGACAACTTCCTCCAAATTGTGGCATATTCTTGTCCCAGAAAGCACTATATTTTACAATCCAAAAATGAGAAACTCTCTCCTGGAGGTAAAGATTTGTCTATGCCATCCCACTGGTGTGGCTAACTTTCCCTAACACTCTACTTTCAACCCCTCTGCTAATTCAATTACTGGGGCTCCTGTCTGGCTGGGGGGTCAGGAAGTGGGGGTGAGCCTGTGTCCTGTCCTGTAATTCCCTCTTTGAAGATCAGTTTGGCTACTCCACCCCCATCTGCCCTTTTGCTCTGCAGCTGCACATCTCCTCCCAACAGATGTCATTTGTCTCTATGCAGGCCACTTCACACCTCATCAGAGCAGTTTGGCTCAGCCTGTCAAAATCTGGCCAATCAGGAGGGGCTGCTACACGGCTGGATTTTGGCACATCAGAAATGAAAGTTCTATAACTTCTATTCTGTAATAGTTATAATAAATCTAACCTTGGCGGCAAGTTGTTGGATTTATCATAACTATTCTTTTAAGTCTCTGAATTAATATTTTACCTCACTCCTGTCAATAGTTATAGTTTATTAAAGTATTCCCATGTTAGCCTGTTAAGCTAATGTACTAGAATGGGTAAAAACGAAAATGGCAGTTTTTCCCTCACCAGGGCATATAAAACATCTTTAAAAAAAATCTCCATGCTTATAGTTACAAGGCACCCTACTCCTGGGGCACCTAGGGGAGATATTAGGGTTGACGTATATGTAAAAATAAGGTAGTTTAAGACTTTGGAAGTGCCTTTAATTCCAAAGTCGAATTTGCATATCATTTGAATTTAAAAGCAGGCTGCAAAGGAGGGCTGCCTTTAAAATGTCACCAGGCAACACAGCACTTCACACGTAAGTGCATTAAATCTACTGGGCCTCTAAACTTAGAGGCCCTACCCTATGCTAGGGGCCTACAGGTAGGTTGTCATACCAATTGTATTTACACCTATTTACCATATACCTTTTACAGACGACATTAACAATATTGACCCTCACCTGACCATCAATAGCCACCTCACTTTGCCTTTGCTGTCGGAATTTAAAGCTGTGACTTGTGAGGAAGTCTCAGTAGTCTTAGCAAAGATCAAATCAGGTTCCCCAGCAGACCCTCTCCCACCCCTTTTTTGCATGAAAATAGCATCTCTGTTAACAATTAAACTTACAGAGATTTTCAACATGTCATTAGATCAAGCCATGGTCCCGACCAGATGGAAAACAGCTGAAGTCAAACCTATCCTGAAAAAGCCAACCTCAGATCCTAGGGTACCAGGCAACTATTGTCCTATCTCGCTGCTGCCTTATTTCGGGAAGGCGCTTGAATCCCTGGTAAATAAACAACTCACTGTCCATCTGGAAAACCACGGATTTCTAGACCCTTCGCAATCAGGGTTCCGGTCGGCACATAGTACCGAAACTGCAGTAGTAGAGGTGGTTGATAATATCAGGCTGGCGCTGGATAAAAGAGAAACAGCGATGCTGGTCCTTTCGGACTTGTCAGCTGCCTTCGACACCATCTCCCATAGCATTTTAGAACAGCGGCACTGGGAGGTGGGAGTTAGGGGGAAAGCCCTGGATTGGTTTAAAAACTACCTAAGGAACCGTTCAACCACAGTACATATAGATACCCTGGCCTCATGTAGCACGCCGGTAAGCATAGGAGTCCCCCAGGGATCTATCCTGAGCCCTATGCTTTTTAACCTCTATGTAACACCTTTGGCCAGGGTAATCAGGTCCTATGGTTTTGAGGCAGTGTCATATGCTGATAACACTCAGCTGTTGATCACATTTGGTCCCAACCCTGCAGACACAATAACCCGGTTCAGACACTGCATGATCCATATTAACAACTGGATGGGCAATAACAAACTACAGCCCAACGGCAGCAAGACAGAGATTATCTTGTTTGGCAGGGCTGAAGAGTATTGGTCTAACAACTGGTGGCCCCAGGCATTGGGCCCATGCCCATCCCCTAAACAAGCAGTGCGTAATCTTGGAATAACTATTGACAACAAACTGTCCATGAAAACTCATGTCAATCTCGTGTTAGGCACTTGCTATGGGATCCTGCGGAAACTACGTAAAATCTTTAAATGGATCCCTATTGAATCCAGGAAACCTGTGGTGCAGGGTCTTATCGTAAGTCGTCTGGACTATGGGAACGCCCTATTAGCCTCCCTAAATGAAGATCTATTTTCCAAACTTCAGATCCTACAGAACACTGCTGCCAGACTCATTTTAAATCTTCCACCGAGATCTCCTTCAGCCCCTAGTCTGAAGACCCTCCACTGGCTTCCGGTAAGAAAGAGAGGCCGTTTTAAAATTCTATGCCTCACCCACAAGATCATATATGGAACCGGCCCCTGTTATTTAGCGAAAAAGCTCCACTAGTATCAGCCAGGAAGACTTTTAAGATCCAGCACAAAATCTCTCCTCACCCCGCTACGAATCCGCACGGTACGAAGCGGGGGACGATCTTTTTCCTTTCTTGCCCCCGATCTCTGGAATAAGCTTCCGTCTCATCTTCTTTCCATTGCTGATCACAAGCGTTTTTGGAAGGAATTAAAAACGTGTCTATTTGATCAGAAATAACGCTGTCCAGATCTGACCGCCAGTCTTTATGGAGTTCTGTAAGCGCCATGAGACCTTTCTGGTGATATGTGCGCTCAACAAGATCCTTTGACTTTGACACAGGGCCCTGGCCCTGGGTCTGGTTAGCAGAGCCCAGGGCACAATCAGAGTCAGTGCCACCAGTACAAGTCTAAAAAATGGGGGTAATCAGGGCAAAAAGGATGACTTTCTCACACTGCCTAACTTGGTTAGTCCCCCCACTTCTTTGTATTGGACTTGTGTCCTGCCATTACCACTCTGTTGCTGAATGGGGGTGACTCATTTCCTACACTTGTTCATTGTGTGATGCTTGTTTTTTTCACAGTCTCTATAAGTTCAGTGATGTGACATTGATGGCAGCACCCCACTCTGAAAATTGTTTCAGATCTCAGAGCCATCCTACTACTTCTGGGACAGTTACAAATTGAACATGAAAAATGATTAACCCAGGTAAAGAATTACCAGTAAGTCTGACTTACTGGTATGTCCTCAGTAATCCAAAGGGCCTGCAATATTATTTTCATGTCATGATTTTGCTAATTAGTAGTTTTAAAATTAAAAAAACTCCTACCTCAATTTGGTCACAAAATACTGGTAGTAGTGGTCTTGAATAGCTGTTTTGCTTAGCACTGAGCGACTAGAGCGAGAGCATTCAGCTATACCAGAACCTACGTGTAAACAAATACATCCCTGATTGACCCAGAATGCTGGCCACGTACGCTCAGCGGAAATGCTGGCACTAACTTCGTCAGGGGCGAGGCAGTACACACTGATGTCAGATGCTGCAAATAGAAGTCCGGCCCGACTTTGCACCATTCAAAGGCGGCCCAAGGGAGGAAAGGAAACATTTAGTCCAGCAGTGAAGTGATTACATACTGAAAATTTGCATAAACCACAGGCGTAGGAAGTTTAAAGGCGAGCCACACTCATCCACTAGTATTTTTGACAGTTTTATTTATATCCTGTGGCTGATGGCCAAGCTGATCAAGATATTCGACGTTTCCCTCATCATGACTTCTTTGCCCCTCAAAAGGAAAGTATTGTTGGTCTGAGGTGACTGTTCGCATCTTTACTAGAGTACGACATCTAACTGCATGCGATGTTTAACGCAAAGCTGGCCACGTCATCCCTGGGTGAGATTTGGATCATACATTTACAGCCACTACATTGTGGTTTATTGGCAAGCTTATCTTGTGCAAATAATTGGAAAAAAATTAAAACATAAAATTGAGTGTGTTCGTTAGTCTAGCTTAACACACAAATTAACTAAATTGATGAAATTGCATTTTCTTGCCAACCTTATTAGGTTGATTTAGAAAATGTGAAATAACGAATTAGTTATCGATCTGTTTCAGCTTTCAAATATAAAATAATGAGGAGCCTTCTTTTAGGGTTGCCAATAATTATCTCAACCTTTGACATCCCTACCAGTTATTCATAATAATTAATCTTACGTGAATATTATGGTCATTTCCCAATAATTTATTGGAAAGTCGCAAATCCACTCCTTGTAGGCCGGAAAACTTTAGAAGTAAATTTATTTGAAATGTGGAGATTCATCTTGATTTAAAGTAAATCTATGTGTGCAAGTAGGGTGGGGAAACTTTGTTAAAGTTTGTTAATAGCAACAAAGTTACAACTTTGTGGATTCTCCCTGAACTTCCAATGAGTCCCTACCAATCCTTTAAAACACCTTGGGGTCGATTATGATATCGTTCGGAAACCATTCCGACCGAATCGGTTTCGGAATGGTTTCCGACCGAATCGGATTCTGGGAGTCCGTCCGAACGATTACAATGGGTCCCAACAGAACTCGGTTGGACTCTCATTGACTTCAATGGGAACCTGTATTCCGACCGAATACACAGGCTCCCATTGCAGAAAGGGGTGGTTAGGGAAAATCGTGCACCCTGTGGTGGGCACCCCAAGGTGACTGCCACACTGTACATGGTTGGAAAGGGGGGACCCATGGGTACCCCCACAGGCCCGATTTGGAGGCTCCCGGGTGATGGGGGGCCTGCTACGGTCCCCCAAAGTCAGATTCCGACAGCCGATCCGTGTTGGAACAACCGATTTGGAAAGGCTGTCTGAATCCAACATCCTTATTTCTCTGTCGGAAACGCGGTCCGTAGACATGTACGAGTCGGCTCCAAACGACTCAGTTACTCCGAATGCCATTCGGAACCGAGTCGGACAGTCCGAACAGCTTCCATACATCATAATCCGTAGTTCGGAAATGTTTCCGAGTCGGTCAGAAACAAGGCTTCCGAATCGGATTCAAATTAATCGAATGCTGTTTAGAGCCTTTCCGAATGACATCGTAATCGACCCCCTAGTTTTGCACCTCTGCCCCTGAATTTTGTATCTGAAAATCAGCCATTCTAGTAGATTTTCTGTGATGTTAACTCCAAGCAGATGGCATAATGGTATGGAATCACATAAATCATTGCATTGTCATGCAAAATAATGTGCGGCACTTAGAATTCTTGGTTGCAGATGTGTAGTGTTTATTAAAGTATAACAATTAAACATGGACATTATAGCCCTAGCTCCCTCCGAGTTTACTAGTGACATGTGGACAGGGAGGAATGCAAAGAGGGTTTTATTGTGGTAAAACACATCTTCCATGTTTCAGCATTATCTTTCATTTATGCCAGACCTAAATCGTTTGATTTCACATGATAATTATATCATGCTCCTTACTCACCTGGACTTAATGCTGTTTGCCTCTTGGTGCCTCTTTCTCTCTCCTTTGCCTTTTCTGACCTTTCGCTCTTTGTTTTTCTCACTCTCACTTGCCTCTTTCACTTGTTCGCACTCTACTTTTTGTCTTTTTCTGACCTTTTGTTCTTTATTTCTAGGCACTCTCACTGCTTTTCCATTGTTGCCATTTTTATTTGTTTGCCTCTCACACTCTCCTTTTTGCTTTTTTCTGACCTTTTTGGTCTCACTGCCGCCTTTCCCTCCACTCCCAGGCACCCACCCACTTCCACTAACTCATTACCTGCTCTCCTGTGTGCTTCTCCCACTTCGTCTTCCCACCTCTGCTAGGCCTGCCCACCTCAGCCCGTGCCCCTCCCACCTCCCAGGACGTACTTAATGGAGGCCACAGCGAGACTCCATTGAGCAGTTGGCCCTGGCTCCCCACTCACCTGGATTGGTCCTCCGATCGGTCGAGGCCCTTTTGCTCTTTACTTTTTTCACATGCTCACTGCCTTTCCATTGTTGCCTTTCTCATTTGTTTGCCTCTCTCACTCTCCTTTTTGCCTTTTTATGACCGTTTCTTCTTAGTTTTTTTACACTGTCACCGCCTTAACATTGTTTCCTTTGTTTGCCAATCGCACTCTCCTTTATGGCATTTTTCTGACCTTTTTTGCTCTCACTCCCGCTTCCGCCCCCCCCCCCCGGGTTCCACCAGCACCTTTCCTGCCTCCCCCTTCCACCTACCCCCGCTTCGTACCTGCTCTCCTGCATGCTTCTTCCTGCATTTTTTTGGACCTTTTTGCTCTCACTCTCTCACTCCTGCCTTTTTCCCCCTAGCTGCCTTCCCGCTCCTCCGACCAGTCAAGGCCCTTTCTAACCCTGCCCTTTTCCTCTGTTGCTGTTGCCTTATTGCGGTTTGCCTCTTGCACTCTCCTATGTCTCTCCTTTGCCTTTTCTTTCCTTTTGCCCTTTGTTTTGCTCACTCTCACTTGCCTCTTTCATTAGTCAGTTTTTTTCGTACTCTTGCTGTCTTTCCATTGGTGCTTTTTCCATTTGTTTGCCTCTCTTACTCTCCTTTTTGCATTTTTATAACCTTTTGCTCTTTGCTTCTTCGCACTCTCACTGCATTTCCATTGTTGCCTTTTTCATTTGTTTGCCTCTTGCACTCTCCTTTTTGCATTTTTTCTGACCTTTTTGCTCTCACTCCTGCTCCCCCCCAGGTCCCTCTAGCACCTTTATCGCTTCCCCCTTGCACCGCCTCCTGCTTCTTACCTGCTCTCCTGCGTGCTTGTGCCATCTCTTCTTCCTGCCTCTGCTAGCCCCTCCCAGGACCTACTTAATGGCAACTGCTGCGCGACCCCATTGAGCATGCACTCCAATTAACCTGGACTCAACCTGGACTGGTCCTCCTACCAATCGAGGTTATTTCTGACCCAGCTGCAAGCCGTTGTTGTGTCCTTTTCCTTCGCTGCTGTTGCCTTATTGTCACTTGCCTCTTGGTGCCTCTTGCACTCTTCTTTCCCTCTCCATTGCCTTTTCTGAACTTTTGCTCTTTGTTTTTCTCACTCTCACTTGCCTCGTTCATTTGTTTGCCTCTCACACTGTGCATTTTGCCTTTTTCTGAGCTTTTGCTCTTTGTTTTTTTGCACCCTCAGTGCCTTTCCATTGTTGCCTTTTTTGTTTGCCTCTCGCACTCTCCTTTTTGCCTTTTTCTTACCTTTTGCGCTTTGTTTTTTCACACTCTTACTGACTTTCCATTGTTGCCTTTTTCATTTGTTTGCCTCTTGCACTCTCCTTTTTGCCGTTTCTGGCCTTTGCTCTTTTTATCCTCACACTCTCACTGCATTTCCATTGCTACCTTTTACTTTTGTTTGCCTCTCACACTCTCCTCTTTGCCTTTTTCTGACCTTTTGCTCTTTGTTGTTGTGCACACTCACTGCCTTTCCATTGTTGACTTTTTCATTTGTTTGCCTCTTACACTCTCTTTATTGCCTTTTTTTCTCACCTTTTTCCTCTCACTCCCGCCTTTTTCCCCCTTGGCAGCCCCAGTGTTTTACCCACTCCCCCTCACCGCTCCCTCATCCCTTACCTGCTCTCCTGCGTGCTTCTCCCACCTCTTCTTCCTGCCTCTGCTAGCCCTGCCCCCCTCACCCGCACGCCCCTCCCAACTCCCAGAACCAACTTAATGGCAGCTGAAACATGAGTGCGCACCTGCCACAGCAAAGGCATGCCAAAGTCAAGCCTCTCTGCTACAGTCCGCGCCTAGACCGCGCCTAGCACCAGCAGCTCCGGCCCTGCTCCACCCACAGCTACTCCACCACTGAACTACCCACAGGTAACACCAGCTATCTTTGGTGCTGCACCTCCCCCACTTCACTGAAGGCCCTTTCTCCTGCACCAACTGCAGCTTCACCTGCCTCAGCACAGTCACAAGCTTACCTCCAGCACCATGTAGACCTCCTACCACACCAACCCCCTTCATGCCACCAGATTGCCCACCACCAACTTGCATGCTTCCTCTTCAACACACACTCATTGCGCAAACACACCAGCGAAATATGGGACCTCATCTCCAGCTTAGCTCCCGACGTCGCCTTCTTCACTGAAACGTGGGTCAGCCCTTCATCCTCACCGACATCGCCACAGCAGTTAAATGAATGATATAAGATCATCCACGGGTACCGTACCAACAAACCCGGAGGAGAAATCACCATTCTCCACAAAGAAACCATCCAATACACCACCACTACAGACACCCTCACCCTGATCCTGGAACTCTTCAACTTTAGATTTCAACCTAACACCAAGCGAACCATCAGAGGCACCCTCACCTCCTGGCCACCGGGACCTTTCCCCAGCTTCTGCAACTTCATCACCGACTTCATCGCTCCCCTTGCCATCGACTCCAATGACTTCATCTTCCTCAGCAACCTCAATTTCCACCCCGACAACCTCTACGACTGCAACACCACTAGTGGGGGAGGTGCAGCACCAAAGATAGCTGGTGTTACCTGTGGGTAGTTCAGTGGTGGAGTAGCTGTGGGTGGAGCAGGGCCGGAGCTGCTGGTGCTAGGCGCGGTCTAGGCGCGGACTGTAGCAGAGAGGCTTGACTTTGGCATGCCTTTGCTGTGGCAGGTGCGCACTCATGTTTCAGCTGCCATTAATGAACAACAAATAACTCATCCAGTCCCTCCATGACCCTACACACACCGCTGGACAAACACTGGACCCCATAGTCACCTCAAGCAACCAAGTCTCTTACAGCCACAGTACTGAACTCACCGGGACGGACCACTTCAACATCACAAGAACATTTACAAAGGGAACTCATTGTACTGCAGCAGGACCTAGATCTCAGGATAGGCTGGCCTGTGACTGCATAATGCCAGTGGCGCTATGGACTAAGGGCCTGATTTAGAGTTTAGCAGATGGGTTACTCTGTCACAAACATGACAGATATCCTATCCGCCGGATTACAAGTGCCATTGGATATAATACACTTGTACGGTGGACAGAATATCCCTCACGTTTGTGATGTAGTAGCCCATCCCCTGAACTCAATATCAGGCTCTTAGGATCTTATTTAGAGTTGGGTGGATGCGGAACATATGCCATGTCTACCATATTTATGATGCCATTGACATCAATGCACTCTTAATATGGAAGACTGGATATATGTCACTTTTTTGCAGATGTACCCTTATCCTTCCAACTCTAGATAAGCCACTAAGGCCGGTACAAAAATATCACTTCTGATTTAGCCTCTAAAATACATCTAAAATCTGTCAAATGGAGCAAAACTTAAGGCTGTATTGAGAGAAACTTGCATGTGTCCCAATGTGCTGAATGGCAACCCTCAATGAGACAACAAAATCCGAAATGTGCTGAAATTGTTAGGATCCCTCAGGTACTTTCCCTCAGCTGGGGCTTGTTTGCTACCCAGGCCATGGACAGTTGATGGATGCACTCTGAGGAAAGCAAACACATGCAGGAATTTTTGTCCAACACTGATTCCATCAACAGGCAATTTCCTTAGACAAACCAGGAGCCTACTTCCTGAGCACTAGGCCTCAAAGCATCCACGTACAATATAAATCCACAGGGATCAAGAATACAGCAGGTGATCACATCTGCAAGAGAGGACAATACGGATGAAAATAACACCATAAGCCGCAACCATTCAAGGTGCATTGCTTCATTCAAGGTACATTGCTTCAAATCATGGTGTAATCAAAGGACATGCTGCAGAAACACAGAATGCACCTAAAGCCAGCACACTAGATAAGTAGCATACTGGCTCCACAATAAGACATACTCCCTAAGGAATAACATAATAGTGGACAAATAGACCTGTACTGCCCAGTGCAGTGTCCCTATCAGTGCTTCGGCTGGCAGGTGAACTGGAGTTTGAGCTGATGTGTCCTGAACACTGAATGCAGTGCTCCAGAAAGGGGTTTGAAGTAAGAATATTTTACTCCCTACTTTTGAAAGTTGAAAATAAAATGATGCCTTCAGTAGCAAATAATGTTTTCATTCCAGGTGGAATAGTAGTCTATTGCCTCTATCTGAAGACGGACTCTACATGGTTTCATTTACATGGTTTTGAAGCTATAAAGAAAGGGTGGGATACCTGAAATATACTCTCATGGGTTGAGAAGAAAATATTTTTTTTTCATTTTCCCATTCGCTCAAAAATATTACATCAGGAATGTTTTATATTTGCATTACACACAGTATAAGGTAGACTGATACAAAATGTGCAAATAGTTTTACGATAAAATGGTGCTTCCAAAATGTAGATTTTAATAAACCAGAGCATATGTAATGCAATTTATTTTACATAACTGTCCCTTCAACACCTTCTTAGGGGTACTAAGGGCTGTGCAAATACAGATACGATTAAAAGCATGCACTTCCAAGCCCAGTTGTTAACTCTTTGCACTACCATAAAAAGAAAACAATTCTTTGTCATTGCAAAGCTTGGAGTGATTCAATCATTTAAAACGAGAATCGGCTCCCAAGCACCTTTTACACTTGCAAATTAACTAATAGTGCACATTTGCATTTCATTCAGGCAAGCTGGCACTCTGGCAGGAAAGCTTTTCACAGCATAGGCAGGGGCGTAACACAAGCCCCGCAGCCCCCGCGGTGCGGGGGGGCCCCCAAGCTCCAGGGGGCCCCCTCAACGTTCGTTACTCCACTGTGTGTGTATGCATCAAAAGAGCAGTAGTTAACGAAGAAAGACGATTTTAATCACTGCATTATTGTCTAACGACATAATATTTCACAGACAAATCTGTTTTGTACGTTTCCGGTTCATTTACCCATCTCTTAAAGTTGTTGTGTGTTAGAAACGGGGTAGCGTGGTGCGGAGCGGGTAGGCTAAACTCCGGAGGATTGTGTAAAGCATCTGCGCAGACCACACTCACAGGCGACACACTAGGCACACTACAAAAGAGACTCCACACCAGGTTGTGTAAAAGTAGCTTTTTGTATTAAGAAAACACATTAGACTCGTAATCACAGTCACATATAACACTGTGCCAACTGGCACCGGGTAGCACTTTTACAGGGGAATTGTTTACAGGGCAGGGCCAATCGGGCCGCTGCCAGAACTATCATAGAGCACAGGGGGTAAATGTAAGGGCATCAATAAATGTGTAACAGCCAGTACCTACTGGCAAGTCCAGGGACCTAGCCACCTGGCAATAACCATTAGGCCTAAACATAAGGCATCCTCATTAGCATAGGTCCTGAAAGCGTAATTAGGCAGGAACATAAAACATCAGAAGTTTGGAAACAGGCATAAATCACCTTTGCCGTAGGCCTGGAATGAAACCATCAGGTTAGGCATAGAAATGCAAAATGCATAATCATCTTAGCATTGGCATAGAATGCAACATTAGGCATACCCTCACACTTTGCATAAGCATGTGAGCATCGGGGCATCATCAGCAACCAAGCATTAGGCGTAGAATGCAAACATCATTGTATGGCATTAGGCCTCATCTCAGAGCAGGTAGGAGTACCTTATACATCAAACCATCAGGGTAAGCATTAGCCATAAGCCTCATCAGCAGTGGCATAGCCCTCAAACATCATGGCATGAATACATTAGGTATTGGAATACGTTAGGCATGATCCATGAGGCACTTCAATAGGCATATGAGCCCGAAGTGTAGCACATATTATGCATAACAACAGCCCCCTATTGGCAGGGTTCAAAGTATGAGCAACACCTTAGACATATAGGCACATTCTGCATCATAACCGCATCCCCATAGGTACCTTGGGCATCTCCACATTCAGGGGGGCACCAACCACGAGCATCAAGCACGTTATGCATTGGGCATCATCATGGCATAAACCTCGCTGGCACCAATTAATAGTACTCGGCATATCATGCTTGCCATCACCAGTAATGCAGGGCACCACCCTAGTAAGCGTTAGGGGAAAAGCGTTAGGCATCAAATGCAACATCATTAGGCATAACCCCATTCGATTAGGCATAGCCACCTTAGATCAGGTTTAAGTACATTTTGCAGAGAACCAGCAATGTAAGCCTTGGGGGTAAACATTAGGCATATAAACACATGCAGTAGGCCTAATCATGGCACAAACAACACTGGCAGTGGCCACCACCACATGAGCAGGAGTCACCGTATAAATGTCCCCAACGTTGTAGCAGTGCAAAAATGAGGCCCCCAAGTACTGGCGCGTTGGAGTCCCCCTCCGGGACTCTGAAGGTAAGAATATGCCCAAAAAGAGTACTGGTCAAGTCAGAGCCCCCTGAAGGCCCACTCTGGGGCTCCCACACCAGTATCGCGAAAACGTTGCAGCTGCCCGCCACCGCGGTGCAGCTGTGACTCAAAGATCAGGGGGGCCCTAGGCACCGACAATGTGCCTCGGCCGGCCCCCCCCCCTTCGACCGTTTCAAAACTCGGCCCACTCACCGGAGCTCTTTCGGGTGCAGTTGCCGGGGTCCGCGGGGCTCTCTCTTCAACACGGGAGCCCCACCAGCAGCAACACCTTCCTGGCGGCTTCTCGACGGGACCCTACTCGTGCTGCTCGGGTCGCAGCGGTGATCCTGTTCTTCACCCGGTCCCTCTCCCGGGGGCCGGGACTTCGGTCCGGAGTCTGCGGGGCTCCGGGCATCCGGTTGACGTGGGGCTAGCGCGGGGTAGGCTCCCGCCTGGCTTCTTGGCAGGCACGGGGCTCCCTCGTCACCACGGGAGCCCCCGTCTTCACTTCCGGCCGGCTTGGGATGAGGCCCTGTCCCCTTCTGGGTCACCGCAGGCAGCGCGTCGGCTCTCTCCTTCTTCTTGCCCCGGGCTGCGGCGGTGATTTGCGGCAAGATTAAAGTGCGGGGTGGGCTCCCGCTATTTTTGGCATAACGACCGCGGGGTGGGCTCCCACTGGTTCTAATAAGCACCAAGTTGCGGCACAAACGCGGGGTGGGCACCCGCTACTGTTAAGTCAGCAAAAGTGCGGTGAACTCGGCTGCAGAAATGCGGGGTGGGCACCCGCTTACTTCAGATAGGCAGAAGGCGCAATAACGCGGGGTGGGCACCCGCGAAGGAACACAAACACGGGGTAGGCTCCTGCTTTACTTTCAAGATAAACAGCTCTCCCTGGCAGCACGTGCTGCGGGACCCACGCCCCTTCTTCTGGGCAGGTGCTGGAGGCACGCTCACGAGGCGCTCGATGGCTCACAGTTCCAGGGTCCCACACGAGAAAGTAGTGCCCACGCTCCTCACCTCCTTGGAGTGCAGGCCAACAACCGATAGCGCTCACGAGGTCGCCCTAAGTTGGCGGGGGTATGCCCAGACGTGGGTCCCTTGCTCACTTTGCCACTGGATTCAAGCAAGCCTGGCTGATGACGGCTGAAATGCCAGAAACCGGTCCTAGGATGCTTGTTTCCGGTCCAGGGAAGACATGGCTTGGCAGTTCGGGCTGGACTGTTCCCATGAGGCACAGGGTCAGACTGATTTGCAGATGGCCATGTCTGAACTGGGGTGGTGGAGTGAGCTAAAGAATGATGATGGATTAAACCCAGATCAGTTGACTGGGGTTGAGTGTTTGATTGGCTCAAACGTTCCGTCCATCATCCCCTTTTGTATCGCTTTGGTCGCCCTAAGTTGGTGGGGGTATGCCCAGACGTGGGTCCCTTGCTCACTTTGCCACTGGATTCAAGCAAGCCTGGCTGATGACGGCTGAAATGCCAGAAACCGGTCCTAGGATGCTTGTTTCCGGTCCAGGGAAGACATGGCTTGGCAGTTCGGGCTGGACTGTTCCCATGAGGCACAGGGTCAGACTGATTTGCATATGGCCATGTCTGAACTGGGGTGGTGGAGTGAGCTAAAGAATGATGATGGATTAAACCCAGATCAGTTGACTGGGGTTGAGTGTTTGATTGGCTCAAGCGTTCCGTCCATCATCCCCTTTTGTATCGCTTTGGTCGCCCCAAGTTGGCGGGGGTATGCCCAGACATGGGTCCCTTGCTCACTTTGCCACTGGATTCAAGCAAGCCTGGCTGATGACGGCTGAAATGCCAGAAACCGGTCCTAGGATGCTTGTTTCCGGTCCAGGGAAGACATGGCTTGGCAGTTCGGGCTGGACTGTTCCCATGAGGCACAGGGTCAGACTGATTTGCATATGGCCATGTCTGAACTGGGGTGGTGGAGTGAGCTAAAGAACGATGATGGATTAAACCCAGATCAGTTGACTGGGTTGAGTGTTTGATTGGCTCAAACGTTCCGTCCATCATCCCCTTTTGTATCGCTTTGGTCGCCCTAAGTTGGCGGGGGTATGCCCAGACGTGGGTCCCTTGCTCACTTTGCCACTGGATTCAAGCAAGCCTGTCTGATGACGGCTGAAATGCCAGAAACCGGTCCTAGGATGCTTGTTTCCGGTCCAGGGAAGACATGGCTTGGCAGTTCGGGCTGGACTGTTCCCATGAGGCACAGGGTCAGACTGATTTGCATATGGCCATGTCTGAACTGGGGTGGTGGAGTGAGCTAAAGAATGATGATGGATTAAACCCAGATCAGTTGACTGGGGTTGAGTGTTTGATTGGCTCAAACGTTCCGTCCATCATCCCCTTTTGTATCGCTTTGGTCGCCCTAAGTTGGCGGGGGTATGCCCAGACGTGGGTCCCTTGCTCACTTTGCCACTGGATTCAAGCAAGCCTGGCTGATGACGGCTGAAATGCCAGAAACCGGTCCTAGGATGCTTGTTTCCGGTCCAGGGAAGACATGGCTTGGCAGTTCGGGCTGGACTGTTCCCATGAGGCACAGGGTCAGACTGATTTGCATATGGCCATGTCTGAACTGGGGTGGTGGAGTGAGCTAAAGAATGATGATGGATTAAACCCAGATCAGTTGACTGGGGTTGAGTGTTTGATTGGCTCAAACGTTCCGTCCATCATCCCCTTTTGTATCGCTTTGGTCGCCCTAAGTTGGCGGGGGTATGCCCAGACGTGGGTCCCTTGCTCACTTTGCCACTGGATTCAAGCAAGCCTGGCTGATGACGGCTGAAATGCCAGAAACCGGTCCTAGGATGCTTGTTTCCGGTCCAGGGAAGACATGGCTTGGCAGTTCGGGCTGGACTGTTCCCATGAGGCACAGGGTCAGACTGATTTGCATATGGCCATGTCTGAACTGGGGTGGTGGAGTGAGCTAAAGAATGATGATGGATTAAACCCAGATCAGTTGACTGGGGTTGAGTGTTTGATTGGCTCAAACGTTCCGTCCATCATCCCCTTTTGTATCGCTTTGGTCGCCCTAAGTTGGCGGGGGTATGCCCAGACGTGGGTCCCTTGCTCACTTTGCCACTGGATTCAAGCAAGCCTGGCTGATGACGGCTGAAATGCCAGAAACCGGTCCTAGGATGCTTGTTTCCGGTCCAGGGAAGACATGGCTTGGCAGTTCGGGCTGGACTGTTCCCATGAGGCACAGGACCAGACTGATTTGCATATGGCCATGTCTGAACTGGGGTGGTGGAGTGAGCTAAAGAATGATGATGGATTAAACCCAGATCAGTTGACTGGGGTTGGAGTGTTTGATTGGCTCAAACGTTCCGTCCATCATCCCCTTTTGTATCGCTTTGGTCGCCCTAAGTTGGCGGGGGTATGCCCAGACGTGGGTCCCTTGCTCACTTTGCCACTGGATTCAAGCAAGCCTGGCTGATGACGGCTGAAATGCCAGAAACCGGTCCTAGGATGCTTGTTTCCGGTCCAGGGAAGACATGGCTTGGCAGTTCGGGCTGGACTGTTCCCATGAGGCACAGGGTCAGACTGATTTGCATATGGCCATGTCTGAACTGGGGTGGTGGAGTGAGCTAAAGAATGATGATGGATTAAACCCAGATCAGTTGACTGGGGTTGAGTGTTTGATTGGCTCAAACGTTCCGTCCATCATCCCCTTTTGTATCGCTTTGGTCGCCCTAAGTTGGCGGGGGTATGCCCAGACGTGGGTCCCTTGCTCACTTTGCCACTGGATTCAAGCAAGCCTGGCTGATGACGGCTGAAATGCCAGAAACCGGTCCTAGGATGCTTGTTTCCGGTCCAGGGAAGACATGGCTTGGCAGTTCGGGCTGGACTGTTCCCATGAGGCACAGGGTCAGACTGATTTGCATATGGCCATGTCTGAACTGGGGTGGTGGAGTGAGCTAAAGAATGATGATGGATTAAACCCAGATCAGTTGACTGGGGTTGAGTGTTTGATTGGCTCAAACGTTCCGTCCATCATCCCCTTTTGTATCGCTTTGGTCGCCCTAAGTTGGCGGGGGTATGCCCAGACGTGGGTCCCTTGCTCACTTTGCCACTGGATTCAAGCAAGCCTGGCTGATGACGGCTGAAATGCCAGAAACCGGTCCTAGGATGCTTGTTTCCGGTCCAGGGAAGACATGGCTTGGCAGTTCGGGCTGGACTGTTCCCATGAGGCACAGGGTCAGACTGATTTGCATATGGCCATGTCTGAACTGGGGTGGTGGAGTGAGCTAAAGAATGATGATGGATTAAACCCAGATCAGTTGACTGGGGTTGAGTGTTTGATTGGCTCAAACGTTCCGTCCATCATCCCCTTTTGTATCGCTTTGGTCGCCCTAAGTTGGCGGGGGTATGCCCAGACGTGGGTCCCTTGCTCACTTTGCCACTGGATTCAAGCAAGCCTGGCTGATGACGGCTGAAATGCCAGAAACCGGTCCTAGGATGCTTGTTTCCGGTCCAGGGAAGACATGGCTTGGCAGTTCGGGCTGGACTGTTCCCATGAGGCACAGGGTCAGACTGATTTGCATATGGCCATGTCTGAACTGGGGTGGTGGAGTGAGCTAAAGAATGATGATGGATTAAACCCAGATCAGTTGACTGGGGTTGAGTGTTTGATTGGCTCAAACGTTCCGTCCATCATCCCCTTTTGTATCGCTTTGGTCGCCCTAAGTTGGCAGGGGTATGCCCAGACGTGGGTCCCTTGCTCACTTTGCCACTGGATTCAAGCAAGCCTGGCTGATGACGGCTGAAATGCCAGAAACCGGTCCTAGGATGCTTGTTTCCGGACCAGGGAAGACATGGCTTGGCAGTTCGGGCTGGACTGTTCCCATGAGGCACAGGGTCAGACTGATTTGCATATGGCCATGTCTGAACTGGGGTGGTGGAGTGAGCTAAAGAATGATGATGGATAAAACCCAGATCAGTTGACTGGGGTTGAGTGTTTGATTGGCTCAAACGTTCCGTCCATCATCCCCTTTTGTATCGCTTTGGTCGCCCTAAGTTGGCGGGGGTATGCCCAGACGTGGGTCCCTTGCTCACTTTGCCACTGGATTCAAGCAAGCCTGGCTGATGACGGCTGAAATGCCAGAAACCGGTCCTAGGATGCTTGTTTCCGGTCCAGGGAAGACATGGCTTGGCAGTTCGGGCTGGACTGTTCCCATGAGGCACAGGGTCAGACTGATTTGCATATGGCCATGTCTGAACTGGGGTGGTGGAGTGAGCTAAAGAATGATGATGGATTAAACCCAGATCAGTTGACTGGGGTTGAGTGTTTGATTGGCTCAAACGTTCCGTCCATCATCCCCTTTTGTATCGCTTTGGTCGCCCTAAGTTGGCGGGGTATGCCCAGACGTGGGTCCCTTGCTCACTTTGCCACTGGATTCAAGCAAGCCTGGCTGATGACGGCTGAAATGCCAGAAACAGGTCCTAGGATGCTTGTTTCCGGTCCAGGGAAGACATGGCTTGGCAGTTCGGGCTGGACTGTTCCCATGAGGCACAGGGTCAGACTGATTTGCATATGGCCATATCTGAACTGGGGTGGTGGAGTGAGCTAAAGAATGATGATGGATTAAACCCAGATCAGTTGACTGGGGTTGAGTGTTTGATTGGCTCAAACGTTCCGTCCATCATCCCCTTTTGTATCGCTTTGGTCGCCCTAAGTTGGCGGGGGTATGCCCCGACGTGGGTCCCTTGCTCACTTTGCCACTGGATTCAAGCAAGCCTGGCTGATGACGGCTGAAATGCCAGAAACCGGTACTAGGATGCTTGTTTCCGGTCCAGGGAAGACATGGCTTGGCAGTTCGGGCTGGACTGTTCCCATGAGGCACAGGGTCAGACTGATTTGCATATGGCCATGTCTGAACTGGGGTGGTGGAGTGAGCTAAAGAATGATGATGGATTAAACCCAGATCAGTTGACTGGGGTTGAGTGTTTGATTGGCTCAAACGTTCCGTCCATCATCCCCTTTTGTATCGCTTTGGTCGCCCTAAGTTGGCGGGGGTATGCCCAGACGTGGGTCCCTTGCTCACTTTGCCACTGGATTCAAGCAAGCCTGGCTGATGACGGCTGAAATGCCAGAAACCGGTCCTAGGATGCTTGTTTCCGGTCCAGGGAAGACATGGCTTGGCAGTTCGGGCTGGACTGTTCCCATGAGGCACAGGGTCAGACTGATTTGCATATGGCCATGTCTGAACTGGGGTGGTGGAGTGAGCTAAAGAATGATGATGGATTAAACCCAGATCAGTTGACTGGGGTTGAGTGTTTGATTGGCTCAAACGTTCCGTCCATGATCCCCTTTTGTATCGCTTTGGTCGCCCTAAGTTGGCGGGGTATGCCCAGACGTGGGTCCCTTGCTCACTTTGCCACTGGATTCAAGCAAGCCTGGCTGATGACGGCTGAAATGCCAGAAACCGGTCCTAGGATGCTTGTTTCCGGTCCAGGGAAGACATGGCTTGGCAGTTCGCTCTGGACTGTTCCCATGAGGCACAGGGTCAGACTGATTTGCATATGGCCATGTCTGAACTGGGGTGGTGGAGTGAGCCAAAGAATGATGATGGATTAAACCCAGATCAGTTGACTGGGGTTGAGTGTTTGATTGGCTCAAACGTTCCGTCCATCATCCCCTTTTGTATCGCTTTGGTCGCCCTAAGTTGGCGGGGGTATGCCCAGACGTGGGTCCCTTGCTCACTTTGCCACTGGATTCAAGCAAGCCTGGCTGATGACGGCTGAAATGCCAGAAACCGGTCCTAGGATGCTTGTTTCCGGTCCAGGGAAGACATGGCTTGGCAGTTCGGGCTGGACTGTTCCCATGAGGCACAGGGTCAGACTGATTTGCATATGGCCATGTCTGAACTGGGGTGGTGGAGTGAGCTAAAGAATGATGATGGATTAAACCCAGATCAGTTGACTGGGGTTGAGTGTTTGATTGGCTCAAACGTTCCGTCGATCATCCCCTTTGTATCGCTTTGGTCGCCCTAAGTTGGCGGGGGTATGCCCAGACGTGGGTCCCTTGCTCACTTTGCCACTGGATTCAAGCAAGCCTGGCTGATGACGGCTGAAATGCCAGAAACCGGTCCTAGGATGCTTGTTTCCGGTCCAGGGAAGACATGGCTTGGCAGTTCGGGCTGGACTGTTCCCATGAGGCACAGGGTCAGACTGATTTGCATATGGCCATGTCTGAACTGGGGTGGTGGAGTGAGCTAAAGAATGATGATGGATTAAACCCAGATCAGTTGACTGGGGTTGAGTGTTTGATTGGCTCAAACGTTCCGTCCATCATCCCCTTTTGTATCGCTTTGGTCGCCCTAAGTTGGCGGGGGTATGCCCAGACGTGGGTCCCTTGCTCACTTTGCCACTGGATTCAAGCAAGCCTGGCTGATGACGGCTGAAATGCCAGAAACCGGTCCTAGGATGCTTGTTTCCGGTCCAGGGAAGACATGGCTTGGCAGTTCGGGCTGGACTGTTCCCTTGAGGCACAGGGTCAGACTGATTTGCATATGGCCATGTCTGAACTGGGGTGGTGGAGTGAGCTAAAGAATGATGATGGATTAAACCCAGATCAGTTGACTGGGGTTGAGTGTTTGATTGGCTCAAACGTTCCGTCCATCATCCCCTTTTGTATCGCTTTGGTCGCCCTAAGTTGGCGGGGGTATGCCCAGACGTGGGTCCCTTGCTCACTTTGCCACTGGATTCAAGCAAGCCTGGCTGATGACGGCTGAAATGCCAGAAACCGGTCCTAGGATGCTTGTTTCCGGTCCAGGGAAGACATGGCTTGGCAGTTCGGGCTGGACTGTTCCCATGAGGCACAGGGTCAGACTGATTTGCATATGGCCATGTCTGAACTGGGGTGGTGGAGTGAGCTAAAGAATGATGATGGATTAAACCCAGATCAGTTGACTGGGGTTGAGTGTTTGATTGGCTCAAACGTTCCGTCCATCATCCCCTTTTGTATCGGGCAGGAGAGCAGGCAGGCAGGCAATGCTGGGCAAGATCAGCAGGCAGTGGGCACTCAACAGTACAGGACAGCCGTCCCTAGGAACAGTCAACCCCCCATAATGTGGCACTCCTCCTGGCATAGCAGTCTTCACTCCAGCAAAGGGCTCTCACTGGCCCTGTGGACAGCAGAGGGGTACAGATGGGCTCAGGGGCCAGCACGCAGGCCCTTGCGGCGGTACCTCCTGGCAGAGTGTCCCCTCTCAATCAAAGTCCATGCACAACCCCTCATGGAGTCTCAGCTCCTCTATATATACACTCCTCACCCCACCTACCAGAAAGGGCCAGAACCTTCTAGAAGGCTCTCTGGGGAAACCGGTCCCAACTGGTTTTGGGGGAGGTGTAGGGTACCCTGTCTGCCAGGCTTCCCTCCAAAAGCTGGGGGTGTGTGAGACGGACACATCCCAGGGGGCGGGGTCAGCCTTGGTCACTTCGAGCACTAGACCGGCAACCCACCTCAGGCAGGCACAAGCACACAGACAGGGTGACAGTTGAAAGTGACATTTCTAACACTGTAAAAATAAACCTGCGTCACCATTGCGCAGCATTTATTATTTCCAGTTCAACCACCAACCATAACATATTTATTGGGTTTCATTTAGGGGTTATCCATAGGGGGGGAAGTTCTCAATGCTAGCCTATGGAGGGCAGAGAGCACAGGCACTTTACACCAAACTCCCGTGCCAAAGTGCTCAGAGTACATAAACCACCACTACCATAGCAGCAAAAAGGCTAGGCGGAAGGCAAAAAGTTCCGGGGTGACCCTGCAAGCAGGTCCAAGTCCAACACAACCCCCTCCCAGCCAAACGCCAGGGTGGACCAATCAATGCCTTGATGGGCTTCCCTGCTTGGGGCGAGAAACCATGGACGCGGGCCCGCAACTGCAGGGGCACCCGCAGGTTCTCTGCCATTCTGGACTGTGGTGGTTCCTCCCGTCAGAACTCCCAGGACCCCCTGAGCTACCCCACTGGTACTCTCTAGTTGGTCGCAGCCAGGACCGGCCCCTAGGCCACCCAGATGTCTCTGGTCCTTGCCGTCTCACCGAGTGGGGGGCAGTAGCCCCAAGCACATAGTACCCCTTGGCCACTCCACCTCTACTCCGTGCAGTTCCAAACTGCCACCGGTCCTCCCACCTGGGGACCGCACTCTCATGCTGACCACAAGTCAGGGGCGAGGCTCTCCTCCCCCTACCTCTCCTTCTGGGGTTCCGCCCTCTCCTCCTATGCGAGGCACCCTCAGAACGCCACTCTCCCACCAGTTCCGGACCTGGACCCGGTAACTGACTCACCACCCCAGGGTCTAACCCCTTAGGTAGCACCGATACCAGAGACGAGTCCTCCCTCCCTCTGCACCCCCTCCCAGAGTTCCGCACCCTCCCACCGGGAGAAGTACCCCTGGAAGACAACCCGGGGGGAACACTGATAACAGATGACCCTCCCTCCAGATCAGGCAATACCTGAACCTGGCCTCCCAACCCAGGGTCTAGACCCTGTGGCTGAGCCGGTGCCAGAGGTGAGTCCTCCCTCCCCCTGCGCTGCCTCCCAGAGTTCCACACCCTCCCACCTGGAGAAGTACCCGTGGAAGTCAAGCCGGTGGGGACCCTGATTACAGGTGTCCCACCCTCCAGGTCAGGCAGTCCCTGAACCTGGCATCCCAGCCCAGGGTCTAAACCCTGTGACTGAGCAGACCCCAGAACCCCTGGAGCTCCGATTACGGACGCCCCTGGTTCTCCTGACACTAGGGGATCCCCTTCAATGGACGGCCTATCAGGACAGCCTAGGCTCCCAACCTGGAGTTCCCTTATGGAACTCTTCAGGCCCTGAGACTGCGGTTGGGGCACCTCGGGACACCTCCCCCTCTCCCTCCTTCTCCTTGGAGACCGAACGTGAGGTCCTACAACCCTCTCACTACCCTGGGACCTAGCTGGGCTACTCTGCACTTCTCCCACCTTCCTGGGTTGGAAGATCCCTGAGCCACTCCCTTCAGGATCACTCCCCAATGCTTCCTCAGACTCTCTGGCACTCACCCAAAGGTCTGCCTCCCGTGCAAGCTCCCTGGGGTCAGAGAACCCACACTATGCAATAGGTGTTGGCGCAACCTTGGGAAACAATTCCTGAGCATGTGCTCCCTGACAAGTAGATGGAACAGCCCTTCCCAATCGTTCACCGCGCCACCCACCACGTAATCCTCCAGTGCACTGCAACACGCTTCCACAAACTCCTCCCAGGACTGGAGGGACAGTTTCTTGCTGCCCCTAAATTTCAACCTGCACCCTCTTCCTGGGAATCAGGCATCCTATACTGAGATCTGGGAGTGGGACTTCCTGCACTGGATGTTCTCTCGCTGCCACCACTGGACCCCACCCTCACTGGTGAATCCAGACCACAGAAACCACTCTCAGGGGATAACCTACCCCCCTGAGCTAGTCTCTCCCTGGCGAAGGCCCTCTCGGCCCCAGCCATCCTTTCCTGTGCTAGGACCTTTTCGGTCTCTAACCTTTTTTCCTCCACACTCAGCTGCGCTAGCTCCACTCTGAGCCTCTGCAACGCCAGCTGATGCTCCCTTTCTTCCCTCCTATCTACCCGCTCCTCCGGGGACAGGGAAAGGGATGGGGCACTGCCCCTGGGACTGGACCCAGCACGGGACTCCCTATCTACGGTGTCCTCAGTAGCTACTGGTGTCCCCGCCCTGTCATTTTCTACCTCCTGTCCAGGATCCTTAGGGCCACCCTCTCGGCCTGCGGCCAGGGCCCTCTCTGTCTCATAGTGCTCACGGTCCCATTCATCCTCCTGCCATTTAATCAGGAATCCCTGAAGGTCTGGCTTGGTGTCTGACCCACTTACTACTATGTCTTTCTCCTCACAGAACCCCCTCAACTCCAACACACTGTACTTAAACAGATTGTCAAAATCAAAGGCAGATTCCATTTTGGCAAGACACAGTGCAAGACAAGGGACCTAGGTGCAAGAGCTGCCACAGGAGTGCGCAATTCAAAATGACACTTTCAGGGCGAAACAAACTCAAGAAAAATAATCCCCAAATCTGTGATTACTCTAAGTGCAGAGTTTGTAGTGCAACCAGTTGTCGCTGTGGTACTGCGCAAACACAAGTCCTATCCCACCGCTGAACACCAATGTTAGAAACGGGGTAGCTTGGCGCGGAGCGGGTAGGCTAAACTCCGGAGCAATGTGTAAAGCATCTGCGCAGCACACTCTCACAGGCGACACACTAGGCACACTACAAAAGAGACTCCACACCAGGTTGTGTAAAAGTAGCTTTTTGTATTAAGAAAACACATTAGAATCGTAATCACAGTCACATATAACACTGTGCCAACTGGCACCGGGTAGCACTTTTACAGGGGAATTGTTTACAGGGCAGGGCCAATCGGGCCGCTGCCAGAACTATCATAGAGCACAGGGGGTAAATGTAAGGGCATCAATAAATGTGTAACAGCCAGTACCTACTGGCAAGTCCAGGGACCTAGCCACCTGGCAATAACCATTAGGCCTAAACATAAGGCATCCTCATTAGCATAGGTCCTGAAAGCGTAATTAGGCAGGAACATAAAACATCAGAAGTTTGGAAACAGGCATAAATCACCTTTGCCGTAGGCCTGGAATGAAACCATCAGGTTAGGCATAGAAATGCAAAATGCATAATCATCTTAGCATTGGCATAGAATGCAACATTAGGCATACCCTCACACTTTGCATAAGCATGTGAGCATCAGGGCATCATCAGCAACCAAGCATTAGGCGTAGAATGCAAACATCATTGTATGGCATTAGGCCTCATCTCAGAGCAGGTAGGAGTACCTTATACATCAAACCGTCAGGGTAAGCATTAGCCATAAGCCTCATCAGCAGTGGCATAGCCCTCAAACATCATGGCATGAATACATTAGGTATTGGAATACGTTAGGCATGACCCATGAGGCACTTCAATAGGCATATGAGCCCGAAGTGTAGCACATATTATGCATAACAACAGCCCCCTATTGGCAGGGTTCAAAGTATGAGCAACACCTTAGACATATAGGCACATTCTGCATCATAACCGCATCCCCATAGGTACCTTGGGCATCTCCACATTCAGGGGGGGCACCACCACGAGCATCAAGCACTTTATGCATTGGGCATCATCATGGCATAAACCTCGCTGGCACCAATTAATAGTACTCGGCATATCATGCTTGCCATCACCAGTAATGCAGGTCACCACCCTGGTAAGCGTTAGGGGAAAACATTAGCATTAGGATAAAAGCGTTAGGCATCAAATGCAACATCATTAGGCATAACCCCATTCGATTAGGCATAGCCACCTTAGATCAGGTCTAAGTACATTTTGCAGAGAACCAGCAATGTAAGCCTTGGGGGTAAACATTAGGCATATAAACACATGCAGTAGGCCTAATCATGGCGCAAACAACACTGGCAGTGGCCACCACCACATGAGCAGGAGTCACCTTATAAATGTCCCCAATGTTGTAGCAGTGCAAAAATGAGGCCCCCAAGTTCTGGCGCGTTGGAGTCCCCTCCGGGACTCTGAAGGTAAGAATATGCCCAAAAAGAGTACTGGTCAAGTCAGAGCCCCCTGAAGCCCCACTCTGGGGCTCCCACACCAGTATCGCGAAAACGTTGCAGCTGCCCGCCACCGCGGTGCAGCTGTGACTCGAAGATCAGGGGGGCCCTAGGCACCAACAATGTGCCTCGGCCGGCCCCCCCCCTCCTCGACCGTTTCAAAACTCGGCCCACTCACCGGAGCTCTTCCGGGTGCAGTTGCCGGGGTCCGCGGTGCTCTCTCTTCAACACGGGAGCCCCGCCAGCAGCAACACCTTCCTGGCGGCTTCTCGACGGGACCCTACTCGTGCTGCTCGGGTCGTGGCGGTGATCCTGTTCTTCACCCGGTCCCTCTCCCGGGGGCCGGGACTTCGGTCCGGAGTCTGCAGGGCTCCGGGCGTCCGGTTGACGTGGGGCCAGCGCGGGGTAGGCTCCCGCCTGGCTTCTTGGCAGGCACGGGGCTCCCTCGTCACCACGGGAGCCCCCGTCTTCACTTCCGGCCGGCTTGGGATGAGGCCCTGTCCCCTTCCGGGTCGCCGCAGGCAACGCGGCGGCTCTCTCCTTCTTCTTGCCCCGGGCTGCGGCGGTGATTTGCGGCAAGATTAAAGTGCGGGGTGGGCTCCCGCTATTTTTGGCATAACGACCGCGGGGTGGGCTCCCGCTGGTTCTAATAAGCACCAAGTTGCAGCCCAAACGCGGGGTGGGCACCCGCTACTGTTAAGTCAGCAAAAGTGCGGTGAACTCGGCTGCAGAAACGCGGGGTGGGCACCCGCTTACTTCAGATAGGCAGAAGGCGCAATAACGCGGGGTGGGCCCCCGCGAAGGACCACAAACGCGGGGTAGGCTCCTGCTGTACTTTCAAGATAAACAGCTCTCCCTGGCAGCATGCGCTGCGGGACCCACGCCCCTTCTTCTCCTGGGCAGGTGCTGGAGGCACGCTCACGAGGCGCTGGATGGCTCACAGTTCCAGGGTCCCACACGAGAAAGTAGTGCCCACGCTCCTCACCTCCTTGGAGTGCAGGCCAACAACCGATAGCGCTCACGAGGCGCTAGGGCAGGAGAGCAGACAGGCAATGCTGGGCAAGATCAGCAGGCAGTGGGCACTCATCAGTACAGGACAGCCGTCCCTAGGAACAGTCAACCCCCCATAATGTGGCACTCCTCCTGGCATAGCAGTCTTCACTCCAGCAAAGGGCTCTCACTGGCCCTGTGGACAGCAGAGGGGTACAGATGGGCTCAGGGGCCAGCACGCAGGCCCTTGCGGCGGTACCTCCTGGCAGAGTGTCCCCTCTCAATCGAAGTCCACGCACAACCCCTCATGGAGTCTCAGCTCCTCTATATAAACACTCCTCACCCCACCTACCAGAAAGGGCCAAAACCTTCTAGAAGGCTCTCTGGGGAAACCGGTCCCAACTGGTTTTGGGGGAGGTGTAGGGCACCCTGTCTGCCAGGCTTCCCTCCAAAAGCTGGGGGTGTGTGAGACGGACACACCCCAGGGGGCGGGGCCAGCCTAGGTCACTTCGAGCACTAGACCGGCAACCCACCTCAGGCAGGCACAAGCACACAGACAGGGTGACGGTTGAAAGTGACATTTCTAACACAGTAAAAATAGACCTGCGTACACCATTGCGCAGCATTTATTATTTCCAGTTCAACCACCAACCATAACATATTTATTGGGTTTAATTTAGGAGTTATCCATAGGGGGGGAAGTTCTCAATGCTAGCCTATGGAGGGCAGAGAGCACAGGCACTTTACACCAAACTCCCGTGCCAAAGTGCTCAGAGTACATAAACCACCACTACCATAGCAGCAAAAAGGCTAGGCGGAAGGCAAAAAGTTCCGGGGTGACCCTGCAAGCAGGGCCAAGTCCAACATCGTGAAACTAACTCTGTGTTTCATTTTACAAATGAATCACTCGTCGACTTTATAAAACTTTCATTGATGGAGTGCACACAGCGCAGAAAACCAACTTTATGAATCAGCGCCATTAAACTCTGCTAATCGGAGTTCATAAGTATAATTTGCTGGTGGCAGTGGACAAGACCTCTAATGACCACAGTAATCAATCCACATTGGACGCTGCTACTCGCTCAGCAAACTGCTGCTTTTGTGACATTTTTAACGCTGATTTCTGGCGTGCCTTTCAGATTATATCGGTAATTCTAGGAAAGTAATATTGGTATATATAGAAATAATGCTAAGAGAAAGCCGTGCACCTCTCCTCTATGGGAACCCATGTGTCCATAAGTCATGTAGCTGACTCTGGAGCCATGCATACCTGCCCCCCTCTGGCCAAAATAGCAAACTTCACACAGGCCTGGATTACATGTGAGGCACAAAGATTTGTGAAGGTGCGAAATTGTCTTTAAATATTCTTATCAATGAATATGTTGTTTATTTAGCACTAGTGCCCAATATAAACAAAGCTCCATCCCACATAGGCAGGTACTTCAAATTAAATCACATTACTGACGCCATTGGAGTAAGAAGAAAATGCTTTTAATTATAGCATTATGTCATCGCACCTACAATTAGTCTGAATTCTTTTTTGTCTAACAAAAAAATCTTTAAAAAGTGTTTTACAGTTTACATACATTTACATACACAATCTTAAACTCTGCACTTGTTTATATATTTAAGTAAATTAGCTCATGCAACATGTATATCAGCATTGGTTATTTATTTATGTGAGGTTTTCTTTAGCACATAGAAAGCGTCATAGCGCTTTGCATAGTCTTCACATATTGAAGAAGAAACAAGCACATTTTTAACACCAAGATATCACAACAATAATTATAATAACTTATTTAATAAGAAATGGGTGCTTATCAATTACTGGAGGTAGGTTAGTTGGGAAAAGGATGATAGGTCTGAAATTTGAGAAGGCCCTTAATGGGTCATGTGGAAATATTTTTTGAATGTGTTTCCTTCAGTAACACAGACTCTGGCTCTGATTACTAACGCTTTGCAGCAGGTTTGTGTTACTTTTGTAACACAAATCTGATGCAAAGTGTTATGCTGGGATGTACTATGCAGCACAAATAAAGATTTTCATTGGATGGTTTCCCGAAATAAGGTAAAGTTGTGTATGCGCAGGTTTGCGTTACTTTGCATCAAGGGTGCTTACCATGTTCCCATGCAACCACCCATGGGCTTTTCCCATGTTCCCATGCACCCACCCTTGGGGTTTTCCCATGTTTTCATGCACCCACCCATGTTTTTTTGCTGTGTGTCCATGCACCCACCAATGGGTTTTTCCCAAGTTTACATGCACCCACCCATGTGTTTTGATGGTAATCCCTTCTATAAACATTAATGATTAGTGATTTGTGCCAGGTGTAAGAGGAGACATTTTATCATTTCTCCTCTGGTTTTTCTACATTGCATGCATGCTGTGTTGTACAGCACACATACAAATCAGGAAAAGGGCTAAAGGATAGTTACAGGACAGCTTTTGTACTGGAAGAGCCCACTTCCAGTACAAACACTCTTCCTTACAGTACGCACACACCCTTGCACTATGGCGCCATGGTGTGTGTGCTGGCATATGGCAGCCTAAAGTGTGCCAGCTCAGGGTGAGAGGAAAACTGCACTACATCTAACTAGATATTACGCTGTTCTGCTCTCTCACTTTCACACAACGAAGTGCAGCATTCAGGTGCTGCACTGCGTTGCATGGATTTTCCTTAAATCTGTACTCCTGTGTTTATAAGGGAATGGAAACTCCCCTGAGATTTTCAATTTATTTGAAATATTACTTTTTGTGCTGCAGTGTAACTCTCCATGTGCACAATTAACAAAAAAGTCGACATTTGAATGCAGTTCGGTTATTTGTACTGTAGCTCTTATTATGAATTAATGAACAGAAAACTCCAGACTGCAATTTTTCTGTAAGTTGCTTAGAATGTCTATCTGGTACTATTCTGTAATTATATTTTTATTTAAAATGTTCCCCATAAGCTTTCTGATCCTCCTGTAAAGTCTCTGTTGGAAAATCATTTGTAGATATGGCTTGGCAGTAGAGTGGTCTACAAGAGGTTTGGGGCCAGATGTAGGTAAATGCATGTTTGCGATTCCTTAATAGCGATTTTTAGGGAATCGCTATTAAGGAATCGCAAAATGCCATGTAGGTAGGAATCGCAAAATTTTTAGCGATTCCTTAATATTCCTTAATTGTGAATCGCAAATTGCGATTCGCAATTAAGGAATACCTTCCCATTCATTCCTATGGGCCAAGAGACCCATAGGAATGAATAGGAATTGCTCCCGCAATTTGCGAGTCACCAAGAGGCACTCGCAAATAGTGGCGCTATTCAAGGGTGCCAGGGTTCCAAAAGGACACCCTGTTGCACCCTTGAAATGCGCATGTGTGCACATGTGGCGCACATACATGCCCTAAGGGCATGAATGTGTGCCACATGGCACTTAAAAAAGCAAAAAGTGCTTTTTAAGGAAATCGCTAATTACCACCAACTTGAAGTTGGTGGTAATTAGCGATTCCTTAAGGCTAAAGTGCACTTTCTTTTGTGCTACTTACATTGCATTTAAGGAATCGCAATTTGCGATTCCTTAAATGTAAGAGCAAAATAAGGAATCGCAATTTTGTGATTCCTTATTTTGCTAGTAGGTTTCAACTTACCTACATTGCTCGCTGCCAAATAGCGATCGCAAACGCTGAAATTCTGCAAATTTCAGCGTTAGCGCTCGCTATTTGGCCACCTACATCTGGCCCTTTGTTTCCAATTTCTTAAAATATACATATAGTGGGCTTTGGCACCACCCAGAAGTGTTGTGTATCTTTTTGCCTTCCAGGAGGAGCTTTCATTGAAATGCATAAGGGACTACTTTAAATCCGAAAAGGGCAGCCAGTCATCACGCTGTTTGCCACATTCCATTACTTAGTTCCTATAAGCATTCTATAGAGAAAGCAACAATATTTTTGCTACTTTTTCCAAGCACTGTAAAAGGCCATAGGGCAGGCTCTAATACGATAAACATAATTTGTGCATGCACAGTGTGTAAACAGCATTTGTGAACGCATGTGTTTGCATGTGTTGGCATATTAAAACCAGACTGATTGACTTTACCAGTGTTTGTCAAGTGAATGGGCGATTCTATTTTTCAGTTCTCCTTTCCGGGGATAAACATTGTTACTCCTCAAGTATCTTAAAATCTTGCATTTCCTATTTCTTCAGAATCCACTGCTAGAAACCTGTCCATGTTTGTGGGCGATTATAAATGTAGCTGGTGTGCTGCAGTGCAGCAGATATTTGCAAAACAGTCCCTATGTTAAAGCTATTGCTCAAACTAAGCTTGTCATCTGCAAGTGCCCGGTTGGGATGCCGACATCTATGGTAAGTGCCCTGCCGGAGCCTACCAATACCACATCTCTGCTCTAGAAGACCTCCTACTAACAAGACTAGACAAAGGCTATTAAAATGTGTAGTAGAATGAGCATGAGTACATTTTTTTGTAGCACAGCATTTTAACAAAATGACACACACTAGCCGTACCAACTTAGACCCAATATAATTCAGGATGCACTCCAGCAGGACATGGAAACAAAGGGGCACATTCTAAATATCGAGTTGGGAATATTGTGGGATTTTAGTATTGTAGACAGGATATTTAGGGACAAAGTTTCAAAAGGTAAATATTTATAGATTTTCTGTACCTAACTCCACATTTATGTACCTTGTTGACATATATATCTTCAAGGCACGTAGATGTGGCCATTTTACTGATTAAAGACCAATACATAAAAGACCTATGCAAAAGCAGTTTTACTGACAGCGAACCTTGCCGAAGGACATAAGTGCGCTTCACCAAAGACACAGGCCATGCTCCATTTTTTGGCACAAGGAGATTTTCTGAGATTCAAATCTGCTTCCTAGTGTTGCATGAATAGCAGCTATACCCACTAGGCAACATTGCCTTCAACATTCACCCTCCCCATCAGACGTCAATACGATTAGTGAACTTAAAGGGAAGTCTGTTGTAATGTCCACCCTATATATGGCCTAGCAATTTATCTCATTCTCTTTGCTGTCTTGCTTAGTCAAAATTAAAAACATTGTTTATGCCTTACCACTTTCTAAATCCACCAGCCGCCACTGCCTGATTGAGTCCGGAGGGGGCCCCTGCATGTACCTTGCAGGGGGACCCCCTCAAGTTTCGTTACGCCACTGAGCATAGGAGGCTCTAATCGAAATTACCTATCCCAGGACGGCTGTCTTTTTCCAAAACGAAAGCAAACGTTTTGGATTCTAGGTACAAGTGAGGATGAGGAATGCGTGCCCCCCCTCCCAGCACTCCATGGGCTCCCTTGGGGGTCATGCCCCACACATTGAAGACCTCTGGCCGCAGTGATGCATAAGTCCTGAATACACTGTAGTGTTTTCACAATAGTTCTAATGCATTTCTATTTTTCGTCAAGTACCATAATGTAAGTTTAAGACTGGAAACAACTGTCCGCCAAAGTAATATAATCTCCTCTGCTTCTAAGTACATCCTCTATTGACACTGACAACTGACCAGAGCCCCCTGAATCTGGCATGAGGGAGCTGCATTATACTTCCACACAACCTGCCTAATTGACCAATGGCCATGTTACCTCCACAGAACTGTACCTACCAGCCATAATGGAATCTAATGATGTGTTTGATGTTCCCCCATCATACCCACTTCCTAGAATGGCATGGGGATCAGTGATTAATTAGTGCCAGTATTTTCTGGTGCTCGACACCGGCACCTAATTCTAATCCTGGCACTTGTTTATGACAGTCCACCACATAGTGGCACTGTTTGTACACACAGAATATGAGCACAGTGTTTATCAATTCAATTCCACTGCACGCAGGGCACCTTTTTGCGACCTGGAATAGTTCAATTAATCACATTTGTAGGAATGTGATGACATTTGGCTGTGCTGGCAAGGACAGTGAATGGTGAGATCTGCACTGGCTTCCTGTAAAGTACCCTGGACCCTGGCACTTATTTTACTACAAAATAATTACAGTCTAAGAGCTAATGACAATTTGCCGATTTTTAGAAAGCAGCTAAAGACCTATCTGTTTATATACACAGCATACTATCCTCTCACGATTCCTGTTAGCGCTGGGAAGCCTGTTTCTGGGTAGCCGTGCGCTCTACAAGAGCTAGAAATAATAATAACTAGGAACTGTGCAACAGCAATGTTATTGTGTACCTCTCTGATTCAGATGTACAGTTATGTATTTGCGTCTCAGTGTGTCCCACTAGCAGCATGCACTTCTAAACCATGTTCTAACCTAAATACAGTGATTGTCCATGCCATTCACCATTCTACTCTATGAATAGCTGCACAAGTGAGCAAGGGACACTGCAACCTGCCTGGGTTCAGGGCATTTGGTCTTGTAAAGAGGCATCAGAGTCCTCAAATTGAAAGAGATTGTCTGCCATCATATAGGATCTTCTGGCTTTGCAGAATCCCTGTTTGGACACCTATTCCTGCAGCATACCAACAATAATATAGCCAGGGTTTATGTGAACAGGCAGGGGTCACTAACCTCAGAGTATTGCACGTGTAGTTCATCAAGTTGGGAGGCTCAGTTTTCAGATAAAGATTCTGTGGTCACCATTTACCCTCCTTCTGTAAGTGGTATGTTTAGAGAGCTCCCCCTTCTTGTCCTAAGGTCCCTTTAACGTTCTTATTTTCTTGACTGAGAGACTACTTGAGAGTGCAACTTGCTGATGTTGGGATATTCAGGGCTGCTTGGGTGGGGCTGAATCCCATTGAGCATTATATAATTCACTCACATACCTTCTTTTTCTTTATGGGACATTCAGTTGTTTTTTTCCCCTGCAGAGTCCTCTCCTTAGATTAGTTTGGTTTTAAAGTGCACATGATTAGCCGTGAGGGTGTCAGGTGCTTCCACAGATTGCCAAGACACATCTTCAGTGATTGTCTGAATCCAAGATGATTAGAAAGGGTGCTGGTGGATAGTGGCAAAGAGTTTCAAGCTTTTGCTGTCCGATAGAAGTAAGAGATAGCTCCTTTCCTGAGCTTTATTTTTAGGCACCATTTAGAGGAAGATGGAAGCTGGACAAAGAGTACATGAAGACTGATATGTGTACAAAATGTCAAGGATGCACTTAGGTCCAAGATTGTGGAGAGCCTTATTACATGTACATTAACATTTGAAAACAGTGTTTTGTAACTAGACGCTAGTGAAATCTTTTTAAATGGGGGAAAATGGGAGAGCAGAGATGAACTTTCAGTAGGAGAAGGGCAACCACATTTTGGACCGTGTACAAAATGTCAAGGATCCACTTAGGCCCAAGATTGTGGAGAGCCTTATTACATGTACATTAACATTTGAAAACAAAGGGGCATATTCTCAAGGACACATCGCCGATTTATCGGCACTTTAGCGCCGCAAAAGTGGCGATAGATTTATCGTCCTATTCTCAAGCTGGTACAAACTGCCGATATCGCCAGTTTTCCAGCGATAGCTGCCGCAAAAAACATCGCCACGGATGAGTGCACCAACTAACGCTAATGATATGCAGAGTAGGCGTTCCCGTGCAAAAACACACGAAAACACCACTTCGCGAGATTCGCAACGACCAGTCAGATCTGCGATGCGACCCAAAAACAGGCGACATGGCAAGTTAGCAGCAGGGATTTAACACCTGCCTTTTAATGGTGTAAAGCAGGACGACAACCTGCAGCATGAAAGGGAGCCCAGCCCAGAGCCACATCTGAAGACCAACACATGTCATGGAGACACTGACCATGCAGCTCGGAGACCCAAGAGGGCCACAACACCCACTGCTACCACCCCCAGGCCCCTCCCCCCGGATCCTCCCCCCAAGGTCATGAAGTCCAGTAGTCAACGGTAGTGGAAAAACAGAACTGCCTCCATTGTGCTTCGCTGTAGTTCGGTTTTTGTTTGTTTATTTATTTTTTCTGCTTTTGCAGTGATTTTTCCCGCTTACGTGTGTGATTTGCAGGCCTGGCGCTGCTTTTCGCTGATTGTCTTATCGCGGTTGGGCCCATCGCAACTTTTTTCACGTTCAGGTTTGGATTTTCATCGCCGTCCCGTTAGTGTTATCGCGGACATTTGACGCGTTATCGGGGTACTATCGCATGTTACCGCCGTGTTATGAATGCCACATTGACACAGGGTTATTTTCGCGCGATAGACTGCAATATGTAAATTTGCGTTAACCTATTTTGGCGATGTTTATCGCACGTTCTTGAGAATATGCCCCAAAGTGTTTTGTAACTAGACGCTAGTGAAATGTTTTTAAATGGGGTAGAATGGGAAAGCAGAGATGAACTTTGGGGCATATTCTCAAGAACGTGCGATAAACATCGCCAAAATAGGTTAACGCAAGTTTACATATCGCCGTCTATCGCGGGAAAATAACCCCGTGTTAACGTGGCATTCACAACACGGCGGTAACATGCGATAGTACCCCGATAACGCAGCAAATGTCCGCGATAACACTACAGGGACGGCGATGAAAATCCAAACCTGAACGCGAAAAAAGTTACGATGGGCCCAACCGCGATAAAAAATCCATCGAGAAGCAGCGCCAGGCCTGCAAGTCCCACAAGTCAGGCTGCAAAAAGCACAATGAAAGCGGCAACACAAAACACAAACAACTGCGAAGCACCATGGAGGTAGCCGGAGCAAGCACAGAGGACAACCAGAATCCCACAAGCCCCACGGAGGACCAGCCTGGAACCTCGGGGTCAGGGAAGGGCAAGGAGAAGAAGAAGAGGAAGACGCGCTTCAGTCCGCAGGAAAACAGGATCCTGATCACGGAGGTGATAGAACACCATCAACAATTTTACGTCACCTCCACAGTGTCATTGGCAACTAAAAATACAATATGGCAGTCCATCCTGGACAAGGCGAATGCAGCCGGAGTGCTGAGGAGGACAATGGACGAGTTCAAGAGGCGCTGGAATGATGTGAAGCGCAAGACCAAGCAGAAATTCGCAGACAACCAGAAGGCAGCAATGCAGACTGGAGGTGGGAGTCCAGCGCCACAGGAGGAGCTGGATGAGATGGAGGAAATGGTGACCACAGTCATCAGTGTGGAGACGGTGGCAGGAGTTGGGGGACCAGACACTGCTCAACATGACCTGACACAACAGCAACAGGGTGAGTAACCACCAGGGACTGGGGGGACGGGGGAGATGGGCACAATGGCACACATGCACAATTAAGTAGAGCACATCTGCGGACAAACCATGGCCAAGAGTCACAACACCAACCAAGAGCCCAAGTTACCCAAGTCTGCAACATCACAGCACTGCATAAGCACAGAAGTGAAAGCCACACCGCCTGAAAGGGATAAGGGCCAGCCAAATCAGAGCTGAAGGGCCAACTCACCTACAATGCAGCACACACACATAAGAATCAGAGCACCTCAACATCTACAACAATGTCGAACGAACAGCAACACCAGCACAACAGACCAGAGGACACAACTGCTGCCACATGTTTGTGGAAAATGGCCATTCGCATGTGGCATAGCAGGAAACTGTGAGATGATAATGTACTAGTACAACCCCACATCCCTGATGGTGTATCAATGCATGTATGGCCGTGACCCAGATAGGCAGTGAGACACACATTGTAATGCAAATCAACACTCACCACAGTTGAATATAAGTGAAGGTGCGTAGACTTTATTAGCATATGCGTGTCAGTACGGCCAAGATAAGTGCAACAACATGCAGAACAATGCAGCAGTATGTCAGAACCTGGAACGTTGCCAAGCGCCGCTGTCCACTCCGGGGGAGTGCCTCAGCATTCACAGGTGTGTGTTTACCCGCGTTGTTGTCCGCTCATGTATACAGAGTCCAGGCGAATGCAGCCATGACCACTGTCGTCGTGGGAGATGTGACCAGAAACCCAAGTTCCAACAAGGTGTCGGGACATGTGCAATGTGTTCCAAACTGTTGTGTCTGCAGGTACGTAGTTACACATCCATGAAAGCTAGTGCAGCTTCGTAGGCAATCATTTCCAACATGAGGTCGTCGTCGACTTCATCGTACAGGACGGCGAGGCTCACCATAAGCAGGTCCGGACAGATGTGCTGCGTCCACCCCCTCTCACCAATTAGCACTACAGCCCAATAGGGGAGCGGCTCAATTTGCCCACTGCACACGAGGAGTTCTGCAATCTCCCAGGTCCAGCTGCCAGCATGTATGCCAAGTATCCAGGCATCCCATAGGCGGGTGTCACGGTGACACTCATGGTCGTGGGCCAACAGGGGGCGCACACACATGTCGAAATCCAGTTCGGCTACCGTCCTGTTGGATAGGCAGACATCCATGGACCACTCGAATATGCACGAGCGACAATGCAACACAGGCTGCACGTAGGTGACGTTGGAAAGGCGGAAGCTTAGCCGGTAACTGATCCGCAGCACTACCAATGGCAGTGCCCCCAGTAAATGCAGCATACGTGCACGGTACAGTTCCACGTGACAGGGGTTGTGCAAGTGTCCGGGATGGTCTGCCATTGCGTTGGTGGCTCTGGCTCAAGTGGCACTGTTCTGATCTGCTCCAGTTCTGTGGATGAAACGCCACAGCTCGGAGCAATGAGTTGTGTTAGTGTGCAACGGTTGTACGCCTGGGTTAATGTGGGAGTAAGTGTGAAGGCCATTCCATGCAAGATAACTTTGAGCAAGGACTTCTGTGTGTGGGGTGTGTATATGTTGGTCTTTCGTCGGGCTGTGCGCAGTGTGGGAGTCATCATCAGCTGCCATAGTATCTGTCAGGGGGTGCCGGGCACATGCAATTCCCAGGTCGGAGGTGCAGATGTGCTTCCGCCTGATAGCTCAGACAAAGGAGCATTCATCCCTAATGTTAGTTTCTCATCTGCTTGCATACAGGAACTGTGAAGTGGCTTGTTGGGGGTGGGGTGGGATGTGTGCGACTTTGGGATTCATGTTCAACATGTCTTGCATGTGGCAAATGAGCGGCATCACTGTGTGTAACGTTGCCTCACAGCTGCTCCTCCCTCCCCCCTCCCCCATCTACTTTTGTGCGCTGCGCGGTTGCATCACTGGCACTCCTAGCGCACACCATTGTCATGCCTGTCTGCACATGTCCACAAGCCTGACAACGACACTGTGATGTTGGCCATTGGAGGTGGGCGGCCCCGTGGGTGTAGGCCTGTGGGAAGGATAGGGCGGACACAGATGTAGAGTTCCTGCCTGGCTGAACTCACGCTACGATTAAGGCTAGGCATTTGGCTCATGCTGCGGCAATACAGTTACACACAACACTTGGCATGTATGAGCCAAGAACCCGAGCGGTCTTGTGCTCCTTCATTTCCCAGTTCGTGCGAGCCCGCCCTCCAGGTGCATGCTACATTGCAACATCGTCTAATGCGGACTGGGTGGCGCCGACACTACTACAGTGACACACTCATTAGTTACTTCCTTGTCCAGGCCAGACTGAACCACGCCCAGAGCCCCGGGCAAATCCTTCACACCCCTACGCTGGCTTGGCGTACGCCGGCCCAGCCCACTCCGCTTAGGCTTACAGGGGGGTACGACATAGCTACGTGTCCAAGGTCATACCCACTGCCTGAGGTGACATGGTTGCGTCCGCTGTCCACAGCACAATGTAATGTGGTAGGGCCCTGGCCCATCATGCATACATAATGACCACACGGACACACATAGGTAGATAGTTGAACTGGCTACGGGCACGTGCGCCCGGCCCCTTTTTATATTTCCAGGGTCACATATCCAGTGACGCCTGTGCTGGATGGGTGTGGGGTGAGTGTGAGCCAGCCCTCAGGGAGTGGTTGGTGCTGGCAACAACTTGAACAGTGGTCACCATTGAAGCAGAAACAGAATACACCAACATAACACAAACAACAGCGAAGCACCATGGAGGTAGCTGGAGCAAGTACAGAGGTCACCCAATATTCAATCAGAAGGGGCCATGACTTGTGGTGCACTGAGTTAGTGGCACCTGAAGAGCTGAGCGTGCTCATGTGAAGGAATTGTTAATGATTTGGTCCCTTTGGGATATTCCTGCTGCAGTGGGGTGTGGTACACCTGCCTCATCTTCATCATCATCGTCCCAGGTCTTCCCCACTTCCTGAGGTGACATTGTTGCGTCCGCTGTCCACAGCACAAAACTCAATCATGAAGGGTCCATGTGTTGTGGTGCACAGAGTTAGTGGAACCTGAAGAGCTGAGCAGGGTATCAAGCTGATGATGGCATCCAAGACAGGTGTGAGCAACCTAGATAGGCTGGCTGTGAGACTTCTCCGACTCTGGCAGTTGTTGGTTGGAGGTGGTCCTGGCGGTGGTGGCGAGTGTGCAGCCAGCGATGATGGCGTGTCCTTGCAGATCAGGATTGGATTTGGATTGCGAGCCCTGCTGACCGCAGTGTAGGCCGGAGGCAGCGGTCAGAAAGGGCACACAGCCACGTGACGATGACTTGTGGTGCACTGAGTTAGTGGCACCTGGAGCGCTCGGCGGGTGCGCGGCCTGCGCTGATGCGTCGTCCGGGCGGCCCACCCTGGAAGCAATGTCTGTTGCCCACTGGACTCTACCATAAATGAATCAAGACTCAATTTGATTTGCGAGCCCTGCTGACCGCAGTGTAGGCCGGAGGCAGCGGTCAGCAAGGGCACACAGCCACGTGTCGTCGGCTTGTGTTGCACAGGGTCAGTGGCACCTGGAGCGCTCGGCGGGTGCACAGCCAACGACGAAGCGCCGTCCGTGCGGGCCGCACTGGGTGCAATGTTTTTCGCCTTCTGAATTCTGCCTCAATATTGCCACGTGTCGTCGGCTTGTGTTGCACAGGGTCAGTGGCACCTGGAGTGCTCGGCGGGTGCACAGCCAACGATGAAGCGCCGTCCGTGCGGCCCGCACTGGGTGCAATGTCTGTTGACTAGTGGTTTCTTCCATTGACAGAAATGTGGCACGATTCGAATTGTGGGACCTGCTGGCCGCAGTGTAGGACTGCGGCAGTATCCGGCACACACATGACTCCGTGTTGCTGTGCCGCTGGATGCGCTGGGGGCCTGTGTCGCGGAGTCTGGAGGTCACTGCGGCGGACTCGTGGCAGGGTGAGGTGCGCCGCCCTGGCAGACACGTTGCCCATCACGGAAGAGAACCACGCCCAGGGCCCGGCCTTTTTATCAGCACTCCTACGCTGGAGTGGCGTACGCCGGCACAGCCCACTGCGCTTACGTTTACAGGGGGGGATGGCACAGCTAAATGTCCAAGGTCTTCCCCGTTGCCTGAGGTGGCATGTTTGCGTCCACAGTCCACAACACTACATACCCCAGCAGTATGTGTCCACATGGACATGTCTGTTCCTGCATTCTGTGGTCTGTCCGGCACATCACCGCCACACTTGGTATTGTGTGCATTCTTCTTCATGGGTGAGTTGCCTCCTTCACACATGCTTGGTTCCCACCTCTCCCCACATTCTGCACTTGTGTGGCTGAGGGGCCATACCGTTTTCGGAAGGTCCGCCGTCTTGTCCTACGCTGCCTCAGTGGTAGTCCGGGGGGGGCTCCGGAGGGGTGGGGTGTTCCTGGGGGTGGTGGCGGTGGGTGTTGTGGCCCTCTTGGGTCTCCGGGCTGCATGTTCATTGTCTCCATGACATCTGTGGGTCTTCAGATGTGGCTCTGGGCTGGGCTCCCTTTCATACTGCAGGTAGTCGTCCTGCTTAGCACCGGCAGAAGGCAGGTGTTAAATCCCTGCTGCTAACGCGCCTTATCACCTGTTTTTGGGTCGCATCGCAGATCTGGCTGGTCATTGTGAATATCGCGTAGTGGTGTTTTCGTGTGTTTTTGCACGGGAACGCCTACTCTGCATATCATTAGCGTTAGTTGTCGCACTCATCCGTGGCGATGTTTTTTGCGGCATCTATCGCTGGTAAAGTGGCGATATCGGCAGTTTGCACCAGCTTGTGAATAGGGCGATAAATCTATTGCCACTTTTGCGGCGCTAAAGTGCCGATAAGTCGGCGATAAGTCCTTGAGAATATGCCCCTTAGAGTAGGGGAAGGGCAGCCCCATTTTGGACCAATTGCAATTCATGTATTAGATATTGGGGAAGACCCAAACAGAGTGAGTTGTGGTAGTCATGACCCAAAAAGGGCTTGAATGACAGAAAAATGAATCTCTAATGTCAAAAGTTGGAGATGAACATGTTAAAGAACTAGTAAGTATTCCTTCAATTGCTTTCTGCTAAATTTCTCTTTTGGTGGCCATCACCTCCACTTATCACCTTGGGCAGCTTGGAGCTCTTCTATGTTCTGACTTTCTCTTCACCATTCTTCTTTTTTGTCCAAATACTTGCTTGACTTTCTCCTCAAGCAAAACATTGTCTTACGATACATTTACTGGTCTCCCACATTTAAGGTTGGTTTACACTTGCTTGATGTTGTGCAGTGAGGATCTATCTGTATTGAGTGTCAGCTTTTCACACTGACTAGTGGTTTGGCCCTGTAGGCTGCATATCTGTCACCTATGGTGAGGCTCCGGTCCACAACCCTTATACTATCATATGTCGTTCCAATGGAGGGATGGTGGCTTCTTGAGTTGAATCTAGAATTTTTTCCTTACTAGATGTCTGTTAGGCAGTTACTTGGACCTCTCTCCACAATGTTGTGTCCCATGATAGGGCCTAGGTGGTCATTTGAGACCTTGTTTGGAGCTGCTGTACTAGCGACTAAGGCTGATTAATTTAATTTGATTGCATTGTTTGACCTATGTATATTAAATCAACTTTTGTGCTGCATGGAAGCTGGCACTATGCTGTTTTTTCATGAATCCACTTATGACCTCTTTGGCCTATATATATTAAATCAACCTTTGTGCTGCATGGAAGCTGGCACTATGCTGTTTTTTCATGAATCCACTTATGACCTCTTTGACCTATATATATTAAATCAACCTTTGTTCTGCATGGAAGTTGGTACTGTGCAGTTTTTTCTTGAATCCACTTATGACTTATGTATATTAATCAACTTTTGTTATGCATGGAAGTTGGCACTATGCAATTTTTTTCATGAATCCACTTATGACTTCTTGCAATGTTCTCATAGATATAAACTGTGATGAGGATGAGGTGATTACGTACATGTAATCTTCATTACAAGTCCTATTCTTACTGTGACAGTTTCACATGTTGTGAGTATGTTATTATTAATGTGGTATTTCTACATTTGTTTTTTCAGGGCTTTTTGTGGGATGTTGATCCTATAATACCATCACCTTCAAATTGTGATTGAGGAGCTTGAGTTTTAAAAATGCATTTTAGGGTTAGGGCACCATGGATTGTGGTGAGGAAGAGGAGGACTTGAAGATTAAAGAGAGATCTGGCTACCCAGTTCAGTGTCTTTCATAGTAGGCTACATATGAGTTATATTACACAACATATAACAGCGTGTTGGAATAAACCTTAATCCTCATACCTCAAGCTTTTGTCATTTGCAACTAATAGTTGAATTTAAATATTGCCGTCCCTTGAGGAGTCATGTCAGTTGAAGGTGGGTTCCCTGGAATACCTAATTTACTTGGGGTGCTAAAGAGAGTCTGAAGAGGAATATCTTGTCAAGTTTCTAACATTTTTTGCATTGGGACTATGCTGGTTTCAGTTAAGCGACCCATATAAGGGGGGAGTCTACAAAAGCAATGCATATGTTCCTGTAGTTTCTACACATGAAACTCCCACCATCACCCAACAAAAGATGAGGTTGAAACACTTTGCAATATTGGATTTAGCCGATTGCTCAGGCTAAAATCAACAAGTGTGCATTGATTAAAGAAATATACCCATGTCAACAGGTCACCTGCTCCCTTTAATAATATGCTTCATGCCTTCTCCTCATAATATGCTGGAATCTCTGTGTGCTAATTATTTCTGCTAAAATCATTGCCAAAGTGAATTGTTGTTCCAGTTTAATAAATTGCTAACATCAATGCAGGTGCACCCTCTTTTGGAGGTTATGGATGGTTGTCATTTATGGATGGTTGTCATGATGGGTGAGACCCGAATGAAGACTCTGGAAAAGCAATTGGATTCTATTTTTTAAAAGGTTTTTATCAGGATCCTCTAGAATGGATAAAGTTTGTTATCTTGTTTGCCGTGATGGGAAAGTGACATGTAAGAATGGAAAGAATTCCAAATCAGGTCACGTGTTCAAAATATGGACAAGTTGATAAGTTCATACTTACATTGGGCAAACCTAGCTAATAGAGCCCTGTATTTAACTCCGGGGTGAACTGGATCATGTACTTTAAAGTACGTAAATTAATGGAAAACCGAAAACTGAAAAACAACATTGGTTGAAAGCAATTCACCGAAAACCAATTTGAAGGAAAGACAATTTTAAGGAAATGCAAATAAATAAAACATTAAGGGCAAAACAATTTTTTAAGGAAACAAATGGAAAATGTCAAAATAAAAAACAGGAATATTGGATTTAGAAATTCGAAAGTTAAGTAAACCTGCAGCCGATCTCCATTATAGTAAATCTGTATAGTGATGTACCCCATATCATACCGAAGTTAGAGAAAAATGTTTTAATATGTACACACACACACACACACACACACACTCCCAACTTGAGAAACCTTCGGGAGCAGCCAGGGTTTGTAAGGGTATTTCACCCTTGCACGATGTGCTTTTGAAATGCATTAGCAAGGCAAGTGACAAACATTTATGAGAAATGGACTTTAAATGAGAGCAGCATCTTTTTGACATTATACTGAGACTGAATGCTCAGCCATGCATGGAATTATATCCTTTAAAGGCGCGTATTGAGACATTTTGGCACAAGTATTAATACAAGGTGATGACTTTAAAATAACAGAAGATATCAAAGGATCTGAAGTAGAGACGTGTAACAAAAACAAAGCATTATGGGCAGTGTGGTCCTTACATCTGTGCTAAGCCTGTAAAATGAAGACCGCTTTGGGATTTTGTGAATGCGAAATAACACACTTTTGAAGGATTGACCTGCACAAGAAGTAGTGAAAACATTCTCTGTCTTCAGGCAATATACTTTGTAAGAACTTTGCAATAACGGATTCACTGTCCCTTTAAACATTGTGAACAGTGTAGGAACATTCTGATCCTTCTTCACTGTTGTGAGCTACATTTAAAAGTGCATGAGAGTTTGTCATCAGTGTTTACATATGATTAAGACTTTTCAGGAGTCGAAACGCGTTATGCTATTTATCTTGGCTTGGATTAAAGGATTCTTACTGAAGCACGTCTTGGGCCTGTTTACATGGCACTGACTTGGTGCATGTTTTTCGTTTGGAAATGTTTGGTGTCTGACGCATCCTAGCAGGCCCGACCCGAGAGGCTGAGGCGCCCCCTACATCACATTTCTTCTGGAATATATATATATATCAGCATGTGAATCCCAAAGTATCCAGCCACAGCGGCGCAACACGAGGGCACAGACTCCAAGGCAGTGATGATGGCAAAGTGTCTTTATTTAAGTATCAATGTCCAAAATGACGCGTTTCGGCCGCCAGACATGCGCCCTTGTTCACATAGTGCACTGCATGTGAAAGGGTGCTTTATATACATAGGTGGTGAGTAGTAGTCTTTTTACAGTGTTTATCATTTTACCACATGAGTTGGCATTTTTACTACAGTGAACTACTTTACTGTAGTAATAGTTTACTGCTGCAGGTGAGTCAGCAGTTATCCAGGCACTGTGCAGTATATCTACATGGAGATAAAAGACATCTGTAACGCTTGTGTGTGTGGGAAGGTATGAGCGTTAAAACGGCTGTGCATATTGCAGAAGATGCCTGACTATGTGTTTTGCGGCGCCACTGCGTTCGCGTTAAGGTTTCATGAGTCCTAAAGCCGTGGAAATACGAGGCAAATGCGGAGATCACGGTAAGTAACCCGTGTGTGAATGGAGTGTCACAATGGTCGGGCGTGATCTAACTCAAAGAGGCTGAGTATATTTGGGCAGGCTAATTATTGCCAAGTGTGCACTCATGTATTGAAGTATCTCTTATGCCGGGTGATCTATTCTACCTCAGTGGGTTGTACCTTTTAGGTATATCAAATTAAATTTTTTTTATTTTATTTAGATTTAAAAAACGCCACGGAAAAATATATATGCCAGCCATAATGTGTCTCTTACCGCTTGGTGCCATGTGTGGGAAAAAAATGTTGAAAAGTCAACTGGTACTACTCATACGTGGGTGCTAATAATGTGTAATGTGAAAGGGAGGGGAGTGCTGGGTTAAAAAAGTGAAACTATGTGTGAATACTAGTTGGCAAAATAGGGCGGAGCAGTATGGTCCAATGTGTTCAATAGATATTCACACACAGGGTATATGTGTAATCAAGAAACTACAATTGTTTCAATTATTAACAAAGCCCACTTGACACAATCATGCGTGGGTTTTCATAATAGTGGGTTACAAATGTCATGCTCAAATCAAAATATATTAAGTCATATGCATACAAAACATAAGTTAATCCGTGTACTGGAAAAGAAGTTAGGTTATACAAAATTCATGGCACAAATGCACAAATAGTATAGGGTTTCAGAAATGGGAGCCAAGGTTACAGACAGATGAAGTTCGGATTTTTCTGAGATGTTTTAAGTGGGTTCATGAATTAAATTAGTTTGAGTGGACACCATAGGCCTAAATGCTATCAGATGATATGAGATGTTTTAGTTCAAACATTCTGTGTGACCCCGTTTTATAGGAAGTTGTGCATATCCTCACTGATGTTCAGTCCTGCGGGGCACTTAGTATTGAATTCAATGATGTATTTGCTCTCTAGTTGTCGCAGGAGCTTCTCCCGGTTGCCACCCCTCATAAGTGCTGGTATGCAATCAATCACTGAGTAATGTAAATGGTTAAGGTTGTTACTATGCTTTTCCTTGTAATGTCTCGCTACAGGGTATGCTGAGTCATTGTTGACTATGGCCCTGAGATGTTGTAGGATGCGTTGGTGTACTGGTAGCTTAGTGCTGCCAATGTACCAAAGGTTGCATGAACAGACAAGCAGATAGATAGCAAACTCAGTCTTACATGTGAGGCGATGTTTAATGATGAGGGGATTCTGTCTGAAAGCTGAATCTACTTGGGTAATGTTTTAACCAAATTTACAAGCCCTGCAGCTATTGCATTTGACAAATCCTTTGGTATCTGTCAGCCAGTTACCTTTCGATATGACCTCTGGACTATTTCTCACCAGGGCATCGTGCATTGAGAATGCACGCTTGTAGGTAATATCAGGCTGGTGTGTCACTATTGGGCCTAGGATGGGATCTGATCTAATGATGCCCCAGTGTTTGTTAATGACTGATCTGATGTTGCGGGCCTCTGTGTTGAATGTTGTGATGAGCCTGGTAGTGATACTTTGTTTCTGCTCTAGAATGGGGATGTTAGTGTCAACTTCGCGACCTACTGTAAGGAGGTCTTCCCTAGGAATTAAGTTGGCTCTGTTCATGGCTTTTCTGATGTTGGCTATGGAGTAACCTCTAGCTTTAAAGCGTTGGAATGCATCTTCCTGACATTGTGTTAGATCAGTGGGTGAGCTACAGATCCTACGCAGGCGTAGCATTTCTCCATACGGGATGCTTGCAATAAGGTGTTTAGGGTGAAAACTGGCGGCATGAAGTGTTGAGTTCCCTGCCGTTGGCTTCCTATGTAGGTTTAGAGTTCAGTTTGCCACCTCCCACAAACAACTCTACATCAAGGAATTCAATAGATGTTTTACTGATGTTGGCATTGAATTCAAGGTTGAGGGTGTTTGAATTGATTGTTTCAACAAACGCTTTTGCACTGATGGTGTCCCCCTTCCAGATTATGAAGACATCATCTATAAACCTTAACCAGGTGATTACATTGTTATTCCAGGTTTCGTGCATGTCTCCCCTCAGTGTCTGCTCCTCCCAAGCACCTACATGTAAACAAGCGGAGCTCGGCGAAAAGCACGCTCCCATGGCCACTCCCCTTAATTGCTGGTACACTTTTTTATTGAATAGGAAGTAGTTGTGGAACAGACACCATTCAATGAGGAAGAGCAAGAATTCATTGTGTTTATAGCAGTTTATCGGTTTTTTATCCAGAAAGTGCTTGCATGCTGCGATACCATCACTGTGGCTGATGCTTGTATAAAGCGAGGTGATGTCGAGCGACATGAGCAGACAGTCATTGCACCATGGGATATCTTTGATTTTCAATAAAAAGTCACTCGTGTCTCTAAGATATGTTGGTAGGCTTGAGACCATATCTTGTAGGAAGTAGTCAACGTATCTGGAGATGTTTTCGCACATATTCTTTTTGGCCGAGATGATGGGACGCCCAGGTATGGGATCTAAGTTCTTGTGTACTTTGGGTAAAAAATACAGGATCGGGAGCACCGGGGAATCTGTGTTTAGGAAAGAAAATTCATCCTTACTAATAATCCCTTGTGCTCTGTAGGAGTTAAGGTGCTTTCTTAGCTCTTTATTGCTTGTGGCTATTTCTTTATGGCTGGAAATTTTGTAACACTGGTGGTCTGTAAGATGCCTGTCAGCTTCTGCGAGGTACAGATGTCGTGGCCACAGGACAATATTACCCCCCTTGTCCGCTTTATTGATGATCACTTCATTCTCTTTTTGCGGTTTTCTCATTAGGTTGTGATAATCTTGATTATTCTCTGGGCGGGTGTTTCTGTGTTGCTTGTGTTTCTTCCTGAGTTGCAGGGATTTTAATTCATTAGTGATGACGTCGCTGAAAATGTCAATCGCATCTCTTGGCATGATTGGTGTAAAGGTAGAGTGCGGTTTGAAAGGACTTGGTACTCTCACGGTATCTGTGATGCTTACATCGCTTGTGCTTTGTTGCGTGGCAGTTGTTCCTTCAGCGGACTCTAGCTCAATTAGAGTACGTATGATTGGAATGTCAGAGACTGTGAGGATTGTATCTGAGGGTGACAGGTTACTGGGTGTATTCTGGATGTTGCCGCTACTTTTTTGTTTGAAGAATTTTATGAGCTTGAGTTTGCAATAACGGATTCACTGTCCCTTTAAACATTGTGAACAATGTAGGAACATTCTGATCCTTCTTCACTGTTGTGAGCTACATTTAAAAGTGCAAGAGAGTTTGTCATCAGTGTTTACATATGATTAAGACTTTTCAGGAGTCGAAACGCGTTATGCTATTTATCTTGGCTTGGATTAAAGGATTCTTACTGAAGCACGTCTTGGGCCTGTTTACATGGCACTGACTTGGTGCATGTTTTTCGTTTGGAAATGTTTGGTGTCTGACGCATCCTAACAGGCCCGACCCGAGAGGCTGAGGCGCCCCCTACATCACATTTCTTCTGGAATATATATATATATATGTACATATATATATATATATTTGTAAAAATGGGGAGCTTGAGGGGAAAAAATGCATGGTTCCAATAGAATAGTAATTGCCATTCATCTTGAAAAGTTTCATTAAAAAATCATTTCCCTATGAAATCACATATAATTCAACCCATGTTTGTACGTGGGGAAGAGCTCATATCTGTAGTGAATTGTTTAATAAGATTAAGGCAAATGTATCAAAACTGAAACTTTTTTATGTACTGCAGAGTGGAAAAATGAGAAAACTATGTAAAATTATTAGTAGCCAAGAAAACATGATTCACTTACAGGAGACATATGCTGATTGAGAGAGGCTTCTTAGCATTTTGGGCTGTAAGCGATGATCGTGCATTCTCGTCAACTATCTGTGATCAAACAGGTGGAATTTTACAAGTTTGAAAACCACTAATACCAATATTACATCACTGCAAATTGCATCAATTTCCATGACACTGAAACCAGATCAGAGGAATGGCCATGTGGCTTCTGACTCAAGTAAGGTTGTGCGAAAGAGATTACTTGATATGAATGAGCAGGATTTTTTCGCTGTGGTCAGCCCTAACATCTTTGTATTTGTGTGTGTATGTATGTGGTTTTTGCATAGCGTGAACTTAGCTGGGATGTAAGGGAGTTCAGTAGAGTGGGTGAAGATGAAGACTCAAAAGTAGGATTCATGACTATATTAGGAAGGTGGTAAGTAGACATTACATCGAGGGGTGGGGAGGTTAATGCTCCTTGTAGAAATACTTTCTCTACAAGGAGCATACTCCACAATGCAGTGTTGTGAGACGCTATTACAAACCATCTATTTCTAAACACTAAACAAACAATCGCACTGAAGCACATACACTGTAGTATTTTTCCAATCCTTGATAAGAGAGTCCAATTCAGTCGTAGATGATGTTTGATTTTTCTTTAATTCATAGATGATTCTGTATACGTAATTTTCCATCAAGAAGCAGCCGATATGTGTTTCGTCCACGTAGACTAGGTGCTGCTGCACTGGTCACACCACCCTAAAGTCGGCCCTGAGGGTAAGGAAAGGAGAGCAAACGGAAGAGCCACTTCAAAAAATGTCGTCAGAAATTCAGCTAGAAGTGAGTTTATCCAGGCACTCACAAGAATGGAAACTCCAATACGTCTGACAGTGCTCATAAAGCAAAAGACATGGGTTGGAAAAGGACAGAGTCTCCCAGGCTCTACACTGCAGCCAGTTCCAAAATAGGCAAATTAGGCATCAGCCTATGGGCCCCACTCCTTTTAGCGGCCCAGAAACAACGGATCAAAATAATATTGATTTGATATTGAAAAAAAATTACAATTAAGCTTTCTTAAATATTGTTTCCAAAAGATGGAAAAAAATGAATCAACTCAAAGAAGCAAAAAGATTACATTAAAGACTCTACAGAGAAAATACTGTATTAATGTAATGTACCCACTAACAACTTAAAATACATAAACCAGAAACATCAGATTCACATAACAGTTTGTCTCTTAAAAGCTCAGCTTCTGGCAGCTGTCAGTTTGTAAAAAAATCCTCCACAGGGTTTAATCCGGCACTGCTCCAGTCATCTGATCATCCCTGGAAAAAGCTCTCAGACAGTTTGTACCTGACATAATGGCAGACGAAGATACCGGTTTTCAGAAGGTTTATGTATGCTGTTTTGGTTAGGCCTGGGCGGTGAACTCTGCTCTGTTCGCAGAGTTTTCTGCACTTCGCGCTCTGCGGAGCTCGTGGAGTGCAGAAAACTCCGCTCTGCGTAGTGCAGCGGAGTTTTCTGCGCGAGCTGCCACTCTGGTAGAATTTCTACTTGAGCGGCAGGAAGATCAGTGCTAACTGCAGTTCGCACTGCACTCCGCCACTTGCGGAACTCCGCTGAGTTTTCTTGTCACTTCGCAGAGTTACGCGTAGCAGAATTCCGCGAACTACGCCCAGGCCTAGTTTTGGTAATAAACTTTCTCTCCATGCATTCCTTAGGAGTCCTCTGCTTGTGCTGTCAAATGCCTGGGATACCGAAAATCAAGGCTGCTAGTTTTGATTCCATCTCAAGTCTCTCCCTTCCACCACCCCACACTTCCTGTCTCATTATCTTTCTGTTCTTTTTCATTCCAGCTTTTTCTCTTTGTCACTGTTGTCATATCTTTCTCTTCCTTTTTGTGTCACTGTTTTCTGGCTTTTCTCTCATTTCCTCAGGGTCAAGGTCTGATAATGAAAAATAAGTACCACTCACCAAAAAGGAGTGCTGGTGTCCATCACCTGCACCAACCACCAAAATGTAAGCACTGCAACAGGCCCTTCCAGCACTACTTAGTGGTGCATTGGGTTGAGGCGTCTGTTTGATACCTGCAGGTTGCAGATTTGCAATTTCTTGCTTCTGCTCAGTTTTTCATCTTTTTTAGGTGGATAAAATGAGTATCATAGACTTGGAAAATTATAAGTAAAAGTCAATTTAAACCTACCCTCGGAATTTTTGAAGATATCTTTAGGGACAGAAAACCCTCAACCTTGCTTATATTTTATAGGGGTCTATATTCGCTCTCATTTTTCTGAGTTCAGGTGTTGAACACTAAGGAGGTATGAAACTTCCATCTTGAGGCTTTAGGGTGTATTCTGAACATTTAGGTGCAGGACCAGTGACTCACGCTTACGTTCAGGTGACACCAATAAAATTGGTTTATGTCGGTAAGTGTCCTCAGTTCTCCATTTTGATGTTAAGTTTGCAAACCGCAGAGAATTTGACGCTCTGTGGTAAATACAGGATAAGGCTGTCTCACTCTCTCAACTTCCTGAGGCTAAACCAACCTGACCCATTAAGTTACCAGGTGTTAAACCACTATATAAAATGCCTAATGTATATTTTAAGGTTCATTGTCATCAACATATTTATAGAAAATGTAGTGCCTCGGCTTTGCGTTACATATAATAGCGCTCCACATAAGAAATGAAGGGCAGAGATGCCATCATAGTAACACATAGCTGTCAGGCAGTGAAATAGGGTTCACTCCAAAACTGGATATATCACATTGTATTTATATAATTGTAAAACCATCAATGTACCTATATAAATGTATAATACAAGGGATTCTGCAATCTTGTCTCTAATTTCTTTGTAATAGGAGTGAGAACTTGGGTTGTTGGTTGACTGGAGTGTGAGCTCTGGTCAAGCACCAGCCACAATCCCCTGCATGGTGAACCACAAAAAGTCACTAAATCAGCCTGTGCCTAACCGTGGGTAGCTTGGCAAAAAAAGCAGTCAGGATTAACTTAGAGGCAATGTGTAAAGTATTTATGCAGCACTCAAACAGTAATAAAGTGAAAACACAACTCAAGAAAAATCAACAACTAAGTTAGAAAGATAGAGTAAATTTTAATAAAATAGTCGCCACCAAAATTACATAAATCCACTCTGTAGAACCGGGGTTATGAATATTTAAAGTTTTTAGTACAAACTAGCACCTAAAAGATCAAAGTGCCAACTGCAGACATCTAGTCATGCAAGACCGGGTCGAAGTAAAAAAATATGGCTGACTGCGATAGAGCGCTCGTTGGATACAAGAAGTAGATTGGCTCAGGATGCGCTTACATTCGGACTTAGAAGTAGTTTCACGAAAAATGTTCTGAGAAGGTAAAGTTCAACAGGACAAGGCTGCAGGCGGTGTCCGAAGAGGGAATGTTGTCGTAGGGGAGCTGCTGGATAAAGTTGCAGTGAAGATTCCAATGTTTGGATGTAGTCACTTTTTTGGAAGTTGAAAATCTCCAGCGGGATGTGGCAGGAGGCTGTGGACGAAGACAGTTCCTGGAGCTCAGATACCCTTCTGGTGAAGGACTACTGAACAGGATTTACTGCGAAAAAAAATAAATTTGGCGGAAGTCAGACTGGCTGGTGATGCACATTGGGCGGATTGACGAGCAGGTTGGTCCAGGTCGTCCCTCGGTTCTCAGAGCAGCTTTTAGCCAAAACTTTTCTAAGTCCCAAGTTATGGATTCTAGCTATCTGGGCACCGTTAGCACCACAATCAAGGGTTCAGGTATGGCGAGACACCATTTGGGGGCTCAGGACTCACTCAGGCTGGGTCCAGGTGTAGATTCAAGATGGTGGGAGCCTTTTATGTCCCTGTGGCTCCGAACAGGAGGCCAGCAAACTAGCCCTTGCAGTCGCTCTGATAGTCCTGGGTAAAGAAGCAGAACTCAAACAACAATGCTGGTCGCTAAGGGTTCAAGGCAGGCTTGATGCAGCAAAGCAGTCCTTCCAGGAGCAGCAAAACAGTCTTGTGGAACACGCAGCAGGCCACAGCAGCAGGCAGCCCTCTGAGAGTCCTTCCGCAGGTCCAGAAAGTGACCTGAAGAGTGGTTCTGAGGGCCCTATTTTTATACCTGGTGCCTTCTTTGAAGTTAGGAGTAGTTTCTAGAGGTTTCTCTTGAGGTGCTTGGAATTTGCTGACTCCCCTGGCTCCAAGCTGGCTGCAGTGACAATGTGGAGGTGACAAGCATTTTGTGTTAAAACAGAGCACAGCCTATTTAGTTGCAAGTGGGGCTGTGCCCAACTCCACCCACATCCTGCCAACAGATGGCCCTTTCAGGCACACTTAATCCCTCTATTGTGTGACTATCTGGGAGGAATTCACAAAGCGTAACTGTCAGTTATACTCAGTCATGTGTCCTAAGACAGACTGCAGACACCAAAAGGCTAAGGGCAAGAAAATGCCAACTTTTTAAAAGTGGCATTTTCAAGATAGCAATTGAAAATCTGAATTTATCATTATAGAGCCTTTTTAATTACAGTTTAAAACGGCATTCAAGCTGCAATGGCAGACCTGGGACATGTTTTAAGGGGCTGCCTAAGTGGGTGGCACAATATTCGCTGCAGGCACACTAGTAGCATTTAATTTACAGGCCCTGTGTATATGGTATACTACTCTACAAGGGGCTTATAAGTAAATTAAATATGCCAATCAGATTTAAACCAATTTAACCATGTTTAGGGTAGTGAGCACTTTATCACTGGTTAGCAGTGGTAACATGCTCAGAGTCCTAAAGCCAACAAAATGGAGGGTAGAGACAAACAGTTTGGGAGTGACCCAGCACAGAGGGCCAGGTCCAACAACAGGCAACTTGTGACACACTTACTCACCTATTAGAAAGTAATGACAGAACTCAATTGTAATAACTTACAACTGTAATACCTTATTACTTATTAAGGCTGAGTTATTACTTATTACAGTTGAGTTCAGACGCCACAATGCCGAACCAAAAGCTGAGGGGAAAGGCAGGTCAGGTCACAAAGCCCAATTAATGCAGCTGTTCAAAGAACGAAAACAAAACATTCCTTTCCTGTCTCCTGCTCTACTTTTCTACCTGAATAGGAACAAACAGAAATGAGATATTAATGGCAAAATGCTTCGCTTTTTCACTCCGTAGGTATGTATAGAAAATTTAGAATCTATAGAAAAGTTATAATCTATCCTTATGGATAAGATTCCCAATACCCGGATCAAGCATAATGCCTGCATGACTGAAATCGCTCACTGGATGAAGTCCAACTGTCTGAAGCTGAACACCGAAATTGTGATCTTTGGGAAGAGTACTTCACATTAGGACTACAACAAGGCAGAGCTTGTTTCCCACAGCCTGGGAACCCACAGAATTGCCATCTTGCTGCAGCTGGGGGTCAGACTACGCCCCCCAGCAGTCCGCAGCCCAGGAGGAGCGGCACCCAACGCGCTAAAAGTACCTTTCCGTTCCTGCTGATTGGGATGCACTCTGTGTATTTGCGCAGCCATGCCAGAAGAGGCTCGGCTGGGCCCCGTCTCTTGGCTCTGGTTCCTCAGGCCAGACTCCACTTAAGGTAATTCTCTACTTCAGCTTGTTTTGAGAACCATCAGCAAGGGGTGTTCCACTGGGCAAACGTAAGAGGATCAGCCCACTGTGGGGGCTAAGAAAAGACAACCAACTTCTAAATCCATTACTAATTATCTGTCCTCGGTGATGGGCATAATTGATTCCAAAATAAGCCATGTTCAGGCCAGGCTGGATGCTACTCTGAAAGACCCTAATGTTGTTTTTGTTAACCCTCAAAGGGAAGGGCATGAAATTCCTCAGGGGGCCAGCATGGAACCTTCTATAACACGTGAATCCGCTCAGTAGTCTGACTCCTTACAAATTGCTTCGCATCCTAGTGTGGAAGGCATAGCTGTTACACATGGCCATAATCTTAGTGTCATTGACGATCCGGCAAACTTATCTATTTTTGAGATTTCAAATGTATCCAATAACCCACCTTTGAAAAGGTCTCAGAAGGCCATCTTGAAACCTAAGGTATCTACCACCTTACCCCCCCGCCCTGTTACTTTGCCATCTTCATCATGTGCCACATGGAAGAAGCCTGCTACTACTGTAGACAGGAAGATGTCATCGTGCCTATCTAAACTTGAAATGAAAGTAAAATACTATGGTGAGAGGTGCCTTGGTAAACTGGACAAACTAGAAGCACTATTCAACAACTTTCACTCCACAATTCTGTCTCAGTTAAGAGCTATCAACAATACATTTGAGCTCTTTTGTAAAGCTTCAGGGATTGCACAACAACTAGAGCTGACCTAACGGAACCAGGTAGACAGGAACAGGTCCAGTCTCTGGCACATTCAAAGTTGTTGCCCTTTGACCACCCAGTCTGTAATAATCCCTACATAGAGTCATCTGTAAGGGGGGGCATCGATGATTTATCAAGGGGACAAGTGAGTTACGTGCACCACAAAGTCTCGATCAGTGATGGCTCACTCAGCCCATCACGAGGCCGAGAGAGAGCTCCCGCATTAGTAATTTAACTGTTCTCCCAGTTTAATCAATGTTACTAATACTTGCCCGCAGATTCTGCCATAATGTACTCCGTATTTTTTTGTCTTAGACAATGTTCCAGTTCTTGTATACCTCCATGTAGAAATACACGCCTCACATTTCAACAAAGTTGTCCATTGGCTCAGGAAATATTTTTTACCGTACACCTTCTTGTATCTCAGGATGCTTTAATGCCCTGGCCCAAAGGAGTGAATATATCTTGGCTCTAGCCCAAATTTTGTAAGCCAGACATTGACCCATACCGGACTAACTTATCAGTCCAGCTGGGGACATGTCTGACGACGAAGGATGCCCACAGAAGTTTGTTCCCCCCTTCGTTACTATAGCTCCAGCTGTTTCCGTGGGTCTTAAACTAATTTCATGCAACGTGGCTGGCCTACAGGCTAATTTGAATAACCCAGACTGGCTGGAATCTGTTAATCAGCACAATATTATCTGCTGCCAGGAAACCTGGGACCAGGAACCACAGCACAGTAATGGGTACTGTACATTGTGCTGCCCTGAAACAGCATCTCCTGCTGGCCGGGCTAAGGTCGACCTTGTCACATTTGTCTCCCTCAAACTTACCAAATTGTCTGTTATGTAGCCCCTACTATCAAATATTGCTTTTTAAACTCCATAAATCCTGTGACATCTTGCTGATAGATTTCAATCATAATATTTTTGATACTATGGTGACAAAGGATGTGGAGTGCCCACGGTTCCTCCCTGAACCAAACCCTCTTCAACGTCTACATGTCCCCCTCGTAGCCCTCGTCAACATTGTCTCCTAGACAGACGACACCCAGCTGATCATCTCCCTCACCAATGAACCCACAGTCGCCAAAATCATCTCTCACAACGGAATGAAGGCCGTTGCTACCTGGATGAAAGACAGCAGCCTCAAGCTCAACTCGGACAAGACCAAAGTACTCATTCTGGGATCCAGCCCCTCAGCCTGGGACGACTCCTGGTGGCCTGCCGCACTTGGAACTCCTCCCACCCCTATGAACCATGCACGCAACCTCAGCATCATACTGGACCCCACGCTCAGAAGCTCACAACTTTCACTCCACAATTCTGTCTCAGTTAAGAGCTATCAACAATACATTTGAGCTCTTTTGTAAAGCTTCAGGGATTGCACAACCATCATTCACTAGAGCTGACTTAACGGAACCAGGTAGACAGGAACAGGTCCAGTCTCTGGCACATTCAAAGCTGTTGCCCTTTGACCACCCAGTCTGTAATAATCCCTACATAGAGTCATCTGTAAGTGGGGGCATCTATGATTTATCAAGGGGACAAGTGAGTTACATGCACCACAAAGTCTCGATCAGTGATGACTCACTCAGCCCATCACGAGGCCGAGAGAGAGCTCCCGCATTAGTAATTTAACTGTCCTCCCAGTTTAATCAATGTTACTAATACTTGCCCGCAGATTCTGCCATAATGTACTCCGTATTTTTTTGTCTTAGACAATGTTCCAGTTCTTGTATACCTCCATGTAGAAACACACGCCTCACATTTCAACAAAGTTGTCCATTGGCTCAGGAAATACTCCAGATGGGCCTGTAACCCCTTTGATGAGATACTTACCACCAGGAGAGTTCCTTGGGTGGGGACAAGGGTGGAAACATCCAAAGGAGACTGTATTATTATTAATTTTAAAAATGTTTCATTCATTCGAATCATGTTACACTGTGTTCACCCTCTGATTAATCTACAAGGTAACATCCAAGCGCATTGTTTTTTTTTTACCGTACACCTTCTTGTATCTCAGGATGCTTTAATGCCCTGGCCCAAAGGAGTGAATATATCTTGGCTCTAGCCCAAATTTTGTAAGCCAGACATTGACCCATACCGGACTAACTTATCAGTCCAGCTGGGGCCATGTCTGATGACGAAGGATGCCCCCAGAAGTTTGTTCCCCCCTTCGTTACTAAAGCTCCAGCTGTTTCCGTGGGTCTTAAACTAATTTCATGCAACGTGGCTGGCCTACAGGCTAATTTGAATAACCCAGACTGGCTGGAATCTGTTAATCAGCATAATATTATCTGCTGCCAGGAAACCTGGGACCAGGAACCACAGCACAGTAATGGGTACTGTACATTGTGCTGCCCTGCAACAGCATCTCCTGCTGGCCGGGCTAAGGTCGACCTTGTCACATTTGTCTCCCTCAAACTTACCAAATTGTCTGTTATGTAGCCCCTACTATTATATATTGCTTTTTAAACTCCATAAATCCTGTGACATCTTGCTGATAGATTTCAATCATAATATTTTTGATACTATGGTGACAAAGGATGTGGAGTGCCCACGGTTCCTCCCTGAACCAAACCCTCTTCAACGTCTACATGTCGCCCTCGCAGCCCTCGTCAACATTGTCTCCTAGACAGACGACACCCAGCTGATCATCTCCCTCACCAATGAACCCACAGTCGCCAAAATCATCTCTCACAACGGAATGAAGGCCGTTGCTACCTGGATGAAAGACAGCAGCCTCAAGCTCAACTCGGACAAGACCAAAGTACTCATTCTGGGATCCAGCCCCTCAGCCTGGGACGACTCCTGGTGGCCTGCCGCACTTGGAACACCTCCCACCCCTATGGAACACGCACGCAACCTCAGCATCATACTTGACCCCACGCTCAGAATGAACTGCCAAATCAACGCAGTATCCTCATCCTCCTTCCAAACGCTTTGCTTGCTTCGTAAGAAATTCAGATGGATCCCCACAGAATCCAGAAAGATGGTCACCCACGCACTCATCCCCAGCAGACTCAACTATGGCAACGCACTCTATGCCAGCGTCACCCAGAAACAGCCCAGGAAACTACAGAATGTCCAAAACGCTACAACCAGACTGGTCCCCGACATCCCCTGTCGCAGCCACATGACACAACACCGCTGACAACTCCACTGGCTCCTAATCAACAAGAGAATTACCTTCAAGCACCTCACACAGACCTGCAAGGCTCTCCACGACGCAGGACCAGTATATCTGAACCACCGCCTCACTTTCCACACACACACGCCAGACAACTCCGCTCTGCCCAACTCACCCTGGCCTCCTTCCCATGGATCCACAAGACCAGAACCGAAGGAAGATCCTTCTCCTATCTTGCCGCCAAGACCTGGCTCTTTGACTGAAACCTCCACACCCAGACTGATCAGCAGCCCACACCCCCCCCCTCCCCTCAGCGCCTTGAGACCCTCATGGGTGAGTAGCCGTGCTATATAAACCCCTGATTGATTGATTCCTGCACAAAATCAATCAGCCCCGCAACGCAGGCACCCTTGCACCATAGTGCAAGGGTGCCTGCGTTGGAGCATGGCAGCCCATTGTGCGCCAGCGCTGGGGAAAAGTGCAGGAATGTACTGTATCTATTCCTGCCTGTTTCTTTTGATGCAGCGCAGCAAGATTCCTTGCGGCGCTGCCCTGTGCAAAAACCTTATAAATGTGGCCCCTATTATCCAAGTGCGTTAGCGTCATTTTTAAGGCTAGGTAATTCCTAGCGGTAAGAAACTGCGGCTAATGTGACTAAGCAGCAGTTTTTCAGCAACGTACAAGGAAATACTTGTAAACATCGCGTTGTGTGTTTTGCGGGAGTTTTTCAAGGGAACGCCTACCTCGTATCTCATTTTTGGTAAGTCATGCTAAACGAAGTGGCGCTCTGAAAAATTCATGTTAACGCTGAAAAACTGCAGCTTACATGAGTTTGTGGCTAGTTGTACAGTTAGCAATAAAAAAGGCAGCTGTAACATCAACAAATTGACACTACAGTGGCGCTAACTCCTTGTAAATATGCCCCTTGGTCTTTTGAAGAGGGATCAGAGTGATCAAATTGAAAGAGATCGTCTGCCATCATGTAGTATCCTCTGGTTTTGCAGAATCACTGTTTGGACTCCTGGCCCTGGAGCATACCTATTGTTGGTAGCCTGGGTTTATGTGATCAGGCAGGGGACACTAATCTCAGAGTATTGTGCAGGTAGTCCATCAAGCTGGGAGGCTCAGTTTTTAGATAAAGATTCTGTGGTCACCATTTACCCTCCTTCTGTAAGTGGTATGTTTAGAGATCTCTGCCTTCTTGTCCTAAGGCCCCATTAAGGTTCTCATTTTCTTGACTGAGAGACTACTTGAGAGTGCAACTTGCTGATGTTGGGATATTCAGGGCTGCTTGGGTGGGGCTGAATCCCATTGAGCATTATATAATTCGCTCACATACCTTCTTTTTCTTTATGGGACATTCAGTTGTTTTTTCCCCTGCAGAGTCCTCTCCTTAGTTTAGTTTGGTTTTATAGTGCACATGATTACCCATGAGGGTATCAGGTGCTTTCACAGATTGCCAAGACACATCTTCAGTGATTGTCTGAATCCAAGATGATTAGAAAGGGTGCTGGTGGATAGTGGCAAAGAGTTTCAAGCTTTTGCTGTCCGATAGAATAAAAAGATAGCCCCTTTCCTGAGCTTTCTATTTAGGCAACATTTAGAGGAAGATGGAAGCTGGACAAAGAATACATGAAGACTGATATGTGTACAAAATGTCAAGGATGCACTTAGGTCCAAGATTGTGGAGAGCCTTATTACATGTACATTAACATTTGAAAACAGTGTTTTGTAACTAGACGCTAGTGAAATCTTTTTAAATGGGGGAAAATGGGAGAGCAGAGATGAACTTTTAGTAGGAGAAGGGCAACCACATTTTGGACCAATTGCAATAATGTATTAGATATTGGGGAAGACCCAAATAGAGTGAGTTGCAGTAGTCACGACTCAACCTAACAAGCATTTGCAATGCAATAGGTCTCGCACCTCCGAGAATTTGAGCTATTGGCAATATAAATGACAATGCCTTTCATTTATGTTGGTTTTGAAAACAGATAAATAAAAGGCATTGTCATTTACAATGCCAATCGCTTAAAATTTCGCAAATGAGAGACCTATTGCATTTCAAATGCTTGTTTTCATAGTAGCAAACATGAAGGCACCCAGCTCGATAAAGAACTGTGTGGCTATTGAGGGGAAATCAGCTAATTCAATCAGCCCAGAGTTATTCTTTCATTTGAGGCCACGACTGCGCTGAAGATCTCTGGAACTGGGGTCCAAGTGAATAAACGCAGCACATTTGATGGCATATTGTGCGCCAAATCTGATATGATACCTCTGACATACTTGTACCCCCTTCCTGAATTGTAAAACACAAGGCGAAAGCATTTCACTGCAGCCAGTCTCAAGCGAGCTGAAAATATTGAAACATTTTTTTACCATTTTGGAATTTTTGGGCCAATCAACAATACTTCTACCTGAAGTCAGTCTTCCTTTGGGGCACTTTAGACTGCCATTTTATGTGGGATATAGGAACCAGCTGCCCCCGGTATATTCTGCATCTGCTCCCAGGTTGCTTTTAGATGCTTGGAAACACTACTAATAATTACTGTGAAGTCTCCTGGAGTTACGGGGCAAAGTTGTGAAGGTGGAATAGGTAAACAAAAAAAAAACGTCTTCCACCCTGACTAACAGATATGTTTACAACCTTCGCCAGGCCACGATTGGCCTCGTTTTATAAGTTAACTACTTCCCACGATCACAGCCCGGTCGTGACGTCACAACTCTCCGGCTGCACTTCCTGCAGATGCGATGCCAGGGCGAGAAAAAGAGACACTTGCATGGGCACACCGCCGCCATGGACACTGGGGCAATCACAGGAGTGGGCTCAGGGATGGGTTCCACAGGCGCCCGAGCCTAATTTCGCTCTCCCTTAGAGGGGGAGCTCAGTTCCACAATCTCTTACTACAAACACAGGTAGGTAATGTCAGTCAGTAAGGCCCCCAAAAGCTTGTCCCTCTATGATTTCCATGCACCATATACCTTAATAGTAATTAAATGAATCACACTAGGACATGGTGCAACAGATTAACTGTACATGATGAAACCCAGAAGAAAAATGTAACACGGAAAAATAGACAATTGTCGAAGCCTAACCTCTTTACTTTCAATAAAGAAAACGGAATAGTACATTATTATATGGCAAGATCGGACTCTAACACTGTGCACGAATCTTCATTTCTTCCGCTACAAGACCAAAAAGTCACACAGTCAACAAATTAAACAAGCAAGTGTGAAGAAAGTGATCTAAAACTCATGCAAGTGCTATGGACGCTGCAGCAGGGAGGGTGCATCAAATAGTTCCTCAATTACGTCGGGAGCAGCGGACGAGCACGGGTTGAACTTGAATTAATCTGTGCTTAGTCCCTGCGGCACAGGCAGCATCAGAAGTGACGTTTCGGCTGCACTGGCCAATTACAGAGCCAGTAAAGAAGAGTGGCAAGAAGACAACAAATGAAAAGTCACAGGTGGGTTCTAAGCCCTTTATTGAATACAGCAGTGTCTCCCAACGAGACGCATGCGCAAGCGCATGCACTCGAAGTCTCGACCCTAAAAAGGGCTTGAATTACAGACAAATTAATATCTACTGGCAGAAGTTGGAGAATCTTGCTTAGAACTTTTAAGAAGTTAAAGAACTAGTAACCTCTGGAGGATGTATTCTTTAAATTGCTTTCTGCTAAATTTCTCTTTTGGCTTGGGCAGCTTGGAGCTCTTCTATGATATGAGTTTTTCTTCACTTTCACTTTCACCTTCACTGTTCTTCATTTTTGTCCAAATACTTGCTTGACTTTCTTCTGAAGCAGAAAATTGTCTTACGGTACCTTTTCTGGTCTTCCGCATTTAAGGTTGGTTTACACTTGCTTGATGTTGTGCAGTGAGGATCTATCTGTACTGAGTTTCAGCTTTTCACACTGACTAGTGGTTTGGCCCTGTAGGTCGCATATCTGTCACCTATGGTGAGGCTCTGGTCCACAATCCTTATACTATCATATGTCATTCCAATGGAGGGAGGGTAGCTTCTTGGGTTGAATCTAGAATTATTTCCTTCTTAGATGTCTGTTAGGCAGCCACTTGGACCTCTCGCCACAATGTTGTGTCCCATTATAGGGCCTAGGTGGTCATTTGAGACCTTGTTTGGAACTGCAGTTCTAGTGACTAAGGGTGATTAATTTTATTAGATTGCATTGTTTGACATATGTATATGAAATCAACTTTGTACTGCATGGAAGTTGGGACTATGCAGTTGTTTCATGAATCCACTTATGACAACTTGCAATGTTCTCATAGATATAAACTGTGATGAGGAAGAGGTGATTGCATACCTGTAATCCTCATTACAAATCCTATTCCTCCTGTGACAGTTTCAAATGGTGTGAGTATCGTATAATTAATGTGGTGGTTCTACATTTGTTTTTTCAGGGCTTTTTGTGGTATGCTGATCCTGTGATACCACCCCCTTCACAGTATGATGCAGGGCTTGGGTTTAAAAAAATAAAGCATTTTAGGGTTAGGGCACCATGGACTGGGGTGAGGAAGAGCAGGACTTGAAGATTAAAGAGAGATCTTGCTACCCAGTTCAATGTCTTTCATAGTAGACTACACATAAGTAATTTTACACAACATATAGCAGCGTGTTGGAATAAACCTGATGCGTCATACCTCACACTTTTGTCATTTGGAACTGGTAGTTGAGTTTAAGTGGGGCGGTCCCTTGAGGAGTCATGTCAGTTGAAGGTGGGCTCCCTGGAATACCTAATTTACTTTGGTTGATAAAGAGAGTCTGAAGAGGAATATCTTGTCAATTTTCTCATTTTTTGCATTGGGACTATGCTGTTTTCAGTTAAGCGACCCTTATAAGGGGCGATTCTACAAAAGCAGTGCCTATGCTCCTGTAGTTTCTAAACAGGAAACTCCCACCTTCACCCAACAGAAGGTGAGGTTGAGACACTTTGCAATATATGATTTAGACAATTGCCCAGACTAAAATCATCAAGTATGCAATGAATAAAGAAATATTCCCATGTCAACAGATCACTGCTCCCTTTAATAATATGCTTTATACCTTCTGGGGAATAAAGGCCTTTATTTAACTCCGGGTTGTACTGGATCATGTACTTTCAATTATGTGAATGTATGGAAAAACAAAAACTGAGAAACAACATTGTTTGAAAGCAAATCATCGAAAATCAATTTTAAGGAAAGACAATTTAAAAAAAATGCAAATAAATCAAACATTAATGGCAAAAACATTTTTTAGGAAACAAATGGAACTTTCATTAAAATAAATAACAGGAATAACTAAACAATATCATTTTATTGGATTTAGCAATTCGAAAGTTAAGTAAATCTGCATCCGATCTCCAGTATAGTAAATCTGCATAGTGGCGTACCCCATATCATGCCCAAATTAAAGAAAAAAGTTTTAATATATATACACACACTCACACACACACATATATATATTATATAGTATTTATTACTGATTTCAGGTTGGCTTGGTTAGTATTTTACCAATTCAAAGCTGTAATACTGTGCCTGGAGTGGTAAATGGCTTTTGTCATTTTACAGCTCAGGATGGACAGCACTGTGCTAGTCCTACGCTTAAAGACTTTGCTGTAGAAATGGCAAAATACTTTGTCCCTTTGTATCTCGGCATGGATGGCACTGTGCTAATCCTATGCTTAAAGACTTTGATAGAAAAGCAGACATTTGAGGTGAGCAGGTCTAGAGTGTCGCTGGTGTTGAGGGTGCTCTATACAGGAGCTGCTTTCCACCTAAACTTGAGAACTACCCATAGTTCTCCTCTTCTTTTTTGTATATATATATATATATATATATATATATATATATATATATATATATATATATATATATATATTTATATATTTATGTATATATATATACAAATACATATATATATGTATTTATGTATATATATATATATATGTAAAAAAGGTGAGTTGATATATATATACATATATATATATATATCTATGTATGTATGTGTATATATATATATATATATATATAAATATATATATATATATATATATATGTATGTACATATACATATATATATATATATATATATTCACTGAAAAAACCATAGGTTTCAGACACGTTATAGTTACAAATTAGCATTTAAAAAACCTTTGAAATTCACTGAAAAAACCATAGGTTTTAGGGACAGTTATAGTTAGTTGGACATTGCACTCGTACAAAACCCGTGAAATTCCCCCGTTATAGTTAGTCCAGCTAACTATAACTCGCGCCCCGCAATGCACTGCTGATGACGTCACATATTACATCACTCATGACATGGTCAGTGACATCACTGATGACATCACTGATGACATCTCAAATGACATCACTGATGACATCATCCAGTGACTGTGTGTTTCTGTAAAGTTTAAATATTTTTAAAATATATAGGAAAAGACGTATTGAAGAATGAGTGGGTGTGTAAGTGTCTGTATGGATGATTTAGTAGGTGCGTGACTGACTCTATAAGTGAGTGATTTAACGTATCTTACTGAATGCATGGGTTAGTGACTAAACTGGGTGTATGTCTGTATCCGTCTGTCTGTTGCTGTGTAAGTGGCTGCATGTGTTTGTGAATAGCTAAATGATTTTCTATATGAGTTATTGAATGCTTGTCTGAGTATCTGTATGGGTGCCTGAGTGTTTGTGTGGGAGGGTGTGTGCAACTCTGTGCATAGATGTGTGAGTGGGTGATTCACTGGGTGGATGGTTTCAAGAGTGCATCTGTGATAGACTGTATGGGTGGGTAAGTGTGTGTAAGAGTGTGTTAGTGAGTGAATGTATGTCCCAGTGGTACATGTGTGAGTAACTACATATGTGAAAGGCAGTATATATGTGTGTTGGAGTATATAAATAGCTATAAGCAAGAGTGAGTGATTGTGATAGTGGCTGTATGGATGATTGTGTGCTTGTATCAGTGATTGTATAAGAGCGTAACAATGTGCTACTATTTGTATGAGTAAGTGAGCTGGTGTGTGTGTATAACTGTATAGGTGAGTAAATGGCAGTGTGTTTAATTATTTGCATGACTGACTAGGTGTGTGAGTATCTCTATGGATGAGTGGCGTTGTTTGAGTGTCTATATAGGAGTAAGAGTGCATATGATAGTCCTGTACTGAGTGACCGTAAGTATGAGTGACTGTACGGGTGAGTGAGTGGATGTGTGTGTGTAGACCTAAGAATCAGTGAGTGGGTATGTAGTTATTGGTGTTGGAGTGTCTATGGTTTTGCGAATGGCAGTCTGTAATTTAGAGTGGGTGTATCAAAGGTTATATTAGGGTGTGAGGAGGTGCATCAGATTATCACGTGGATGATGTCATCAGTGATGTCATTTGAGATGTCATCAGTGATGTCATCAGTGATGTCACTGACCATGTCATGAGTGATGTAATATGTGACGTCATCAGCAGTGCATTGCGGGGCGCGAGTTATAGTTAGCTGGACTAACTATAACGGGGGAATTTCACGGGTTTTGTACGAGTGCAATGTCCAACTAACTATAACTGTCCCTAAAACCTATGGTTTTTTCAGTGAATTTCAAAGGTTTTTTAAATGCTAATTTGTAACTATAACGTGTCTGAAACCTATGGTTTTTTCAGTGAATTTCAAAGGTTTTTAAATGCTAATTTGTAACTATAACGTGTCTGAAACCTATGGTTTTTTCAGTGAATTTCAAAGGTTTTTAAATGCTAATTTCTAACTATAACGTGCCTGAAACCTACGGTTTTTTCAGTGAATTTCAAAGGTTTTGTAAATGACAATTTTTAAATGTATTAATTGTTATATTAATTTTTTTCATACTGATTTACTACATTTTTAGAAACAATTTTTTTTACATATTTTATTTGTCAAATTACATTGTAATTACATTATACATTACATTACAAAAAATACTTTCTCAGAATGAATTACTTTAGTTTAAATACTTTGCAGATAGGCAATAGACTTTTAAGTACAGTAGTTACAGTTGTTGCAATGGGCAACACATTTTCAAACACAATGCAACATTCAGCTCAATGTGAATTTCTAGTTAAATGCAATTAGTTACTTTATGGATTACTTTTGTAACCACAGGACTGGATCCTAGATTCAGTCCTGGTACATCTCCTGTAAACAGTTGAGTAAAAGCGTTTTGGTTACAGTCGTGATTTTTAAGGAATATTATTGTATTTTAAAAGTTGACACTTTGAAACTTTTTCTCATAGAATCACCAATGTTATCCTATGGAAGGAAATTTACTTAGCAGGTAAAAACTGTTATCGTTACTTTTTCTTACTCAGTGTTGGATCCTGGATCCAGCACTGGTGCATCTCCTGTAAACAGTTGAAAGAATGCGTTTAAGTCATACAGGCGATTTTTAAGGAATATTTGTAGTTTGTGAAAATCAACACTTTGAAACTTTTTGCTGAAAACCAGTCAATGTTAGCCTATGAAGGAAATTCAAGTTACCGGTAAGTACGGTTAAAATTACTTTTGAGGATCAGTACTGGGCTGAAACATGCAGCACTGAGGTCTCTCCTGATAACAGGTGAGTAAATCGGAATTCGTATTTCGGCTGATTTTAGAGGAATATTTTAAAGTTCCAAAACTCCACACTTAGAAGAATTTCCAAGTGAAACCAGTCAATGTTAGCCTATGGAAGGAAATTCAAGTTACTGGTAAGTACGGTTAAAATTACTTTTCAGGACCAGTACTGGGCTGAAAGATGCAGCACTGAGGTCTCTCCTGATAACAGGTGAGTAAATCAGAATTCGGATTTCGGCTGATTTTAGAGGAATATTTGTATGTTTCAAAAATCAACACTTAGAAGAATTTCCAAGTGAAACCAGTCAATGTTAGCCTATGAAGGAAATTCAAGTTACCGGTAAGTACGGTTAAAATTACTTTTCAGGATCAGTACTGGGCTGAAAGATGCAGCATTGAGGTCTCTCCTGATAACAGGTGAGTAAATCGGAATTAGTATTTCGGCTGATTTTAGAGGAATATTTTAAAGTTCCAAAACTCCACACTTAGAAGAATTTCCAAGTGAAACCAGTCAATGTTAGCCTATGAAGGAAATTCAAGTTACCGGTAAAGTACGGTTAAAATTACTTTTCAGGATCAGTACTGGGCTGAAAGATGCAGCACTGAGGTCTCTCCTGATAACAGGTGAGTAAATCGGAATTCGTATTTCGGCTGATTTTAGAGGAATATTTTAAAGTTCCAAAACTCCACACTTAGAAGAATTTCCAAGTGAAACCAGTCAATGTTAGCCTATGAAGGAAATTCAAGTTACCGGTAAGTACGGTTAAAATTACTTTTCAGGATCAGTACTGGGCTGAAAGATGCAGCACTGAGGTCTCTCCTGATAACAGGTGAGTAAATCGAATTCGTATTTCGGCTGATTTTAGAGGAATATTTTAAAGTTCCAAAACTCCACACTTAGAAGAATTTCCAAGTGAAACCAGTCAATGTTAGCCTATGAAGGAAATTCAAATTACCGGTAAGTACGGTTAAAATTACTTTTGAGGATCAGTACTGGGCTGAAAGATGCAGCACTGAGGTCTCTCCTGATAACAGGTGAGTAAATCGGAATTCGTATTTCGGCTGATTTTAGAGGAATATTTTAAAGTTCCAAAACTCCACACTTAGAAGAATTTCCAAGTGAAACCAGTCAATGTTAGCCTATGAAGGAAATTCAAGTTACCGGTAAGTACAGTTAAAATTACTTTTCAGGACCAGTACTGGGCTGAAAGATACAGCACTGAGGTCTCTCCTTATAACAGGTGAGTAAATCGGAATTCCTATTTCGGCTGATTTTAGAGGAATATTTGCACAATGGTGAAGGGAGGGCGGGGCCTGAGGTGACATCTTTGCAAACGCGCCCCGTGGCGCGTTTTAAGTTGGGGGATTAAGTTCCCTTGAATCCTGAGGGTCCCTAGGGGCCAACTAGACCACCAGGAACCTCCAATATGCGCCAGGGGCTGCGTTGCAGAGACGTGTAGAGAGGCCACACCCTTTTTACACCTCTCTGCAACGCAGCTCTGTGGCGCTTTCTGGATGTACCTGTTGGGCTAGTTGGCCCCCAGGGACCCTCAGGAGTGAAGGATTTAATTCCCCATCTTAAAACGCGCCACGGGGCCTGTTTGCACACATGTCACCTGAAGCCCCGCCCCTCCCTTCACCACTGTGCAAACGGGCCCGTGGCGCGTTTTAAGTTGGGGATTAAGTCCCCTTGAATCCTGAGGGTCCCCGGAGTCCAACTAGCCCACCATATACCTCCAAAAGCGCCACAGAGCTGCGTTGCAGAGAGGTGTAAAAGGGGTGTGGCCTCTCTACACCTCTCTGCAACGCAGCCCTGGCGCATACTGGAGGTTCCTGGTGGGCTAGTTGGCCCCAGAGACCCCCAGTATTCAAGGGGATTCGTTCCCCTCTGCAAACGCGCCAGGGCGCGTTTGCAGGTGGTGAAGGAAGGGGCGGGGCCTGCGGGCCGATCGTTTAAAAAAAAAAAAAATGTTGTCCCCTGAAGAGGGGCTGTGTAGCCCCCTTCCTTTTTCCTGTTTTTATGCCCTGGGGACCCCATCCCCCAGGGCCTTACCCCTTCTTTAATTTGTAATTTTAAAAAAAAACGGGAAGGGAGCCACGTGGCCCCCTTCCCTGGGCCTGTATTGGCCCTGGGGACCCCATCCCCGGGGCATGGCCTCGTTTTTATTTATATTCTTTGGAGGGGGCTGCGTGGCCCCCTCCTCTGGCCATTAAGGCCCGGGGACCCCATCCCCGGGGCCGGCCATTCCGTTTTTATTTTTTTATTTATTTATTTTTTTTGGGGAGGGGGCCGCGTGGCCCCCCTCCCGAGCCACTACTTGCCCCGGGGACCCCATCCCCCGGGGCCTGGCCTCTCGTTGGGGACTGTGGGGGGTCCCCAATGCCCCCACAGTCCCGCCGGCTCCCCGCGTCCCTAGGGTGCCGGCATTGCTTTACACATGGGGAGCAGCTAACATGCTGCTCCCCATGTGTAAAGCTATCGGCTTTGGATATTGGAAGAGAGACAGGTTTCCTGCTCTCTCTTCCAATATCCAAAGCAAGTTTACAATGACAGGACGGGAGCCGCGAGGCTCCGTCCTGTCATTACAAACAGCAGTGTCCCGAGGGTAGGCACCCGGGACACTGCAGGAAGCCGGCCCTGGGGGTGGTGGTCCCCAGGGCCATCAAGAGCTCCAGGAGGGGGCCGCGCAGCCCCCTCCCATTCAGTACACAGCCCGGGGAGGTGGTGGTCCCCGGTGCTCTGGGGTCCGTAACGGACCCCCATATTAAAATGTTTAGTGCCCCGGGAGGTGGTGGTCCCCGGGCGTGTGGGGAGCTGGAGCCCCCACACAGGTTTAATAATTTTTTTAAAAGCCCCGGGGGTGGTGGTCCCCGGGGCTTGGGAGGCCCTTGAGGCCCCCACACATTAAATTATCCCCCACCATGCCCCCGGGACTTGGGCCACCCGGGGCCAATTAACTATCGAGCGCGGGAGACCGCGCTCGATTTCCCGGCAGGATTCGCGCACCCTGAGCGCATCCTGCCGATTTAAAAAAAAAAAAATTTTTTGCCCAGGGGTCCTTGTGGGACCCCTGAGCAAACCTAGGGGGTCAGGGTGTTTCTACCTCCCCCTTTGTGCGCTTTGCGCACTTGTTTCTGTCCTCGGTTCTACCGAGGGACAAAATGGCTGCCAACATTTCCTGAATCGGAATGTTGACAGCCAGCTGACAGCCAATTAACATGCAGCTCGTGATCGGGACGGTGCGCGCAGGGTGCGCTCAGGGTGCGTGAATCCTCCGTGCCCATAGATATATATGTACTTTTACTTTTTGATTTTCTCAGCAACTACTGAACGGATTTACACCATTTAACAAAAAGGGTTCTTTCTGAACCAAGAACTACCTCTTTGCCAAATTTGGTGTAATTCCGTTCAGCAGTTCGAGGCTGTAGCCGTGTCTAAAGTTTCCTATGGGAAAATGCATGGGGAAAACGCGTTTTGGGACCCCCTTTTTCTCGGCCCCCGCTTGACGTATCACCCCGAGACTTTCAGGGTAGGAGCGGACCGGAGCGCCCCACGAAGTTTGAAAATTTCGCGAAGATACGTCAACCGGCAAGAGAGTTATTTCAAATAGAATGTCGCGGATTTCCTATGGATAATAGGTTGTAACTATAACTATCTACTGGCGACCGCCAGTAGATAATATATATATATATATGTGTGTAAAAAAGGTGAGTTAAGGGGATGTCCCCCAAAAAACAAGCAGAAATTAATTATACAAAAAGTAGCGTAGAAAATGCATTTTACAAATTGGTTCCTATAAAATAGTAATTGCCATTCATCTTGAAAGGTTCATTGAAAAACCTTTGCCCTATGAAATCACATATAATACAACCCATGTTTGTACGTGGGGAAGAGCTCATATATGTAGTGAATTGTTTAATAAGATTAAGGCAAATGTATAAAAACTGAAACTTTTGTTTCATATACTGCAGAGTGAAAAAAATGAGAAAAGTATGTAAAATAATTAGTAGCCAAGAAAACATGATTTACTTATTGGAGACATATGCTTATTGAGAAAGGCTTTTTAGCATTTTGGGCGGTAAGCAATGATCATGCATTTTTGCCAACAATCTGTGACCAGACAGGTAGAATTGTACAGGTTTCAAAACCACTAATACCAATATTACATCACTGCAAATTGCATCATGTTCCATGACACTGAAACCAGATCAGAGGAATTGCCGTGTGGCTTCTGACTCAAGTAAGGTTGTGGGAAAGAGATTACTTGATATAAATGAGCAAGATTTTTTCACTGTGTTCAGCCCTAACCTCCTTGTATTTGTGTATGTATGTATGTGGTATTTGTATAGCGTGAACTTAGCTGGGATGGAAGGGAGGGCAGTAGAGTGGACGAAGATGAAGACTCAAAAGTAGGATTCATGACTATATTAGGAAGGTGATAAGTAGACATTACATCGAGGGGTGGGGAGGTTAATGCTCCTTGTAGAAATACTTTTCTCTACAAGTAGCATACCTCCACAATGCAGTGTTGTGAGATGCTATTGTAGGACATCTATTTCTAACCACTAAACAAACAAAGGCACCGAAGCACACACATTGTAGTATTTTTCCAATCCTTGATAAGAGAGTTCAATTCAGTCGTAGGTGATTTTTGATTTTCCTTTAATTCATAGATGATTCTATATACGTAATTTTCCAGCAAGAAGCAGCCGGCACATGTTTCGTCCGCCTGGACTTTTTCAAGGCTAAATTTGTCTTCAATCACTAAACAGTCCAACGCCAATCGTCAACTTTGAAATGGTCCAGGTGGACGAAACACGTATCTACTGCTTCTTGTTGTAAAATTACGTATACAGAATCATCCATGAATTAAAGAAAAATCTAACATCATCCACAACTGAATTGACTCTCTTATCAAGGATTGGAAAAATACTACAGTGTGTGTGCCTCGGTGCCATTGTATGTTTAGTGATAGTCTAGACTGCGCAGCAGTATGGCAAATTGCACCCAAGGTTGCTAGGATCTGTCACCAAGTGAGCACCACTGCAAATAACTTTTGTCTCTTCTGCTTATGATTATTTTTTAGATTAGGACTGATCCTAGCAGCACATGAGGGGATAGCCTCTGCCCATGCAGGTGTTTCTGCAACAGTATCTTTACTAAAACAAAGATATTGGTGGCCTGGCATTAGGAAACAGACCAAAAACTATGTTTTGGAATGTGATATATGCCAACAGATGAAAGTCTCCACAGTGAAACGCCCTGCGCAGACACCCCTGATAATTTCAGACAAACCACTAGCTTGTGTTTACCTGGACCACTGCGGTCCCTTACAAAGGGACGGTAACTATAAATATATCATGGTTGCAGTGGATTCATGCTCTAGGTTCCTATGGATATGGCCTCAGCGCTCGGCTGACGCTCGAACTGTTATAAAAGATTTGCGAGTCTTTATCGGCACATACGCAATAGGCACGCTACATTCTGACCAGGGTCCTGCGTTTAGCTCTCGGGCTTACAAAGAAGCCATGGCCAGTCTGGGCGTTGCATTGCGGTACTCCTCTCCATTCCATCCTGAGGGAAATTCGGTTGTGGAAAGGAAAAACCGGGACATAAAGCAGTCTATAACAGCTAGGGTATTAGGTTCGGGTGATGGGTGGGTCAAACACCTTAATGGGGTCCAACGCTAATTGAATAATCTGCCAAGAAGTTCTCTAGGGGGGGTCACTCCATATGAGGTCCTATTTGGGACAAGAATGTGGGTACCAGACCTTGAACACGTAGGCACAGTGGTGGAAAATAAACCCTTTGATATCAAAGATCGTTTGGCAGTTTTACAGGAACTCAATGAGTTAAGAACGAAACAAAGCAACGTATTCCTACAGCCAACCACCACTGGGGAAAAATCGGCGGTCCCAGCAAGGCCTGTCTGGATTCCAAAAGTTGGGGATCTAGTCAGAGAAAAGATTGCGGACAAGAAGGAATTTGGACCTTCTTACAGACAACCAGTACCTGTCCTAGCAGTTCAAGGAACAAGAACAGTACTTCTGCCGCCCCTTGCTGGAAGAAAGGAGAAAAGATTTGTGTCCATCGACCTCATCAAACCACAGTATCGGATTATGAACAAATGTATTGTTATAACCACTATGGTCATCATTATTTGCATAAATCTGCATACCGTAGAAATGTGTTTATGTTTAACCAATGGGAGCATTGTCCTACACCACCAAAAGGTAGTTCAAAAACATTTGCTAATAAGTTTCCATATTTTTCAGGTTACAATACATCTGATCCAGAAACGTTTTACTATAAAAATGTAAACAAGACAGGACTGAAAATTATGTTAACAAATACGAAACAGATTTATTCTAAGCATTTATTGCCCAAATGTCTATACAGGGTTTCGACTTTTGGAAAGACACAATAGACACAAAAACTGTCTTGGGTACTAAAGATTGGCAAGTGCAGGCGATAGAAGCTTTATTTAGAGCCTGCATCATCCCTGAACAAATCATGTTTTTGAATGAAACTGTCCAACAAACGTCTTGTCTTGGACTAGCCAAGATCAAACAGATGAAAGCACCTTCTGTACCAACACCTGCAAGTGATAACAATACACAGGCAGCGGTTACAGTTGACAAAATACTACAACTCAACAGAACTAATCCTGATTGGAAAGAATGGTTGATCTGGCCCATAGACACGAACAACTGTCAGGAAAGATTCCAGAATAAAACTCAGGGCTTTACTATTAATAGGCCAGACCCAAGATATGTCCAAAGACAACATCCGGGGGTAGTAACAACATACAGTGTAGGTAAATTATGCCTCGATTGGCTGCCTAAGTCTACACTACAGGATGTGAAACAACACTTAACCTTACTTAAAAAGGACGCAGACCTTAGGGAATTCTTGCTTGGACCAAGAAAACCGCGTCAAAAACGTTTCATATATGCCGGCATTTATGCTGCCTATAATGAAGCATGGAAAGTATCACAGATGGAGGCCGCAGAACGAATACGTGAACTTGATCGTATTAATTTAGAGAAAACACTCTCTGTGGTCGACAATGGGTTAACAACTTTGTCCTCCAGAATATATTCACTGGACGGCATTGTATCCTCTGCTATCGACATACTAGAACAAGATTTGGCGATGTTACAACTAGTCCAATCTAAATTACGTTCTATTGTGTTATTAAGCTGGACGCTGCAATCTTTGCGAGCGGGCTATGTGCCTTGGCGTTTTATCAACACAACGGCTCTGTTTGCAGAATACAATCTCACTGATAAACAGATCGAACTGGCACAAAGAGGAGCAAGGTATACAGTGCTGAGCATTGAAAAACTGGAAAAATTACCATTTACAGTGGCAGAAAAACCAGCTACAGAATGGCTTATTCATGGCAAAATCAGACTACCTGTGACTACTTTTCAGTTTCAGTATTGCCTCAAACAAATGCAAGCAGGCAAATATGAAAGGTTGGGTAAGGAATACATTAAGACATCTTGGGATTTACCGTATACATATAGATGTTGGAGTGGGGATCGTGAAGTGTTCTTGAGCGGTACAAACTGTAAACGTGTACTAAGCGGTTCGCTTATATGTCAGGACATTTCCCTACACGGGGCCTGCAATGGTTCTGTGGCAAATTTGTCTTGCCATCAGCAAGGTACACCAGCTGCTGTGATTAATCCAACGTTTGGACAACTTTCTAATGGGAGTTACCTCATGTTGAATGATCAAAGTTGCTGTGGCATGTTGCCAGGCATCCCATATCTAGTAACGGTCAACTCCAGGGTCACTTGCTGTATGCAAGTATTGTTTGCCCCAATAGACACAGTCAGGGAGTCGCCTCTATGGCCTTCGCTGAACGTCTCTTTTATAAGATTTGATACTTTGATCAGAATGAAAGCCATGCTTTTACAACAAACAGTGCCTTTGACCTCGGCCAAAGAAACCTATGATCTACAAGTAGCAAGGACTTCGGCTGAGATACAGACTTTAATACGTACAAACTGCCCTATACATTTCGTAGAAATGATAGGACGTATCTTCAATATGTCTGATACAACCGGAATTGTACATGTATTTAAGAGCATCTGCTCTGGTCTGTTAGCACCTTTCCAGGCAATACTCGGAATCATCCCGAACTTTGAACATTCGGTGTTTGGTGGCATACCATTAATTCTAACACTTGTTGCCGGAATTCTATTTCTCTTCCTGCTATTGTGCTATGGCCAGCCTATTCGCCGACATCACTCCGAGCGAAATGGAGAAAGCTCTCCTTGAACGAAAGTGCTGTGAGCAAATAGTACAGCTTTTGGGCATAACTCGTCTACGGGACCTTAATACCACGTGGTTCCTGTCATTCAGACCAATCTGGCAAGATTGCATCTTACCTGTTCTACGATGCCTGCTTTGCGGTGTAGAATGCGTGTTGGACACCTGTCTAACATATCCATCGGATACGCCAACGGATATCGATACTCTGCTGGTCCCGATAACGGCCCATGCTCTGTGTTGTCCCCAGAGGCTACCAATCCTGATGTCAGCATTCATTGAGATCTCACAGACGCTTCCGGCTGCTGCTGAGGTACGAGAAAGATCAACAGGCACACAGGTAACAACGGACGCAAACATTGCTGTGGCGCCCAATGCTGAAAGCGATGCTTCACATCTCTGTGCGATTAATCTACTTCACGATGTGTTCCAACTGACACCAACTTCAGTGGATGATGTTTTGTCTATAGAAATAGATGATCTTATGTTTACACCAGACCCGTAAACTGACTCTGATTCAGCATACAGTGTTCCAGAGATGCTGTAACAATTTGGCCTTCATTCTACAAAATTTGGAACTCTGCCAAAATTGAACTTTTTTCCCATTTTTCGAACAATAATGGCACTTCAATCTGCTTAAAGTAGAACTAGCCTTATAGTACAGACTTCACGGTACTTCCAAGGACACTTAGCCATCTTATGTGTCTAAAACAGTTCATTAATTTTCATGACATAAAATGACTTTGATCTTGAAGAACTTATCGATCATTTTCTGTCACATGTAAATACTACTGCTTTTTTCATTCCAATTGCATTTATTTTCGAACTTTATGCCTGAAATGAAAATCATTTGCTTCAAATGTACAGTACCTTTTACATTTTTTAATATGTTTTTTAACGCTTTTAAGAAATATTTTTAAATATGCGGTACTCCATTTAATGTTTAGCATTTTAAATGTTTAGCATTTTAGTATTATCGTATACACGAAAGTGGAGTGGGTGTTGTATTCCTCTTAGGGTGTCCATAACGGGCTTTCCAGTATCATGTCCTTATATAGGCACAATTCGCCCTGCCCTTATATAGGCATAAAATTCCCGGCCCTTATTTAGGCATTAAACTGTGCACTCCAAATACAGGCATGGTCTCCGACATCCGTCCACCCTAACGTCACAACGAGTTCATGAAGAACAGACCCTTAGGCTGCGGGAGTTTCCCTAGCCCAGGACTATTGATTTCTTCAAGGAATCATATATTATGCATGAACCATTATTCCTTAAGGGTTCATTCATGACATCTTCCGCTGTCCGATTCACGTCAATGCTAACATTATGAGGTACCTCTCAGGTATAAATATACCTTCCCTAGCCCTTGTAAATGAGAGGAGACCTCGACTTCAGAGGAGCCCGTTTCCCGGCCTGACGCACTAAGAAGATGCTATCATCCCTGCACGCAGAGAGTCCAGCTTCCAGTGATCCGACTTCCCTTGCGGGGTGTTGGAGTTCGAGTCTGGCAAAGAGATTCCTACCTCTCTCATTCTTCAGGTATGGAGTTGATAAGAACCTAGAGGGACTCTTGGCATACTAGGCATACTAGGCTTAAGATACTCTTAGTATACCATAGTAAGGAATACTTCACCTACTTCATACCTCTCCCTACACCTAGGTTAGGTTAGGTACATTGGGGTAGAACTAGATTAGAAACACATCGTATGAGTACTCGCATTTTTAGTCTGTGTTATTTATGTAAAGGCATATGTACTAAAAGATAATGCTATCGCAGTATTATTTATTTCTACTGCTCACACTGTACATTATTTATCTCGCATACTGTCTTGTGATCGTAACAGCACATTTTACTTACACCAGAAACAAGACTGTTCAATAAATCTTTTATTGAAACGCCCGTCTGTTCTTTCTGTGTAACTCGGAGAAAACTAAGCATGCACGATTGAGCTGAGTGAAATAGTTATCTATTGTTTCCACGACTCTGGGACACGTTCTGATTCTAAAGGGAAACAAGGTGGTCATGTTTTGCGGCTGCCAGAAACTACTCCCTTCTTGTTTGTCAAGGAGTTTCTAGTGGCCTCTGAGCTAGCTGGCACAAGTAATTAAGTTTAATATACTCGATAGGGACATACTGACCTTAGTCCTATGTCAAACCTATAGGATATATTATTCCAATGCGCAGAGCCTATTAGGGAAATAGGAGCTACACTACACTATGGGCTCCACTCCTTTTAGGGGCCCGGCGACAACGGATCAAAATAATATTGATTTGATATTGAAAGAAAATTACAATCAAGTATTCTTAAATATTGTTTCCAAAAGATAGACAAAAATGAATCAACTCACAGAAACGAGAACTTTACATTAAAGACTCTATAGAGAAAATACTGCATTAATGTAATGTACCCATTATAAGTACATAAACCAGAAACATCAGATTCAAATAACAGTTTGTCTCTTAAAAGCTCCTCTTCTGGCAGCTGTCAGTTTGTAAAAAAAATCCGGTGCATTGGGTATTAGAATATATTTTACGAGGGGGCCCCCGAAATTTCGACTGTCTCCAGCCATCTGATCATCCCAGGAAGAGGCTCTCAGCCAGTTTGTACCTGACATAATGGCAGACAAAGATAACGGTTTTAAGAAGGTTTATCTATGCTGTTTAGGTAATAAACTTACTCTCCATGCATTTCTTAGGAGTCCTCTGCTCGTGCTATCAAATGGCTGGGATACCGAAGATCAAGGCTGCTAGTTTTGATTCCATCTCATGTCTCTTCCTTCCACCACCCACACTTCCTGTCTCATTATCTTTCTGTTCTTTTTCATTCCAATATTTTCTCTTTGTAACTGTTGTCATATCCTTCTCTTACTTTTTGTGTCACTGTTTAAGGCTTTTCTCTCATTTCCTCTGGGTCAAGGTCTGATAATAAAAAATAAGTACCAATCCCCAAAAATGAGTGCTGGTGCCCATCACATGCACCAATCAGCAAAATGTAAGCACTGCAACAGTCCCTCCTACCACTGGTTAGAGGTGCATTGGGTTGAGGCGTCTGTTTGATATCTGCAGGTTGCAGCTTTGCAATTTCTTGCTTCTGCTCAGGTTTTCATATTTTTTAGGTGGATAAAATGAGTGTCATAGACTTGGGTAATTATAAGTAAAAGTAAATACCCACAGTACGAACCCATATACTATTGAAAATATTTCCAGCAATAGAACCGTACCTACATGAAATAACAAGACCTTACCACTGCGTCCTTTTAACAAGATTTAGATTGAACCTTTTGCATTTTGTTTTGGCAGAATCCCATGGGTGGTGCAAGATGAAAGACTCGGGCCCTTGCTGTTGTGATAATTTTTCTATTCAAGATACTTTGCACTTTATAATGTTCTACGACTATTATCATCACATTCTCATATGTTTTGTAATACCTTTACTGAAAAATAAAGGCTTTATGCAGGTTACGCCTGCATTAATATATTTACAGATGCTGAATAACCTATGGGAATGTTTTAATATTGACAGCTTTTTAGTTGTGGCGGTTAGGGAAAGGAAAAAAAGGTTTTTCTGACGTGGTTTCCATCTGGTTCCTATACAGAAATGATGGTAAATGATTTTATCTTGGAGCTCTGGCACATAAGATTTTGTTAAAAGAATTATGTATATACTAAACCCTTTGTAATGATGGTAAATGATTTTTATTCTGATGTCTTTGGTATACAAGATCATGTTCCAAAAGAAATATGTATATGTTTTAAATGGTTCTTTCAGATTTCATGTAGTATACTTTAATGGTTTTAAATTAACCGAATAAAGTGATTTTGACTGACTGAAGTAAAAGTCAAGTTAAACCTACTGTTGGAATCTTTGAAGATATCTTTAGTCACAGAAAACCCTAAACCTTGCTTAAATATTATAGGGGACTGTCTTCGCTCTCATTTTTCCAAATCTGTTTATATTCCGTTTTCTTAGTTCAGGTGTTGAACACTAAGGAGGTATGAAACTTCCATCTTGAGGCTTAAGGGTGCATTTTGAACATTTAGGTGCAGGACCAGTGACTCACGCTTACGTTCAGGTGACACCATTAAAATTGGTTTATGTCGGTAAGTGTCCTCAGTTCCCCATTTTGATGTTAAGTTTGCAAACCGCAGAGAATATGAAGCTCTGTGGTAAATACAGGATAAGGCTGTCTCAGTCTCTCAGCTTCCTGAGGCTAAACCAACCTGAGCCATTAAGTTACCAGGTGTTAAACCACTATATAAAATGCCTAATGTATATTTTAAGGTTCATTGTCACCAACATATTTATAGAAAATGTAGTGCCTCGGCTTTGCCTTACATATAATAGCACTCCACATAAGAAATGAAGGGCAGAAATGCCATCATAGTAACACATAGCTGTCAGGCAGTGAAATAGGGTTCACCCCAAAACTGGATATATCACATTGTATTTATTTAATTTTAAAACCATCAATGTAGGTATATAAATGTATAATACATGGGATTCTGATATCCCTATATAAAAACTTGTCTCTAATTTCTTTATAATAGGTGTGAGAACTTGGATTGTTGGTTGACTGGAGTGTGAGTACTGTTCAAGCACCAGCCACAATCCCCTGCATTTTGAACCACAAAAAGACACTAAATCAACCTGTGCTTAACACTGGGTAGCTTGGCACATAAGGCAGTCAGGCTTAACTTAGAACCAATGTGTAAAGTATTTATGTAGCACTCAAACAGTAATAAAGTGAAAACATAACTCAAGAAAAATCAACCAATAAGTTAGAAAATCAGAGTCAATTTTAATAAAATAGTCTACACCAAAATTACATAAATCCACTCAGTAGAACTGTAGTTATGAATATTTAAAGTTTTTTGTAAAAACTAGCACCTAAAAGATCAAGTGCCAACTGCGGACATCTAGTCGCGCAAGACCGGGTCGAAGTTGAAAAATATGGCTGACTGTGATGGAGCACTGGTTAGATAAAAGAAGTGGATTGGCTCAGGATGCACTTGCCTTCAGACTTAGAAGTATTTTCAAGAAAAATGTTCTGAGATGGTAAAGTTCAGCAGGACAAGGCTGCATGCGGTGTCCGAAGAGGGAATGTTGTCGGAGGGGAGATGCTGGATGAAGTCGCAGTGAAGATTCCAATGTTTGGACGTAGTCACTATTTTGGAAGTTGAAAATCTCCAGCGGGATGAGGCAGGAGGATGTAGCCAAAGACAGTTCCTGGAGCTCGGATACCCTTCTGGTGAAGGACCACTGAACAGGATTTACTGCGAAGAAGAAAAACTTAGCGGAAGTCAGGCCGACTGGTGATGCACATTGGGAGGATCGACAAGCAGGTTGGTCCAGGTCTTCCCTCGGTTCTCAGAGCAGCTTTTGGTCAAAACATTTCTAACTCCCAAGTTATGGATTCTGGCTATCTGGGCACCTTTAGCACCACAACCAAGGGTCCTGTCGTGTAGTTCCTATAGTACCCATGCAGGACCTGCGCGTTTGGATAACATAAACTGTGGGCTTGGTGGCAGACTGATTCTGTACACCCCCACCGAGAAATGTTAGCCTGTTTGCATTTGCTAGCTCACAGTGCCACTAGTGTCTCCTCTTATCGGGGAGAGATTAGTTTCTGGCAACCTCAGAACATGACAACCCTGATCTCTCAAGATCGTGGAAACAATGTACTACTTTTCACTCAGTCACTCGTGCTCATTTAGTTTTATCTCAGAGGTACACAGAATAAACAGTCTGGGCGTTTCAATAAGGATTTATTGAACAGTTGTTATTCTCGTGTAAAGTATATGAGCTGAAACAACCATTAGACAGTAGCAGAGATATATGATTAGCAGTACTATGAATATAAACGGATAGTACTGATCCAGCGGCGTACTAGCAACAGATACTCTACTACCATATACTCACCTGGGCCCATACATCTTGCTTCCGCTAACGCTAAGTAGACCACTGGAACTTTAGTTTTTTAATAATCTTCATACCTCAAGATCTAGTTATTGCTTCTTTAACTAAACCTTTCACTGGTCAAACAGTTCTTTCCTCTGGTCAATGGACCAGTTAGGTGGAACTAGTTGATGGTGATAATTAACATAACTTATTATACATTTCTTGATAAAAATAAAAATAATGACAGACTCAATAAGTTTTAAAAACCTTTATCTAAATTAGTGGGTTGTGAACCATCTCAAAGCGTTTCAGTACAAACACCCTCATTCACGAGAGTGCCAATTCAATAAAATTTCAATAGTTATAATATTTCAGATCCACACAACAACTATACTCAGAAAGAAGAGGATAGAGAGAAAAGAGCAATTGTCAAAACGATGAATTTCATAGTTACCAAAGTATGGTGTGAAGACCAACCCCCTGGCCAAAGGGCTGGTAAGGGTCCCCAGGACAGATCAGGAGACAAAGACTTCAGGACAGGAATCAGGACAGGATAATTCAACTCTCTAGATACCGATGACTACGTCGCACCCCTCTCTGACACTCTCTTCCTCCTCGTGGTTCTTCCGCGATCTTCTTTCTAACCCACCCAATAGTCAGGTAGATGGTTCTGCATTCAATTTCTTCATCAGCATTTCAGAGCATCAGCACCACCCCAACACCAACAGCATCCTGAACTCTGTATCGCCTTCGCCCCAATAATCGCTCAATCGCTTCACTAACTAACTCAAAACTACCTCAATTATACCTTTCCATAGCCATGTACCACCTATTAATGTTTCATTTTTACAGAATACTAACTTCTGATTGGACAGGCGAGGGGGGGATGATCATCACACCATGCTTATACTTCATTTATTTCTTTAAACCATTGTTTCCAAACTCCTCCCCTCAAACTTTTATTCCGCCCTTCCTTTCCCATACATCTTTAAACTTTATTAATACAAATGTAACAAATCTTTTGAATACAGTTCCTTCATATAAACTCTTCACCCTCATGTTCCCAGGGCACATCTTCGCCGACCTTGGTCGCGCGACAAGTCCTTAGTCATCCTTTCAAGCTTCCACATCAGGGCGCATGCGTTGCACTACGTCAGTCTGCTCAACTCAGACAACTTTAACAGGCCCAAATACGCACTAATAATAAAGTCAAAAGGAGAAATGTTATTCTCAAAAATAAATGATTTCACTGTATACCACCAACCTCTACTCTTGCCCATACCATTTATTATTTTTCTTTCTGCATTTGTGTTAATGTAAACTCATTTTCTAATTTTCAGCAAGCAGGTGCCATGCATGTGAGCTTTCAAGTGGCCAGTTTATAGCTCTTTGCGCAAGCGCCAGAATTTCCCTCCAAGCGTTATTTCGTCATACTACGTAGGTGCAGTAGACGAATGCGCAGTAAAGATTCCGTGTTAGAATGCATTCTAGTCCTACGTCCGTGTTATTGCAGTTAGTAAACACATAGGCAAGCTTCATTCTTTCCCGCGTATGAAGGAAATGCGTATTATTAATCACAAAACACGTTGTTAGTAATTCGCTAGTAAGTTAAAACGAGAGGATTGCTTCCGAGCAAGTCTCATGTCCGAGTCCTTGCTCCATCAATCCCCTCTCTGATGGCATATCAAGCCATCACAAAATTTCCCATCCATCCCAGATACCAACTTTAACACTTCTCAGTTTTCTCTATTTGTCCTCCCAACTTTTCATCAATGATTTCGTTTCCTTCTAAATCTCGCATCTTCTTATATAACCTGCCTTTCATTTCTTCCAAGCGTATTTCATCATACTTTCTCTTTCGTGTCTGTCCCTTTCCTTTTCTTTTCAAGTGTACTTTTTCTTTTGTACATTTTCTACAACATCTATATGTAATTATTATTAACATCACTATCATTATTATCATCACTAATGGTATTATTATTTGACCTAGAAAACTTTTCCCAAAATCAACAAACCATTTCCCTATTGATGTTATGCTTTTCGTTAGTCTTCCCCATACACTATCAACCTCCAGTTGGGTCAAATCTTTATGCATTCCCGTAATATTTTCAATATATCCTTTAATTTCTCTGCTCTTGTCCAGAATATAAGTGCAGCAATGTTGAATTTTCAACATGCCACAGACTCCACCTTCTTTTGCTAACAATATATCAAGAGCAAGACGGTTCTGTAAAACCATTGATCTAATTGCAACCATTTCCGTGTTGTTCATTAGAAATCCTCCTGCAGTGTCTGTAGAAAGACGATCAACTATGGTTGATAACTTACATATTTTCTGTGAATTTAGAATGACTCCAACTGAGGGTATCAGTGCACTAAAAATGTCTCCTACAATTTCAGAAAAACTAGCTCTTCTTCTTCATGTTAGTCCATTAGAATTTCCATTGGTTCCACTGATTTTATCTACATGATACATTTTTGGAAAAACTATTCCAAAATAACAGCTTCCGTACCATCTTGCAGGTAACCTATAATAGGCATTGTTCCCACAAACATAATACACTCCTGGAAACACAGGATCAGTTCCCCCTTTTAGTCCCCATCCTCCTAATATTAGGAAGTTATGTTCACATTTACTGGAACCAATGTAATTATTGTTATAATCTGTCTTTAGTCTATGGAGGCAGAATTTTCCCCTTTTCACAAAGTCCAGGGACATCGCAGCATGAGCCTTGCCACTTGCATAGATTCCCTCCTTCCCAACCCATGGAGGTACATGGGTTTTCTGTGTAGTTGCCTTCCTCATTAAATCCTGTCTCCTGTCTTCTACTAAATTCAAAAAGTCTTTTTCTTCTTTTCTTAATGTACAAGTTAGATTATCTTTATGTGCCTGAACTAAATCTATTGAACTCATTGTTATGAAAAATTCACCCATAAATTGTGCATTTTTACTACTAGCTACTGGATTCATATCCTTTCTAATAGGTAAATCGGAAAATACTACATCTATGTCTGAATAAAAATATTGAAGTCTCCCTGTAACATAAAATAAACTTGACAAAATACTACATGACACACCATAGGTTAAGGGTATATGGTGATATGTCATTCCTTCTGATACTGATGAGGGTAATTTCATACACACGTAACAGTTGTTAATCTACATAGTACTAACATATTGAAATAACAACATATTAAACACATTAGAGGATTTATTATAATCTGATTCATTATGATAGCTTGCTTCATCTTCTACCCCTATTTCTATTTCAGTTTCTCTTAATCTATCCACCTTAACATTAGCATCTGTGTTATTCTTGTCACTTGTTTTCATTATAAAAGGTACTCCTACTGTTAAGAATAGCCATCCTAATATTGCTAATAAAATACTACAAAAACAAAATGTAAAACACTTTCTTTTTAGTCCACATTTTGGTTTCCCAATAACCTCAGTTTCTGCCATTTTACTCCTGAGATAATTTCTTTTTTCTTATCTTTTTCCTTTTCAGTCTTAATCTTCCTTTTTATTCTTAAGGAGGTTTCAATTGGGTCTCATCAATTTGTGCAATATGGACCTCTTCTGTTTCATCAGACAGATCCAGGGACTCAAATTCCTCAAGAATGACGTATGTCCACTCTGGATCCTTATATCTTCTGTTTAAATTTCTCAATCTTGGACTTCTTCGAGTTATTTTCGCTAAGGTTTGTTTAGGTCTTGTTTGACTTGTGACTTCGTTCACTTGTTCTGGTCTTTTATCAGATTTTCTCAGATGATATTTTAATTTCTTTACTCCAGTTGGCCAATTGTCTCCCTTTCTGACTCTTTTGATTTGTACTGCGTTTTCACCTTCCTTATCTCCTTGTAAGGTTCTTTTTATTTAATTTATTCTGGGCACAATCTGTTCTATTTCTCTGTTTTCTGTGCTTGTACCTTCTTTTGCTTCTTCCTGCTCAGGTTCTACCGTATTTTGTTCTAGTTCTTCCTGAGCTTGTTCTTCTAATTCTGTCTGGTCCTGTTCAGGTCTTAATTCAAACTTTTCTTCTTCTGCCTGAACGTGTTCTTCTTTTTTTCCCTCCTCAGGTTTGTTTATGTCACTTTCTGTTTTCACCTGAGTGTGTTCTTCTTCCCCTGTCTCTTCCTGACTACTTTCCTGTCTTTTCAGTTCTGTTTTTCTTCTAGTTTCAATAGCATCATCAATTATTTCAATCACTGGGATCCATTCTTCCTGACTTATCTCGGGCTGTTCATCATATGGTTGTCTTTCGGAATCTATCACTCTAGATTCTTCAACTTCACAGTTTACAACTCCTGACTCTTCAGCCTGCTCAGTCAGTGATGGTTCTTGTTGATCTGATGGGCTCGGTACTCTTCTGGTATGGCTGGCATGAATCCAATTGGGCAAACCTGCACACTTCACTGCTGTGGTAGTGACTAGTAAGACTTGCCTCGGTTTGTCCCACCTTGGTGCTAGACACGATTTCCTTGCGTGTTTCTTCACTAGCACCCAATCTCCAGGATTCAAATCATGCGCTTGATCTGGCTGTCTTTCAACTGCGTCTTCTCCAACCTGGTGAGAGATACAACGCATCATTTCAGCTAATCCTTTGCAATATCCAATACCAGATCATCAGTTATACTCATTAGTTTATTTCCAGGAATAAACGCCTGTCTCATGGCTCTTTCCATGAGAACCTCATGTGGACTCATTCCTGTTTTTCTGTCTGGAATGCTTCTGAGACCCTTCAATACAAGAGGTAATGCATCTGGCCATTTTAGCTTTGTGGATGCACACACCTTTCCCAATCTTGACTTGATTGTGCCATTCATTTGCTCAACAACTCCAGAAGCCTCTGGACGATAAGCACAGTGTAGTTTTTGTTCAATGTTAAATGCAGCACAGATTAATCGAATTATTTCATTATTAAAATGAGGGCCTCTATCCGATTCCAAAGTGACTGGAAAACCAAATCGTGGCACCAACTCCCTAAACAACAATTTTGCAACTGTAAGACTGTCATTTCTTCTAGTAGGGTAGGCTTCCACCCATCTTGAGAAAAGGCATACTATGACAAGTACGTATTTCAATCCGTTGCATGGAGGTAATTCAATGAAATCTAACTGCAATCTGGTGAAGGGTCCTTCTGCCTTTCCAATTTTTCCCCAGCTTACCACTGTCTTTCTACCTGGGTTCTGCTGTTGACAGGTTAAGCATCTTTGGCAAAGGCTCTCTGTGACTACCCTGAACTTCGGATTGTACCAACTCTGTCTAAATAGCCTGATCATTGAATCTCTCCCTATGTGTGTTGCTCCATGGTATACTCTTGCCATTTTTGAAAGCAAGCAATCTGGCATGACTGGTCTTCCATCTAGATACACCCATACCTCATCATGTGGTCTTTTGGTACAGGCTGCCTTTATCCAGATCTCTTTTTCCTTTTCCTCAACTTCTTCCTGCAATTGTCTAATCTCATCCCATGTTTCTGGTACTGAGAAGTACATAAGTTGGCATCTGGTCTCACCCGTTTCAATTTTTCTGTTTATGGCTACTGCATTTTTAGCACAGTATTTGGCCACTTGATCAGCATAATTATTGCCAGCAGTCACATAGTCATTTCCTGACTGATGTGCAGCGCATTTTACAACTGCTATCTCTTTTGGCAATTGTAATGCTTCCAACAAATCTTTTACATTTTTGCTGTTTCTGATAGGAGATCCTGAAGAAGTCAGAAATCCCCTTTGCATCCAAAGCTGGCCAAAGTCATGCACAATCCCGAAACCATATTGACTATCCGTAAATATGGTTACTCTCCAATTTTTCCCCTTTTTACATGCCATTGTCAAGGCAACCAATTCAGCTACTTGTGCAGACTTGACCCCAGGTAAACAGGATGCTTCAATTACCCCCGAAATTTTGCAAACAGCATATGTAGCACTTAGACCTCCTTCTTGTGTCCTAAGGCAGGAACCGTCTACAAATAACTCATGATCAGCCTCTTTCAAAGGTGTCTCTCTTATATCTGGGCGTGGCTTCGTGCATAACTCAGTCACGTCTAAGCAATCATGATCACTTTCATCTTTCACTTCCTCATCACAGGGGTCTGGCAATAGGGTGGCTGGGTTCAGGATCGTACACCTTATCACAGTCATGTTTTCAGCTCCCAAAATCACTCTTTCATACTTTGTCAAACGACTAGGAGTGAGGTGCTGTGTTCTTGTTCTTGTCAAAAGAATCTCAACCGAGTATGGAACGAATACCTTTACCGGATGTCCCATCACTATCGACTCACTTTGCTCCAGACTCATACAAGTAGCAGCTACTGCCTTTAAGCAGCCAGGTAATGCTGAAGCTACTGGGTCCAATGTGGCTGAAAAATATGCCACTGGACGTCAACTCAATCCATGTCTCTGTGTTAAGACTGAAAGTGCACAATTTTCTCTTTCGCAACAGAACAAAGCAAAATCTTTCGTATAGTCAGGCATGCCCAAGGCAGGAGCCTCACACAAACAATTTCGCAATTTCACAAATGCCTCTAGGCAGTCATCATTCCAATAAATCGGATCTTTTGCTCGTTTCCGAATCATCTGTATCAATGGTTTCGCTAACATAGAAAATCCATTTATCCATTGTCTGCAGTATCCAACCACTCCCAGAAACATTCTCATTTCCCTCTGAGTCTGTGGCAATTGCATCTCTTTGATTATTTTTATTCTTTCCGGTGTCACTTTTCTAACTCCTCTTTCTATTTTATGCCCTAAATATCTTACTTCTTGTCGACAGAACTGTAATTTTTCTGGAGACACCTTGTGTCCTCCTTCAGCCAAATGGTTCAGTAATGCAATTGTATCAGTGACACAATCTTCTCGCCTTTTGATGCCACTAATAGGTCATCAATGTACTGAACCAGAACAGAGTTTCCAGGCATAATCAAGGATTCTAGCCACTTTTTCAAAATCTGATTAAAGTTTGAAGGACTTTCTGTGTACCCCTGAGGAACATGACACCATGCGTAAATATGATCTTCAAACTTAAACGTAAAAAGATAATGGCTGTCTGGGTGCAAAGGAATAGAAAAGAACGCTTGGCACAAATCAATTACTGTAAACCATCCTGCATTCCACGGTCTCTGATAAAGGATTACTGCTGGATTTGGCACAATTGGACAACAGGGAATTACAATTTTATTTATTTTCCGTAGGTCTTGCACTATTCTGTACTTTCCGCTAGGCTTTTTCAGTCCCAATATTGGCGAATTACAGGGACTACCCATCACTTCTTTTAAAATACCTTGTTTAACCATTCGTTCAATCTCTGGAATAATTCCTGCCTTCACTTCTGGACTCATTTTGTACTGTCGAGTATTTGGATACACTGCACCTTCTTTCACTGGGTCTATATTCTTCATTAGCCCAATGTCTTTTCCTGTAAAATCCCACACTTCTGGATTGACTGTCGTTCTTAACTCTTCTGGCAATTCATTCTCGGTTATTAATGAAAACATTTCATCTACCTCTGTTCCCTGTTTGGCCAGCATTATCTTATAGACAACGTCCTCATCGGGGGTTTGGAAAGCAACACCATCCGGTGTACAATAGATCGTGCAATTCATTTTGCACAAAAGATCTCTTCCCAACAGATTTACTGGACTGGAATCGCAAACTACAAATCGATGCATTTCCTTGAAGTTCCCAATGTGCACCTCCATTGGTTTTGTGATTGGGGTTCTAATCTGTTGATTAGACACGCCTACAACTTGGATAGATTCTCCCGAGAGGGTAGGTTTGGGATTTCTGCTGTTCTCACAGTAGACCTGGTAGCACCAGTATCCAATAGGAAAGTAATGTCTTTACCTTCTACTTTCCCGTCACCAAATGGACCTGACTGATGTACCGGCAAGGACGCGCCAAGCATGCACTCCTCTTCCTCCCCCTTCAGGCACCGTCATTGTGCGGTATCTGAACGTTATTCATCATTCTGTAAAAAATATTGTGCAATTGTTCTATTATTCTTACCACTTTCTCCTTGAAATCCGGTGTTCGCACTGAAACTTTGATGGTTCACAAAATTTGGCATAGGAGCTGGTGGCACCTGATATTGTGGAGTGACTACCTGTTGCTGCTGATTCATAAGTACTTCATTCTGCATCTGTGGGATTAAATTTTGATTTGGCCCATTATTATTCTTATTATTCTGAGTACTCTTACACTCGTTCTTCCAATGTCCAAGCTTTCCGCACGCATGACAAGGAAACTTCTTTTTCGCTTCTTCTCTGTCCATTCGCCCCTTAAATTTATTACCATTCGCTCCTTGATTATTCTGACTCTGTTCTTTCACTTGATTATTATTTTGCTCATTTGCTTTCTCTTCTTGCTGCTCTGCCAATTTAACTTGAGCCCACATCATTTTCTCTTTTAGCTTCCTACGCCTTGCCTCAATGTCATCTCCGCAATATTTCGCATACTTTAGAATCTCATCCACTGTCTTACTTTGCCAACACAACATGTGCTGCTGTATCATCTGACTAATTTCTGGTTTCAAACCATATACAAACCAATACACAAAATGTCCCATATCTTTGTCACCAATATTCTCAAAACCACTATACTGCTTAAACACCTGTAATAACCGTTCATAATACGGGTGTACAGATTCATTTGGTTCCTGTGTTGTTCTATCTATTTTTACCCAATCTGTTTCTTTGGGAGAGATTTTCCCTTTCAAATACGTAATTACTTGATGATACTTTTTCATCACTTCTTCCGAAGGTGCTCCTGTTTTTGCATCTCTAGGATACTCCTCATTAGGCCAATCAATTGTGATCTTGCATTCTGTCCATGAATCAACAGGTACCAATATGTCAAATAGACCATCCAGGTCTTTCAATAACACCTTTGAAACTTTCACAAATCTCTCTACCTGTTTGTACCACTCAACTGGTTTTTCTCTCAACTTTGGAAAATCATTTGTAAATGATAAAATATCTTGTCTACTCCAAGGGACATGAACATATCCACCTCCAGGGACCTCTCTCATTGGACACAATTTTTCCACTTTTCCTGATTCTCTTACTGGAAATGCAGCTGCTGCCTCTCTCGCTTGCACTTCTTCTTTTTTTCTTATCTGTCTAATCCTCCATTTATCAATGTCTCCCCATTTTCACAAAATGTTCATTAATTCTTTTATCTGTAACCTTTGTCCCGAAGCATTCACACTTTCTAAATCTTTATCAGTAAAATCCACTCGATAAGGTTTCTGTAACAATTTTGATTTCTCTATGTCTATTCCAATCTCTGAAGCAACTTCAGTTAATCTCTCATGAAATAGTCTTGCTCTCCTAGTTATACTCTTACATAGAAACAATAATTCTTCATCATTGTAAACGTTTAATCTTTCCGAACCTACACATCCTGTCATCATCTCTTCCAACTCCACTTTCAACCTGCTGATATCCAAAATCTTTGGTATTGGGTTCTGTTTATCTCTTTCCTGAGCCCACCTCTCTATTTCTTCAGAGGTAACTACTGTTGCACCTGAAGTTCCAGCCGGAACCAAAGGTCTTCTCTCCCTCAAATTCACAGGCGTAACTCTTTTGGGGGTTTCAATATGAGGTTCCAAAATAGGGAGATCCATTAATGAAATAACCGACTCACTTTCACTAACCTGATCATCTGTGATTACCACCTCTTTTCTAGGATCACTTAATGGAACTGTCACGAGTTGTGGTTTCTGGCAAATCTTATTATCCCCATATAATGGGATTGCTGGACCAATGGTTATTGGTACTGTCAAAGCTTCAGTATTTAAATTCAATTGACTTATCCTTTGTACTAGTTCTTCCCTAGTTTTATTTAAAGCTTCTCTTTCATTATCTTGCAACACTCTGTTATAAGATGTCTCATGTAAAATCTGTGGCGTTAATGGTATTCCCATTATGGGCGCACTTGGGACAACCTTACTAGCTGCTTCTTGATACGGTGGTGGATTTTTAATTAAAATATCCTCTAATAATTCATCATCTGATTCACCATATCCTGTCGAATTCATATGTTTCATTTTCTCCTTACACTTTCCTCTAGATTGTTCCTCAGCCATCAACACTGGATATAACCCTTCTGATACCATAGCTCTCCTCCACTGTTTCATCTGCCCTTCTCGTGTCTCATGCAAGTGTCTCGGAAAGAATCCTCTATATCTTCCACCTCTGCATTTCTCTCGTTCATATGACTCACTCTCCCATTCTTCCAAAGCCTCATATTGAGTTAACCTATGTCTAGGTTATAAATCATTCATTTTCAATCTCAAATTCTGAAGAATCCTCCCATTAAACGTACCATCCTTAGGAAACGCTAAAACCCCATCATCTTTCGTGTACTCTATCCAGTTTTCCAACCACACGAAGGTATGATATCCTCTTTCCATCATCATAAAAGATGCTGGTGTCTTCGGTGGCGGAATAGGAATTCCCTCTCTAGTCAACACAGGCTTATCCTTTACAAAGAAATTCTTTATTTTCTTAAAAATTGACATCTTTTTTTTCTCTCCATACATCTTCAAAGAACGGTGTAGGAAATTGTATTCCGCAAACCCTTGAAATCTTCTACCTGTACGTCTTGCACTGACAGTCAAATCAAAATCCCGCATACAATCCTTCTCTCCACCAATTCTAGCGCGGCTTTTAACTAAGTGTACAATCAAATCGGACTCACACTCGTACTCTGACCAATGTCAGCGCGGCCTTTTCCTGACATCAGTTCTGCTCCTCACTACTGACCCCTCCTTTACAATGCTGCTCCTGTCACACGCCCGCTGTATTTACCAATCCCAGCGCGGCTCTTTGTGACGTCAGTCCCACTCAGGCGATTTCTCACCCCTCCTTCACCAAGCTCTTCCTGTCACACGCCCGCTGTATCTACCAATGCCAGCGCGGCTCTCTGTGACGTCAGTAGCACTCCGGCAACTGACCCTCCCTTTACAAGGTAATACGAAACTTTATTTCTCAAAAATTCTCTTTAAACTTCTTTGTTGTTAACAACGTAAAAACATTCGCTACTCTGTCTGTTCCACTAATCAAAAGGATAGTTTATTTCTTTTCACTGCGAGTAAAACCTTCCGCTTACTCTTCACCTAAGCTCCAGAGAACCTGCTACTCTTCCGGTATCACCCGTTAGGGAATTTTGAGACCGATGTTTCACCAGCGAACTCCTTTTGCCGCCAATCTAGCTTAGAAGAACCTGCTACTCCTTCAGGGTTACCCTTACTAGGTGATATAACGCCTAAAGTTTCACTAGCGAACCCCTTTGCTATCAACTACTCTCACTTTTATACAGAAAATAGTCCCTACTTTAACACTGCCAGCCCTACCTAGCTTCTCAGTGTTATTCCAACAGACGAGTAACCTCACTGCAGTATGGTTTCTATCGCCACCTGCTATTCATTCCCCGGGAATTTTCCAGACAACATAAAACAGGACGCTAACTCTTTTGTTAAAACATAAATCAAAAATCAATAATCTATACTTATCACCAAACTAGTCACTAACAACCATCCTCTGCTACCAGAAAACTGATCCAGCGGTGTACTAGCAACAGATACTCTACTACCATATAATCACCTGGGCCCATACAACTCGCTTCCGCTAACGCTAAGTAGACCACTGGAACTTTAGTTTTTTAATAATCTTCATACCTCAAGATCTAGTTATTGCTTTTTAATTAAACCTTTCACTGGTCAAACAGTTCTTTCCTCTGGTCAATGGACCAGTTAGGTGGAACTAGTTGATGGTGATAATTAACATAACTTATTATACATTTCTTGATAAAAATAAAAATAATGACAGACTCAATAAGTTTTAAAAACCTTTATCTAAATTAGTGGGTTGTGAACCATCTCAAAGCGTTTCAGTACAAACACCCTCAGTCACGAGAGTGCCAATTCAATAAAATTTCAATAGTTATAATATTTCAGATCCACACAACAACTATACTCTGAAAGAAGAGGATAGAGCGAAAAGAGCAATTGTCAAAACGATGAATTTCATAGTTACCAAAGTATGGTGTGAAGACCAACCCCCTGGCCAAAGGGCTGGTAAGGGTCCCCAGGACAGATCAGGAGACAAAGACTTCAGGACAGGAATCAGGACATGATAATTCACCTCTCTAGATACCGATGACTACGTCGCACCCCTCTCTGACACTCTCTTCCTCCTCGTGGTTCTTTTGCGATCTTCTTTCTAACCCACCCAATAATCAGGTAGATGGTTCTGCATTCAATTTCTTCATCAGCATTTCAGAGCATCAGCACCACCCCAACACCAACAGCATCCCGAGCTCTGTATCACCTTCGCCCCAATAATCGCTCAATCGCTTCACTAACTAACTCAAAACTACCTCAATTATACCTTTCCATAGCCATGTACCACCCATTAATGTTTCATTTTTACAGAATACTAACTTCTGGTTGGACAGGCGAGGGGGGGATGATCATCACACCATGCTTATACTTCATTTATTTCTTTAAACCATTGTTTCCAAACTCCTCCCCTCAAACTTTTATTCCGCCCGTCCTTTCCCATACATCTTTAAACTTTATTAATACAAATGTAACAAATCTTTTGAATACAGTTCCTTCATATGAACTCTTCACCCTCATGTTCCCAGGGCACATCTTCGCCGACCTTGGACGCGTGACAAGTCCCTAGTCATCCTTTCAAGCTTCCACATCCGGGCGCATGCGTTGCACTACGTCAGTCTGCTCGACTCAGACAACTTTAACAGGCCCAAATATGCACTAATAATAAAGTCAAAAGAAGAAATGTTATTCTCAAAAATAAATGATTTCACTGTATACCACCAACCTCTACTCTAGCCCATACCATTTATTATTTCTCTTTCTGCATTTGCGTTAATGTAAACTCATTTTCTGATTTTCAGCAAGCAGGTGCCATGCATGTGAGCTTTCAAGCGGCCATTTTATAGCTCTTTGCGCAAGCGCCAGAATTTCCCTCCAAGCGTTATTTCGTCATACTACGTAGGTGCAGTAGACGCATACGCAGTAAAGATTCCGTGTTAGAATGCATTCTAGTCCTACGTCCGTGTTATTGCAGTTAGTAAACACATAGGCAAGCTTCATTCTTTCCCGCGTATGAAGGAAATGCGTATTATTAATCACAAAACACGTTGTTAGTAATTCGCTAGTAAGTTAAAACGAGAGGATTGCTTCCGAGCAAGTCTCATGTCCGAGTCCTTGCTCCATCAGTACTGTTCTATCATCTTGCACTACGCATGAATAAATACATGAATATAAAATGCATTGATAAAAGAGAGTGCGTACTCCGACGATGCCTATCTAGATGTACCTAAGTGTACCTAGCATGTGAGTAGGTGTGAAGCCAAGAATCTCTCTAGGATTTAGTCAAACCCCATTACCTGAAGTGTGAATGTAGGAGCCCTTCTTGGTCTCGAGCTGGACACCCCGCAAGGGATGTTCAGACCACTGTCAGCTGGAGCGTCTGCATGCAGGAGCCTCAGCGTCTCTGGTCAGTGTGTCGGCCTGGAAGTCTCGGTTCCCTCTAACCACTGATAGCAAGAGGTGCTGTATTTATACAGAAAAGTATATAGAGTCCCTTTGTCCCTTGTTCTTGTGTTAGCCATTGTTGAGTATGAGGATGACGTATGAGATGAACCTTATGCGTAGATATTAGGAAGGTGGTGCATAGCCCCTGCCTGGTTTCCAAGTAGCCTCATGAATATTTTATTCATGCAGTGTCAGTCTAAAGATGAAGTCATAGAACACTATTGTTCGGGAAAAACCCTCCTTCTGCACCCAGGCCTAGAACTAGGTAAAAGGTTCAGTCCATAAAAGGCGTTCAATCCTTAAAAGGCTTGTTAGTGTGTAATGTAGGGTAGGTGATGTAGGTGAAAGGGTATGATGTTACCCGGGCCTATATTAGGGTACCTATATGGAACATAACAGTCCAGGTACAGCGAGACTCCATTTGGGGGCTCAGGACTCACTCAGGCTGAGTCCAGGTGTAGATTGAAGATCGTGGGAGCCTTTTATGTCCCTGTGGCTCTGAACAGGAGGCCAGCAAACTAGCCCTTGGAGTCACTCTGATAGTCCTGGGTTCAGGTAAAGAAGCAGAACTCAAACAACTATGCTGGTCTCTAAGGGTTCAAGGCAGGCTCGAGGCAGCAGAGCAGTCCTTCCAGGAGCAGCAAAATAGTCTTGTGGAGCACTCAGCAGGCCACAGCAGCAGGCAGTCCTCTGAGAGTCCATCTGCAGGTCTTGAAAGTGAACTGAAGAGTGGGTCTGAGGGCCCTATTTTTATACCTGGTGCCTTCTTTGAAGTTAGGAGTAGTTTCTAGAGGTTTCTCTTGAAATGCTTGGAATTTGCTGACTTCATTGCCCTGGCTCCAAGCTGGCTGCAGTGACAATGTGGAGGTGACAAGCATTTTGTGTTAAAGCAGAGCACAGCCTATTTAGTTGCAAGTGGGGGCTCTGCCCAGCTCCACCCACATCTTGCAAACAGATGGCCCATTCAGTCACACTTAATCCCTCTATTGTGTGACTGTCTGGGAGGAATTCACAAAGTGTAACTGTCAGTTATACCCAGTCATGTGTCCTAAGACAGACTGCAGGCACTAAAAGGCTTAGGGCAAGAAAATGCCAACTTTTTAAAGGTGACATTTTTAAGATGGCAATTTAAAATCTGACTTTACTATTATAGAGCCTTTTTAATTACAGTTTAAAACTGCATTTAAATGGCACAATATTTGCTGTAGGCACACTAGTAGCGTTTAATTTACAGGCCCTGTATATATGGTATACCACTCTAGAAGGGGCTTATAAGTAAATTAAATATGCCAATCAGATTTAAACCAATTTAACCATATTTATGGGAGTGATCACTTCATCACTGGTTAGCAGTGGTAACATGCACAGAATCCTAAGGCCAACCAAACAAAATCAGCAAATAAAGTGGAGGGTAAAGACAAACAGTTTGAGAGTGACTCTGCACAGAATGCCAGGTCCAACAAGAGGCAACTTGTGACACACTCAGTCACCTATTAGAAAGAAATGACAAAACTCAATTGTAATAACTTACAACTTTAAAAACGGATTACTTATTACAGTTAAGTTAGTACTTATTATAGTTGAGTTCAAACGCCACTATGCCGAGCCAAAAGCTGAGGGGAAAGGCTGGTCAGGTCACGAACCATAATTAATGTAGCTGTTCAATGAACGAAAACAAAACCTTCTTTTCCTGTCTTCTGCTCATTTTCTAGCTGAATAGCAACAAACAGAAATGAAATATTTATGGCAAAATGTTTAGCTTTTTCACTCCGTAGGTATGTATATAAAACTTAGAATCTATAGAAAAGTTAGAATCTATCCTCATGGATAAGATTCCCAATACCCAGATCAAGCATAATGCCTGCATGACTGAAATCGCTCACTGGATGAAGACCAACTGTCTGTAGCTGAACACCGAAATTGTGATCTTTGGGAAGAGCTCTTGACATTAGGACTCCAAAAAGGCAGAGCTTGTTTCCCACAGCCTGGGAACCCACAGAATTGCCATCTTGCTGCAGCTGGGGTGGGACTATGTCATCCAGCAGTCCACTGCCCAGTAGGTGGGGCAACAAATGCACTAAAAGTGCCTTTCTGCACCTGCTGATTAGGATGCACCCGGGTGCATCTGCGCTGCCATGCCAGAAGAGGCTCGGCTGGGCCCCGTCTCTTGGCTCTGGTTCCTCGGGCCAGACTCCACTTAAGGTAATTCTCTACTTCAGCTTGGTTTGAGAACCATCAGCAAGGGGTGTTCCAATGGGCAAACGTAAGGGAATCAGCCCACTGTGGGGGCTAAGAAAAGACAACCAACTTCTAAATCCATCATTAATTACCTGTCCTCGGTGATGGGCATAATTGATTCCAAAATAAGCCATGTTCAGGCCAGGCTGGATGCTACCCTGAAAGACCCTAATGTTGTTTTTGTTAACCCTCAAAGGGAAGGGCATGCAATTCCTCAGGGGGCCAGCATGGAACTTCTATAACACCTGAATCCGCTTAGTAGTCTGACTCCTTTCAAGTTGCTTCTCATTCTAGTGTGGAGGGCATAGCTGTTACACAAAGCCATAATCTGAGTGTCATTGACGATCGGGCAAACTTATCTATTTTTGAGACTTCAAATGTATCCAATAATCCGCCTTTGAAAAGGTCTCAGAAGGCCATCTTGAGACCTAAGGTATCTACCACCTTACCCCCCCCCGCCCTGTTACTTTGCCATCTTCATCATGTGCCACATGGAAGAAGCCTGCTACTACTGTAGACAGGAAGATGTCATCGTGCCTATCTAAACTTGAAATGAAAGTAAAATACTATGGTGAGAGGTGCCTTGGTAAACTGGACAAACTAGAAGCACTATTCAACAACTTTCACTTTACAATTCTGTCTAAGCTAAGAGCTATGGACAATACATTTAAGCTCTTTTGTAAAGCTTCAGGGATTGCACAACCATCATTCACTAGAGCTGACCTAACGGAACCAGGTAGACAGGAACAGGTCCAGTCTCTAGCACATTCAAAGTTGTTGCCCCTTGACCACCCAGTCTGTAATAATCCCTACATAGAGTCATCTGTAAGGGGTGGCATCGATGATTTATCAAGGGGGCAAGTGAGTTACATGCACCACAAAGTCTTGATCAGTGAGGGCTCACTCGGCCCATCACAAGACTGAGAGGGAGCCCCCGCATTATTAATCTAACCGTCCTCCTTGTTTGATCAATGTTACTAATACTTGCCCACAGATTCTGCCATAATGTACTCCGTATATTATTGTCTTAGACAATGTTCCAGTTCTTGTATACCCCCAGGTAGAAACACACGCCTCACATTTCAACAAAGTTGTCCATTGGCTCAGGAAATACTCCAGATGGGTTTGTAACCCTTTGGACGAGATACTTACCACCAGGAGAGTTCCTTGGGTGGGGATACGTGTGGAAACATCCAAAGGAGACTGTATTATTATTAATTTAAAAACATTTTCATTCATTCGAGTCATGTTACATTGTGTTCACCCTCTGTTCAATCTACAAGGTAACATCCAAGCTCATTGGTTTTGTTTTTACCGTATGCCTTCTTGTGTCTCAGGATGCTTTAATGCCCTGACCCCAAGGAGTGAATATATCTTGGCACTAGCCCAGACATTGACCCATAATAGTTTTGCATCCCTCTCATCCTTAGATCAGCCGGACTGACTTATAAGTCCATCTGGGGCCCTGTCTGACGACTAAGGATGCCCCCAGAAGTTTGTTCCCCCCCTTCGGTACTACAGCTCCAGCTGTTTCCATGGGTCTTAAACTAATTTCATGGAACGTGACTAGCCTACGGGCTAATTTGAATAACCCAGACTGGCTTGAATTTGTTAATCAGCACAATATTATTTGCTGCCAGGAAACCTGGGACCAGGAATCACGGCACATTAATTGGTACTGTACATTGTGCTGCCCCGCAACAGCATCTCCTGCTGGCCGGGCTAAGGTCGACCGTGTCACATTTGTCTCCCTCAAACTTACCAAATTGTCTGTTATGTACCCCCTACTATCAAATATTGCTTTTTAAAGTCCATAAATCCTGTGACATCTTGCTGATAAATTTCAATCATAATATTTTTGATACTATGGTGACAAAGGATGTGGATTGTTCAAAGTTCCTCTCTGAACCCAACCCTCCTCAATGTCTACATGTCCCCCTCGCAGCCCTCGTCAACATTGTCTCCTACGCAGACGACACCCAGTTGATCATCTCCTTCACCAATGAACCCACAGTCACCAGAATCATCTTTTACAACGGAATGAAGGCCGATGCCACCTGGAGGAAAGACAACTGCCTCAAGCTCAACTCGGACAAGACCGAAGTACTCATCCTGGGATCCACCCCCTCAGCCTGGGGCGACTCCTGTTTGCCTGCCGCACTTGGAACCCCTCCCATCCCTACGGACCACGCACGCAAGCTCGGCATCATACTGGACTCCACGCTCACAATGAACTGCCAGATCAACGCAGTATCCTCATCCTGCTTCCAAACGCTCCGCCTGTTTCAAAAGAATTTCAGATGGATCCCCACAGAATCCAGAAAGATGGTCACCCAGTCACTCATCCCCAGCGGACTCAACTACAGCAATGCACTCTTAGCCGGCGTCACCAAGAAACAGCGCAAGAAATTACAGAACATCAAAAAAAGCCACAGCCAGACTGGTCCCCAACATCATCCGTCGCAGCCACATGACACAACACCTCTGACAACTCCACTGGCTCCTAATCAACAAGAGAATCACCTTCAAGCTCCTCACACAGGCCTACAAGGCTCTCCAGGACCAGTATATCTGAACCACCGCCTCACTTTCCACACACCCGCCAGACAACTCTGCTCCGCCCAACTCGCCCTGGCCTCCATCCCATGGATCCACAAGACCAGAACCGAAGGAAGATCCTTCTCCTCCCTCACTGTCAAGACTTGGAACCACCTGTCCATCTACCTCAGGCAATGTGTGTCGTTGACCAAATTCAGGAAGGACCTCAAGACCTGGCTCTTTGACTGAAACCTCCACACCCAGCAATAAACAAAAAGCTGCTGTAACGTCAAGGAATTGACACTACGGTGGCGCTAACTAAATATGCCCTTTTGTCTTTTGAAGAAGCATCAGAGTGCTCAAATTGAAAAAGATCGTCTGCCATCATGTAGTTTCTTCTGGTTTTGCAGAATCACTGTTTGGACTCCTAGGCCTGGAGCATACCAACAATTATATAGCCATGGTTTATGTGATCAGGCAGGGGACACTAATCTCAGAGTATTGGGCAGGTAGTCCATCAAGCTGGAAGGCTCAGTTTTTAGATAAAGATTAGGTGGTCACCATTTACCATCCTTCTGTAAGTGGTATGTTTAGAGATCTCTCCCTTCTTGTCCTGAGGTCCCTTTAAGATTCTAATTTTCTAGACTGAGAGACTACTTGAGAGTGCAACTTGCTGATGTTGGGATATTCAGGGCTGCTTGGGTGGGGTTGAATCCCCTTGAGGATTATATAATTCACTCAGATACTTTCTTTTTCTTTATGGGACCTTCAGTTGATTTTTGCCCTCTGCAGAGTCCTCTCCTTAGTTTAGTTTGGTTTTATAGAGCACATGATTACCCGTGAGGGTGGGGGGCGTGGCCTAGCGCTGATGTGAACAGGAGCAGACGCCTGAGCTGCGACCGCCTTTTACCCCGACGCCAATAATCCTGAGCCCCGGGCACGATTATTTTATATAATCTGGGCGGCGGAAAATCCCAGGGTCGTGCTGAACCCGGGGAAAACCTCAGCAGACCCCGTGCGACAGAGAGTTTGGCGAGTTTTACCCCGGCTTGGAGACTCACTGGCAGAGCCAAGATGGTGACAATGAGGTGAAGGGGCGGACCCTGCACTGGAGGAGACGAGGAGCGAGCCAGGAAGCGACCACGAGAGAACCCCGAGCTTGGAAGAGACGTCTAAGTAACTGAGCAGCGGGGACCCCGGGGCCGTAGCCCGCATCACCGATCGGCACCGTACGGAGCTGGGCGGCCTCTCCAGAGCAATACCTGCGTGCGCAATGATGAGGAGGAGCCCGGCACTCTGGCGAGAACAGGGAGCACGAACCCGCTAGTTGGAGCAACTGACCTGAATCAGCTGAAGTGACGAGGTGACACGCCCTGGAGGCCTGTGACGACCTGGGCACCCTGAGGGAAATCAAACAGCAATCGGAGTGGGCCCTGGCCCTCAGAATGGGCCCCTGTGGTAGGAGGACCCAAAAGGCCATGGGAGAGGACCCGATTGGACCGCGCTATTGGAACCTTTGGGCCCCACCCTGAATCGTGGTGTAGAGCACCCACGGCGGATCTGCGAGAGGAGGTGAGCAGGACCTACATGCCACCCAAACATCAGGGAGAGTTAAACACGAAGCCTGGAGGGCTCTGGGCTAAAATGCGACTAGGCAAGTGGTCCTCCGAATTGCGGGTGAGAGCTGCAGAGGAGTAGGAGGGAACGCCCGGACGACAACAGAGAACACTGCACGGACCCAGTGGCAGTCGTGGGCGAGGGGCTGAGGAGGCCTCACCAGTAGAGTTTTGGGACACACAGACCTTGGACTGATCGTTGGATAGGATCATCCCTGGCTGCTTCGATGCTTGGACTACCAACTTAATTGAAGCAACAGAAATTTATATTTGACCTGGCTCTGCTAATCCAAGGAGCAGCAGAGAACGTCATCAGGATACCTCCTGAGTAAGTGGATCCTCTGGGGCCTGGAGGGTGAGTGCTTGGAGCGGAATATGGGGAAAGTTCCCAGGAAGAAGGGATATATTGCCCTCAGCATGGGGGGCGCTGGACATCCGACGGATGATGACACAGTGGAGGCGGGGAAAGATGCTGCTCCTGCGAGGCCTACTCTGGCAGACATCATGCAGGCCATCACGGCCTCCAGAGAGGCGTTGAAGATGAAAATTAACGCGATCGGAATGGACCTCAGCCTGCTGAAGGACGACCACCGCAAACTCAAGGAACTGGTCATAGTAACCGAAAAAGCACTCACTGACATTCCAGAAGCGGTGTCTACTCTACAGAAATCGCTGGGAGCAGTGGAAGCCAAGGTCAAGGTCCTAGAAGTACGGGCAGAGTACAGTGAGGGAAGGTCCCGTAGAAACAACCTACTAATAGTGGGAGTGCTGGAGCGGGCGGAAGGCACGGATGCGGTGCGATTCCTTGAGGACTGGCTCAAAGCAGAGGTGGCCCCGGAGGGGCTCTCCCCCTTCTATGCCCTGGAGAGAGCTCATAGGGTCCCAGCCAGACTGCCCAAGACTGGAGTCCCCCTCGACCAATTGTGGCACGGCTCCTCCACTTCAGGGATCAGGACCATATTCTTCAACAAGCCCGCCAAAAACAAGACCTACAGATGGGCAACAACAAGAAAATGATCTTCCCGGACTTCACCAGAGAAGTGCAACGTTAAAGGGCGTCGTTCTTGGCCCTCAAGCGGAAGCTTCGACAATTGCAGATCCCGTACACAATGTTGTTCCCAGCACACCTCAGGGTGATCGGTTCGTCAGGAGCACAGTTCTTCAATACCCCACAAGAGGCGTGGGAATGGCTGGACTCCCGCCGGGGCCAAGAGGGATGCCATCCATCCCCGGATCTGACACAGCAGAGTATGAATAAAAGCAAACACTCGACTAGAGCCCCGTCTCCCAAGGAGCGCCACTCCGAGCGGCGCAAAGCACTAGAGGCAATTGCGGAACTTAGCAAGGGTGGCACCAGTCCTGGCTCAAGCAAAAGCGGCCTCGAAATGGACTGATCGGAAAGCTCGTTGCCAGCCAGTGCAAATGAGGGCTCGGTACCGGAATTGCCAGAAGTCACACCTCAAACGGCAAACGACATTGTCTAGGAGGGGTGACCTATGAAGTTCTTCTGAAGACATCCAAAACTCTGAGTGTGATTCACGCGAGAAGCTTGATTGTGGGGTCTGCCACCCGTGATACTGAGGCAGACGAGCAGCGACATGGACACTGGGGCTGCTGATCAAGTCAAGATGTTGGGGGGTGCGGCCTGGAGGCGTTCCGGGCCCGGTAGGGTAAGCTAAATAACCCCGCCACTACCAAAAGACTTCTTGGAGTTTAGTTTAAGTTTGGATGGGAACTAATTTGTGTGTACCTGTCCTGGGGAGGGGGAGTTGGGGTGTTCATTTTGATAAGGGATTGTTGTTTCGGCCAGGCGTGTCGCACTTGGGGAAATCACTAGGGGAGTGACCCTCCACACACAATGGTACCCCCCATAGATATTAAGTGTATATCTTGGAATGTACGGGGGATGCACACTATGCTACGCCGCCATAAAATACATGCGTACCTGATCAGGAGGGGGGTGCAAATTGCGCTGCTTCAAGAGACCCACTTAATGGCAAAGGAAGGGGCTGCGCTCCAACGCCGGTGGAGGAGGCAAGTGTTTTATACCAGCTACTCGGCCTTCGCCAGGGGTGCCCTGATCTGGGTGAGGGCCGGGGTGCCCTTTCAGTGTACTAGACAGATAATTGACCCTGAGGGGAGATTTGTGGTAGTCTCCAGATGACTAGATGGCAGAGACATAGTGCTTGGGAGTTTGTATGCTCCTAATACAGAGCAACTTGCATTCCTGTCGCAACTCTCGGGGACGCTGGCCTCATCTCTGATGCGCTCAGTGATACTAGGTGGCGATTTTAATTGTGTGACTGACATAGGGTGGACCGCTCTCATCCTCCACTCCCTGATGCTCCCATACATAAAATAGCGGAGGCCGCCGACAGTGGCAGCAGCGATAGGGGCTGATAGATTCCTGAAGGGCCCAACAACCTGGGGAGAGAGACTACTCCTTTTTCTCAGCGATGCATGAGCTCCATGTTCGATTAGATGCTATATTGTGCTCTCCGGATGTGCATGGGATAGTCCGGACTAGTGAGTATCTAGCCAGAACAGTCTCAGACCATACCCGGTATTATTGAGCCTGATGTGGAACCGTGAGAGACACAAAATACCTGTCTGGCACTTGCGACCCGAAGCACTAGAAGATCAGGTATTCCACGCAGCGGTGGGTCCTGCCATCGGTCAATATTTTCTAGAAAACGCCAATACGGCGGCAAACCCGCTTATAGAATGGGACGTTTTAAAATCTGTCATCAGGGGGCGTTGTATCTCGGAGATGGTGGGGGCGCGGAAGGTCCTCTTGCAAGATATACAGGTGGCAGAGCAGTGACTCCGCAAGATTGAGAAAGAAAGACCGGAGAGGGAGGATAAACATGAGGAGCTCCTGGAAGCTAAAGAAGCAATGGCAACCCAGGTAGAGCGACTGCATTGCTTCGATTATAAAAACTATATGACACATGCCCACACAGAGAGGGACAAATCCGGGGCTCTCCTGGCTTGGTTGGCTAACCCGGCTAGAAGGTGGACAGTGATACTAGAGCTCCGGGGGCAGGGAGGCGATACCCACTATAGACAGCAGGATATTAACGCCCAGTTTCTGGACTACTACACCGACTTATACAAGAGTAGACTGGCCCCGACGGGTGAGGGTATAGATGAGTTTATAGGAGACGTGGAGCTTCCGGGGTTGGATGGGGAGGTAGCGAACTACCTAGGCGGAGACATAGAGATAAGTGAGGTGAGAGGGGCCATTAGGAGCATGGTCAGAAATAAGATGCCAGGGACGGACGTGCTACCGGCAGAGTTTTACTCGACATACGCCGAAATATTGGCTCCCAGGCTGGTGGACCTATACAATCGGGCGAGACAGGAGGGGTGACTGCCAGGGTTGACCAGAGAAGCGGTTATTATCCCGCTGCTCAAACCAGAGAAACCGGCTTGGGATAGAACAGCATATCGGCCACTCTCCATGCTCAATTTGGATTATAAAATCCTGAGTCGGATACTGGCTACCCGCCTCCTCCCGCATATGTCGACGCTGATACATAAAGACCAAGCGGGTTAGACGGCTCCTACATGTGTTGGAGGCAGATACCTACCAGAAGGACGAGGCAACTTTTTCGCAGTTGATATTGAAAAGGCATTCAATAGCCTCGAATGGCCTTACTTATTCCAAGTGATGCGGAAATTTGGGCTGGGAGCAGAGTTCGTAGAATGGACGGCTCTTCTGTACAAAGACTCCACTGCCAGAGTCAAGACGGGCGGTCTAATATCAGACGCCTGCACAGTGGGTCGAGGAACAAGACAGGGATGCCCGCTGTCGCCGTTGCTGTTTGCCCTGGCGATGGAGCCCCTAGCGGCCCGTGCTAGATTGGGCTTGAACTATCAGGGTCTGGTGGTGTCGGGACAGGTCCAACACATAGCGCTATACGCAGATGACTTACTGATGTTCCTAGCCGACTCGAGAGAGGCACGGTGCGGGGCTAAGGAGCTCCTGCATGCCCTGGGGGGAGTGGCGGGTCTCAGAGTAAACTGGGCAAAGTCGTGCCTCTTCCCTACTGGGACGAACAGAGAAGGTCTGCCAGTGACGGAAGGAGTGAAGTGGGAGGATCGATGTCTGACTTACCTGGGCACACAAATATATCATGCACAAGGGGATCTGTTGGAGGGCAACATAGGGAGAGCGATAAGGGGCACCAAAAGTAGCTTTGACTTCTGGGGGACCCTCCCACTATCGGTGGCGGGCCGAGTTGTCCTCCTAAAAATGGTAACATTGCCAAGACTTTTGTACTACTTTGGAACTCTACCGATCTGGATACCGGCCCGACTATTTTCCCAGCTCAAAACCATGATCTCGGGGTTCTTATGGGGTACTGGCAGACTGAGGGTAGCACTCAGCACCCTGATGCAGCCAAGAGCGGAGGGAGGCTTAGCTGTGCCTGACTTCGAGGCCTATTATCTTGCGGCACAGCTGCAGTGGTTCACGAAGTGGGTGGCGGGGCGACTCAGGGGGCAGACTGCCAGGGAGACGATACCCCGAGCCTGCGGCTCCTATTGCGGATACTGTTGAAGCTCCCCATACGGGGCCACCCCGTACCCTCCGACTTACTTACAGTGCGCAAATGCTGGAATAGGACCTTGCGACGACCACGGATAAGGTGCCCCTATGCACCGGAAATCCCATTGACTATGTGTGAGGCTCTACCCCATGGGGGAGATTGGGGTGCCCACAGTCTTGGCGAACGTGACCAACAGGGAGGTTGTAGTAACTCCAGGTTATTGTCTGTTGCACTGGTTCCCCCACACAGCCAGGAACAAGGTCAGGAGTAAGTTTTTGGATCTGGGGCTGGTACTGGCTAAAAGGGATGTCACCAGCCATTGGAAAGCGAGAGAAGGCCCTAATATATCCAGATGGATGAAAGAATTTGTAAAATGGGCAGAATGCAAGGGAGTAGTCAGAATGCAAATAACAAAAAGGACGGGGAGTGAGAAAACTTTGGAAACAGCCAGGGCATGGATAGCATTGGTGGAGTCCTAAAACATCCGGATGAGGAGAGGGAGGACAGTCTAGTAGAGGAGGCCCCTGACAATGGAGACTGACCCCCCACACCGAATCCAGTTGATTGCTGAACATCAGCCCGGGCACACTGCCTCAATTGCCATCCAACTGAAAGCTTAGCGATACAGACCCACAAGGGCGGAAGACAGAGCAAAACATAGGACAACCCTAGAGTACAAAGATATGAGGTTGATTATAAGCGACATGCCTGGGGGGAGGGGAGGGGAGGGTGGGGGACCAGTTGTGGTTGGGCTAATGTTGAACAGAGAACACAAGGACTGATGGAAGCGAACTCTGTGGAGTAATAAAGAACTCTACTGTTCTACTACTATGCAAGGGGATACCGAGGATGGGAATTGGGCCACTGGAGTTTTTTTTTTTCTCCTTTTTTTTATCATTCCACAATAGGGAGTAATGAGCAACCATGACAGGTTTTCACCTATTTGTAACTGTAATCAGTAATCCATTATTGTATGCCTGTTTAAAACCCAATAAAATCTGTTTTAAAAAAAATGATTACCCGTGAGGGTGTCAGGTGCTTTCACAGGTTGCCAAGACACATCTTCAGTGATTGTCTGAATCCAAGATGATTAGAAAGGGTGCTGGTGGATAGTGGCAAAGAGTTTCAAGCTTTTGCTGTCCGATAGAAGAAAGAGATAGCCCCTTTCCTGAGATTTCTTTTTAGGCAACATTTAGAGGAAGATGGAAGCTGGACAAAAAGTACATGAATACTGATATGTGTACCAAATGTCAAGGATGCACTTAGGTCCAAGATTGTGAAGATCCTTATTACATGTTCATTAACATTTGAAAACAGAGTGTTTTGTAGCTAGACGGTAGTGAACATTTTTTAAATGGGTGAAAATGGGAGAGCAGAGATGAACTTTGAGTAGGAGAAGGGCAGCCACAGTTTGGACCAATTGCAATTAATGTATTAGATATTGGGGAAGACCCAAATAGAGTGAGTTGCAGTAGTCACAATTCAACCCAAAAAGGGCTTGACCTACAGACAAATTATTATGTACTGTCAGAAGTTGGAGAATCTTCTTTAGAAATTTCAGCAAGTTAAAGAACTAGTAACCTCTGGAGGAAGTATTCCTTCAATTTCTCTCTGCTAAATTTTTCTCTTGGTGGCCATTACCTCCACTCATCACATTGGGCAGCTTAGAGCTCTTCTATGATCTGAGTTTTTCTTCACCTTCACCTTCACTGTTCTTCTTTTTTTCGAAATACTTGCTTGACTTTCTCCTCAAGCTAAACATTGTCTTGCTATACCTTTACTGGTCTCCTGCATTTAAGGTTGGTTTACACTTGCTTGATGTTGTGCCGTGAGGATCTATCTGTATTGAGTGTCAGCTTTTCACACTGACCAGTGGTTTGGCCCTGTAGGTCGCATATCTGTCACCTATGGTGAGGCTCCGGTCCACAACCCTTATACTGTCATATGTCATTCCAATGGAGGGATGGTGGCTTCTTGGGCTGAATCTAGAATTGTTTCCTTATTAGATGTCTGTTAGGCAGCCACTTGGACCTCTCTCCACAATGTTGTGTCCCATTATTCGACCTAGGTGGTCATTTGAGACCTTGTTTGGAGCTGCTGCCTTGGGGACTAAGGCTGATTCATTTTATTTGATTGCATTGTTTGACCTATGCATATTAAATCAACGTTTGTGCTGCATGGATATTGGGACTATGCAGTTTTTTTCATGAATCCACTTATGAATTCTTTGACCTATGTATATAAAATTAACTTTTGTGCTGCATGGAAGTTTGCCCTATGCAGTTTATTTTATGAATCAAACTTCTTGCAATGTTCTCATAGATATAAACTGTGATGAGGAAGAGGTGATTGCGTACCTGTAATCTTCATTACAAGTCCTACTCTTACTGTGACAGTTTCACATGCTGTGAGTATAGTATTATTAATGTGGTGTTTCTACTTTTGTTTTTTTCAAGGCTTTTTGTGGGCTGCTGATCCTGTAATACCATCCCTTTCCCTGTGTGATGCAGGAGCTTGGGTTTAAAAAATGCATTTTAGGGTGAGGACACCATGGATTGTGGTGAGGAAGAGAAGAAGACTTGAAGAATAAAGAGAGATCTTGCTGCCCAGTTCAGTGTCTTTCATAGTAGGCTACATATGAGTTATTTTACACAACATATAACAGTGTGTTGGAATAAACCTTATGCCTCCTACCTCACACTTTTGTCATTTGCAACTGGTAGTTGAGTTTAAGTAGGGCGGTCCCTTGAGGTGTCATGTCAGCTGAAGGTGGGTTCCCTGGAATACCTAATTTACTTGGGGTGCTAAAGAGAGTCTGAAGAGGACTATCTTCTCAATTTTCTAACATTTTTTGCATTGCGACTATGCTGTTTTCAGTTAAGCGACCCTTATAAGGGGTGAGTCTACAAAAACAATGCATATGTTCCTGTAGTTTCTACACATGAAACTCCCACCTTCACCCAACAAAAGATGAGGTTGAAACACTTTGCAATATTGGATTTAGCCGATTGCTCAGGCTGAAATCATCAAGTGTTCATTGATGAAAGAAATATACCCATGTCAACAGGTCACCTGCTCCCCTTAATAATATGCTTTATGCCTTCTCCTCATAATATGCTGGAATCTCTGTGTGCTAATTATTCCTGACATGCTAAAATCCTTGCCAAAGTCAATTGTTGTTGTTCCAGTTTAATAAATTGCTAACATCAATAAGCACAAGCTATTTATCTATTCTATTTTATGAAAGGAACTATTTAGTTCTTTGGTAATGGTACTGCCACTTACATTCTTCTCAACGTTTTTAGTATCCAAGCAGGGCAAAGCCATGGTTAGCGGGAGGTGATCCTATTAAAATCAGTACAGGTGAACCCTCTTTTGGATGTTATGGATTGTTGTCATGATGGGTGAGACTCGAATGAAGACTCTGGAAAGCAATTGGATTCAATTTTTTTATAGGTTTTTATCAGGATCCTCTTTAACTGTAATGGATGCCGTTTGTTATCTTGTCTGCCTTGATGGGAGAGTGACATGTAAGAATGGAAAGAATTCCAAACAGGTCACACGTTCAAAATATGGACAAGTTGATAAGTTCATATTTACAGTAGGCAAACCTAGCTAATAGAGCTCTGTATTTAACTCCGGGTTATACTGGATCATGTATTTTAAAGTACATGAATTAATGGGAAACCGAAAACTGAGAAACAACATTGGTTGAAAGCAATTCACTGAAAACTAATTTTAAGGAAAGATAATTTTAATAAAATGCAAATAAATCAAACATTAAAGGCAAAACATTTTTTTAAGGAAACAAATGGAAAATGTCATTAAAATAAAAAAACTGGAATAATTAAACAATATGATCTTATTGGATTGAGAAATTCGAAAGTTAAGTAAATCTGCATTCGATCTCCATTATAGTAAATCTGTATAGTGACGTACCCCATATCATACCAAAGTTAGAGAAAAAAGTTTTACTATGTACACACACACACACATATATACATATACATATGTGTATATATATATTCGTAAAAAGGGGGAGCTTGAGGGGATATCACCCCAAAAACAACCTGAAAATAAGTATACAAAAAACTGTGTAAAAAGTGCATTCTATATATTGGTTCCTATAAAATAGTAATTGCCATTCATCTTGAAAAGTTTCATTAAAAAATCGTTTTCCTATGAAATCACATATAATTCAAGCCATGTTTGTACGTGGGGAAGAGCTCATATCTGTAGTGAATTGTTTAATAAGATTAAGGCAAATGTAACAAAACTGCAACTTTTTTTTCATGTACTGCAGAGTGGAAAAATGAGAAAACTATGTAAAATAATTAGTAGCCAAGAAAACATGATTCTCTTACTGGAGACATATGCTGATTGAGAGAGGCTTCTTAGCATTTTGGGCTGTAAGCGATGATCGTGCGTTCTTGCCACCAATCTGTGACCAAACAGGTAGAATTTTACAAGTTTGAAAACCACTAATACCAATATTACATCACTGCAAATTGCATCATGTTCCATGACACTGAAACCAGATGAGAGGAATGGCCATGTGGCTTCTGACTCAAGAAGGTTGTGCGAAAGAGATTACTTGATATGAATGAGCAAGATTTTTTCACTGTGGTCAGCCCTAACATCTTTGTATTTGTGTGTATGTATGTGGTATTTGCATAGTGTGAACTTAGTTGGGGTGTCAGGGAGGGCAGTAGAGTGGGTGAAGATGAAGACTCAAAAGTAGAATTCATGACTATATTAGGAAAGTGATAAGTAGACATTACATCGAGGGGTGGGGAGGTTAATGCTCCTTGTAGAAAATCTTTTCTCTACAAGGAACATACTCCACAATGCAGTGTTGTGAGACGCTTTTGCAAGACATCCATTTCTAAACACTAAACAAACAGTGGCACCGAAGCACACACACTGTAGTATTTTTTCAATCCTTGATAAGAGAGTCCAATTCAGTCGTAGATTATGTTAGATTTTTCTTTAATTCATAGATGATTCTGTATACATAATTTTCCAACAAGAAGCAGCCAACACGTGTTTCGTCCATCCAGACTTTTTCAAGGCTAAATTTGTCTTCAATCACTTGGGACTCCATGCTTGGCATCCGGGGAACAATCATGGGTGTGAGCAGGTTTATCAAGGTCCTGTGAATTAAACTCTTTCCGGATCAAGAGGGTTTGCCCTTTACTTTAACGTACGGAGGGATGGCTGCCCCCAGGGTCATATACAACCGTTTCACTACAGACAGGGGGCTCTTTCTGGACATGTACACATTTGGGGAATGACACCTTGAGGTTGATGACTGGCATTGGACTGTTTAGTGATTGAAAACAAATTTAGCCCTGAAAAAGCCTGGGTGGACGAAACCTGTGTCCACTGCTTCTTGTTGGAAAATTACATATACAGAATCATCTATGAATTAAAGAAAAATCTAACATCATCTATGACTGAATTGGTATCTCTTATCAAGGATTGAAAAAATACTACAGTTTGTGTGCTTCAATGCCATTGTTTGTTTAGTAATAGTCTGTACTGCGCAGCAGCATGGCAAATTGCACCCAAGGTGGCTAGGTGCTGTCACCACATGAGCACCAATGCAAATAACTCTTGTCTGTTTTGCTTATGATTATTTTTAGATTTTACTGCCAAATACAATTGATGGATGTGTACACACCAGGCATAGCCACCTACGATAGGGTTTAGTCATTTCTAAACATGACTTGGCTTTGAGGGGGTTGTTGGTAACCTTTTTCTTTGACCTCTCCACAAGTTCAAATTTATAACTTTTCCCAAAAGCAAAAGGATGACCCATAGGAATCAGTAACATTGGTAACTATTGGGCTTATTTACGAGAGGGTTGTGTCATGTTTGCACCATGCAACATAGTACATGCGTGACCCAAACCTCTAAGTCAGATTTTTGAAGCCATGCAAATTCACTTTGCGTGGCTTCAAAAATCTGGAGTGACACCAAGCAGCGCAAATCGCTGTGTTGCGTTACTCTGCCCTGGGAGCCCCTTTCTGTACAAAACCAATCCTGCATGCAAAACAGGCACACTTGCACCATGGTGCAAGGGTGCCTGCATTGGTGCTAGGCTGCCAATAGGGCACCAGCACAAGGGAAAGGACAGAAATGCGCTGCATTAACTTAAATACAGTGCATTCCTGTCCTTTCCCTGTCACGCAGTGCAGCGCAGCAAGGTGACTGCTCCGCTGCACTGAGTCACTTGCTCATTAATGAGCCCCTATGTTCATAAATGCAGCAGAAAAGCCACAATACCTGTCTGTGGCTGGGCTTCAAAAATAAATGTTAACCAAATAAACCTCAGAACGTCCAGGAGGTATTTTATCAAGTATAGTATAAAAGTTTAAATCATGCTATTGCATGCATTGGGGATATGTCGGAAAGCTCCCTTTTATTTGGTGTCCTTCCATTAGTCTTCCTTTCCTGATAGGAAGTCAACACTGGGATGCCATAATTGGTGCATGCAACTCTGTGCCCCAGAGGACCATCTATAGCGCTGATGATGCCCAGTGCGACAATTTGTTTTGGAACCACTTCCCCCCCCAATGACCTCCTTCTCTACGAATTCCCTCACTACCACCCCCCACTAGTGCCCCTCATCTCTCCATAGCCCCTCTCTCACATGCATTTCATTTGTTTTAAAACTCAGGTTGGGTATTGCTTAACTAACATGAATGTATTTCTATCCAAAAGAACCCTTTTCAGCATAATTTGGAATACATAATGAAAGTCTGGGGGGAAAAATCTTAACATCCTAACCTATACTATTCAGTTTGCATGCAGCTCTTTGATGACAATTCATAAGAACAAAAGGATCTCTGTGAAAATAGCAGAAACCCACTGAGCTATCCACATAAAATACAGTTTTGTGATCTGCATAGTACATGTTCTTTCTCCTCTAATTTATGATGAGTCAAACTGCCACTAGACATAACTCCTATCTCTCCCTGCAGGAAAAGTAATCAACAGAGTTATCTTTACATTTTTATTGTTGCCTGAAATCTTCTTGACACACAGGAAACTCTGTACCAGGTGCTTGTAAATCCATAGGTTACTTCTAAACACAGCGCTCTCCCCCCCCCCCCCCAAGGGCACTGCTAGGTGCGGCTGCACTGGTCGCACCACCCTAAAGTCGGCCCTGAGGGTAAGCAAACGAGAGCAAACGGAACAGCCAGTTCAAAAAATGTCAGCGGAAAGTCAGCTAGAAGTGAGTTTATCCAGGCACTCACAAAAATGGAAACTCCAATAGGTCTGATAATTTTCATAAAGCAAAAGAAATGGGTTGGAAAAGGACAGAGTCTCCCAGGCTCCATACTAAAGCCATCTGATCATCCTGGGAAGCAGCTCTCAGGCCAGTGCTTCATTTGTAAAAAAAGAAGTGCTAAGGCCCTCGTTAGGAGGCTCCTGCAGCTTGCACCACACATTGCCCCTGCCAGCGCTGCCAATGGCAGTATCAACACAATTACTAATCATCACATTCTTAAAAGTGTGACAATTCAGCCTACTATAGGCCCCCAAAGCTATAAGAAATGCTTGGGCGGCAGTCAATAGTAATTTTTAACAGCGCCACCATGTGGCAGACTGGTGCAAGCCCCGGTTTTGACCATTAAGTGCTCTGCTGAGCACCGAAAACCACTGGCTCAAATTAAGCATTGTCTCAGGCAATTTGTACCTGACATAACGGCAGACGAAGATAACGGTTTTCAGAAGGTTTATGTATACTGTTTTGGTAATAAACTTTGTCTGGTAAGGAATGCTTAACATGTTGAAAAAAAGTGCAGGGTCCACGCTTCTCTTAGGAGTCCGCTGCTCCTGCTGTCTCCTGCCTGGGATACCGAACATCAAGGCTGCTAGTTTTGATTCCAACTCATGTCTCTTCCTTCCACCACCCCACACTTCCTGTCTCATTCTTTTTCAGTTGCGGGTTCTTTTTCATTCCAGCTTTTTTTCTTTGTCACTGTTGTCATATATTTCTCTTTCTTCTTTTTTGTTTCACAGTACTCTAGCTTTTCTCTCTTTTCCTCTTGGTCAAAGTCTGATAATGAAAAATAAGTATCACTCCCCAAAAATGAGTGCTGGTGTCCATCACCTGCATCAACCAGTAAAATGTAAGCACTGCAACAGGCCCTTCCAGCACTGGTTAGAGGTGCATTGGGTTGAGGCGTCTGTTTGATATCTGCAGGTTGCAACTTTGCAATCTCTTTCTTCTGCTCAGCTTTTCATCCTTTTTAGGTAGATAAAATGAGTGTCATAGATTTGTGCAATTATAGGTAAATGTCAATGTAAACCTACACTCGGAATTTTAAAGATATCTTTTTAGGCAAAGAAAACCCCCAACCTTGCTTAAATTTTATAGAAGACTGTCTTCGCTCTCATTTTTCCAAATCTGTTTATATTCAGTTTTCTGAGTTCAGGTGTTGAACACTAAGGAGGTATGAAACTTCCCTCTTGAGGCTTAAGGGTGCATTTTGATCGTTTAGGTGCAGGACCAGTGACTCACTCTTACGTTAAGCTGACACCAATAAAATTGGTTTATGTCGGTAAGTGTCCCCAGTTCCCCATCATTTGATGTTAAGTTTGCAAACCACAGAGAATATGACGCTCTGTGGGAAATACAGGATAACGCTGTCTCACTCTCTCAGCTTCCTGAGGCTAAACCAACCTGAGCCGTTAAGTTACCAGGTGTTAAATCACTATATAAAATGACTAATGTATATTTTAAGGTTCATTGTCACCAACATATTTATAGAAAATGTAGTGCCTCGGCTTTTCCTTCCATATAATAGCACTCCACATAAGGAATGAAGGGCAGTGACGCTATCATAGTAACACATAGCTGTCAGGCAGTGAAATAGGATGTATCACATTGTATTTATTTAATTGTAAAACCCTCAATGTAGCTATATAAATGTATGATACATGGGATTCTGCAATTCCTGTACAAAAACTTGTCTCTATTTCCTTTATAATAGGTGTGAGAACTTGGGCTGTTGGTTGACTGGGGTGTGAGCCCTGGTCAAGCACAAGGCACAACCCCTGTAATGGTGAACTACAAAAAGTCACTAAATCAACATGTGCCTAACCCTGGGTAGCTTGGCACAAAAAGCAGTCAGGCTTAAATTGAAGGCAACGTGTAAAGTATTTATTCAGCATTCCAACAGTAATAAAGTGAAAACACAAATGAAGAAAAATCAACCACTAAGTTAGGAAAATAGAGTCAATTTGAATGAAATAGTTGACACCAAATTGACATAAATCCACTCAGTAAAACCAGAGTTATAAATATCTAAAGTTTTTAGTAAAACTATCCCTAAAAGATCAAAGTGCCAACTGCAGACATCTAGTCACCCGAGGACGGGTCAAAGTCGAAAAATATGGCTGACTGTGATGGAGCGCTGGTTGGATACAAGAAGTGGATTGGCCCAGGATGCGCTTACCTTCGGACTTAGAAGTATTTTCAAGAAAAATGTTGTTCTGAGAAGGTAAAGTTCAGTGGGACAAGGCTGCAGGGGGTGTCCGAGGAGGGAGTGTCATTGTAGCGAAGCCGCTGGACAAAGTCTCAGTGAAGATTCCTATGTTCGGACTTAGTCATTTTTTTTGGAAGTTGAAAAACTCCAGCGGAACAAGGCAGGAGGCTGTAGCTGAAGACAGCTGAAGACAGTTCCAGGATACCCTTCTGGCGAAGGATCACTGAGCAGGATTTACTGCGAAGAAGAAGAACTTAGTGGAAGCAGCTGTGAAGTCGGGCCGACCGGTGATGCACATTGGGCGAATCTACGAGCAGGTTGGTCCAGGTCTTCCCTCGGTTCTCAGGGCAGCTTTTAGCCCCAAGTTATGGATTCTGGCTATCTGGGCACCTTTAGCACCACAACCAAGGGTCCAGGTCTGGTGAGACACCATTTGGGGACTCAGGACTCACTCAGGCTGGGTCCAGGTGTGGATTCAAGATGGTGGGAGCCTTTTATGCCCCTGTGGCTCTGAACAGGAGGCCAGCAAACTAGCCCTTGGAGTCACTCTGATAGTCCTAGGTTCAGGTGAAGAAGCAGAACTCAAACAACCTTGCTGGTCTCTAAGGGTTCAAGGCAGGCTCGAGGCAACAAAGCAGTCCTTCCAGGAGCAGCAAAACAGTCTTGTGGAGCACATAGCAGGTCACAGCAGCAGGCAGTCCTCTGAGAGTTCTTCTGCAGGTCCATAAAGTGAAAAGAAGAGTGGGTCTGAGGGCCCTATTTTTATACCTGCTGCCTTCTTTCACGTTAGGATTAGTTTCTTGAGGTTTCTCTTTGAAATGCTTGGAATGTTCTGACTCCCCTGCCCTGGCTCCAAGCTGGCTGCAGTGACAATGTGGAGGTGACAAGAATTTTGTGTTAAGGCGGAGCATAGCCTATTTATTTGCAAGTGGGGCTGTGCCCAGCTCCACTCACATCATGCCAACAGATGGCCCATTCAGGCATACCTAATCCCTCTATTGTGTGACTGTCTGGGAGGAATTCACAAAGTCTAACTGTCAGTTATACCCAGTCATATGTCCTAAGACAGCCTGCAGGCACCAAACGGCTAAGGGCAAGAAAATGCCAACTTTTTAAAAGTGGCATTTTCAAGAATGCAATTTAAAATCTGACTTTACCATTAAAGAGCCTTTTTAATTATAGTTTAAAACTGCAATCAAGCTGCAATAGCAGACCTGGGACATGTTTTGAGGGGCTACCTAAGTGGGTGGCACACTATTTGCTGCAGGCACACTAGTAGCATTTAATTTACAGGCCCTGTGTATATGGTATACCACTCTACAAGGGGCTTATAAGTAAATTACATATGCCAATCAGATTTAAACCAATTTAACCATGTTTAGGGGAGTGAGCACTTTATCACTGGCTAGCAGTGGTAACGTGCACAGAGTGCTAAGGCCAACCAAACAAAATCAGCAAAAAGAATGGAGAGTAAAGGCAAACGGTTTGGGAGTGACCCTGCACAGAGGGCCATGTCCAACAATAGGCAACTTGTGACACACTCAGTCACCTATTAGAAAGAAATGACAGAACTCAATTATAATAACAACTTAACTTATCACTTATTACAGTTGAGTTCAGACTCGACAATGCCAAGCCAAAAGCTGAGGGGAAAGGCAGGTCAGTTCATGAAGCATAATTAAAGCAGCTGTTCAACGAACGAAAACAAAACCTTCCTTTTCTGTCTTCTGATCTACTTTTCTAGCTGAATAGGGAGAAACAGAAATGAGATATTTAGGGCAACATGTTTAGCTTCTCTACTCCATAGGTAAGTATAGAAAAGTTAGAATCTATAGAAAAGTTCAAATCTTTTCTCACGGATATGATTCCCAATACCGAGATGAAGCATAATGCCTGCATGACTGAAATCGCTCACTGGATGTAGACCAACTGTCTAAAGCTGAACACCGAAATTGTGATCTTTGGTAAGAGCAATTCATATTAGGACTCCAACAAGGCAGAGCTTGTTTCCCACAGCCCTGGAGCCCACAGAATTGCCATCTTGCCACAGCTGGGGTGGGACAATGCACCCTAGCAGTCCACAGTCCAGGAGGAGTGGCAACCAAAGCGCTAAAAGCACATTTCTGTTCCTCAGCGCGGAAGGCCTCAGACCTTGTTTCCTGCAGCGCGGGAGCCTGAAGACTTGCCATCTTGACGCAGCTGGGGTGGGACTACATCCCCCAGCAGTCCACTGCCCAGCAGGAGAGGCAACCAATACACTAAAAGTGCCTTTCTGTTCCCCGTGATTTGGATGCACTCAGGTGCGTCTGCACGACCACGTCCGGAAGAGGCTCGGCTGGGCCTGATCTCTTGCCTCTGGTTCCTCAGGCCAGACTCCACTTAAGGTAATTCTCTACTTCAGCTTGTTTTGAGAACCAGCAGCAAGGGATGTTCCAATAGGCAAACGTAAGGGGGAATTAGCCCGCTGTGGGGGCTAAGAAAAGACAACCAACTTCTAAATCCATCATTAATTACCTGTCCTCGGTGATGGGCATAATTGATTCCGAAATAAACCATGTTGAGGCCAGGCTGGATGCTAACCTTAAAGACCCTAATGTTGTTATTGTGAACCCTCAAAGGGAAGGGCATGCAATTCCTCAGGGGGTCAGCATGGAACCTTCTAAAACACCAGCATCCCCTCAGTAGACTGACACCTTACAAGTTGCTTCGCATCCTAATGTGGAGGGCATAGCTGTTACACATGGCCATAATCCGAGTGTCAATTTAAAAAATCTTTCATTCACTTGAGTCATGTTACATTGTCTTCACCCTCTGCTTAATCTACAAAGGAACATCCAAGCTCATTGGTTTTTTTTTACCGTCCGCCTTCTTGTGTCTCAGGATGCTTTAGTGCCCTGACCCCAAGAAGTCAATATATCTTGGCACTAGCCCAAATTTGGTAAACCAGACATTGACCCATAATAAGTTTGCGCCCCTCTCATCCTTAGTTCAGACGGACTGACTTATCAGTCCAGCTGGGGCCATATCTGGCGATGAAGGATGCCCCCAGAAGGTTGTTCCCCCCCTTCGGCACTATAGCTCCAGCTGTTTCCATGGGTCTTAAACTAATTTCATGGAACGTGGCTGGCCTACGGGCTAATTTGAATAACCCAGACTGGCTGGAATTTGTTAATCAGCACAATATTATCTGCTGCCAGGAAACCTGGGACCAGGAACCACAGCACAGTAATGGGTACTCCACATTGTGCTGCCCTGCAACAGCATCTCCTGCTGGCCGGGCTAAGGTCGACCTTGTCACATTTGTCTCCCTCAAACTTACCAAATTGTCTGTAATGTACCCTCTACTATCAAGTATTGCTTTTTAAACTCCATAAATCCTTTGACATCTTGCTGATAAATTTCAGTCATAATATTTTTGATACTATGGTGGCAAAGGATGTGGATGAGCTAGAAGTCCATCTGTTGTGGCTGGGGAATGTTAACATTAGTGCCTGAACTACAGAAACTGCAGCAGTTTGCGGTCTGTATGATGATTCAGATTCTCCCTCTATGCACTTTACACATACCACTTATGGAGATTAACTAAATAGATTAATTTTATTTTATAATTTAGGACTTTAGGACTGCCATCCTCAGCCCACCACCTACATTCTACGGCTCAGGATTTGGTACTGTAACTGTAAATATTTTGTTTTCATCCAATTTGATTCCACTTAATTTAAACTATGAGGTAGTTTTTAGATGTATAAGTGATCATCATCCCCTTACTCTACATTTGCAGATCAACCTCAACATGGCCAAAACTCAAACAAACCCCATGTAGGACCATTAATTTTACTAAGAATAAATGGAATACATCGGACAAGGTGGTATTCATGAAGGAGCGTTTGGAGAGTAATCAGGCGATATTCCAATATAGTCTGACACAGGAAGGCGATCCTGGAGCTATTCACGTCCTTTAGGGCTTATATTACACATAAACTCACTTTCAGCAAACACCCTGTCTAGATAAATCAAGCTGGTTTAATCAGGCTTTTTCTTCTGCCAACAACAGCATTAGGCCAGCATCCGTGGGACACAGTTTAAGTGAGTTTAGCTGGAAAGCCTCCAAGGTTGCCATTACAGCCCAGAAGGACGAAATAAGGGGTAGGGCATGGGGAGACCTGGAGATGGCGGGGAAGTTAAATGACTCGGATGCTTTCTGGAAGGGTGTAAATCAACCATTCTTCTGTAGCAATGGCAGACCCCAGATTGACGCCATTATTCCAGTTCAAACATCTTTCTAAAATCTTTGACCTTGGGAGTTTGAGTCAGGGGACTCAGCATAGCGACGAACCATCTTTGATCATGAGGCCGCTGTCCTTTTATGTGAGTCTATTGGCATTAAGGATGTGAAACTTGCCATTGAAAGCAACCTCTCAGGGAAAGCACCCAGCCTGGATGGAATCTCGATGGATTTGTTCAAAGATAACTCATTTCTTGGGCCCCTATTGACACAAAGGTTTTAAAGGCTGCCATAGTAGGTCCACTGCTACCAACATATCAGGAGGCAGTTGTCGTCTCAATATTTAAAAAGGGGGACATGTCCCAGCCTCGCTGTTATCGTCCCATCTACTTATTGGACAGCCTCTTTTAAAATCTTGGGAAGGGATGTATTGTCAAAACTTAAAGAATGGGTATATGAGAGCAGGGTCCTTTCTGACGTGCAGCTAGGGTTTCATCCAGGAGCTGGCACAATAGATCAAAGCCTTAGGGCCTGATTTAGACCTTGGCGGATGGGTTACTCTGTCACAATGGTGACGGATATCACGTCCGCCAAAATATAACCCCCATAGGATATAATGGGATTTATATTTCAGCAGACGGGATATTCGTCACCGTTGTGACGGAGTAACCTATCCGCAAAGATCTAAATCAGACCCTTAATCTTTACCTTATTACACAGGAATATGTTAGGGTTAAGAAAGAAACTATGCACCTAGCCTTCATGGATCTCACATGTGCCTTTGATTCAGGTCAACAGCACAAGTTATGGGATATCATGGAAGGCAGGGGGTGCGATAGGGCCATTGTTGCTTTGCTACACATGTTACACTAGCAGATATCAGCCAAGATTTGTTAAAGCTCCAATGGCGATTTACTTCCAAACATAAATGTCTCAGTTGGGATATGCCAAGGTTGTGTCCTAGCACCTTTCCTATTTTTACTTTACATTAACGGTTTGGAGACTTCCTGTGTGAAAATGGCAACGATTCAGCTAAGGTAGGCCTTCACCCCATCCCATTCCTTTTATATATATGGACAACGTGGTTCTATTGACAGGAACCACCAATGGGCTGCACATACTTTTGGACGCTTTTAATACGTTTATGGTTGACCTGGGCCACATAACTAACCTTGCAAAATCTTTTAGCATGAAATATGGACCTAGAGTAGCAAAATCTCAGAAATTTACAATTTAGGGAAATGAGGTGGACAAAGTTTCCAACTTTACATATTTGCGGACAAAATAGTAGGTCTCCCTACACCATTAACACCGGAAAAGTATACCACTTCTTTGGAGGAAGCAGCAATGCACAGTGCAGCCCAGTGCCCAACGGCACCAGTAAAGGATTCAACAAGCACTGCTAATCCAAAGATGAGATCAATGGACCCTGCACAGGTGGATGTAAAAACAAATTGCTCACCAAAGAACAATATAATAGCTTATGCCCAAGTGCATATTAGAAATGTAGCCCACTCTACTCCAAGACAGGAAACAAATAACGGCAGTACCCAGAAAACAATTAACACCACAGAAAATCCACGGAACTCCTGGCTTGATTCACTTTCAATTACAAACAATTCGGATCTAGTCCAGGCAATGGAAACTATCACAAAGCTCCCTGACTGTACCCAAGCTATTACTCAGTTGACAAGTCAATTTGAATCCCGGCACCAAACAGTCATTGAAATATCGAGCTCCTCAGAATGCCTAAGCGGCGATAACACCAAGCTGGCAAATAAAATTCAAATTCATGATGAACATCAAACCAAATTAACTCCAGTGCACAACAGTGATAAGTTAATAAACAATAGTAATCACAGGAAATCAGTTCTTATACCCCAGCCGATGGGCCAAGTGGACAACCCTAATTTAGGAACGGAAAAGCAGGCAAGTCAACCTAAAACACTACAGCAAGCAGTAATCGAACTATCTAGCACCTCAGAGCGCCCTAGCAGCGACGACAACAAGTCAGTAAATATAACTCAAGCACATGACGAACACCAAAAATTAAGCCTAGTGAATAATAGTGAAAGACTAATAAACAGCTGCAGTCCCAGGGAACCAACTCCTGGATCCCAGCGGAATGGCCAGGAGGATAAAACTAATATAAGAACGGAAGAGCTAGTAAACCTACATCTCATTTTAACAAATACTTTGCAAACTTCAATTGGGGTTTTAAACATGCAGTCAGATAAACTTGATATTCATATTGACCTGATGAATATCATAGCTGCATATATTTCAGGTATAAATTCAAAACTTGATACAATGACGGAATTAATAAGAAAGAATAACAGTAAATCAATTCCGCTGCCAGCGACCAACTGTGCATGTGGACCAATAATTGATAAACTCAGCAAAGTTCCAATAATCCTAAAGTCCATACTGAAAGAGGGTAAATGTCTTAACAAAGCTTCAGCGCAACATAACACAGAGGCATACGTCATATCACCTAGGGGTAAAGCTACCACTCGCCCAGTTGCCTCAAATGAGCTGCACACAGAGCAATCCATGCAAGTCTCAGCAAAGAATTGTGATGGAGAATCATTACTTCCACTCTCTAATTCCTTAGTCAATATAAATCAAGTCCAAGCCAAGTATTCAACAAGTGACGAAATAGATCAGCCGATTACAGCTGTTACCAGAGTACATCCAGCCGCATTAGCTAATTCCGTAGAGGCCATAAATCAGTCAGTTGCCCAACAGCAAGCAAGCACGCAAAATGGCCAAGTTAACACACATCTCCTTCCTCAAACAAAAAGACAGAGAAAGCAAGCAAGGAAGGCTAGAAAAAGCCAACAGTCTACTAGCAGGGCAACACAACAGGTAACCAGTTTTGTTCCTATCTTCGATTTCAAAAATAAAAAACACAATTCAAATATATCAGTAACACATCAAGAATTGAAGGATCATTCTACAAACTCCAATGAGTTCCTCATGACCTCGGATCTATCAGATACATCGATAGGAGTCCCAACGGGAATCCACGACCTAACCAAACCCAAAGAGTAGTGCCTTCTCGGAGGTCATCGGACGGAGAAAATGCAAAAAGAACAAGTAAACCTTACGTAAGGCACTGAACGGTCAACTGCAAGTAGGCTAAACCCAAATGGAGAAAACACAAATATTCCGCAACTCGTGCAAAAAAAATCATGTACTCAAAAAACTGAGCAAGAAAAGGAAGACCGAGTGAAATATAAAAAAATGATAATGGCTCCCTTACTATCCAATAAACCCAGCAATTCATTCAGGGGAGAAAGGGAGGTCGTTTTACAGAGGTCATATCAATCTAGCAAAGATCATTTTGAGACATTACTGATAAATGTCAATCTACACAAAAATAGCCCTGTGGGCAATGACCAGACACGCCAACACAAATTTCCCGCTTTCCGCATGCCTCATTCACCCAACATTAGGGACAATGAGTCTCAAAGGATCCAGTCTACCCAGATCGTTTTAACACCCCAATATACATCACAGGGGCCGCAAGATTACCTAAATAGAGGAAACATTTTACATTTATTGGGAACCATACCAGCACTAAATCACTTGACCTCACCGGAGCTGCTAGCCATCGAGTTTATCAGTCAAGGAATTCATAACCAAAAAGAAGCAACTCTTTCAACCTGGAGGACAGCTGAGATCGCTTCATTGATACTAACTGCTACCCCCCAGTTCGAAGCCTGGGGCATTACGCTTTCGCACCCCAAAAAACAGTGATACCCCTCGCCATTAATCCACTGGCAAAAGTCGAAGCCAGCAGATTCCAGCGTAGGCCGAGTTCATTCAGTTTTGCAAAGTGCTAAAGGTAAACAGGCCGTGAATGCGTTAAAGCCAAAGCCTCAAGGTAAAATACACCAAGAAATGGATGGAGCCTGAAGGGTAGTAAAACAAGTATGACTGTTAGTACAGAGCTTGTCACTAAGCCTTTTACCATGGAATATAGCAGGCGCGAAACAAGATCTGCGGGATAATTCATTTCCAGACAGCTGGAAGAAATATGAAATAATAGTCCTCCAAGAAACATGGCTGACATCCCCAATACAGACTCCAGGATATGTTCTTCACTTTGTAAAGGCCATAAGAACTCAGCGATACGGCAGACCAAAGGGTGGTTTGGCCGTTTACATTTCCACGGCATTAAACACCGCTTCAACTCAAAGGCCTGCTTCCACGACGGATATACAAGTAATAAAAATGGACTTGGGATCCAACAATACGGCAAGTACCATAATTCTTTTCAATGTGTATGCTCATCCGATGCGTGAAATTAAAAAAATCCTATTCAATAAACTAACTAAGGCAATTGAAGAAATAAGGTTTGAGTATCCAGCTTGGGATATAATAGTAACCGGTGACTTTAACTCGAACTTATTACACACACCGGTCGAGGACGATGATATAACAACAGCAAACGCAATATGGCGAGTGCAACCTCAAGACCCACCTGTGCATAAGCGCCGTGATGTAAATGGCCAGAGACTGGTAGTAGACCTAGAACGTCTAGGCCTACGTGTGCTTAATGGAAGATCTGAGCAAGATAAACCCCCAACGTACACCTACCACGGCCCTAAGGCCCGATCTATTATAGACTATACAATCCTCACCCTGCCACTACTTGCACAAACACAGGAATTCTCAATCAGATACACAATTGAAAGTGATCATTCAGCCCAACACCTTGTGTTGGCGACCCCGTTCAGCAGACAAACAATAGTGACACCTGAACTAGGCACAGTAACATTGCCCAATTTAAAACGATTAAAATGGACAATCACTTCTCTTCCAAAAATATCCTCAAGGGCAAAGGAACTGATCATAACCCTCGGAGCACAGGAAGGTTTGTTGATAGAAGTTTGGACCATATTTGTAACAACTTTATTGAAGGAATGTTCGCAAACCTGCCATTTCAGCACCTCAGGTTGCAACCAAGGCAAACAATTGAGTAGAACAGCGTTAAATCTCAGAGCTGAACTAAGACAAATAATCAAACAGACAAGGGGAACTACAGTAGCTGAAGCAACTTGGGATCAAATAAAAAAACTGAAGAGGCAATACAAAAAGAAATCTGGGAAGACAAAAAAGTAGAACAGATAACCTATGGTCAAAGATCTTATTTAATGTTAAAACATCAAACACAAGAGCCTTCCCCCCTCGAGACCCTCACGGGTGAGTAGCACGCTATATAAACCCCTGATTGATTGATTGAGTGAACGGCCTCACGAGATCAAAGCCGGCAATAAATAACACCTGTGTAACTGAACTAGCTTGGATCACGCACATAACCTCAACCCTTTTTATCGCACCTGTTAAAAGGGTCGAAGATGTGGAAAAATTCAACCACTCCTTTGTTAAACCCACTAATTCATCAATACACTCATTATCAACAGGTCTGATTATACCGACTATATAAACTGTAGCAGCAAGGCAAAAACACCATTTAGCCCCATTACAAACAACAGTCGGGAAACCGAAAATCACAACAAGCACTACAAACCTTAAGATGGCAATAGCATTCCAATTGCCTCAATACACTGTAGAACAAATAGCTTCAGTAATTCAGGCGGGCAGACGAGATGGGGCACCAGGCCCAAATGGGATCCCTCAAGCAATTTACAAACAGGACCCTAACTTTTGGGCTGTCTCGACTCTTTCACGAGCTAGGCAAATTAAATAGCCTACCAGAGAGTTGGAGAGGATCAATAATTAAGCCGGTATATAAAGGAGGGGACCGAACCGACCCAACCAACTATTGAATGCTTGCCTTACTCGATGCGGAAGCTAAATACTACGCATCCTTGATTTTATCGGACCTGCTAAACTGGTCAGAATCTAACAACAAAATCCCTCCTAACCAGTCGGGATTCCGCAAAGGCGTAGGTACCACTACAAGCTTTCTTGCCCTAGGCTTAATTGCAGATAAGAGTCTACGTCAACAAAAGAGCTTATACCTATGCTTTATAGATTTTAAAGCGGCATTTGACCGAGTAAACAGAGGTCTACTATGGCATAACTTAGTGCAGTGGGGACTCCCGGAAACAACATTAAGAGCCATACAGCTACTCTACACAAACACCTGGATCCAAGTCAAATTTGCCGATGGCAATAAGCTCACCAGGAAGATCTACACAAACGCCGGTTTAAAACAAGGGTGTGTCTTGGCCCCACATCTGTTTAATCTTTTCATGGCCGATCTTTCCCCAAAGCTAGACAAGGTGAACTCACATCCTCCACGCCTAGGCATTCTGCCCATCACCCACCAATCTTGTGCTGATGATATAGTGCTATTAAGCCAGACACAAATAGGACTACAAAGGGCAATCGATGAACTGGCGCAATTCGCCAAGGAAAATCTGATGGAAATTAATACTTCAAAAACAAAAGCAATGATCATAAGTCGTCGGACTCAGAAACACCGGCCACTCCAAATCAGCAATAAAGGCTTGGAAGTGGTTAATACCTACAAGTTTCTGGGAGTGCTCATGGATAATCGGCTTACTTTCCGAAAACACAATGAGATCCAAACGAAAAAAGGAAATGGGCTAATATTTGCCTTCTGCTCAATGGCAAGGAACCTGAAAGGTCCATCATTTACACCACTTCTAGCAGTTATTAAAGCGAAACTCTTGCCAACAGTTGCATACGCAAGTGAAATTCAGCATGGGAAAGACGCTGCAACTCTGGATGCCTTACAAACAAAAGCTTACAAGATAGTATTCTCTCTACCCCGCAACGCCTCCCTGGCCCAGGTGAGGTTAGAGTTTGGGTTGCAGCAGCAGCACGTGCAAAGGCGATATATAACTATAAAAACATGGTACAAAATTTGGACCAACAGGCAAAATCCAATCAATAATGCGCTGTGGAGGGCCTTAGATGAGGATCCTGAATCCGCCTACACTAAGTACTTACGAGCATCCTTAAAACTTACCAATACTATAAATCTCTGGCAATTGAACCTCCCATTTTCTTCCTTTCAGCTAACGCTAAAGAAAGTGGTGATAAAGCACTCGATAATGGAGGACAAAACAAGTCTGAGTAAGCGATCCCATGCTTGGATGGTCCTGCAATCATATACCAAATTAAAAACCGGCATTGTGTCTAGGTCAGACGTATGCCCCGCACTTAAAAACAAAGTTCCTCGCGCTACGTCTTGGCACAATTCCATCAAATGCTGATCAACCAAGCTGGCAATATAAAGGCCCGAAAGCATGCAGTCTTTGCGGAGCACCGAATTCATTTAATTTGCGTTTGCCCAAACCTAAAACCTTATCGCACTTGGTTATTGAAAAAACATTTTAATATAAGTGGTATTCGCACCTGTAGAGCAGCAATATTAAAATGCTTTGATCCAAATGATCCACAGCTTAATTGTAACCTGGTAAAATTTTTAACCCTATATGAAAAATTAGTCAAGTCCGGTCCAAGGAGAGCTACAGAATAGTAAACTGGAGGACATATATTTTACAATGGACTTCTTCCAGTTCTGTCCTGTTTTTACGGTTTTACATTAATATCCTAAATACCGCCATGAATTGGGGTGGCAACCCCATCAGGCCCCCTTGGAGACGGCGTTTTACAAAACAGATTACTGTGTCTTGATTTTATTGCACTTTGTCACCTTTTATGCTTAAATGAGCTGTGTAACCAAAGTACTGTGAATCAACTGATGTTTTAAAAAAGAAAAGAAATCTTTTTTGTACAATACTTTTAAATTTATTATAATTATCTACAGTATATTGTTATGGTTTTAATTAACTAAAACAATAAAGTATTTGAAGAAGATATTTGGGAATCCCATTGGATTTAGCTTTTAATTAGAAATGTTTGTTAACAGTTAGACCCTTTCAATCGAAAAAACAGTTGATTCAGTGTTTAGTTTCTTCAGGAGACTTGGCCACAAAACAGCATTAATTTACAACGATGAAAGCAAATGTCTGCCGGTTGGCACATTTGGTGCAGGAGTCTGGGGGGTACACAGATGTTAGCACTTTACAAACGATTAAAAATAGCTTTATTCATAGGCTCCTGGCAGTTCCACAATCCTCACCAACTATTTGCTGCCATGCTGAGGTGGGGTTGGGCCTCGTTGAAGATTTCATCAAATTGCAACCTTTGCTATTATGGCTAAGAGCCTGGAGAAAACCAGAGGCGCACCTCACAAAAACAATCTTACTCAATCAATCAATCAATCAATCACAGAATTTGTAAAGCGCGCTACTTACCCGCGAGGGTCTCAAGGCGCTGGGGGGAAAAAAAGGGAGGGGGGGTGCTGCTACAGGTCGAACAACCAGGTCTTGAGTAGCCTCCTGAAGGTCAGCAGGTCTTGGGTCTGTCGTAGGCTTAGTGGAAGGGTGTTCCAGGTCTTGGCGGCGAGGTTTGGAGAAGGATCTGCCGCCGGTGGTGGTTCTTCGAATGCGAGGGACGGTGGCGAGGGAGAGGTCGGCGGAGCGGAGTTGGCGGTTGGGGACGAAGAAGAGGAGTCGTCTGTTGAGGTAGGCTGGGCCAGTCTTGTGGAGTGCCTTGTGTGCGTGGATGAGGAGTTTGAAGGAGATTCTCCTGTCGACGGGGAGCCAGTGCAGGTTCCTCAGGTGGGGGGTGATGTGGCTGTGGCGTGGAACATCGAGGATCAGGCGTGCGGAGGCGTTTTGTATGCGTTGCAGTCGCTTGATGAGCTTGGCCGGGGCTCCCGCGTAGAGGGCGTTCCCATAGTCCAGTCTGCTACTGACGAGGGCCTGGGTGACTGTTCTTCTTGTGTCTGTCGGGATCCACCTGTAGATCTTGCGAAGCATGCGGAGGGTTTTGAAGCAGGACTTGCCTGGCCATGGAGAGCGTTGAGTCGAGGATGACTCCCAGGTTGCGTGCGTGGTCGGTGGGTGTCGGGGCTGCTCCCAGCGTCGTTGGCCACCAGGAGTCGTCCCAGGCTGAGGGGTTGGAGCCGAGGATGAGGACCTCTGTCTTCTTACTTACTTACTGAATTGTCCTGCCTTAGATAATGCTGTAGGAATTCTTTGGCTAAGATATATCAGGCACAATACTGTTGAGTTAGGTGTACCATAATTATATTCAAATCCTCAGAGCTCTGTACACCTAATAAAGCTTTGTATTTAAAAAAGTTTTAACGTGTATAGGGCTGATTTGCAGATGAGGGAACCGGGTCTATCACCATGTAACACTATTGTGAGTCCTGCCCCGGAATCCAACTTATTCGAACGAATGGCTTAGGTCCCTCATCACAAAGTTTCGTTTCAACCTTGTCCACTTTTTTGTGGCTTTTCCTGTTCAAGGTACTTGGTTACTCTCCCTTCCTCCATGCCCTTGTGATGGCTTATCCAAGCAGAGCAAGAAGAACTTTATCCTGTCCTGTAGACTTTACGCAACTCACAGGAAACACTTTCTTATTCCTTTCTTGCGCAGTTTTAATACAAGTTTGTACAAGGTGGCTTTTACTTCTATACAGCAAATAGATACCCCAGAGTTGTGTTATGCTGTGCCAAATGTTATTACATGCTGTTTACAGACCAGGCAGAGATATTGATGTGATGATGTACTGCTATGTTTCATCAGAGATTTTTTAACCCTGTGATATTGTTCCAGATTTTGTATATAACTTTATAACTGCTTTTATAGTACACCATGTGTTTTTAAGTTTGCTTGTGCACTTTTATGGTTGTTTATACAGCTGAATAAAGTTTGATTTGACTGACTGACTCCACTTAGTGGCCAACAATGCTAGGACCGACATTGCCAAGAATCTTGTGATCGTCATCAACAGCAAACTCGAACTACCAAGTCAACACCGTCAACTCCTCATGCTGCCATACCCTGAAGATGATGAGGAAGATTTTCAAATGGCTCCTAATCAGCACTCGAAAAACCATCACGTATGCCTTTGTCACAAGCAAGCTGGACTACGAAAACATCCTTTATGCCGGGATCAACAGAAAACCCACCAGAAGGCTGCAGATCATTTAGAACTTATTGGCCAGAATCACTCACAACCTCCCACGCTGCCCTCACATCACATGCACAAAGAAGCACAATTCATAGTCCTCGCCCACATATTTCATTTTTAACAACATATATGGTTTTTCTGTGTTTTGGTGAATATCATTATAAGTTTGTCTATTTTCCCTTGTGATATTTATGCTTGCATCCAGTAATCACCAATATTTTTTCTTTAAACTTCTTTTTATTGAAACACATACACGAGCCACGAATACAGGCAATAGGTAACAATCAAAACCCGGTTTGAATCAATATTGTCATTGCTCTGTTTATTGTCTTTTAATGTATATATGGTTGCTTTCAGTATCCACCCAAATGTAATGTAATGAACGATTACCAATACCCAACTGTCAGCCATATGTAATCCTTTCATGACAACTATATTTAATGCTTTCATGGCTTGGTCTCTGTTTAAATATCTATGGGGCATTATGAACCCACACATGTCTGCCAGGCGTTTGTATAGCTCTTGATGATCAACCATAATTTGTTTGTCTACTCTTGCTCACCATCATGAAGAGATCTCTAGGTTTTATGATAAAATGCAGATCATTGAACGCCCCATGTTTATGTTGTGCATCTAGTCGCTGCACAAATCTTGATACCACTTGTGATTATTTTCAATGGGGGCAACACACCACCCCCTCCTTTTAACCCTTGAGTCAGGGGATTAGCTACACTTTTATCCCCCACCACAGCATTGCTGAGAAAGTCACAGGGTCTTACTTTGAAGCTTAGACCACTGCACATGGCTACGCCATCATGGGAGGAGCCCCACTCGAGCGGTGACACCAGCGTGCACGCTCATGCCGCAGAGGTCATCTCTATTATCTTCTCTCCCCGGGGCGGCTCGCTCCCCAGTGCAGCCATACAGAGGGATGATTCTACACGCCGAACAGCGGAAGGAATGGGACATTTAACGTTTGCCCTACGATCGATTTTCTTGATGCATTCTCTGAGTCACTCCTTGTTTCCCCGTTAATTCTATTGCCCATTCTTCATTCGATGTGAAGGGCTTGCTGTCTTTTTGCCGTACCCGCACAAATGAACAAGAGTTAGGTGAGTGCAATTCTTGTGATTATGAGTTGTTAATTTTAATACTGTCTCCACACATAGACCCCTTGACTGAGATATCCAGTCTTTAAAGATGAGCGCACAACTATCGTCTTTCAGTGTAAAAGTACCCATTTGTGGGCTGTATAGTCATGTGACTCCAGGTGAATCTTGCATGACACTGCATATACACAACAATGAAAGTACACCAGATATGATTTTAATACAATAATATGTCCCCACACAGGTTGCCCCATTTACTTGTCCTGATGAAGACCCTTTTGAAAGGTTTTGAGTAACCACGTGTTTTGAGTCGAAACATCAGCGATCTGTTTACTGGCTTGTACTGAATCATCATCCTCTAAGGACATTGAAATAGAAGAACTTTGGTTCACATTTGTAATGAGGATACAGACATTCACATTAATCTCAGACAGGCCTTGTGCTGGTGCGTGTTGCACTGCAATCTGAATTTACTCTGTCTCTGTAAATCTTGGTCACAACATTTGTCACTTGTCACACTACACAAGCACTTTTTTGCCCTTTTGTCACTGAATGGTGCAGCCGTTATTATGATTTAAGTATTCTTCGCAAGATATGTTTTCCTCATTACATGCAATATATTACAAATCAAGTTCTGGTGTTGTATTTCTCTTTTTTTCCTTTTTTGTATTCCTTCTCCATAGGAATTGCATTGCTTTAATTTATTCCTCACATGCTTTCTATTAAGTATGACTTGTTAGTTGAAGAAATTGTTGTCCTGGAAGGACCATTTGTTGACTGTACTTAACTATACCCAGGTCCTGAGGTCCTTTGGGTTACCCCTTTGTTTTATAATGTAATTATTCAGTGGCTTTTCCCAGCCTCCTCGCATGCTCAACCAGTCAAATTCACAGAAATTGAAATTGGCTCAATAATGAAAGAGTAGTATACATTAGCATTAACCCATGAACTGATCACTCTCAACAGCATGGTCGCCCCTTCCACGTAGGAAGGCAACTCATTATTGGCAGAAGGATGAGGTGCATGTGCATTCCTAGGTTGATGATCAAGAATGGCTCAAGCATCGCGCTCGGGCTTGGTGAACAGGAATGGGTTGAGTGCCCTTTACACGGACATGCAGACTTAAGGTAGGGTAATCTCTATGGGAATTTTGTGCCATTTTGCTTGTGCTGTCGTGCTTTGAATCCCTCAAAGCATGAGCAGCCACTCTGAGTTAAACGAGGCAAACAGCACAAGTCTTGCTCACTTGCTAATTGTTTAAAAAATACCTGTACTTGAAATTATTAATCAGTACCTGGGTAAGGAGACCCTCTTTGCTCATTTAACCTGGGGTTCTGCCCCTTGTCTGTTTTTTTTTTAACACAAACTTTATTGAGTACTGCGGATGGTACATACTCATGCATGATTATAAGCAGACTTTTTGTTTACATTTTTCTATGACAAGATGGTAATAGTCGCATACATGTTCATCGTTTTCATTATTCAGCACTATCATCAACTTAATATTAGCTGTGAAAGCATTGCACAGATATGAATGTGGACACATTATAAGTACATAAACTGTAACAATGTGATTAATGTCAGAAGCACCAGTACCCATTATCCCCCTCCCAACTAGAACCCACCCCAAACAAAATAAAACTAAACAATGAAAACTGTTGCCGCTATGGAGACAATACACCCTACCAGATGTTTTGTATCGGGTGGTTGTCAGGTCCGAAATCACAGGGGAAAGGGAAGGGGAGGCACGGAGGAGGAGGGGGGGAGGGGGAAGGAGGGGGAGGAGGGAGAAAGGGGAAGGAGGGGAACGTTCGGGGAACAGGGAGAATGGGGGGAAACAGAACATCCCTTAGAAATCCAGCCAACTCACAGGCAGTAATCAAGTGTCCGCACCGCATTCTATCCCTGTAGCCTGCGAGTCTTCTGACTCACCCCCTGTGTCTGCTTTAAAAAGTTCTATCAGGTGTGCCCAGCCTAAGGATATTGGACGTTTTCGTAGTCCCCTATATTCTTCTCGCTGTAGTGATTCCCTCTCTGCAACCGCCCACTGATAACCTCCTCTCTCCACTTGCCTTCACGGGGCGCCGCGCGGGATTTCCAGTGCTGTGTAATCAATCTTTTGGCAAGCATCAGGGCCAATCCTGCAAAACGGCGTAATAATTTCGCCTTCTTAGGGAGCGGGAACAACCCGAGGAGACAGGCCTCCATCGTGTCCCAAGGTGTGCGTTCTGTCAGTACCATTAGACTCTGAGTAACTTCTGACCAGAACCCCCCCAATACTGGGCAGGACCATAACATATGAATTAAATCAGCATCCTGTGCTGGACATCTCGGGCAGACCGAAGACGCACTAGGGAACATCTTCCGTAATGTCGTCGGGGCAAGATATGCTTTGTGTAATATGAATAATTGTATCATTTTTAATTGGCAATTATGGGAGACTCGCCGAGGGTGTTCTAACGTTAGGGCCCATTCTCTATCCTCTAATTCACATAGTAGTATTGTTTCCCATTTCTGCCTAAGATGTTGTAATGGGGTATGTAGATGCTCCCTCAATCCCCGATAGAGCCAACGTACCAGGTGACGGCCATGCCCATTATATGAAGGGATTTCAATAATTGGAAAGTGGGAGGTTCCTTCTGGTCTATGAGCCAATATTTCCGAATAAAATGCACTATTGCTGCATGAGTGAGAAACAAAGTGTCAGGTACTGAATGAGTGTGTACGAATTCCTCGTGGGGCATCAGGTTTCCATCCAGGAAGAACTCACCAACTGTCTCTATACCCAGTTGTGTCCACCCCCTTATCCGAGCCATTGATACTATTCCTCGTCTAGTAGGTAAGCCACAGAGTGGGATATTCGGGGTGTTTGGGAAGGGCAGCTTTGCTAACTTTTGAGCTTGTTTCCAATAGTGTAGTGCAATATGTAGGAGATAAGGAGGATCACACAACTTATCCGCTCCCGGACATAGCAGCGCCTGAAGGGTTCCACGCTTTAAAAAGTCAGGGGAATGCCCAATTTCAAATAAAGTCTGGCCCGCCAACCAATATGCTAACCACTGTAGCTGTCCGACTATACAATATGTTTTGAAATCAGGTGCTCCCAGCCCGCCCGCATCACTAGGTAGTTGCAACTTAGCCAATGCCAACCTATGTCTGCCCGACCCCCAAAGTAAAGAGGACAACAGGGTATCCAACGTTTTAAAAATCCAGGCCGGTAGTACAACCGGGAGATTCACAAAATGGTAAAGGAGTCTGGGCAACATAACCATTTTAGACACAGCCAAGCGGCCCGCCACTGTCAATGGTAATGTATTCCAGAAGGAAATCTGGGAACGTAGTGAATTAATATCCCGCACCAAATTACCATCAATGGTATCTACACTTGTTCTATAGATGTGAATACCCAAATATTTCAAGGTAACAGGCTCTACTCTAAATTGCATCTGGCCAAATTGTAAATGGGGAGAGGCATATGTATCATAAAAGGAGTATGCGACGGATTTGGAAGCGTTAAGACATAAGCCGGATATTTCCCCAAAACTTGAGAAAACAGCGGCTATCGTGTGTTTACTTTCATTCAAATCTCGGAAATACAACAGCATATCATCGGCGTAGAGTGATACAGAGTGAATCACACCCCATAATGGAATACCGTAGGGGACCATAACCTGATGCAGATATTGTGCAAGAGGTTCGAGAGCTAATACAAACAACAAGGGAGATAGGGGGCAGCCCTGGCGCGTTCCCTGATAAACAGTATAAGAGGGAGAGATGTTCGACCCCGTCTTAGCACAAGCAGTAGGGTTAGTGTAGAGTAGTTTGATCCAATGGCAATAGGACCGGGGAGGCCAAATTTGGACAATACAGCTAACATATAGGGCCAGCTAAAGGTGTCAAAAGCTTGTCGCACGTCTAATGACAAACAGCCAGCGAGCGGTGCAGTTACTGACGCTGCATGTAGCAAGGCATGAAGCCGGCGAATATTTAGTGAGGTGCTGCGTTTGGGTATAAACCCGCATTGATCAGTATGGACCAACTGGGGAAGCAACGGGAGAAGCCGTGAGGCCAAAACCTTACTGAGTATCTTGTATTCTGTGTTGAGAATCGAGAGAGGTCTATAGGACATAAGTTCGGTTGGATCCTTGTCCGGTTTCAATAGGGACGTAACCAATGCTTCTCTGGTAGTGGGAGGCAGGGTACCCTCCTCTAAGGAGGAGGAGGTATAAAGTTGCAATAGTCTAGGAATCAGCGTAGTTGCAAATGTTGAGTAAAACTCAACAGGGAGGCCATCTGAGCCCGGTGTTTTATTACGGGCCAATGCATTAATCGCCATACGAATCTCCGCAGTAGTAATCGGAGCCACCAAGACTTTGGCGGTCGAGTCCGAAATAGTGGGAAGTGTTACATTTGCCAGAAAGCATGTTGTAGCATCTGACACGTCTAATAGGGGAGCGGTACATAGGCGTGCATAGTATTCCTGAAATGCAGCGTTTATCTCAGCCTGGGAAGTAATCAATGCGTTGTGAACATTATGTATCGCTAATATGGGAGCGGGAGTTGTAGAAGGTTTAATCAACCGTGCTAACAATGTGCCTGCTCTATCCGCCTCGGAATGCGTGCGCAGTGTGTAGGCGTTAAAGTCAATCATTCTCAAGCGTTCCAATAATTCAGCGTATTTTATCCTGGCGGCCTGTAGAGGCTCTATGCCTTCGTCGCTCCTCTGGGCAGCCACCTCCATAGCTTGTAATTCCCTCTCCAGGTCTGCTATATCCCTGCTCGTTTCCCTCCGAGATCCCACCAAGGTACCCATGGAAACCCCGCGGATGGTTACTTTAAAGGCTTCCCATTCAAAGGACCTGGACGAGGCAGTGCCCTCATTATCCATAAAATAAGTAGTAATAGCTGTAGCCAATGTGGCTCGATATACCTGATCCTCTAATTGTATAGGCTGCATTCGCCATGTCGGGATAGGAGCGGGGGAACGGCCCCAGGTCAGCATTAATTCTATGGGATTATGGTCCGATATGGTCTTGCCCAGATAAGTACACTGTGCAACGGAAGGGGATAAGTCTGGGGAACAAAGGAAATAATCCAAGCGAGTATGTAGCTTGTGTGGATAAGAATAGAGGGAAAATTCCCGCATATTTTGCCCCTTGTCTGTTCCATATCGATGTTGCCCATCAAAACGGTAGCCAGAGCTCTCTGATAGGACTGGTAGAGCTTCTTATATGCAGGGTCACTCCTCGTCTGTGTTAGAAAGCACCACCCTTGGTGAGCAAAGCCATAAACAGCAAAGTAGTGGGAAGGGGGTTTCAGTTCCCTGTACGTTATTCAGTTATTTCCCTGACATTGTATAATTTTTACTACATGGGACACATGAATGGGAGCTGAGCACTATTCATTACAATGCCATCACTTCTTTATTGTGATTCCTTTGAACGTTTCAAATGACCATTTCTAACACTAATGTGGTGTATTTCTTTCTGACTCTTTATCCTACTTTTTATCACTAGCATTTAGGATTTTTACTTGAGTGGAGTTTCTCACTCAGGACACCACTTTTGGGGATTACTACATTTCACCTTGGTCTGATTTTGGTCTATTAACCGTAGCTATGGTCTCTTAATGAACTGGTCCTAGTTGGTGACTCAATGTCTCCCACAATATAACTGTCTCAGCATGTAGGCATGTGGGTGGCACTTGGTGCACCGTTTCCATTGGAAAGATATACTGTCTATTGAACTTACAGCCTTGAAAAAGTTGTCTAAGAGGAAATACATGTCGGCTGTCTTCCAATGTACAAAATGCAAGCAAAGATGGATCATTGTCTTAGGGTTTTTGTACCTCAGGAATAACATGACGGCCGGCTGAACAGCCCGGTCGGGAGCTCTCGTGCTCTCCGGGCGTAGCACAGCACAAGATGACACAATAGCCCGTAATACTCTCCCCCCTCACTCCTACCTTTTCGGGCATGCAGAACGGGAATGGTCGAAGCCCCCCGCAAGGGGATTGTGTCCGCACAGTGCAGCTCGGAGCTCGGCAGGAAGAATCTCCGGCTTCGGTTGAGGCACGCCCACGACCTGGAAACTCCGTCCGGGCAAGCGCGGTAGTGGCGGCGTTTCCGAGTAGATTGGTGCTCCTACAAGGTAGCTGGGCAGCGCGGAAAACAGCGAGAAGTGCAGCAGGGAGAGGCACCGGTGCACCCTCAAGCAGGAAGTACGGTGTGAGAGGATGCAGTGCTGTTCCTTCGCATCAGGAGGAAAGCTGCTGCTCGGATCTTTCTTCGGGGCAGGCTGCGAAGCCCCAGGGACTCCAGAACAGACGTACACAGGTCATACCCCCCAAGGGAAGAGGAAGCAGCTGTCTGCCCATGCATGAGCCTGGTAGGAGAGCAAGGTGGGGGGGAGGAAGGCAAAAAGGAATCTATCACTGTTTTTGGCCAGAATACAGGGGAAAAGAGCGGGAGGAAGCCCTCCTCCACTAAAAATAAACCCCAAGAGCAGACCCTCAGTCAGAAACGTGGGATAAGCTACTGTTTGAGGAACAGGGGGCTGAATATAGAAACCAATTCTGGGGGAGCGAGAAAAAGCCCAATATTAATACCTACAAGTAGCAAGAGGAAGACAAAAACAAGCATTAGAGAGCAACCGGAAAATTCCACCACTACTTTGGGAAAGGGTAGACCTGCAGGCACTAAAATCAAGATCACTCCATCCTTACGCTCCTTTTTCGAAGTTTGATCAAAACAGTCCCCCCTCGTGGGCCGAACTTCCTATGGCGTCCAGATGGAGAGAAAGGAGGCCCCCATTACAACAGAGGAAACACCTTTAGGGGAAAACCTACTAACTAACAACAGGTTCCATGCCCTAGCAATAGAGGAAACAGCCAGGCAAGATGCACCCCCACCCAAACCCCAAGCTCAATCCCAGTATCAGTTTGAGCAGGGCGAGATCAGTGGGCAAGATGAGAAACGGCGATATCAAGAATCAAACGGACACCCAGGCATGGAGAAGATGATGGAGATTTTAATAACGGAAATGAGGGCCAGCTTTACCACGTCCAAAAGTAATCAAGAGAGAATAAAAGGGACATGTGAAGCCCTCGAGGCTAAGATCAACACACTAATGGAGCATGTATCAACGGTAGAAGGATCATTGGAGGAACTGGGAAGAGAAGTTAAGGCGAATCAGGAAGAGATACAAGCTTTGAAAGCCAACGAGAAAGACCTCAGGGAAAAAATTGAAACCATGGAGAACCAGGCGAGAAGAAACAACCTGAGGATCTTGAACGTGCCAGAGGGGGCCGAAGGGGAAGACATAAGGTGTTTCGTCATAAATCTCCTGAAAGAATTTGTCCCCAGCATTGAGCCTGCTCTTCTGGCAGAAGATATTCAGAGAGTCCACCGAGACCCATTCAGGAAATGAACTCTACGGAAGAATCCACGGAAGATTTTAATTAACTTCAAAACTTATGTATTAAAAGAGAAGATACAGAGTGAGGCCTTTAAAGCCGGCTCCTATACTAAAGGGGACTGGTCCTTCAGAATCTGATCTGATATATCTAAGACCACACAGGACCGCCAGTGGGAACTAGGCCAACGCATTCAGGAACTAAGGTCCTTGGGGGCATCAGCACAAATGCGCTTTCCAGCCTCATTGAGAGTGATGTTGAAAAACCAAATGCATAATATAAGGGACCCCAAGGAGGTGGGGGCACTCATCGACCAGATTAAGTTGCAGGTAAAGGGATGAAAAGGAGGAGAGGAGAGGAGGGTAGAAAAGGGATACACTAACCGCCCGGAGAGCAGAGATCTTAAAAAGGGCAAGAGTGGATTTCGCCCAAAAGAAGATTGGGAGGGTTCTTCAGGGAAAGAGGGGGAATGAGAAGTCACACATGCAAAACATGTATATAAACTTGCACTGGGTGTGGGAGGCAAGAGGGAGAAAAATTTTAAAAAAATGAATTGACCTTCATGAATAAAGTCAAGAAACAGGGACTAAAGGGGCCCACGGAGAAGATCTCTAATGGCATAGATGGCAATTAACATATTAAATTGGAACATGAATGGCCTAACAGTAAAGAGCAGAAGACAAAAAATTATGGAGTATTCAAAAGTAATAAATTCGGGAATTATAATTTTACAAGAAACACACCTACGGGAAGTAGAATGGGCAGATATAGCGAAAAAACAAAAATGGATAGATACATATGCGTGCACTAACCAAGCATGCAATGTTAAGGGGGTTGCCATACTGTTTAGAAAATCGGCCAAAGCAGTAGTGGAAGAAATAAGGGCTGATACAAAGGGGAGATGGCTCACGGTCAAAGTTAGATTGTCTGGCAAAACAGTCGTCCTGGCAGGTTACTATGGGCCAAACACGGATGACCCCACTCCATTACAATCCCTTTATAGCCAACTCTTAGATTTCTCAGATCCGATAATCATAGGTGGGGATTTTAATCTAGTAATTAACCTGAGGGAGGACAGGCTTCCAAAAGGGAAAGTATCTAACCTGCCAAAAATGAGAGAATGGCTGAAGCATTACATGGACGACTTGGGCATGGAGGATGTATGGAAAACTAAAGGGGCCAAGGAACACAAATTTACCTTACAGAATAAAAAATATGGTCACTCCTCTAGAATAGACTTTTTTCTAACTGACAAATCCTTAAGTAAGAGTGTCCGAAAAATCGAACATTTACCGGCGCACCTTTCCGACGACTCTGCAGTCCAAATGGAACTAGCAATAAACAAGAACATACCTCCCTCAAGATGGACCTTAGATAGAACACTGCTTTTAGATCACCGGATTAAGGAGAAACTGAGATTAGAAACAAAAGAATACTTTATAATAAATAAAACTGGTACCCCTTTACAGATCACATGGGAGGCATACAAGGCCGTTCTTAGGGGAAACCTGATCAGCGTGACAGCATAGAAAGATAAAAATAAGAAGAAGGAGCTCAATGAGATTGAAACTGAGCTGCAACGCCTAAGTAGGGTACTAGATCAGGCTCAACAGCAACAAGATATAGACAAAATACAAAAAGAGCTGGAAACAAAAAAACAGGAGTTATATAACATTCTGGAACTCTCAGTCAGAAGTAAGTGGGAGACAAGCAAACTCTCTCACTATGAATATGGGGAAGGGTGCGGCAAACTGCTAGCCTGGAAACTAAAAACAGAGCAAACCCGTAATAAGCTTATGGTAATACCACAGGAACACCAGTCAGTCCCCAGTACAGAAGACTCGGAAATTGGGAGAGCCTTTGCAAACTTTTTTCAGGACCTATATACGGAGGACACCTTAGCCAACGAGGAACAAATTAACGACTATCTAGTAAAAATAACAACCCCAACATTGTCGGAATACCAGAGGGAGGTCCTCAACTCAGAAATAACAATTGAAGAGGTGGTCAGTGCAATAGTAAAATTTAAAAAAGGGAAGGCACCAGGGCCAGATGCTCTGCCAAATTAAATTTATTGCACTCTAAGAGAAGAACTAGCGCCCTTCTTAACTGAGCTTTTCAAAGACATATTTGTAAATGGGCAAGAAATTCCAAAATCATGGGAGGAGGCAACAATATGCCTAATACTCAAACCAGGGAAAGACCCCACAAAATGCGAGTCTTATAGACCCATATCACTACTGGACTGCGATTACAAAATATTCACACAAATTATGGCTAGAAGGCTAGGGGAAGTCACCACACATCTGATTCACCCGGACCAAAAAGGCTTTTTCAAAGGAAGACAAATCCAGGAGCTGACGCATGAGCTAATAGGGGCAATAGACGTAGCCTCTCAACAGAAAGTTCCCCTGTCGGTGCTCACATTTGACGCTGCAAAAGCATTTGACAGGGTTAGTTGGCCCTTCCTGTTTAAAGTAATCGACTGGAATAATCTAGGAGGGGCATTTTCAGGGGCAATAAAAGCTTTGTACAAAAACCCAACAGCTAAAATTCTAGTTAATGGGAATCTCACAGAAAAGATAGAAGGGGCACCAGACAAGGTTGCCCACTATCCCCCCTTCTTTTTAATCTATACATAGAACCTTTAGCCTATGCGCTCAGACAGAATACTAGAATCACACCATTCTATTTCCAGGGATGGAAAAAAAAAGTTGCCTTATACACAGACGACTTAATGGGCTTTACAAATAATCTCCCGGCTACATTCCCGATAATATTACAAGATCTTGAAGACTTTGGGAGAGTCTCTGGATACCAAGTTAGCCCGCAAAAGACAGAAATTATGGAATGGAACTCCTTAAGTAACAACCCACTGGTAAAAGATAGCATAAAATACCTAGGCATTCAAATTGTACAGGACATAGACAAAATAGATCGGGTGAATTTTAACAAACTTGTTATTGAAACTAAAAAGTTACTAAAAAGCTAGAAGGCCCTCCCTCTAACTTTATTGGCAAATCTAACATTTTAAAAATGTCGATTCTCCCAAAATTTAGGTTTATTTTTAACACTATACCATTGGAGTTCAAAAGGGACTGGTTTAAAAAACTACAAGGAGAGCTGAGCAGCTTTATATGGGCCGATAAAGGAGATAGAATAGCCTGGAAAAAGCTTAGAAGAAAAAAAGAATGCGGTGGGATAGACACACCAGATTTCTATCAATATTACAGGGCCTTCCAATTTAAAAATGTAAGAGTACTATTAGGAGAACAACTAACATACCCCCCCTCATTTGTTGGCTATAATGAAACCCGAAGGCAGCTTCTTCCTGTATAAATTTGGCCACCCAAAGTTCTATAAAAAAGTGCAGCTGAAGACACTTTATTCAGCCTGCAAACTATGGTACCAGGTTAGGAGAACTACGATGATACCATATTATAGTGAAGTTGGGACAATCTGGGACTCCCCAGGGACTTCGGCCTGCCTGAAAGATTCACTCGCACGACCATTAAGACAAGAAGGCATATTGAAATGGGGTCAACTATTGGAGGTAAACAAACTAATAGGTTGGGAACAGCTTTCTTCAAGGACAAATGGGTATACATCAAAATTCAAATACTACCAGCTTAAGAGCTGGGCAGACTCACTTAAAAACGAAGAGTCGGGAAACAGAGATCTAGAAGAAATAATGCAAGATAATCTGATGAAAAGAAAGGAAGTAGCAAGATGGTATTGGAGCTTAATAACAGCAGAGGATAGGGAATGCACCTTGCCAGTGGACGTCTGGGGGAGAGATCTGCCGACGCTGGAGCACTCAGACATATGGCAAGTATCAATGTCTACATGTTGGTATGTTGTCAAAGCTGCACCCTTCAGAAAGAATCCTTTATTCACAGTGCACAGAGCATAATGGACACCTAAGAAGCTAACAAAGAAGAGTAAGCAAGAGGTGAAGTGCTGCCCTAAATGTGGAGAAGAAAAAGTCGACGACATACACATGTTCAGGCAGTGCCCCCAGCTCCAAGGTTTCTGGCAATATGTGGGTAAGACACATACAGATGTGATGGGTCACAACATAGAGGTAAGCACAGAGCTAATCATATTTGGGGTACTTTGCTGCAATGAAACCAAGGCAAAATTAAGCATTAAGCATAAAATTCTGCTTTTCATTTTGATTCCATCGGCCAGGAGGGAGATCTGTATTAAGTGGGTATCTAACATCTCGCCTACACACGTAGAATGGGTAACCTCAGTCCAGAGAATAAAGAAAATGGACAGAGGGGGGATGCCTAGCAAGAGGGTAGGCTTTTGGGATATCTGGGAAGGGAAGTATGGTACAGATTTAACGGGCCAAGGGACAGTATAAGGTCCAATGATTATGCAATACAGCAATAATCCACAAATAAGGTACTCGCACCGGTGGTCCCAGAAAGCAGTCCCTCTTTTCTTGGATCCAATGGGAAAGGATGGAAGGGGTCTATCAGAGTAAAGGGCCCCCAAAAAATAAAAACCAGACTCAAGACGGGACAGAGAGAAATAAGACCCCAGACACCTCCTTTTTCCCTGTTTATTGCACAAATGAGGACAACAACAAACAAAAAGATGGATCATTGAACTATCAACAATAAATTGACTTGTTCCCATTAGCAGACCTTTGAAAGACTATGTAGTGCTCTGGGTGTACTTATATAGTTTACAATATATACCAAGATGGATCTCCACGGGGCATATCATCTCATCTGCGTGCGAGAAGGAGATGAATGGAAGACTGCCTTCCGCACCAACTACAGCCTTTATGAGTACTATGTAATGCAGTTTGGGCTTTGTAATGCTCCTGCAGCTTTTTAGTACTTCATCAATGAGGTATTATGAGAAATTCTGGATGTTTGTGTCATCGTTCATATAGACGACATCTTGATTTACTTCAAAGACACCCAAGAACATGTAAGAGATGTAAGGGCAGTCCTGCAAAACTGTGAGAGAATCGTCTTTATGGCAAATTGGAAAAATGTGCCTTCCACACCATACAGATAGATTTCCTAGGCTTCATAATTGCACCCACAGGGACCAGATGGATGACACAAATATAGAAGCGATTCTAAAGTGGCCAACTCCAACCTTTGCGAAAAAAGTGCAGAGCCTTTTAGGCTTTGCAAACTTCTACAGCAAGTTTATTACTATGGCTATGCTCCAGAGTTACTTAAAAACTTTGCGAGATTCCGCGGAGTTTCGCACATCCCGACTAGTAAGCTACATAAGCAGTCTCCATTTCTTTGTAGTAAATTACTGCACCATTCGATCATTTGTGTCTGTAATTCATTAATAATACCTCACAGCTCTGGGGTCCACGAACAGGCAGAAAAAAGCAGCACCACTGGATGTCTTGTTTTCAATGTTAAAATAAAGCTCTTAAAGAGGGGAGGGGTGCCATCTCTTGTCTGCCGCTACCTGTACTTTGCCAACTGATGCTCAGCTTGTCATGCATACGCATTCTTTTCCGACCCACCTCTTGGCGATGTACAGTGTGCCAGTGCCGAGCCCTTTGCCTCCGAGGATGGCCTCTGTGTCAGGTTGCTGCTGTCAGACGCCTTCTCCTGGCGGAGCAAGAGTGCTGAGGAGACTCATGTCTTTCACGGCCGATAAATTGCCAGCCCTCCGATCATGAGCGCATACGAAGTGACACTCAGTGAAGATCAATGTGCCGCAACAATGATCCTGGACTAGCAACATGTGGGCGGAACGGAACAGTTTGCGGAAACGTACTGGGTACACTACACGCATCTGCTTAGACATAGAAAACGGACATTGAAGTTCTCCCTGACAACCACTAGAAAGCAAATAGTTAGTTATCCTATGGTTCAGCCTTCAAGCTTCTTGTGATAGGATGCGTGTCGCCACAGTGTCTTGCTTCCATTTTGATTCACTACTCGTAAAGTAAAACCAATCCATGGATTGGCTAATAGTTTTGTATTTGTGCTCTCTGATTAGCAGGAGTATGGATCCCCCACAAAGATGGCAGGGGGTGATACTGACTACACCTTATTGTCCTCAGGATATGTCAGCCGACTGATACCAAAGATTCATCACCAAGCTTGGATGGCCCACTTTTCTGAGTACAGTTCCAGAAATTTGAAAATCCCTGCTCACTGGTCGCTGGCTTTGGGCTGTTGCTACTTGCTACTTTTTTTTCTTAATTTCATTTGAGATTGCCATATATGCCTTGTTTACATCCAGAAAATTCCTTAGACACTTTTTGGTGACATAGTTTCTTTTGAGATGAAGTGGCTCCTGGGGCAGACGGGTTAGGGTTTTCTTTGGAGAGGGAAGGGTACGGAACTTAGGGGTAGCTATCGAATTCCAACTCAGAGTGCCAAGTGTTAATGCATCCACTCGCCGATAAACTTACCTTGTTTGTAAGCACTGCTGCCCATTGTATGCTCCAGACCCCAGCATATTTGACAGTCTAGCCTTCTACTCTTCACGCATCTAAAAGACACACGCATGCTCAGAGAGCCGTAAATGCATGCTTATTCTCTACTTTAACTCTAGGCGCTGAGAGACTGTTTTGATGTTTACCAGGCAACCATCTATATGCGATCCACCAAATGTTGTGCTAGAGGTGGGCGGTAAACTCTACTGCACGGCAGTTGGCGGAGTTTTTGCCAAATTCCGTGCTCTAAGCGGAGCGCTGAGTGGCAAAACCCTGAGAACTCCGCCGGCGGAGCGGAGTTTACTCAATCAATCAATCAATCACGGCATTTATAGAGCGCGCTACTCACCCGGGAGGGTCTCAAGGCGCTGGGGGAGGGGGTAAGTTACTGCTCGAACAGCCAGGTCTTGAGCTGCTTCCTGAAGGAGAGATGGTCCTGGGTTCGCCGAAGATGAGTGGGGAGGGAGTTCCAGGTCTTGGCTGCCAGGTAGGAGAAGGATCTTCCTCCGGCGGTGGTTCTGGCGGATGCGTGGTACGGTGGCGAGGGCGTGGCTGGTTGATCGTAGCTGGCGTGTGGGCGTGTAGAAGGTCATGCGGTCGTTGAGGTACTTTGGGCCCAGGTCGTGGAGGGCCTTGTGTGCGTGGGTGAGGAGTCTGAACGTGATTCTCTTGCTGACGGGGAGCCAGTGCAGGTCTTTCAGGTGTCCGGTGATGTGGCTGTGTCGGGGGATGTCCAGGATGAGTCGTGCGGAGGCGTTCTGGATGCGCTGGAGTCTCTTTTGAAGTTTGGCTGTGGTTCCGGCGTAGAGGGTGTTCCCATAGTCCAGTCGGCTGGTGACGAGTGCCTGGGTGACGGTCTTCCTGGTTTCAGTGGGGATCCATCTGAAGATCTTGCGGAGCATGCGCAGGGTGTTGAAGCATGAAGATGAGACGGCGTTGACTTGTCTGGTCATCGACAGGGAGGAGTCCAGGATGAAGCCCAGGTTGCGTGCGTGGTCCGTTGGCTTGGGCGCGGTGCCCAGGGCCGGGGGCCACCAGGAGTCGTCCCAGGCGGAGGGTGATGAGCCCAGGATGAGGACTTCCGTCTTGTCTGAGTTCAGTTTAAGGCGGCTGTTCCTCATCCAGTCGGCGACGTCTCTCATCCCGTCATGTAGGTTGGCTCTGGCGGTGGTGGGGTCGTTGGTGAGGGAGAGGATCAGCTGGGTGTCGTCGGCGTAGGAGATGATGTTGAGGTTGTGTCGGCGTGCGATGGCTGCGAGGGGGCTCATGTAGACGTTGAAGAGGGTTGGGCTGACTGAGGATCCTTGTGGAACGCCGCAGATGACTTCGGTGGCTTCGGATATGAACGGGGGGAGGCGGACTCTCTGGGTTCTTCCGGCGAGGAACGAGATGATCCATTCCAGTGCTTTCTCTCGGATTCCGATGTTGCTGAGGCGCTTCACTAGGGTGCGGTGGCAGACGGTGTCGAACGCCGCGGAGAGGTCCAAGAGGATGAGGGCAGCTGTTTCCCCGTTGTCGGTTAGGGTTCTGATGTCGTCGGTGGCTGCGATAAGGGCGGTCTCGGTGCTGTGGTTGGCCCGAAACCCGGACTGCGAGGGGTCGAGGGATCCATTCGTCTCGAGGAAGGCGGCAAGCTGTCTGTTGACGGTCTTCTCGATGACTTTGGCCGGAAACGGAAGGAGCGAGATGGGACGGTAGTTCTTGAGGTCGGTGGGGTCCGCCGTTGGTTTCTTCAGGAGGGCGGTAAGCTCGGCGTGCTTCCAGCTCTCCGGGAAGGTGGCGGTGTGGAAGGAGGAGTTGATGATGTCCCGGAGATGGGGTGCGATGGTGGCGTCGGCTTTGTTGAAGACGTGGTGTGGGCAGGGGTCGGTTGGTGATCCGGAGTGGATGGAGTTCATCGTGCGGGTGGTGTCTTCGGTGCTGATCGGGGTCCAGTTGCAGAGGGTGGTGGTGGCGGGCGTTGGTTCGGCGGTAGGGTGCGTTGTTTGTGCGTCGAAGCTGTTGTGTATGTCGGTGATCTTGCGGTGGAAGAACGCGGAGAGTGAGTTGCAGAGGTCTTGCGAGGGGTGATGTCGTTGTTTCCGGCGCTGGGGTTGGAGAACTCTTTGACGATGCTGAAAAGTTCCTTGCTGTCATGGGCGTTGTTGTCCAGTCGTTCTTTGAGTGCCGACTTCTTGGTGGCACGGATCAGCTGGTGGTGTTTGCGGGTGGCGTGCTTGAGGGCGGTCCTGTTGTCTGTGGTCTGGTCGAGTCGCCAGGTTTTCTCGAGAGTGCGGCAGTTCTTCTTGGATTCCTTGAGTTCACCCCTATTTATTACTCATTTTTTAGGTCTCGCCTAGGCAGCGCTTGCGCTGTCTCATTGAGACATGCAGTATATACTATAGCGTGGATGCTTCGTTAAAGCTCCCGCCCACTCTCCGCCCATCTTTTGCATTGGCTTAGGTCCTAAATGCAGCCTTCCCATTGGTTTTAGGCTTGTTAGTCCCTCCTACTGATGGCCATGTTGTCAATTGTGTCCTTCCATGGCTATTGGCCCCTTTACTGTAAACACAATTTTGTTCCGTGGCTCACCCCCTCCCCTTTCGCAGTCCATGACTTCTCGGGACACCACCACCCCCGCACTCCCATTTGTGCCTTTTTGCCCGCCCGTACTCCCTTTTAAAATGCAATAGGACTCGCGTAAATGCGAGTTCTATTGCATTGCAAATGCTTGTTTTTAAAGTAGTGCGCATTAACATGCGCGCGATGCCTGGATTCCCCCGCATTGCCTGGAGTCGTGGCGGGAGCCCACCACGCATGTTGGTGCCTGCTTGGTACAGCGGGAGCCTACCCCGCATTTGCGTGCTGTTAGGAATCCAGCGGGAGCCTACCCCGCATTGCCGATGCCCCAGTGAAACCGCCGCCGAGAGCCGCGAAAACCGGAAGTCAGGCGGACTGCCTGACCAGGGGCGAAGCTAGCCCCAAGAAGTCTTACTGAGGGTGTCCAAGTCAGCCTGTGGGAGGGCGGGAGCCTACCCCGTCTCCACAAGTAGCAGCGTGAGGCCAAAGCGGCGGCCGGACGTCAGGCAAGCTTATGCCTGCTTGTAGGCGGGGCTCCCGTGTACCGGTAAGAGCCCCACGAGTTGTGTCCTGCCAGGAGAGACGTCGCTGAGTTTCCCCCACGTTGGAGGAGTCCCAAGAAGGAGATCTGAGGAGGCAGAGTGCAGCAACGAAGAGCCCCGGTGAGTGGGGCTCACAGTGGGCATTGTGGCGCTGATGCTTCATCTTCCCAGCTGCACCGCTGATTGCGGGCCGCTGCAACGACGGGGCATGTTGTATCGCTACCTGCTGTAAAGATCACCATGTAACTTTAAGGCCCCTAAGATGCCTCGGCTGATAGTGCATCTGTTGTATAACTCTCCTGTCTCAGACAAGTGCCTCTATCGTAGAACTAGAAACTTCTGGCCACAGATTGGAACCCGCACAGCATCTCATGGCGCCTTCAGCAGCGCTTTGTGTGACCTTCAGTTAACAGGCTCGGTTCTTAGGGAGAGCGCAGCAGGTGTTTGCCAGGTTATTCACGTCTTCTACTTCTTGTCATCTTGCTTAATACGGCTCTGTTCTTGTGCTAGCTGTGCGGTCGCTCTTCGTGCTGTTCATACATTGTATTCATTGTGCGCATCATCTTGAGGATTACAGTGAGCTACCGATGTGTATTCGGGTGGAACAGCTCAGCGCTTATAGCAGGTGTAGTAGAGTATTGTAACTCTCTTCTGGCCGGTCTCCCCAAAACCCATCTCACCCCCTTCAAATGATTCTACACTCAGCAGCACGTTTCATCTGCGGGGCCGAGAGAAAAGACAGCATTACCCCCATGCTGACCACTCTCCAATGGCTGCCAACTGAAGCAGGGGCTGTCTACAAGTCAGGGTGAGCTAGAAAGCTATGGCAAAAACATGAATACCCAATTAGAAGGATCCTGTCGTGAGGTACATTAATTCATGCTAAGTGCTATTAAGGTCTCCTGTGTCCAGCTTTCCACACACTGCCTGCCACCCATACTACCTACCTCCTCCATGTCCTTCTGCCCACACAGAAATTGGTCCATAGAAATTGTCTTCCACGCGCACCCGTAGATAATAATATTTTTTTCAAATCTTGTATTTTGAGTGATATGACCACAGAAGGCCCTGATTCTATATTAAAAACACAGCTTTGGACTACCATTTCCCGCTAAAAGGCAATATTTCTCTCCATGTGTTCCCATACCTGGAGTGTCACGCAGTTTGGTGCTCACTTTCCCTCCATATTAAAGAACAGTACATGTTTCAGCACCCAGGCTAATATGCTGCATTGATAAATACATATAAGGTCCCAAAGGCGAGACCGATGCATTGCAAATGCTTGTCTGACATAGTTGCTCGAATCTCTAAGCTACTGAAGAAGGGAACCCCATTCAAATGGTCCACAGACTAAAGGAAAGATTCACATCAGCAATAATTCTCAAACACTCGGACCCGACCCAACAATATTTTGTGGATGCGAACGCTTCCCAGTTCGCCATCGGGGGAGTCCTTTCCCAAAGGGATGAACACACAGGGAATATGTATTCAACAGCGTATTTCTCCCACAAATTATTACCAGCAGAACAAAACAACACAGTCGCTGAGTGTGAACTCCTAGCTATCAAAATGACCTTCCAGGAATGGAGACATTACATTTTAGGGGCTCGCCATACCATCAAGATATGCTCAAAATCACAGAAATCAGAATTTTTGCGCTCTGCCAAGGCCTTGACGCCCCGAGAGAGGCATTGGCTTTTGTTCTTTTGTCAGTTTGATTTCGTGATAACATACCAACTGGGGATAAACCTGTCCAAGGCCGATACCTTGTCTCGTATCCATACCTCTAGTCCTGCAAACCGTTCCATGAACGCTCCCCCCACTATTCTATTGCCTGAGAGAATATTAGGAGCTAGTACTGTATCTGACTCTTGGGAAAGATTGCAACAACAATTTGACAAAATGGATACCAGGGATTGGTTAAAAAAAAGCCTGGCAATGCCATCTGACAGGGAGGATTCTACCATTCTGGGCAATTGTATAGCCCTACTCCAGACTTGCAAAAAGAAGTTATATACTGAAATTATACCACCTCCTTAGTGGGACATCCTGGGAAGCAAAAAAATAGACAGAATTGTGTGCGCTGGTTCTGGTGGGAGGAGATCTCCAAAGACATCATAACCTTGGTGCAACAATGCGCAACCTGTGCACAAAACGAGTAGTACACAAATACCTTGTGGCTTGTTACACCCATTAGAAATCCCACCAGCTCCTTGCGACACGCTTGAATTTCATCACCGACATGCCTACTATGAAAGGGTATACCACTATCCTTGTAATAGTGGATATGTTAAATAAACAAGCTCTCTTTATCTCTATGAAAACTACAGACGGCCATGGAACTAGTCAATTTATTTCTGCAACATGTGATTCGTTTACATGGAATTCCTTCAATCATAATCTCAGATCATGGCCCCCCAATGTATTGCCGAAGTTTGGTGTGGCTTGTGCGCATCTTTAGGGATTGACCTCCATTTCTCCTTGGCCTACCATCCTCAGACTGATGAATAGATGGAGAGAGTAAACCATTCCCTAGAACAATTCTTTCATTGCACACCACAACCAAAAACCTCCGCCTACAAGTCCCACGGAAGCTGCAACCTTGCTTTATAGGCCTGTTTCCAATCGCCCAAGACCTGAACCCAGTCTGTATTGAGCTGACCTTGCCTGATGAGTACCAGATACACCCAGTGTTTCACGTCTCCCTTCTCAAGCCCTATCATTCCTCTGGTTCTGGCCTTCCTCCCCCCCTCCTCTTGTCTTGGAGGATGATTGTTTTACCTCTTCGACTGGAAAGGGTATCCTGAAAATTGGTCCTGGGAACCAGCTGCCATGTCCACATCCCTTGCCTGGACCATCAGTTCCATGCCAGACACCCCACCAAGCCCCATCCTGTCAGGTCGGCCTTTAAGGAGGGAGAACTGTTGTCTCTCTCTCTGTCTGTGCTGTTTGTGATGCCTGGTTACGTCCCCTGTCACCCCAGATCCAGTCCACCCTCTTCCTCCCGTTATCTTGAACTTTCCACCTCCCCTTACTCTTGTTCCTAATGTACAGTGCTCCATGGCCCCCCACTGCCATTGCCCTTTTAAGTTTAGCCTCCTTCCCACAGCCATTGCCCTTTTAATTTTAGCCGCCTTCCTACAGCCCCTGGAAACCCTGCTTACTCACATGGCCTTGGGGAGTGGCTACCATCAAGGACAAAGTCTTGTATGAAAGCCACTCCCTTCATGTGCTAACTGCTTGGCTTTCAGACTTCTCAAGCAGAGAGTCTGTTTGTCCTGAGGTCCTGTTTATTTTTTCAAGATTTGACACCACTTATCTGATCTTGCGGACAGGATTCTGTTGTGGCATCTACCTTCTGTCCTAACATCCAGATTCGACTTTTTCTGCTCAAGGCGATCGCCTGCGAGGAAAATAAAAGAGACAATCATTACTTGCATGGTAAGGTGAATTACCGCATGCTTGTGCTAGACTGGAAAAAGAGTGCTTCAACTGAAAAAAGCCTTGTTGGACGATGGTATGCTGATTTATTTTTTAGGTAATTAGGTTAGAGCAGCAGCCAAAGACATTTACAACGAAAAGCCGCAGCAATTAAGCCAGAAGAGGGGAACGAAGAGGACACTGAAGGCAAGGCGCCCCTCTGAACTTTAAGAGCTGGCAAGACGTGGTGAAGAGCCCACAAAAGAAATAACTGATTAAAAGGGAACACACACTTTGCTTTGTATAACTAACTCTAAGGCTAACTTACTCCTTCTGTCAAAACCACAAACCCTCATTTGTGAGGGAGATACATGATTATCAGCCACTCTACTTATTGACAGACCACACAGAAGAAGTCATTAGGAGCTCCAACAGTCTAGCCCTCATTGAGACAATGCACACAACCAGGCAGTGGGGATCGGGTGGAACCTGGTGGGACAGGGTAATAGTTAGGGAGTATAACCTTTCCTCTACTTCCACTTAACAGAAGGGATCCCCAGCATCACTAAAGGTGTGACCTTGGAGATCGTCGACCAAGGAAGTCTGACGACACCCACCCAATTCGTAGAAGAAGTCGGAAGACTCTCTTCTTTTTCTCTTTCTCAACCTCCTTTCCCTTGGGGTCTGCTTCCTGTACACAGTTGTCAGTGCAGTGTACATGGTGCCAGACTTCAGGGGGATTCGTGGACTCGGCTTTGCTCCTGCAGATTCCTGAAACAATTAAGGTTGGTGTTTCTTAGTCCTGGCAAATACGCAGCCTTGGTATTTGGTGCAGGGACATTTAATAGCACTGGTCGCTGTCTTTTGAGCGATGCTTTCGGCACCGGCTCTCATTATGTTACAAATAAAGCACTGCCGAAACCCTAACATTCCAAAAGACACCTCTGAATGTAATGCAATATTAGACAAATACAAATCTCTGCTTACAATAACATGGTGAAAGAAAATAATGAGAATAAGAGTTAGAACATTAAAAGAGAAAGTAAACATGCAGGAAGAGATGATAAACAGCGACGAGAATGGAACAAAGAAAAAGCTCGAGATTAAAGGAGATGATAAGGGAGAACCATATAATAATCATGGGAAGATGGCGCAAGTCATAAAGAGAGGGACTGAATGACATACCTAAAGGGGACTGTTAGAGATGGGATCTCTGGTTGGCTAAGGCTTGCGCCAAAGCCAGGCAGAGACCACCACTCTAGTCAGGGCAAGGGAGTTACACGCCAAAGATAACCCCTGCTCACCCCCTTGGTAGCTTGGCACGAGCAGTCAGGCTTATCCCGGAGGCCATGTGTAAAGCGTTTGCGCACGCACACAGCAACAACATACCAGGCACACCACAAAAGGAACTCCACACAAGGTTATATCAAAAATAGCCTTTGTATTCTCATAACACATTAGAATAGTAATCACATATTATACATTGTGCCACCTGGCACTAGGTAATATCCACAAGGGATTATGTACACCTGACAGGGCCAACTGGAACGCTGTCAGAACCATCACAAAGTGAACTTAGTAAATGTAGGACATATCATAAACGTACAACCAGTAATCACTGGTAACCACTGTACTCAGCATCATCTTGTAACATAAACCACATTATGCACAGTATCACATTTAGGCGTGAATTACATTCTGCGCCAACCTCACCAGCATAAACACATTATGCAATCATTTCATAAGTCTAAACGCCTTAGACCCTAACCTCCTAAGCATAACTCACATTAGGGGTATAACTCACAGTAGGAAATAATCTCACCAGCATAATCACAGTATGCAAATCACCTCATCCCCAAACGCATTTAGAGGCATGAATCAGTAGAGAGCATCACATTTCCTACATCACATAAATCTCTGTCCCCCCCTGGCCAACGGGCCTTCTCTAGGGCGCAGATGCCCTCTGTCCAGAATGTCAGGGCGCTAAGCTGCCACTCGCAGCTACAGCAAAAAGTGCGCAATGCACGGGCACCAATGTGCCTCCTGGATCCCCTCCTGGGACTCCTCCATGCGCCCTGGCCTAAACGTAGCAGCTGCCCACTAATTGCTGGGCAACTGGGAACATCACTGGCACCACTGTGCCTCTGGACCCCTCACGGGGGACCCTACGAATCAATGCGCCCCCTTTGCAGCTGCCCGCTATGGCGGCGCAGCTGTGCCATTACTCAGAAAGGGGGCCTGCACGTCTGTGCCCTCTGGACCCCCACGTGGCTCTCAAAACATGCCACCATCGTTGGGGTGGCCCGCAACGGTGGGACCGCCCAGGCACCGACAGTGTGCCTTGAATTGCCCCCGAACAATAAATGCCTCGTTGGAGCGGCCCTCTCTCAGGCGGGGCCGCTCATGGCATGGGCGCCGACAATGTGCCCCGAAGCGGGCACCAACAAGGCCTGTGTAAGCCCCACGGGGCTCTTCAATCAAAAGCAGGCTCCCGTTCGACCCCACTCACCGGAGTCCTAACGCGGCTTCCTGCCTCCTCCGGTCACCGGCGATCTCTGCTCTGCGCTGGGACCGGCACCATTCCTCCTGAGGAGCCCGCGAGGCTCCCCCTGCACGCTCCTTCACCCGGTCCCTCCCTGGGGACACGGGACTTGGCAGGGGAGCCCACGAGGCTCCAGACGTCTTCCTTCTCTTGCGGGTGGGGGCCTCGTGTGCCTCTGGCCTCACTGCCCTTCCGCTTCCGTCCGTACGGCCCCGCCCACAACCAGGCAGGCCGCAGATCGCGGCGGAGGTCTTTCCTCCCTTTTCTCGGCGGACAACGCGGGGTGGGCACCCGCCTCAGAAATCAGCATAAAGCGGGGTGGGCACCCGTAATTGACTCAAAACGCGGGGTGGGCACCCGCAAACACTTCCCAACGCGGGGTGGGCACCCGCTTCGCTCTCCTCCATCAGGGGGAATCCCCACGTCAGGATTCCCTCTGGAAAGCCTGCAGCTTCGCGCTGTGGAGCCCTCGTGCTCCTTTTTCTTTGGGGCAATTGGAAACAAAGCGCTCACAAGGCGCTAGAAGCAGCACAAGCTCCTCCAAGGTCCTGGAGGATCACAAGCAAAGTAAAAGGTCCCAAGTAAAAAGTTCCTTTAGGGATCAAGGGGCAATGCAGGGCCCAGGGAGGCAAGCGCTCATGGCATCCCCCCTGGGCCCCAGCAGCAGCACGCCCCGGCAGGATTCAGGAACAAGGACTGAACATTTTCATGGGGTCACAGCCCCTCTACTTATACCAACATTTCCTTTGTCTGTAGTGCAGGGCATGGGGAAACCAGATGCAACTGGTTCAGGGGGGATTTGGAGCACTTTGTTTTGCAAGCTCCTCTTCCCCTTTGTCAGGTGGGGGCTAGGTGATCAGACACACCACAGGGGGCGGAGCCAGCATTCACTAGGGCAGGTACCATCCTATTCAGAGTCAGGGGATTACTCCTCCCACTACTCCCAGCCCAGGTGTCCTATTCAGCCCAGCGCTGACTCACCCTGCCCCTCCTGGAGCCACACACACCTCCCAGCCCCTGTCACTCACAAGCCAGACATGCAATTCACATCAGGCAGGCAGACACACAGCACACAGAAATGCCAACTTCTAAAAGTGGCAGTTCTCCACCAGTCATCATAAATCTGCACACACCATTGCGCAGCATTTATTCTCACGAGTTCATACATACTAAACTCGCCCGGCCGCTCCTCTCATACCAGGAATTACCACGGACACACTTATCCCCAATGCATTCCTATGGGAGGGCAGGCCAACTTCACCAAATGTACACAGAGAGTGCACGCACTTTACACTGGACCACAGTGCTAAAGTGCCCAGAGGCCTAAAACCACCAACACCATGTCAGAACGTAAGGCAAAAAGTTTAGGGGTGAACCTGCCAAAAAGGGCCAAGTCCAACAGGGACAAATATTCTGCTGGAGAGGAGAAGGTGGAAACAGCACATGATGAGACAAACATGAATCCATCCCAAACGGTCATGACACCATATATAGACAATGACGGAAACAAGAACTGCAAACAGAAAAGGAATTTGTTAGCATCAAAATAATGAACATAAAAAATGCTCACAAGACAGTTAAATAGATAAGATCGATTATGAAATATTTGTCTCCATTGCGTCCCCGCTGCAAATGTGCAAAAAGTGTTTAAGCCGCAAAGAATCATCATTAGTAATTGTTTTATCTCTGTAAGTCACTTTAAATCTGCAGGAATGAATTAAGCCAAATCTAGCCTTACTGGTGCACAGTTGTGGACGCTGGGACTTTAGCTACATCCTGAGAAAAATGCAGTCTATGACCAGACCACTTTATCTGTTCCTTTAGTTTGGTGGCATTAAGTACTTTAATATGGTCTGTATGTTCAAGAAAGAGGGTGAAAACCTCTCTGGGTTTAGATGTTGATCTGGGACCTAGTCGGTGAGCACTTTGAATGTTCCAAGCTGCAGATGGGGGAAATTCCAGAATCTGTGGCCGAAATGAAGTGAAGAAATTCATTGGGTTGTCTCCCTCCCTGTTTTCTGATAGACGATAAATGCTTAAATTGTTCCTGTGATTTCTATTTTCCAAGTCCTCAGTATTTCCCTTTAAGGTGCTACTGATTTCCTGTTGTAAAGTATCAATTTTAGTAGAGGAGTTTTGATTGTCACTGAGTCTTTGCTCCAATTCAGCAACTCTTTCATCCATAAAGGACCATTTTTAAAAAAACTATGTAGTGTTTTGTTATTGCCCTCCATATAAGGTTTTGACGCTCATATTTCTTTGAACAAAAGTTCAATAGAGAGAAGTGGCTGAGATTTCACCGGTGATGGTGGATCCTTCTTAGGTCCTTTATTAGTAGATGATTGTAGAGTTTTATTTAGACCAAGAACTTTAGGAAGGGCTGTAGGAATACTGTTCGAAACTGGATTTACTGCTTCAGCCATTATCAAAGGTTTAGTAGTTGAGAAGGAGCTTTGTAAAGAATGTTGGCCCTTAGAGCTACTGCCATTTGAATTGTGAGGAGGCTCCAAACGAGATAATCACCCCATGCAAGGAAAGCAAAGATGAGATAAAAAAGCTCTTACTTGTAAATAAAAAAATGATATAAAAGGATGCACAGCAGGGAGTGACCCATTGATGTACTTAGTCTATATTAGGGCATAACACAGTAAAGAGAGAGAGACCAATATAAATAGTACTGCATAATTTTGTCTCTGTGAAAAAGCATAGTGAAAACAGAGGATGTGCTCTCATCAGTGAAGGTCCAGTACATTGAAGGCAGCTGCATCGACAGAAATAGTTGGGAGGAGCTGGAGAGCAGTAGGAGTCAAAAATAAGAAGTCTCTCATAAAATTCTAGAAAAGCATTATGTGCGGTAGAGAGTGTATCTGTTGGTGGACAGTAGTCCAGGTGTCTGTGGTCGGTAAAATTACTTCTGCAGTTAATAGAGAGGGGTTTTCCCACAAATTGTTAAATGCGTCGCTATTCAAAATGGCAGCACAATATGTTTAGCGGCTGTGATGGCATGGAAAACTGCTGATAAATGGACGCGCTGAGGCAGAACATCAGAAAGAACTGTTCACCATAGAAATGCCAGTGCACGAATGTCTGCAATCATGTGAAAAAATTCCACCTTCAGGAACTCCGAAGCAGAAAAGCAGGAACATTGGGACAGAGCACCATAACTACAAGTCCATCCTGCTCACCGGTTAAGCCACGTCCCCTCGTGGTATCCTACTCCTATTTGTGTTTTGAATTACACATGAATACCCTGGCCTCATTCACAGCATTTTCTGTGAGTAGCTCTGCCTTACATCACTCTTAGGTTTGATTTACTCAGGAATTTCCAGGTTAAGACTTAATTACTCATGGAATGAAAAAAATGTGAATCAGTTCATTATAGGCATGCCTAGAAACATATACAAAATTCACACCTAAGCCTGGAGTAAGACAGAGCTACTCACACAAAATACTTTGTGGATAAGGCCTTAATATTTAATTATAGCCTACTTCGAAGGCAGTTATAGAACACAGCTACTCATAGAAATGGCTTTGTGAATTAGGTCTTGAAATGTAGGGGTAGTAAATAGAATTAGACACAACTACTCATAAGGAAAGCTTTGTGAATGAGAGCCTATGTGTCAATTGGCCAACTCTCACTGTTGCTAAGTAATTTCTTCACTTTATAGTTCTTTTTATTTCAGGAATTTATATCACTTATGTAAATTTTGCATTTTAACATTTTAATTTCTCTATGTTTATCTAGTCCTGTATTCACCAACTAATTGTTTTACTGTCTTTCTTAAGGAGGGGGGAGAGGACCCAGTACAATGTTTCATGCTTAAATTCCCTGTAATTGTAATCCATTTTAGTCTTTTGATATTCAGCTTCTACCACACCTTCTCTTTACAGACCACCTCCCCAATTTCAATATGTTCTCCAGCCTCTATACCCTAGATCAGCTCCTTTGAGCAAGATTTGTCTCCTGTAAACAATCTAGAAAGAGATCTAACACCAAAGGCAAAGGAAAGGTGCTCCAGGAGATCACAGGTTAGGTTTCCATACAGTGCTGGGATCGACCTTGGATGCCAGTGATGAGGTCAGAATGAATGAAGGCATTTAGTAGTAGTAAAGTTAGGACTCCTAACTTTACTACTACTAAACTGAGATAAAATCCTGAACTTACTACTTTTGGTATTCACAAAAGGCATTTAGTAGTAGTAAAGTTAGGACTCCTAACTTTACTACTACTAAACTGAGACAAAATCCTAAACTTACTACTTTTGGTATTCACAGAAGGCATTTAGTAGTAGTAAAGTTAGGAGTCCTAACTTTACTACTATTAAACTGAGATAAAATCCAAAACTTACTACTTTTGGTATTCACAGAAGGCATTTAGTAGTAGTAAAGTTAGGAGTCCTAACTTTACTACTACTAAATGCCTTCTGTGAATACCAAAAGTAGTAAGTTTAGGATTTTATCTCAGATTAGTTCTGTGAATCGGCCCCGGAGTTAGTATGCATGGCCAATAGGTACATATGTCATTTGTTATAGGTGAGGGTTGAACAGTCCTGGCTGAAAGGCTAAAGGCCCCCACTAGGATATATAGGCACGTGAGAAACTGCACAGTGTATGTACAGTTAGAGTCCCCAAATGTTGCCCCACTGAGTAAGTATATGTCCCTTATGGTTTGTATCTTGTTCTTCTATAACAGCGTGGCTAAGGATACAGATTCCCTAGAGTTATTGTACATGCCGACTGACGTCACTCCATATGCCTGGACTCTGAGAGGAAGAAAGATTCCGGGTAAATTCCATCCCCATCTGGCAACAGATAGTTGTCCTGGGGTGGGAGCAGAAGGGCTGCTATCAAGCCTCCCAACTAGAGAAGTAGTGGGTCTGTCTGGCCTATCATCAGCCATGATTCAACAGGCCCTGTTAGTTTATTAGTGGTGGGCGCCATTCGGGTAATTTCTTTTTGCATAATTATGCAAAATTTCAGGGACAATACAGTGAATTAAGTGAAATTACGTGTAAATATGCCAAATGCAAAAATGTTAGTGCAAAATGCATTATTGCTTCAATTTTAGACACAAAAATGCATCTTTCATGTTAAAAAATAGCCTGAAAAACACAATTGGCGCGAGCAACAGCTGCTCATGTTCTGGATGTTCACGTTATTCCAGCATGCTTACAATAACATTTTGATCTGAGTGACAGGTGGGATAAAGTCCTAATTCTGGGAATTTCGCATAACAAGCATAAGTCAAAATTCTTGAAAATTTTCGAATTAAGCTGACATAATTTAAATTTCATTTGGGCCCTGTTTTTATGCAATGACCAGTTCTGACATTTTTTTGGGCCACCATATTACACCATAGGTGTTCCTCGGATTCATATTTCATAACACAACATAAGATGTTATCAAATGTTTACCTAATTTCACTCCTACGAAGGACTACTTAAGATTGAATATCACGTTTATTTTCATTTATTTATTTACTTCCTTTCACATAACATAGGGCCTCATCACAATGGTGAGAAGACCGCCACCGCCATGCCATCGGTGGTGGTCCCCCTGCCAATCCTAAGGGCCGATCTGACTGCCACATTATGATTGTGGTCGTATCGGTGGCGGTCAGAAAGACCGACAGCCACGGTTCCAACAGTCGGAATGATTCAGACTGCCCGTTGGACCGCCCGCAATGCACAGAATGACAGTGGTGCCTGCCAGGCATCACCGTAGGGATAATGATATCCCGTTCTGCCTGTCTGTCAACGGCTGTCAACCCGCCGTGACCAGGCAGGTGGAAACGGACTTGGGGGCCCATAGAGGGCCCCCCTTCCCCCCTGGGCCTCGGACATGGGCCGTGCCCCCCTACATATCCCAGCACCACATGGAAGGCACTGCATGGTGCCTACTACGTAGTGCAGGGATATGTGGCATGTTATTTCTTTGTACTGCGGCAGGTGCTGCAGATCGCAGCACCAGTCACAACAAAGAATAGTCATTGCTACCGCCGAGGTGGCGGTCGCATCGTAATTTGGTGTGTGGGACCGCCGCCTTGTAGGCGGGCGGTCCCCATTCTGAATGGATGGCGGACGGACTTCCGACGTCCGCCATCCTAATGAGGCCCATAGTCTAGATCTTTGCCAGGGTGCCAGAGTTCTTTACTACTTGGAAACACAGTTTATTTCAGTATGAAGAAAGCAGATAAGGAAGGCATACTGCATAGAAGGGATCAGCAGGTATTACACCATCTGAGATAATGCAAGCCATGTTATTTTAACTTAATACGACAGTCAAGCAATTCTGAACTAGTGGTGACTAGTAAATGGCTTCTCAGATTTTCTTGAACTTTCTAAGGGAAGCAGTGAAGTATGCATTTCTTAAAGAAAAAGTTAATAATGAAAATATCTACAATAATGTTCTAAAAAGCATTAGCAAAGCCAATAGGTCCGGCATTGGCTGCAAGCCTTTTGGCTTTGTCAGTGCTGTTTTCTTTGCCATGATTGGACTATTCAGGATTCTTACACACAGGGGGCCTCATTTACAAGAGGCCTGCACCACTGGAGCGTCACAATCATATCTACGAGGCAACACAAAGCCATCCTGCGCGGCTTTACATGGCCTCATAGATATGGTGTAAGGCAACGCAGCCACACAGCATCAGGGAGGCGTGCCATGGGTGTTGCGGTGGGTGTTCCCATGCAACGTCCATGGATTTTGGCACATTCCCAGATTTTCAACATAGCGTAAATCTGGGAATGCATCAAAACTGTGCGCCTCCCCAGGGGTGGTGTAATGAGGAGAAATAACTTAGGGGCCGATTATGATGGCACTGAGACCGCCACCGACAGCCCGTCGGGAGCGGTCTCACCACCATCGTAAGCAAATTTCCCACCCGCCATATTACAATGGGGGGCTGTTTGTTGGCGGTCGGAAAGACCGACCGCCCGCATCCGACGGGCTCCTTGAGCCTGCTGCTGCGTCGGAGTTAGTTGTATTCCCTACAATGGTGGTGGTGCCTGCCAGGCACCGCCGTACGGATTACAATGTCCCTTTCCGCCCGCCCTTTCATGGTGGGTAACCTGCCATGAAAAGGCAGGCGGAAAGGGACTTTAGGGGCCTCTAGCAGGCCCCCCTCCCCCTCTTGCCCCAAGCTGTGGGGTGTGGGGGGCACCTATGGTACCCCCCTACATATCCCTGCACCATGTGGCAGGCACCGCATGTTGCCTGCCATGTAGTGCAGGGATATGTAATGTATCCCATTTTTTCATTACGGCGGGTGCTGCAGCCAGCAGCACCCGCCGCAATGCAAAATATAGGCATTGCGACCACCGTGGTGGCAGTCGCATTGTAATGCCTCTGTCGAGACCGCCGACAGCCTGTCAGGTTGTCCTGTTTACGATAGGGTGGCGGGCAGATGAAAGTCCACCTGCCATCCTAATCAGCCCCTTAATTTCTCCTCGTTTTGTCCTCTTTCTATGTGTGCTGCATGCTGCAGCACATATAGAAAGAGGTAAGAGCCTCCATTGATTGTTTTTATGCAGGAAGGTGTCCCTTCCTGCACAAAAATAATCATTCCAACAACGCGGACACCCTAGCACCATGGTGCAAGGGTGCCAGCGTTGGCGCAAGGCAGCCATGTGTGCATCAGCACAGTGAAAGGGCAGGAATGCGCTGTATCTATGAGATACTGTGCATTCCTGCCCTCTTCTTTTGACGCAGGGCAGAGCAGCAAAGTTACTTTTTGCGCTGCCCTACATAAAAATCTTGTAAATGAGGCCAATAGTGTATTGGTTGCTGCTGATATGTTGAAGCTGGTGAGCCAAAGGCCCTGTTATGTCTTAACCTTTGAAGTTTTCCCAGGTATTGGTAAAAGTAAATGTAATGTTGGTTCACTCTTGACAAGAGACTGTAACTTTTGAACCATGTAAGCAAATACATGTGCTACAAAATAATAGCAACCAAAAATAAAATGTTACTTACAATTAAAAAGCACAGCACAATTAACACATAAAATAATAAATAACATAATTTAAAAAAAAGAATTAACCATTTTTAAATGTGTTATTACTTAAATACATTTCTACCCCATACCTCTACAAACTACACAACACACATCTTAACTTTATTTTTAAAATGATAATAGTTACACATTTTACATAACTAATTATCAATTAAAATATTAATAATAATTAACTAATATTAAAATAATTTTCTTTAATTACCTTCCCACCCTTTATCCATTCACAGACAACAACCTGCACCTAATATTTAAATGTAAAAAAGTTTGTTATATAATTTACATAATTAACTATCAATTAAACAATTAACAAAAGTATTTATCTAATAATAAATTAATTGTATTTAATTACCTTCCCGTACTTTACCACTACAAATACAACTCACACCTAATAAATATCTTAATCAATATCTTAATTACACAATTTAGATAAATATCAATTAAATAATTATAAGTTAACATTAATTATTATACTCAATTTCCTACTCACCCTCTAACCATACAAAAACAACACACATCAAATAAAAAATGTAATTATTACACAATTTACGTAATTAATTATCAATTAAATGATTAATTATAATAATAAATAATTATCAATTAATTACAATTAATTTACCTCCCACCCTATACCCCTACAAAACCCACAAGCTGCACCTGGAACATACCTTAAAAAATTAATTATACAATTAATAATTATCAATTAAATAATTTATATTAATTTAAAATTAATTATTCATTAATTATAATTTGCTTCCCACACCATACCCCTACAAAACACACAACCCGCACCTGAAAGTTAACTTTAAAAAAATATACAATTAACAGAATTAATTGTCAACTAAATCATTAATATTAATTAAAAATTAATCATTAATTAATTATAATGAATTTACTCCCACCCTGTACCCATATAAACCCCACAACCCGTCACGGTACTAAAAATAATAAAAAACTTTTAAATTAAATTTAAAAACTGCAAAAAATGTACAAACTATATTAAACAACATTAACAATATTTATACAAACAATTAATAACATATACAATTAAATATATAGTAAAACACATAAAAATGATTAACAATCGTTATTATTAGCAACAATGGACCTGATTACGATGTCGGACGGACGACACCATTGCAGATTGGAAACCACAGAACCATAGGTCGGCGGTTCCAACCGCACAATTTGGAAGCGGTCGGAAACATCAATTTTTCAATGGCAGCTTGTGCGGCGGGCGGTAAAGGCCCACAGCACAAGCTGCCATTGAAAAATGTATGTTTCTAAACATCCCTGCACCATGTGGCAGGCACCATGCCGTGCCTCCCACACTGTGCATGGATGCTATGGTGCCCCCCAAGCCCCATAACAGAGGGCCAGGGGGGAAGGGAGCCCTGCTAGGGGCCCCCAAAGTCACTTTCCGACAGCCTTTCTATGTCAGAAAGGCCAACATGGAAAGGCTGTCGGAAAGTGACATCATAATCCCGATGGCAGAGCCAAGGCTGGCTTCACCGTCATTATGGGATTATGTGTGTTTTCAATGCTCAGATGGGTTCCTTGAGCCCGTTGGAAGCCCAGCGGGCGGCCCCTTTGCCCTATGCGTCGGCGCGCCTCATCGCAATGCGGCGGGCGGACCACAATGGCAGATGTCGGGCGGACCGCAACCGACGGTCGGTCAGTTGTGGTCTGCCCGACATCGTAATCATGCTCAATATTTTTAACATCGATATTAATAACATAGATATTTTCGTAATCGATATTTACACTTTCTATATTTTTAACATCGATATTACTTACCTTAAAATCAATATTCTTGTCAACGATATTCTTGCTGATGATATTTCTGTATAAAGATATTTCCAACACAAAATTTGTGTAGGTTGCTATTAAAATGTCTGAATACCAAATACCTGATGTGGTCTGGTAGTGGGCAATGGTAGCCACTGAAGAGGAGTTGCGAGAATGAGACTTGAGGTTCTCCTTAGTATGTGCTGCAAATAAATGATGCTTGATCTGTCAAAGAGCTAGGGGGAAGTTTAGTGGAGGGTGATTGCCTGTATGCCAGGATTTTCTAGGGTATGGTTACTCTTTTTCTCCAAGGCTGAAATGTACACTCTCGACAATGACTTCAGATTCTAATGATATGCTGCTGGGGCTGGGTGGCATTTGGAGGACAAATTCTGCAGAAAGTAGAAAATAGTAGACCGGATTCAAAAACTACAAAAGAAGGGGTGGGCTGCTTACCACTTTCAAGAACCTTTTTGAAACATTATTAGAAAATGCTGCTTTTTGAAAAAGAAATATGTGGATATTTAACTACAAGGGAGGCCCTCCCAAGAAAATGTCAATTGATTCATAGAAAACGGTGCATTATGTTACAAATCACACGCATTGATCTAAGGTGGATGTGCTCTGTTAATAATCTCTTTAGGTTTTGAAAGTACATTTCATCCAACACGTTTTGGAAAAAAAACCTTTTAGTGTCATAAAACAATATAATTCTGATTAGGTACTCTGTGGATTCTGGTTATTAGGTACTGCAGGACAATGTTGGTAAAACGTCAATTAAATTACTATTCATAACCAAAGTTGGAAATTATCTGAAGTATAACAGTTTCCTACAAATCACACAGGAGTATTACTCTGGTTTGAAGATCTTTGGGTAAATGCATCATATCAAGTACAAAGGCATCTTAGGAGACAGGAGAAGTATTTTCCATTACTTTTGTACTTCATGTCTGCTATTAATGCCCTATACTTCGAATCTTTTTCAGAGACAGGAGGTCTTAAGATCTTACCCAGATGTAGGTAAGTCAGTTTGTTTCTCTGTTTATTTTTTAGCTCACCCATTGTGGAAAATTAACATTCACATATGTTGAACCAAATATACATGTTCTTTTCTGTGCCAATATAAAAAGAAGATGAAGCGAAATTATAAAAGGGCACAATTTACCTGAATTCTTCTGGTTCCCTCCTTCTGAAAGAGGCGCAAGAATACAGGTGTGTTGCCTATCAATATGTTCCAATGCGTTTGACAGCTTCAAAATTCCAGGCACTAAATATACAAGGATTTTCAGTGAGCAGGGAAATGGGGGCAATAACTCTTACCTGAGAATATTGCCTCTCGATCTCACAGGTTAGACTCAGCATTCCTTTTGCTTTTGCAACACACTGGGCCCTATTATGAGGTCCCGCTGCCACACCGCCAACCTCATGTGGAGGCCACCCGCCCAAATATGATTTTTTAAGGAATTGGTGGGCTTTTCCTTTTGCCTTCCCACGGCGGTGCCTATAAAATAGGCACTGCAATGGGAACGTCAGAGGAAGTTCCAGCACGGCATGGACTGAAAAGTCCATGCCGTGCTGGAACTTCTGTGCATGCACACAGGGGGGCACATGTTGTGATGAAAGTCGTAATATGCTTGATGGGACCGAGGCCGCCAAGCATATAGGTGCCTCTGGACTGCCGCACCACAGCCAGGGAATGGTTTCAGGGCGTCACGACCACTAGGGTTGTAATGGGGCAGTCACAAGACCGTAACTGCCGCGCCACCACAAGTCTGGCGGTCCTCGGACCGCCAGACTCATAACAGACCCCTCTGTGTTAATGCCTGCAAAGTGGAAAAATGTGTAAGAATACCCTCTTCCAAATGTTCTCTGAACAGAATGAGTTACAAAAGAAAACACACCATTCACCATTGAGGACCCAAAATTTCATCTACCTTGAAGTGCGAGATTGAGACTTCTGAAAGTCTTTCCAGAATATTCCCTTTGCCTAACCACCTTACTTCAGTGTGCTACAAGAGTTCTGCATGTTTGATTTTAAATGGGGCAGCAGTGCTTTGAGAGTGTTGTTGAGAGCTTTTGCTCAAATAAAATTAATAATTTTCACTGAAAAGTTCATGACATCATTCAGTTTCCACTATTTTATTTTTGCACAAATACCTTCTTCTTGATGGATAATGTAAGGGTAATCAATGAAAGTTGGCGAAGTGAGCCTGTTTTTTTTATCAAAGATACAACGCCTCTCTTGTGGCTTAGGAAGAAGGAAGCCCAATTTGTACTGACACTTACCCGATTGTTGAATGTCCCGCTGCGCGATTTGAAAGATGTTACACGTATTCATCAAATATTCATGCAACGCAATGCAGCAAGCCACCATGCTGCGCTGCGTGACAGAGAGAGGGCAGTAACGCACCGCATTTAACATTTATCATTGGGCAAGGGTGCCTGTGTTGTAGACAGGGTTGTTTTTCTGCAGGAAGGGACACCTTCCTGCACAAAAACAATTCTTGGAGGCTTTTTCTTCTTTCTAAGTGTGCTGCATTCTGCAGCACACATAGAAAGAGGGAAAAACAAGGAGAAATAAGCCTATATAAGGAACACCTGCCTGGGGCAAAGTAACGTAAGGCAGCGACTTGTGGTGCCTTGTGTTACTCCACATTTACCAAGCCACACAGGGCCACGCAAGGTGGCCTTGCATGGCTTGGTAAATGTCATTCTAGGTTTTGCATCGCCCTTGCGACCCCCTGCGTGGTGCAAGGGCGATGCAAAATAATGATAAATATGCCCCTCTATTTATTATATATATTGTCCTCTTGTGACCTTACAGTGGTAAAAGGCAGAGAAGCTCTTTTTTTGAGAAAAATAGCTTGTTTGAAGTACCTCACCCACACCAATAACTGAGCCACATCACCTACATTTAGTGACTCATCAATAGCAATTCTGAAGATAGGGGACTCTTTTAATGTATGGATGACCTGTTCTTGAACATTGTCACTTTTCAGCTCAATTTTATCTTCACATGTGAAATGAGACAGCTGTAATACACCTATTTCATTTATAATGTTGGATTTATTAGAATTGTTGGCACATAAAGTTTCTGCTGTTGAAAGGAAACATTTCTTATCTCAGAGGTCTTCAAACTGTTTTGTTCTGAGCCCCCCTAAGCAAAATGTTTGTAAGTTGTGCTCCCCTCCAAAACCTTATGATAAGGATTTGTGGAAGGGGAGAGATGATCACAGTGAGCGAGGATCATGAGATCATGTCAGGGTTCGCTTTCTGTAGCTCGTCATCCACACTATATGTGAGGTTAACAAAAGAGCAACAGCATCAAACAAAAGGAATTGACCAAAGACACTGCTTCCCGCTGTGGGCCCCAATGTAACCTGCCTGGTGCACTAATGATAGCTGTGGCCCTGAGATGCAGGCTATCTCCTTGTCTTCTTTCACCTCTTTCCCACCATGCCTATCACTTCAATCTTTTTTAAATTATTTTTTTTAGTTTAAGAGCTTTATTGAAGCAGTAAGAACAAAGGTGCAACATTACATCAATACATGTAGAGAGATAGCAAAACCTAACAAGCAAAATGCATGATAGTAAAAAATAAAAAACTTAAGATAACTACCATTGTCAAACGATTAAAACCGAATGCCGTAAGCAATAGAAAAAGGTTGTACCTTAAACAAAATAGCATTTTACATTTTTCAGAGTGGAGAGAAAGCTAGAAAAAGAGAAAAGAAGAGGGGGAGGAAAAGAACAAAAAAGAAAAGAAGGGAAAAGAAAAGAAATCAACATCCAAATCAGTCATCATATGTAAGACTATCAAGGTACAATTCTTATATAATATCCTAAAACAGAGTAATAACCATACATTGACTTATAAGAACTATATAATGGAAAAGATACAAAATACTCATGGTGGTTGAAAAACGAAGGAACTGTCCTTGTTGCGTAATGCAGATGCGGATAGATAGTTAGTGAGTGGAGACCAGAAGGCTTCCTTTCGAAGAAGTTGCTGAGACGTGGTGACAGAAGCTCTATCCAGCCTGTGATGATGGCAGAGAAGGTTCCACCAAGCAGAGAAAGAGACCTTAGTGGCATCTTTCCAATTGGAGGTTATTACCTGAAAGGCAATAGCAATTAACAGATCTACCAAAGTGCCCACCCTATGAGATCCAAACCAATTTGCGGAGTTACTTCCCAAGAATATGGAGTAGGTATCAAAAGGAAAATTAATAGAACAAATGGAGGAGATTGATTCACATACCTTGGTCCAAAACAGAGTGATGCTGGGGCAAAGAAAAAAGGAGTGCATAACTGAGCCAGGGGTGTTTTTGCAGGACCAGCAATTCGGGGAACCAAATTTGGAAAGAGATAATGGAGTTAAAAATAGCCTCTGATAAAAATAATATAGAGTCTGAGTGGTGCTGGCATTGCAAGAAGTATGATGTATGCGTGCCCAAATAGAATTCCATGTGTGAATAGGGAGGATACGCTGCATATCAGATTCCCATAAGAGTTCAACTTTACTCTTGGGGCGGTTAGGAGAGGAGAAATGAAGATATTTATGAATATGAGAGGCTCGAAGGGGAAGAGAAGTGGATAAAGGCTCTAAAATGGGGTCTGAAGTGGAGATGGGGGATCCGGAAAGAAGAGAAAACTGATTAGTTAAAAGCAATCTTAAGGAGTCATACCTAAGAAGAGAGGAGACAGGCAGGCCGAACTTAGATTGAACTTCCTGAGGAGAAAGAAAAAGCGAACCACATAATATATGTTTAACAAGGAAGATCCCCTTAGCCGCCCAGTTTTTCCAGAAAATAGTACGGTTGGACAATTTAATGGATCTGTTATGCCAAAGAGGTGAGTCTAGTAATATTTGTAAAGGAGTATGGGATCTGCGCTTGACCGGATAAAATGTTGAAATAAATTGTGAAATGGTCGGGTAATTAAAAGAACGAGGAGGATGAGAAAAGTTGGCTAACGAAGAGAAAGGGAAAGGGTGAATCACGGATTCCTCCAGTTTATGCCATACAGATGTAGGAATTTCTTCCGAAGAGGACAAATATGGTAACATTTGATGAATTAAAAAGGAGGAGTGATATTGTCGAAAATTGGGGAAATGTACACCTCCCAGATCCTTAGGGGCAGACAGTAGAGATAAAGAAATACGGGCTTTCCGACCGTTCCAGAGAAATTTACTCAACACACCGTTAAGGTATTAAAGAATTTTAATGGAAGTTTCACTGGTAGCATGGACAGATAGAAGTTGATAACCAGAAGCATCATCATTTTGATTGCATCTAGTCTACCCCACCATGACAAAAATAGGGGAGACCATTTTCCGGCCATATTATTTACTTTTACTAAAATATCTTCCAAGTTTAGCGGGACCGTTCTCACAATTAAAAAAGAATATTTAATTCCCAGGCATGTGATACTATTGGTGTTCCATTTGAAATCAGTCCCATCAAACATGCTTTTTAAGCAGTATTTATTTAAGGGAAGCACTTCGGATTTAGAAAAATTCAATTTGTAACCGGACAGAGCAGCATAAGAGGATAAGAGATCTGTGAAGGCGGGCAAAGAGGTAAGGGGATTGGAAATGTATAGCATAATATCATCCGCATAGGCAATAAATTTGATTTTGATTGCCTTGTGTTTGAAACCTTGAATGGAGGAAGCGTGACGCAGAGAATGAAGAAAATGTTCAAGAGAAAGGATAAAGAGCAAGGGAGAAAGAGGACAACCTTGACGGGTACCTCTTTTAGAGTAAAGTATGAAGATTGTAAGCCATTAACAAAAACTGAAGTGGTTGGGGAGGAATATAACACATTGATAAGGGACAAGATAGAGGGGCCAAAACCATGCCATTTGAGGGCGCGCATCATAAAATGTCAATGAATGCGGTCAAAAGCTTTCTCCGCGTCAAGGGTTATGGCTGCGACAGGGGAGGAACTCTTGGATGCTAGATGAATAATATTAAGGAAAGTTCTGGAATTGTCAGCTAAAGTCCTTACCTTAACAAATCCCGTCTGTTCAGAACCAATCAGTTCTGGAAGTACCTGATTGATACGGAGGGCCAGTAATTTAGCAAAACTTTTACAATCTAAATTGATTAATGAAATGGGGCGATAATTAGCACACAAGGAGGGATCCTTATCTTTTTTTGGAATTAAACAAATCATAGCCTCAAGAAAGGAGCCTCGAGCTTCATTATGGGAAATAAAATATTGAAAAAGAGATAGAAGGTGGGGCAAAAGGATTTGTGAGAAGCAAGAATAAAATTCGGCAGTAAATCCATCTGGGCCAGGAGCTTTGCCTTTAGGTAACTGAGCCAAGGCTGACTTAACATCCAAAAGGGACACATCTGCATCCAATATAGAGCAATCAGGGGGAGGGGAAGATCGAGGGGGTAGTGAATCAAAAAATGAGTCTAAGGCAGCATCAGATGGAGAGGATTCAGGAGTATAAAGGGTCTTATAAAAATCCGTAAAAGATTTCAAGATTTCCTCATCCTTAAAGCGATTGACACCACTATCGTCAATGATTTTAACTATTCTAGATCTTTAGGACTTGATCTTCAAATAATTCTCCAGCAATTTACCAGCTCTATTACGACCGCCATAGAATTTGGAATTGATTTTCAATAATGTCCCGGAAGCTTCCTCCGTGGTTTTCCTATTAAAATTTAATTTTGCTTGGACCAAATTTTTAAGATTAACCTCATCGTTGGAAGAAAAATATGCATGTTCCAGTTGCTTAATGGAAGACAGAATAGAAGCAGATTCTTTTTGGTATTTTTTCTTTTTGATAGATACATAGTCGATGATAAAGCCTCTGGCTGCCACTTTAAAGGAGTCCCAAATAGTATGAAAGGGCATATCTGGACTAGCATTGAAGAGAAAGAATTCCGACACAAAATCCTTAAAGCGCCCAATGAAAATAGGATCTTTGAGAAGATAATTGTTAAAGCGCCATCGACGAGATTTGGAAGGAAGGGAAGGAAGATCTAAATTGATAAAGACGGGAGCATGATCGGAAATAAGAATGGAACCTATTTCAGCATGTTGTAGATTAGAAAGGAGGTGCGGGATCAAAAAATATAATCAATTCTAGAAGTAGATTTGTGGGTGGGAGAATAGAAAGTGAATTCTAAACAGTCAGGATTACATATCCTCCAAGTATCTACCAGGCCTCTCGAAAGTATTGTGTTAGCAAAGGTCTTTTGCATTTTATTAGGGATATATCTAGAAGAGGATTTCCTATCGGTAAAGGGGTCCATGACCTGATTGCAGTCTCCACCCACTATGAGATTAGAGTCAGAACATGAGTGAAGAGTGTGAGACATGGATTGCCAAAATTGAGAGTCAATACCTGTGGGACCATAAATGTTGAGGAGAGAAATATGAGATCCATTTATGAGGGTATGAAGAAGAAGCCATCGTCCATCAGTATCTTTTTCCTCGCTTTCTATAGTAAGGGAGAGGGACTTATGAAAAAGTATCGCTATTCCGTTTTTCCTATCTTTAGCTGGGGAACTATACACATGGCCTACCCATTGTTTTTTGAGTGAATTAATATCCTTGTCATTGAGGTGAGTTTCTTGTAACAACGCAATTTTACTTTGTAATTTGGAGAGATGTGTAAGCACCCTTTGTTTTTTAAGGGGATTACGTAAACCCTTTACAGTCCAAGAGATAATTCGAACACTATCAGTCATCACAAGGAAAAAGGGCATTAAACAACACCGTGAGTTTTATACAATTGGAAAAAGTTGAGAACTCAGCATGCAAAGATTTAAAGTCAACAAAATGATAATATTGTGGTAAAACGAATAAGAGGAAAGGATGTGTAAGAGATGAAAGGTAGGGAGTACGAAAAGGTAAAGAATAGGAGATAGTGATATTGAGAAAGGAAAAGGAGAACGGGGATCAGTAGTCAAAGAGGAAAAGATAGAAAAAGAAGAACAAGAAAAGAAGAAAAAAGGAAAGAAAAGAGGGTAAAGAATGTACATGATAGAAAAAGAGAAGTTGACAGGAAGCCGAAGGACTTCAGTCAAGAAAGACAGAATATATATCCAGACTAAAGAGAGTATCATGAGGAGGCGGGGAGCCGCAAGAGGAAGGCAGATGGTGAAGCCAGCGAGGACATCGAGAAACAACAGGAACCAGTAGACAGAAAAATATGAAAAAACGGGGAGCTTAATAGGAGGTAACAGAAAGGGAGAGACTGACGACATAAAAACATAAAATAGCAAAAAATAAAACAATCCAACAACAGCACCAAGGACATCCAATGAAGGAATTAACACTTACCAAACATGAGGAGTAACTGTGAACATTATTATCGGGTTGGTAGGGCAGGAAGGAAGGAAACATCAGGGGAATGAGTCTGTACTGGAAGGGAGACATCTGTGAAGAGAAACCAAAGAAATAATAGAAAATGGTGTCCAAGAATGGCAAACAAAATTTCTAACAACAACAAAAGAAGACGAATATCTTCAGAACTTGAGAGTGAGAAAGGTTAAAACAGAGAAACATAAAACAAAGTAAGAGGTGACAATTCTCAGGCCCCTACAAAGTCCATCTCTTCTCCTTTATGACGAGAAATAAATTGTCTTAGATCTTCAGGACGGTCAACGGAGTAGGTCCTTTCTTTGTGAGTGACTTTAAAAAAGCACGGATGTACCAGACCATATCTAGAGTTCATGGATCGAAGAGCTGGGCGAAAGAAAAGGAATTCCTTGTGACGGGCAGCAGTGGCGCGGGCCACATCTTGAGAGAAGAAAACTCTTTGGCCGGACCATAACATCTGCTTTCTCTGCTTTGTCGCTGAGAGAACCATTAACAGCTCAGTGAGGGCACATTGCAAATTGAGAGTGGTGCCGTCCTTGAGACCAACAGTTTTAGGGATGTGTGTTTTTAAAAAGGTGAGCATGTCGGGCCCCTCCTCTCCCTCAGGAATACCATAAATACGAAGGTTATTGCGCCTATTACGATTTTCTAAGTCCTCCGTTTGCATTTTGAGGAGAGCGATCTCCTTTGACATGGCAGCAACCTGAGGGATCACATCCTGAGTGTCATTGATCCTCTGTTCCACCGCGGACACTCTTGAGTCTAGGTTAGACCACTTCTCTTCTAGCCTCTGAAGAGTAGCATTGGTGTCAATCACGAAAGGCTTTATAAGCTTTATCGCTTCCATGAGGTCCTCTAGTGTTATAGGTAGTGGAGATTTAGTAGGAGAGTTGGGTTCCTTCTTTTGGCGTTTGGAGGAGGCGGCAGTATTGGAGTCCTTGCGGAGAGAGGACATATTGGCAGAGGTACTTTTCTGACCGAGGGAGGAAGAAGGCTCCATAAAGATGAAAGTATTAGTGTATTGGAGACTCAGGAGAGAGGCACAGTAGAAGAGTAGAGTATAAAACCCATTCAGATAAAACTTTATCCTATGATCTCGCTTCGGCAATGAGTAGAGCAACCATAGATGACTCCAATGACTCAATTGAAGCTGAGAGGCTTCAGAGGCAGCCGAAAGGATTCCAAAACCTGCTAGGGTACGTCATATAGTTGTTAATGGCTGGCTGTTGATAAGGGTTAAAGTGAATCAAAAAGCAGGCAGTTAAGACGCTCCTCAGATCACTTCACATCTCATCGGAAACAGGATGCCCAATGTTGCCAAGATTTAAAGACTCAAATGGTGAGCACACTAATGACAGATCGCTAGACCCAATTGCAACCTTGTCGCAAGGAAGGCAAACCAGGTTACAGCACGAAATTTCAATGGGAAATGGCCAACCAGCGAAGACTCAGATCATTCCAGACACACAGGGGTCAATTCCGATCCCGGTCGGAGGCGCACCTAACACCATTCGCCTGGGAAAAAAACCAGGCGAATGCGTGTTTCCCGACCGATTCGCACATACGTCCGAACGAGCAAGTACGATGCGCATAACTGCCCCAATCCCGACCCAGTCGCACTCACCCAATACAGCTCCTGTTCTCCGAACGAGGCGGATCCGGAAACGCAGAATCGAGTCGAACGGAAGCCAAAAAGCAGCCCCGTCCGGCCGGACTAGTACGATGCGCTTTCCGTAAGCGCCGAACCCGTCGCTACGCACGGCACGTCAAAGCATCCGGGAGAGGTGCACATAAGCTCCGATTCGCACCACAAGACGATCCACGGCTACGAGACGAACACGCCAGCCACGAGGACGAGGCGAAGCAAAGAGAAAGACGAACGAGACGAACCAACCATGAATCCCATCGCGCCGATCCTACCAATACTCTACATCTATTACCGGAACTGGTACGGACGCGTACGGCGCAGAAGGTAAGTCAGACACCCACCACACAAACAAACCACACGTACACGACATATAACACACAGACATAGGGATGCAGAAATTACTTACACCAGCAACAGCAGCACCATAGGGGCGGGATGGCTATCACCAATGCCACATACACACATAGGGGCCTGGATGTCAACCACTAACACCACCCCTACCCATGGGGGGCCCGATGCCTACCACCACTACCACCCCTACCCAGGGGGTGCTAGATGCCTATCACTACTACCACCCCTACCCATGGGGGGCTGGATGCCTGTCACTACTACCACCCCTACCCATGGGGGGCTGGATGCCTACCACTACTACCACCCCCACTCAGGGGGTGCTAGATGCCTACCACTACTACCACCCCTACCCATGGGGGCTGGATGCCTGTCACTACTACCACCCCTACCCAGGGGGTGCTAGATGCCTACCACTACTACCACCCCTACCCATGGGGGGCTGGATGCCTATCACTACTACCACCCCTACTCAGGGGGGGCTGGATGCCTGTCACTACTACCACCCCTACCCATGGGGGGATGGATGCCTACCACTACTACCACCCCTACCCAGGGGGGGTGGATGGATGTCACTACTACCACCCCTACCCAGGGGGGGCTGGATGCCTGTCACTACTACCACCCCTACCCAGGGGGGGCTGGATGCCTGTCACTACTACCACCCCTACCCATGGGGGGCTGGATGCCTACCACTACTACCACCCCCACTCAGGGGTGCTAGATGCCTACCACTACTACCACCCCTACCCATGGGGGCTGGATGCCTGTCACTACTACCACCCCTACCCAGGGGGTGCTAGATGCCTACCACTACTACCACCCCTACCCATGGGGGGCTGGATGCCTATCACTACTACCACCCCTACTCAGGGGGGGCTGGATGCCTGTCACTACTACCACCCCTACCCATGGGGGGATGGATGCCTACCACTACTACCACCCCTACCCAGGGGGGGGTGGATGCCTGTCACTACTACCACCCCTACCCAGGGGGGGCTGGATGCCTGTCACTACTACCACCCCTACCCATGGGGTGCTAGATGCCTACCACTACTACCACCCCTACCCAGGGGGTGCTAGATGCCTACCACTACTACCACCCCTACCCATGGGGGGCTGGATGCCTATCACTACTACCACCCCTACTCAGGGGGGCTGGATGCCTGTCACTACTACCATCCCTACCCATGGGGGGCTGGATGCCTACCACTACTACCACCCACACTCAGGGGGTGCTAGATGCCTACCACTACTACCACCCCTACCCATGGGGGGCTGGATGCCTGTCACTACTACCACCCCTACCCAGGGGGTGCTAGATGCCTACCACTACTACCACCCATACCCATGGGGGGCTGGATGCCTGTCACTACTACCACCCCTACCCAGGGGTTGCTAGATGCCTACCACTACTACCACCCCTACCCATGGGGGCTGGATGCCTGTCACTACTACCACCCCTACCCAGGGGGTGCTAGATGCCTACCACTACTACCACCCCTACCCATGGGGGCTGGATGCCTATCACTACTACCACCCCTACTCAGGGGGGCTGGATGCCTGTCACTACTACCACCCCTACCCATGGGGGCTGGATGCCTACCACTACTACCACCCCCACTCAGGGGTGCTAGATGCCTACCACTACTACCACCCCTACCCATGGGGGGCTGGATGCCTGTCACTACTACCACCCCTACCCAGGGGTGCTAGATGCCTACCACTACTACCACCCCTACCCATGGGGGCTGGATGCCTGTCACTACTACCACCCCTACCCATGGGGGGCTGGATGCCTACCACTACTACCACCCCCACTCAGGGGTGCTAGATGCCTACCACTACTACCACCCCTACCCAGGGGTGCTAGATGCCTACCACTACTACCACCCCTACCCAGGGGGGCTGGTGCCTGTCACTACTACCACACCTACCCATGGGGGGCTGGATGCCTACCACTACTACCACCCCTACCCAGGGGGTGCTAGATGCCTACCACTACTACCACCCCTACCCAGGGGGGGCTGGATGCCTGTCACTACTACCACCCCTCAGGGGGGGCTGGATGCCTACCACCAACACCACCCCCACTCATAGGATGGACAATGCATGACACAACCAGCACACTACAACCTAAGGAATGCAAGAATAAGACATCCCCCCAACACCATGACAAGCGTGTGTAGACTGTGTCAAATGCCTACAACACTGAACATGACTTTGAACATACAATGCGACCCCCTATCACATGTGTCACACATAAATGTGTGTGGCCTCCACAATGCAAGCAGACCATGCCCACTGTGGCAATGGGGTCCAACCCCCATCATCACAGTGACCAAAAGGTAAGTGTGGGGTCCATAGCTGAAGCACATCTTGAACATTGTGGCAATGGGGTCTAAGCCCCCATCATCACAGTGACCAAAATGTAAGTGTGGGGTCCATAGCTGAAGCACATCTTGAACATTGTGGCAATGGGGTCTAAGCCCCCATCATCACAGTGACCAAAATGTAAGTGTGGGGTCCATAGCTGAAGCACATTTTGAACATTGTGGCAATGGGGTCTAAGCCCCCATTATCACAGTGACCAAAATGTAAGTGTGGGGTCCATAGCTGAAGCACATTTTGAACATTGTGGCAATGGGGTCTAAGCCCCCATCATCACAGTGACCAAAATGTAAGTGTGGGCTCCATAGCTGAAGCACATTTTGAACATTGTGGCAATGGGGTCTAAGCCCCCATCATCACAGTGACCAAAATGTAAGTGTGGGGTCCATAGCTGAAGCACTTCTTGAACATTGTGGCAATGGGGTCTAAGCCCCCATCATCACAGTGACCAAAATGTAAGTGTGGGGTCCATAGCTGAAGCACATCTTGAACATTGTGGCAATGGGGTCTAACCCCCATCATCACAGTGACCAAAATGTAAGTGTGGGGTCCATAGCTGAATCACATTTTGAACATTGTGGCAATGGGGTCTAAGCCCCCATCATCACAGTGACCAAAATGTAAGTGTTGACATTGAAAAAGCTGCAACTGCCAAACTGCATGGATGATTCCTGGTCACAGAACAACAAACACATCAGTGGCAAAGTAGTGCTTGTGTCCCATAGCAACATAGATTGTGGGAGACAAACAATGCAGTGCAAATAAGACATACCTTTGGCCATGTGCAGACAAACATCACCCATGGGGGCTGACACTGTCAACATTCATCAATGACACAATGACAGAAGTGACCATCATAATGCAGAACCACATATTTGCACCAATGGGCACACAAATGTAGATATCCTGTGGAGACTGTAGATGTGAGGTGAACAAATACCATACCATGGCAGCAATGGGACACACAAACAATGATCATTGTGCTGACTGATGACCTAGGAGTCCCAGGGACAGCAGGTGAAACCCACCAAACAACATACAGCCAATGGCACACTAAAGATATGCCAATGCAGTGGTGCAGATGCACAAACACAAACAAGCAGCCCCACACTGCACATCAAACACAACAGGTGAGGGGGGGTGCCAGTGTCCCCAGGCAACCACACAACACATGAGGAGGCCTGAATACCAATTACACAGATGCGCATACAGTGCCACACAAAAGTAACTCATGGATCCAAATCCCCTATGTGGGCAATCAGGCATTGTTAGATGAGAGGGAGCACAAATCACACATGTCACACAAGCATGTAGGAACAGCAACTGACACAGCAAGACACAGACACACCACAGCACTACCCCCAGGGTCCCCACAATGTGGTGACCCTGGGCTGCATGACAATCCCACTGTGATGACAAAGCTAGATGTCGTTCACACTGTGAACCACAGTCATGTGTCCTGAGCAACAAACTACCATCACACCTACACAAGCACAAATCAATCAGCACGGCCAGTAAGCCAAGGTCAACATGGAGGAAGGGGTCTAGCCGGGCAACAACTCTCATCTGCACACACTCAACACCACACACCTCGACCTCCAACAATGTGCAGCAGTGAAGCTCACATGCACTGGTGACATTGCACATGCACCCATGACAATCCCATGGGTGGTGGTGGGAACTAAGGTGCAGAAACACATCACACATTGCCACTCAACAAGACTCCTGAATGTCTGACACACTGCACACTACGCTGTACATGGACATGACGGCAATACCACACCAACCAATGGGATCCCAGCCACAGTCCCACACCAATGAAGAAGCCAAGGTCACCCACAAAGAACACACATAGACAACTACCAACATTGCAGCCCTGACCCTGAGGAGTGCCAGCAGTCACACACACAACGTGTCACAATCACTGAAAGCTAACACAAACTGGAAATTACATGACAGGTGTAAACAACAAGTGCCAAGGGGAATCCTGACTGTGTCCCATCTGCGTTTTCCCACAAACTCAGCCCTGACAACAGCAAACACACCTATGGGTGACACCCTGATGACCAGTAATGTGCCATGCACCCACATCACAGAGAACCCAGGGAGAAGACTTGGGGGGAACATAGGTCAACTCAGCAAGCATCACAAACAGGAACATCACTAGGGATCCCAGCATGCACAGCAAAATGGAAGTGAACACACACAGACATGCTCACACAACACACACCTTGGGCTCAGGCAATGTCACAGGATTACACACTGCCATGAGGGGACTCCACTCCTGTGTGAGGAAAGCTGTGCCATATGTTGCCTCAGTAGGGCCCCATCATGTCAGCAGAACACTTGGTCACACAGTCAACAATTAGCACGAAATGAAGGCTCCCGTCATATCAGCCTGGTCATGGGAGTGTCAACGAAATCATCAGCACAGATCCAACACACATGTATAGCAAGTTGCACTGACAACACAGATGAGTCCTTCCCCATTGATGACCAAACTTGCATGTCCAGTGGAGATGGCCACATGGTCAGGGAAGTAGACTAATTGAACAATGGCAAGCACAACAGATGTGCAGGGGTGGAAGCCACAGATGTGATATTGCAAATGTAAGTAGGAAATCCCATTGCCAAATATTGAAAACATGACACCCTCATATGCTGCAAAGGATGACATGGATACACACCAGTATAGGACACATTCCCCCTGGACCACATGGGGTCCTGCACAGTAACACTTCATTTTCCTGATATCAAAAATCACCATCACTGCAGCAAGGGCATGGTTAGCATCATCAAAATCATGTACATCAGAAGCAAAACCACTAGAGAACAGAAAGTAGCTTTAATCAGCATATGTGGGTTCAAAAGTCAAAGTCCAGAAAAAAAGAAACAAAGGCCAATGGCCAGTCCATTCTGAGAGTCAAAACAGGGTGACAGTGGCAGATGTCACCCTACGCATGCATGCACTGCTAGGGACAATCCCCTCGGAGGGGCATACGGGGGGGGGCAGGCCAGGCACCGCAGGGACAGGATCAGGGCTCACCAGAAGGAGGCAGGGAAGGGGTGGTGGGGGCTGGAGAGCCACTGACAACTGCAGTGGAGGTGTCTGACATGGTGTGTGCCGGCACAACTGGGGGGCATGACTCAGATGGTGTGGGTGCCGGCACGACTGCAGTGGGCCATGCAGATGGAGTGGACAGGTTCCCCACTGCAGTGCCCAAGTCAGACGGGGTGGTAGTGGACTCCACTGCAGTGCCTACCTCCAGGGGAGGAGAATGGGGTTCAGGTAAAGGGGGCAGGACAGAGGGGAGGACACCGTCTCCACACCAGTGGCACAGACATGCGCAGTGGGGGTGTGGTGCCGGAAGAGCAAGTGGCAGGGGGAGAAGGCCGGATCATTTTGGGGATGGTGTATCTGTGGGTGGGGGAACCTGGGGCAGGGTGTGGTGGGGGCACCTGTGGAGTGGGGGCCTGAGGGATGGAGGAAGGAGACTTGGTGCTTGAGCTGCAGGGCGGCGGAGGGGTCTTGCTCTTCCGGGTCCGGGGGACTTGTGGGTGGGGGCGTCAGTCAGTCTGCGCCTGGGGGAGGGTGTCCGGGGGCGAGGGGCACTCCCCTCCGTGTGGGTGGGCTTCCTCTTCCCCCTGAATGCTGTATCAGCTGGATCAGAGGGGAAGAGGCTGAGGTCACTGAGGAAGACCCGCTGTGTCTTTGGGGTTGCAGGTGAGGCAAGGGAAGGGGCCTTGGAGGGAGAGGTAACTGAGGACTGCGCAGTGCTCATGGATGCGTGTGTGTGTGCCTGGGCCCCATCCCCTGTGAGTGTGGTTTCAGTCCCCTGACTGTGCGTGCGTGCGTGTGCGTCTGGATTTTGGCGTGTGTGTCTGTGTGCTGCTTGTGTCTGTGCTGGTGTGTGCCTGTGCCGGTGTGTGTGTGCTTGGGACAGGTAAGGTGCTGGGGAGTGTGGATGGGGCAGAGGTAGGAGGGGTGAGGGACTGTCGGAGGAGGGACACTGCTGCCGTCAGGGAGGAGTCCATGGACCTATTGCCCCTCTGTAGGGCAGACATGCCCGATGAGATGCCCTCCATGAACGACACCAGCTGAGTCAACAGAGTGGTGTGTGCATGGAGGACACTCAGCATCGCTGTCTGCCCTACATGGAGCTGGCGAAGGAGGTACACAGACTCCTCACTCAGGGCAGCAGGGGACACAGGGGCAGGGGGTGCGGTGCCTGGCCCGAAGGAGACACGCTCCCGAACATGGGAGCCTCCACGGACCTCGGGAATGGGAGCCGATGGGAGGGCGGTGGGGGAGGTGGTGGCGGGGTCTGCAACACTAGCTGGGGTGTGGTGGCTGCTGACACCCGCCTCCACAAGGGAGTCATCCTCTGAGCTGCTGTGGTCCTCAGCTGAGGTGGATGCTGCTGAGGACTCCTCGGTGTGGCTCCCCTCGCCCTCCGTGCCACTGGGTCCCTCCGACCACTCCTCGGCTGCTGACCCAGTCTGGCTCTGCGGCTCCTCCTGGTCCATGGAGCTGTCCCCTCCTGTGGCCGTGGATGCATCTGCAAACAATAGGGAAACAGACAGACATCAGTCACCTGCACCGAACGCACACACCACAGTAAGTACAGCACATTACAGAGCAAGCCCTGGCATCCTTAGTTGAACATTGCCAAAAGTGCCCAAACAGAGTAGGAGAAGCCAATTGGCCTTGCACCCATCTGTCTGGTGTCTGTTGGATGGCAATACCCCAGTGTGGACACATGCACCACCTACACAGTAGTTGGACAGTGCAGAGAACACGGTGAAGCATGTGAACATGCACACATCACAACTCTTGCCACTGAGTCAGTACAGGTGTCCGGATAAAGGGATGCCCAGAGTCAATTTAGAAATGCATGTGATGCATACCAGCGACAGACACCATGATGCACCCATGTCCTGATAGTCATTGCCACAATGGTGTGCATGTAGCACATGTCACTCCCCTGCAGGATCACTCATAGGAAGTTTCATGCCATGGCACAGGCATGCCTGCTAAGTCATACATCACTGTCTCCAGTCACATGGGCAGGGCAGCCAGACAACAACAGTCTGCACTGTGTCACAATAGTAGGTCATGGGGAATGCAAGTCCTGGGGCTGAACAAGTGCACATGTACATCCCCCACACACCACATCATCTGAACCCTTATCTGTCCACGTCATACCAATTGGACATATGGGAGACCTGTAACACAACCCTCTGAACCTGAGCACCTCACAATCTGCTGTGAATGGGAAACAGCTGCCTGAACTTCACATTTGCATACCCCAGACTGCACAGTCAGGTGATCAAACACCTATGTGTCACACAAGTATGGTCACATCTCCGGTGGCATGCTGAGCCCCAACCGAGAAACACCCCAGTAGTCCTGACAACGATGCCACAGCACACTGACACAGAGGCAGACACGTGAGGGGACATATCACTGAGCACAACGTGGCAGCTGATACACGTGAGTGGGAGTACAGAGTGTATTGTATGGCCTGGAGTAGGCATGACTGTCCTGCCCCACGTGAATGAGGGATGAGCCCTGGACAGTAGGCAGGTGGCTAAGTATGTGTGACACACGTAATATACACACCCCTGGGGCCCAAACATTGTTCTCACCCGCAGCATGGGTGTGTGCCAGATACCCCAGGCACATGTGGTGGATCAGCTCAGCAATTGGACCACATATCAAAGTAACACGCAGATTACATGTCAGAACACAGGCATTGTGTAAGCAATGGACCCACCCATGATGCCCACCACAGAGTTAGGGGAACAAATGCTGTCCCCCACCTTGAGCTAAGCAAAATGCAAGGACACAGTACCCAGGTGACACAATTCCCTGACTGTAAGGGCCACACCTGGGTATCAGATGAGGAGTGGGCAGTGCACAATTGAGGGACATGGGTCCTGGACCACATGACTGATGTACTGTGGAAGTTTAACCAGGCCAGAGGAGGGCACATAGCATGGCAGACAAAGTTCACAATGCAGTCATGGACTCACCCCCTCCTTGCTGCTGTCTGGCCTTCAGCTGCCCATCCAGATCAGGGAAGACCACCGCCAGGATCCTGAGCATGTGGGGGGTCAGGGTCCGGTGTCCGCCCCTCCTGCGAGGAGGCGACAGCTTCAGCTGGACCTGTGCGATCCTCCGGGTCCAGCCCCGAAGGTCCTGCCACCTCTTCTGGCAGTTGCGGATCCGGCGCTTGTAGACCCCCACGGATCTCAATGCCCGGACGATGGTCAGCCATATCTGCTGCTTCTGGTGGGCATCAACCTGTGAGGATGACAAAGTGAAAATGCCATTACTACACATTCAACATATCCGTGCATTACACATTTGGATATACATGTCTCAATCACAGGGGCACATGATGTACACAGGCAGTGCAACGATGGCTATGGACAGTTTGCCAGCAGTTACTACATGGTATCATTGCCTGGGAAGTAAAACCTTGTTTAAATGCACTGTCACTGCACTATACCTGTTCAGTGCATGTAACTACACACTATGGGGGGTGACAACTACTCAGTGAGCCTGCTAGTCAGTGGTGTGCAGACTGTAAGTCTTGCTAGTCAGCCAACATGCACATTTAGTAAGGCAGTGGACAGCACACTCACCTGCTCGCCTGCTTTCCCATATAGCTTGCTGTACTGTGGAAGGAGTAACAAACTACAGGAGGTAGCCCATAAACCCTAAAGAGACTAGGGCAATAATCTATAACAAACAACAATGTCTCAAGGGTATCGTTTCAAAGGACAAATATACAAGCATGTGTAATGACACAGTTAGTTATACAGGATTTAATCCAAAGGGGAAAGAAACCAGGGAAATATTTCATTTAAGCGAAGAATTTATTTAATGTACTATACATGCTGGACATATTAACTTCATATTCAAGCACATGGATCAGTAGCACTGCGTTACATTCAATGGCATGTAACCAACAAAATACTGTGCACAAGTGCTCGTGAAGTGTAGTGACGGCGCAAGTGACACATGACGTGGTATAAACAGTGAGAAGGATGGGCGCAAACAACAAGTGAAATAAAAAACCACGATTTACATGTTCAGGATACCACGACAATAAATGACAAGAAAAATCAATTTTTAAATGTGTAGGGTATCCATGATTGGGGCGCCAAGAGTTCCACTGTGGGAGTCGACGGCGTTTCGGCCTGCAAAAGTCTTAGGCCATCATCAGGACCAGGTTACATTAGTTCAATTGCAGTGCTAAGGATAGAAGAATAAATATGGAGGGCTCCGTATGCTCAATGGACCAAGAAGGACAGATAGATTGAGTTTTAAGGATGGAGAAGTAGAGGTGGAGCCCTAATAGAATCAAACAATTAAAAAGAAACGCTGCTAGAAAAATCGCGTGTCTAGGCTCCTGAAGAGAGGAAAAAGAAGTGGGGAGAAGCGCTTGAAAGTAATGAGTTAAACTCACTCTTAACGTCCAAGAGGGATTAATCCCAGAATTGAACTTGGACCTGTTAGAATGTTGCTGGAAAGTTTCAATTTCAAAGATATCTGCAAGAAGGAGAAAGGACGTTCAATTTAGTAAACTCGGAATAGGCATGAGTGTAAAAAATCAGCCATGCGATAACTGGATGCAGGGGGCAAGGGCGCGTGAAGTCAATAAAAACCTAATACGCCTAGCGTACGAAGAAAGGAGCGGGAGTACCATGGGGCTAAAGGGCACAAAGGTTACCCCTCAGAGAGGAGAAATGTCCGGGGTATAGGAACCATACAGTCCCATTGAGAACGCTAAGGCAAAACAACGAAGGATACGGGAAACATGTAGAAGGTCTGCCACTAGCGACCAGTCAAGGGGAGGGAGGGGAGGGGGACACATGAGTGTGGGAGCCAAAAGGCTGTGAGTCGTGAACGGGATAACCAGGGAAGGGGACAAGCAGCGGAGTACTTGCTAGGACGTGAACGGGAAAAACAGGGGAACACCGCCGAGGCGGGCAGCAGGGTACTTACTAATTATCGGAACGTAGGACAGAAAACAGCCGAAGAGTCTGTCTGTCTATCAGGAATGAATCACAGGTCGCCGGCAGGAATCAGGCTGTGATTACACGGAAGTGGAGTAGAGCGTGATAAGGACGCCCAGCTAACCACGTGATAAGGCATAGAAGAAAACGCTAGAAAGCGCACTTGTACAGTTTAAGGGGGAGAAAAAGTGAGGACAGACTAAGCTAGGCGTAAAACATTAGTTAAAGCGTAGATAGCTGTTATTTGGAGTGCAAAGAATAATGAAAGTACAATTGTAAATAATTAATTTAGATTACAATTCTTAACAGTACGTATTGTTGACCGAAAGTAATATACATTTAATAGGTAACAATTAGCACTAGACATCATTGTGGACCATCCACAGACCGAGATGAATTGTTTCGTCTCGGTCTGTATACAAAGTTACAATTTATAAGCGAAATAGTGACAACTTACAACGAAATTTATACGGATGTACAATAACAAATAAATACCCAATGTATATCGGATTAAAATGGTACAGAAGGTCATGTAGTGTATAGGTACAACTACCAGAGTGAAAGAGTGGGAGGGGACTAATTACCCACAATATCTGGAATGAAAAGTCCGGGGTAGAGAGTCAGAGAAAATATATATACACACACACCCGGAACGCGTGTATTTACTCGGGTTGTAGTAATTAGAATTTAGACAGATAAAAGGTGTGAATGAGGCTAGGAAAGTGTTGTATTCCATTCATCAAGAGTATTCAAGCCCTGTTCAAATGTATTAAGACGGGCTATCCAACGGCATTCGCATCGGTTTAGAAGTCTCTGAATGTCGCCACCTCTTCTGGGGATAGAAGGTTGGTCGATCACCATCCAAATGATGTCATTCTCATTGTGGTTGTATTCCTGATAGTGTGCAACCAATGGTGCAGTAATCGTCCCGCACCGAATACGGCTGCGATGCTGTAGAACTCGGTCTTTTACCATCTGGGTGGTCTGTCCAATATATAAAAGATTACATGGACAGCGTATTGAGTAAATGACATTCTGTGATCTACAGTTGGTGAATGATTTCAGGTCATATTTTTGTCCGTTATGTTCAAAATATTTCGTGTTCGATGTAAAAGCACATACAGAACACCTTTGGCATTTATTGTGTCCAATAAGTGGTGGAAGATCCCATAGTCCTCTGACAGTTGTCTGCCTGATAGTTGTTTCAGGCCAAGTAACAGCATGCACTAAATGATCAGAGAGGTTTTTGCCTCTCCGGTATGAGAACAAAGGCGGTTCGTTGAATATATTAAGGGGAGTCAGTATGTTCTAGTTAGCTTTAATGACCTTTGATAGTTTATTACTGGAAGGTGAAAAAGTGGAAACAAAGGGGATGCGGGAATTAGTTCTTTTTCTCCTTGGTGTTAGTAAGTTTTCACGGTGATTGTACCATGCACGTTTTCTCGCTCTGGTTACCAGTTTTTTCGGATAGCCGCGTGTGATGAGTTTTTCTGTTAGGACCTTTGCCTCCCTGAAGAAGTCCTTTCTCCACTTGCAATTGCGACGAATCCGTAAAAATTGTCCAAACGGTAAACCATCCCGTAGACCTCGAGGATGGTAGCTGGAGTAATGTAAAAGGGTATTTCGCTCTGTTGGTTTTCTGAACAGTGTAGTCCCAATCTTGTTGTCTTCTACTTGAAGAGACAGGTCAAGGAATGGCAAGTTATTCTCCTTGGGATCAACAGTGAATCTCAGGTGTAATTGTTGGGCATGCAGCCAATCCACGAATTGGAGGAGGGTCGTCTTATTTCCTGACCAGAAGAGTAAAATGTCATCTATGTAGCGACGCCAAAAGGTTATATTGTTTCTGAATGGGTTGAGGTTCGTGAGAATGATGGTATTTTCCAAATGGTGGACATAGAGAATGGCAAAATTTGGGGCGAAACAGGCGCCCATCGATACACCTTTAATCTGGAGATAGTATGTATCTTTGTAGAGAAAGTAGTTGTTCCCCAAAGCGATTTCCAAGAGGGACATCACAAATTCAGTCGGGATTCTAGTCGGTTGTGGTCTTGTGTCCAGAATTTCCTTTATGACCGCGAGGCCCTCTCGGTGCGGGATATTGGTGTACAGTGATTCGATGTCCATACCGACCATCAGTTCTGTGCCAGGTATGAAGGGGGTATCCTCGATGAGATTGATGAGATCCATACTATCGCGAACATAGGTATCAGTCAGGGGCACAAACTCTTTGATAATGTTATCAATATATTTCCCGATGGGTTCAAGGACAGATCCACATCCTGACACGATCGGTCTACCTGGCGGGCTCTGTGGGTCCTTATGGATCTTAGGCAGGACATACAGTACAGGAGTGCGTGGATGGCTGTTGTTCAGATATAAAGCTTCCTTGTTCGTTATGATGTTGTTATCTTTAGCTGATTCAATTATCTGTACAATCTTGGCCCTGATCCCAGGTAAAGGATCGCCAGATAAAGTACGATAATGCTCGTTGTTGCTCAGTTGTCGTAGAATTTCAATATCGTATTTAGTTTGGTCCTGAATGACAATTCCTCCGCCCTTGTCAGCGGGCTTGATGATTATCGTCTGGTTGATTTTGAGGTTATTTAGGGCATGTTTCTCCTGTATTGAGAGATTATAAGGGACATATTCATGTTGGTTTTGGATGATCTTCATCTCATGGAGAACCCGTCTTTCAAAGGTCAGTATCTCAGTTGGCATTAGTATAGACGGTGGGTTGAAGGTAGAGGGAAGATGGAAAGGTGAATAGTCTCTTCGTTCTCGTGATGGTCTCTCTGAGAAAAACTGTTTAAGTCTGATCCTTCTGAAGAATTTCAATAGATTTTCCTGAATCTCAAAAAATTACTTTTGTCCGTTGGGACAAAGGATAGTCCCTTACTTAAAAGACTAATTTCATAGGGGGAGAGATCATGTTGAGACAAGTTAAATATGGGAAGCGTTTTGCTTACGTCCATGTTGTCGTTCTCTGTTGTTAGTTCTGTTGGTAATTCGGGCCCCATTGGTAAAATTTGCGTCTGGTTTGTCGTTCCCCGGAGTATTGATACTGGTAGTTCCCTCTCGGTCATCCTCTGCCTCTGCCCCGGTTCACGTCTAAAAACCGGCTGGTAACAGTGGTTGGGGTCTAAGTTGTGGGGCTCTTTGTTGTCTAGAGGTGCTTGGGCCCTCCCCTGGGCTGGAATCCTCAGCTGAGGTGTTAGAAGAGTCTGAGAAAGATACTTGTTGGTGGTTGCGAAACCTCCCCTAGTTTCTTTGTTGTCTAGGTTGTTGGTATGGTGTATCATAAAACTCGTCCCTCAGGTATGGATAGGTCTGTTCATTGCTGTAATTGCGGATGTCTTTTTGAATTTTGTTTATTTTTTTGTTTTGTTCAAAGGTTTCAAAATTGGAAATTGTTATATTTATTTTGTCCAGGAGGGATTTAGCATCCGTGATAGTATTGTCCTCCAGAATAAGTTTTTCCAATTTGGCGATTTCTTCCAGTTCCTTACGGCTATGTTCCAGGGCAGTATCTATACCCAAGACCATCCAGTGTCTAGAGCATGTTGTTCCCAAGTGGCTGAATCCTAATCTGAATTTGGGGTCTTGGGTAAAGATAGCAGGAACATTACGGATTTGTAGTCCCAGAGGGATAACATCTGATTTCAAATATTCCGTAAGCATGCGGGCATGCAGATCGGTACGGATCTGTTTTTCTTTAGTCTTTCAAGTCTATCAAGTAGGATTTTTGAAGTACTCTCCCCTGTAGTGGTCCGAGTGATGGATGTGGAAAGAAGGGAGGGTCCACTGAGGATTCTTTGGATGTACTCTACTGAGTATGTAGGGGTATCCCTGGAGACCATGCTGTGCAAACAATACACAGATGGTAAGGGAATTAATCAATTAGATAAGTCCCCGAAAGGACAACCTCTCGCAACAAGCAGTTGCTCAAAGTAAGCAGTAACAAACTACAGGAGGTAGCCCATAAACCCTAAAGAGACTAGGGCAATAATCTATAACAAACAACAATGTCTCAAGGGTATCGTTTCAAAGGACAAATATACAAGCATGTGTAATGACACAGTTAGTTATACAGGATTTAATCCAAAGGGGAAAGAAACCAGGGAAATATTTCATTTAAGCGAAGAATATATTTAATGTACTATACATGCTGGACATATTAACTTCATATTCAAGCACATGGATCAGTAGCACTGCGTTACATTCAATGGCATGTAACCAACAAAATACTGTGCACAAGTGCTCGTGAAGTGTAGTGACGGCGCAAGTGACACATGACGTGGTATAAACAGTGAGAAGGATGGGCGCAAACAACAAGTGAAATAAAAAACCACGATTTACATGTTCAGGATACCACGACAATAAATGACAAGAAAAATCAATTTTTAAATGTGTAGGGTATCCATGATTGGGGCGCCAAGAGTTCCACTGTGGGAGTCGACGGCGTTTCGGCCTGCAAAAGTCTTAGGCCATCATCAGGACCAGGTTACATTAGTTCAATTGCAGTGCTAAGGATAGAAGAATAAATATGGAGGGCTCCGTATGCTCAATGGACCAAGAAGGACAGATAGATTGAGTTTTAAGGATGGAGAAGTAGAGGTGGAGCCCTAATAGAATCAAACAATTAAAAAGAAACGCTGCTAGAAAAATCGCGTGTCTAGGCTCCTGAAGAGAGGAAAAAGAAGTGGGGAGAAGCGCTTGAAAGTAATGAGTTAAACTCACTCTTAACGTCCAAGAGGGATTAATCCCAGAATTGAACTTGGACCTGTTAGAATGTTGCTGGAAAGTTTCAATTTCAAAGATATCTGCAAGAAGGAGAAAGGACGTTCAATTTAGTAAACTCGGAATAGGCATGAGTGTAAAAAATCAGCCATGCGATAACTGGATGCAGGGGGCAAGGGCGCGTGAAGTCAATAAAAACCTAATACGCCTAGCGTACGAAGAAAGGAGCGGGGAGTACCATGGGGCTAAAGGGCACAAAGGTTACCCCTCAGAGAGGAGAAATGTCCGGGGTATAGGAACCATACAGTCCCATTGAGAACGCTAAGGCAAAACAACGAAGGATACGGGAAACATGTAGAAGGTCTGCCACTAGCGACCAGTCAAGGGGAGGGAGGGGAGGGGGACACATGAGTGCGGGAGCCAAAAGGCTGTGAGTCGTGAACGGGATAACCAGGGAAGGGGACAAGCAGCGGAGTACTTGCTAGGACGTGAACGGGAAAAACAGGGGAACACCGCCGAGGCGGGCAGCAGGGTACTTACTAATTATCGGAACGTAGGACAGAAAACAGCCGAAGAGTCTGTCTGTCTATCAGGAATGAATCACAGGTCGCCGGCAGGAATCAGGCTGTGATTACACGGAAGTGGAGTAGAGCGTGATAAGGACGCCCAGCTAACCACGTGATAAGGCATAGAAGAAAACGCTAGAAAGCGCACTTGTACAGTTTAAGGGGAGAAAAAGTGAGGACAGACTAAGCTAGGCGTAAAACATTAGTTAAAGCGTAGATAGCTGTTATTTGGAGTGCAAAGAATAATGAAAGTACAATTGTAAATAATTAATTTAGATTACAATTCTTAACAGTACGTATTGTTGACCGAAAGTAATATACATTTAATAGGTAACAATTAGCACTAGACATCATTGTGGATCATCCACAGACCGAGATGAATTGTTTCGTCTCGGTCTGTATACAAAGTTACAATTTATAAGCTGAAATAGTGACAATTTACAACGAAATTTATACGGATGTACAATAACAAATAAATACCCAATGTATATCGGATTAAAATGGTACAGAAGGTCATGTAGTGTATAGGTACAACTACCAGAGTGAAAGAGTGGGAGGGGACTAATTACCCACAATATCTGGAATGAAAAGTCCGGGGTAGAGAGTCAGAGAAAATATATATACACACACACCCGGAACGCGTGTATTTACTCGGGTTGTAGTAATTAGAATTTAGACAGATAAAAGGTGTGAATGAGGCTAGGAAAGTGTTGTATTCCATTCATCAAGAGTATTCAAGCCCTGTTCAAATGTATTAAGACGGGCTATCCAACGGCATTCGCATCGGTTTAGAAGTCTCTGAATGTCGCCACCTCTTCTGGGGATAGAAGGTTGGTCGATCACCATCCAAATGATGTCATTCTCATTGTGGTTGTATTCCTGATAGTGTGCAACCAATGGTGCAGTAATCGTCCCGCACCGAATACGGCTGCGACGCTGTAGAACTCGGTATTTTACCATCTGGGCGGTCTGTCCAATATATAAAAGATTACATGGACAGCGTATTGAGTAAATGACATTCTGTGATCTACAGTTGGTGAATGATTTCAGGTCATATTTTTGTCCGTTATGTTCAAAATATTTCGTGTTCGATGTAAAAGCACATACAGAACACCTTTGGCATTTATTGTGTCCAATAAGTGGTGGAAGATCCCATAGTCCTCTGACAGTTGTCTGCCTGATAGTTGTTTCAGGCCAAGTAACAGCATGCACTAAATGATCAGAGAGGTTTTTGCCTCTCCGGTATGAGAACAAAGGCGGTTCGTTGAATATATTAAGGGGAGTCAGTATGTTCCAGTTAGCTTTAATGACCTTTGATAGTTTATTACTGGAAGGTGAAAAGTGGAAACAAAGGGGATGCGGGAATTAGTTCTTTTCTCCCTTGGTGTTAGTAAGTTTTCACGGTGATTGTACCATGCACGTTTTCTCGCTCTGGTTACCAGTTTTTTCGGATAGCCGCGTGTGATGAGTTTTTCTGTTAGGACCTTTGCCTCCCTGAAGAAGTCCTTTCTCCACTTGCAATTGCGACGAATCCGTAAAAATTGTCCAACGGTAAACCATCCCGTAGACCTCGAGGATGGTAGCTGGAGTAATGTAAAAGGGTATTTCGCTCTGTTGGTTTTCTGAACAGTGTAGTCCCAATCTTGTTGTCTTCTACTTGAAGAGACAGGTCAAGGAATGGCAAGTTATTCTCCTTGGGATCAACAGTGAATCTCAGGTGTAATTGTTGGGCATGCAGCCAATCCACGAATTGGAGGAGGGTCGTCTTATTTCCTGACCAGAAGAGTAAAATGTCATCTATGTAGCGACGCCAAAAGGTTATATTGTTTCTGAATGGGTTGAGGTTCGTGAGAATGATGGTATTTTCCAAATGGTGGACATAGAGAATGGCAAAATTTGGGGCGAAACAGGCGCCCATCGATACACCTTTAATCTGGAGATAGTATGTATCTTTGTAGAGAAAGTAGTTGTTCCCCAAAGCGATTTCCAAGAGGGACATCACAAATTCAGTCGGGATTCTAGTCGGTTGTGGTCTTGTGTCCAGAATTTCCTTTATGACCGCGAGGCCCTCTCGGTGCGGGATATTGGTGTACAGTGATTCGATGTCCATACCGACCATCAGTTCTGTGCCAGGTATGAAGGGGGTATCCTCGATGAGATTGATGAGATCCATACTATCGCGAACATAGGTATCAGTCAGGGGCACAAACTCTTTGATAATGTTATCAATATATTTCCCGATGGGTTCAAGGACAGATCCACATCCTGACACGATCGGTCTACCTGGCGGGCTCTGTGGGTCCTTATGGATCTTAGGCAGGACATACAGTACAGGAGTGCGTGGATGGCTGTTGTTCAGATATAAAGCTTCCTTGTTCGTTATGATGTTGTTATCTTTAGCTGATTCAATTATCTGTACAATCTTGGCCCTGATCCCAGGTAAAGGATCGCCAGATAAAGTACGATAATGCTCGTTGTTGCTCAGTTGTCGTAGAATTTCAATATCGTATTTAGTTTGGTCCTGAATGACAATTCCTCCGCCCTTGTCAGCGGGCTTGATGATTATCGTCTGGTTGATTTTGAGGTTATTTAGGGCATGTTTCTCCTGTATTGAGAGATTATAAGGGACATATTCATGTTGGTTTTGGATGATCTTCATCTCATGGAGAACCCGTCTTTCAAAGGTCAGTATCTCAGTTGGCATTAGTATAGACGGTGGGTTGAAGGTAGAGGGAAGATGGAAAGGTGAATAGTCTCTTCGTTCTCGTGATGGTCTCTCTGAGAAAAACTGTTTAAGTCTGATCCTTCTGAAGAATTTCAATAGATTTTCCTGAATCTCAAAAAAATTACTTTTGTCCGTTGGGACAAAGGATAGTCCCTTACTTAAAAGACTAATTTCATAGGGGGAGAGATCATGTTGAGACAAGTTAAATATGGGAAGCGTTTTGCTTACGTCCATGTTGTCGTTCTCTGTTGTTAGTTCTGTTGGTAATTCGGGCCCCATTGGTAAAATTTGCGTCTGGTTTGTCGTTCCCCGGAGTATTGATACTGGTAGTTCCCTCTCGGTCGTCCTCTGCCTCTGCCCCGGTTCACGTCTAAAAAACCGGCTGGTAACAGTGGTTGGGGTCTAAGTTGTGGGGCTCTTTCATTATTCTTTGCACTCCAAATAACAGCTATCTACGCTTTAACTAATGTTTTACGCCTAGCTTAGTCTGTCCTCACTTTTTCTCCCCCTTAAACTGTACAAGTGCGCTTTCTACCGTTTTCTTCTATGCCTTATCACGTGGTTAGCTGGGCGTCCTTATCACGCTCTACTCCACTTCCGTGTAATCACAGCCTGATTCCTGCCGGCGACCTGTGGTTCATTCCTGATAGACAGACAGACTCTTCGGCTGTTTTCTGTCCTACGTTCCGATAATTAGTAAGAACCCTGCTGCCCGCCTCGGCGGTGTTCCCCTGTTTTTCCCGTTCACGTCCTAGCAAGTACTCCGCTGCTTGTCCCCTTTCCTGGTTATCCCGTTCACGACTCACAGCCTTTTGGCTCCCGCACTCATGTGTCCCCCTCTCCTCCCTCCCCTTGACTGGTCGCTAGTGGCAGACCTTCTACATGTTTCCCGTATCCTTCGTTGTTTTGCCTTAGCGTTCTCAATGGGACTGTATGGTTCCTATACCCCGGACATTTCTCCTCACTGAGGGGTAACCTTTGTGCCCTTTAGCCCCATGGTACTCCCCGCTCCTTTCTTCGTACGCTAGGCGTATTAGGTTTTTATTGACTTCACGCACCCTTGCCCCCTGCATCCAGTTATCGCATGGCTGATTTTTTACACTCATGCCTATTCCGAGTTTACTAAATTGAACGTCCTTTCTCCTTCTTGCAGATATCTTTGAAATTGAAACTTTCCAGCAACATTCTAACAGGTCCAAGTTCAATTCTGGGATTAATCCCTCTTGGACGTTAAGAGTGAGTTTAACTCATTACTTTCAAGCGCTTCTCCCCACTTCTTTTTCCTCTCTTCAGGAGCCTAGACACGCGATTTTTCTAGCAGCGTTTCTTTTTAATTGTTTGATTCTATTAGGGCTCCACCTCTACTTCTCCATCCTTAAAACTCAATCTATCTGTCCTTCTTGGTCCATTGAGCATACGGAGCCCTCCATATTTATTCTTCTATCCTTAGCACTGCAATTGAACTAATGTAACCTGGTCCTGATGATGGCCTAAGACTTTTGCAGGCCGAAACGCCGTCGACTCCCACAGTGGAACTCTTGGCGCCCCAATCATGGATACCCTACACATTTAAAAATTGATTTTTCTTGTCATTTATTGTCGTGGTATCCTGAACATGTAAATCGTGGTTTTTTATTTCACTTGTTGTTTGCGCCCATCCTTCTCACTGTTTATACCACGTCATGTGTCACTTGCGCCGTCACTACACTTCACGAGCACTTGTGCACAGTATTTTGTTGGTTACATGCCATTGAATGTAACGCAGTGCTACTGATCCATGTGCTTGAATATGAAGTTAATATGTCCAGCATGTATAGTACATTAAATATATTCTTCGCTTAAATGAAATATTTCCCTGGTTTCTTTCCCCTTTGGATTAAATCCTGTATAACTAACTGTGTCATTACACATTCTTGTATATTTGTCCTTTGAAACGATACCCTTGAGACATTGTTGTTTGTTATAGTACTGTGGAAGGAGGCTGTCCAGCAGGGCCTGGTTCTCCTCAGTGCTGAAGGCTGGGGCTCTCTCCACAGTACGTGCCATTGCAGGATCCAGAGGGTGCAGATACAGCAGCAGTGGTGGTGGCAGATGTCGTCCTGGAGCATGTAGTGCAGGCAAGTGAGCTCTCAGGGGAACAGCCAGCATTATATGTGTGCTGAGGCAGATACTGTCCCATGTCTCCAAAGTGATAGGTCCAAGTCGTTTGCATCTTCTGAATCTGGCCAATCCATGGAATTGCACCACTTACACACACCCACAGCATCCTTCAAAAGTTCAACTTCATGGCACCCATGAATTTGCAACATTGTTGTGGGTGACCAACTGAATTTACAGCATCAGACTCGTTAAAGATTTGAAAACGCGTCCGTTGCCAGGCCATAGCCAATGGGTGCGCACCGATCGGTCCACTGCTGTACAACGCGTATTGCGAATACAACGCGTACCCGCTCACATTGTATGCAATTGCCAATCCGTGCGCACCGATCGGTCCATTGCTGTACAACGCGTACCCGCTCACATTGTTTGCAATGGCCAATGTGTGCGCGCCAATCGGTCCATTGCTGTACAACGCGTACATCGGTTGACAACGCGTACCCGCTCACATTGTATGCAATGGCCAATGCGTGCGCACCGATCGGTCCATTGCTGTACAACGCGTACCCGCTCACATTGTATGCAATGGCCAATGTGTGTGCACCGATCGGTCCATTGCTGTACAACGCGTACATCGGTTGACAACGCTGCACTCCGCCACATTGTATGCAATGGCCAATGCGCGCGCACCGATCGGTCCATTGCTGTACACCGCGTACCCGCCACATTGTATGCAATGGCCAATGTGTGCGCACTGATCGGTCCATTGCTGTACAACGCATACATCGGTTGACAACGTGTACCCGCTCACATTGTATGCTAATGGCCAATGCGTAGCGCACCGATCGGTCCATTGCTGTACAACGCGCATCCGCCACATTGTATGCAATGGCCAATGTGTGCGCACCGATCGGTCCATTGCTGTACAACGCATACATCGGTTGACAACGCTGCACTCGCCACATTGTATGCAATGGCCAATGCGTGCGCACCGATCGGTCCATTGCTGTACAACGCTGCACTGGCCACATTGTATGCAATGGCCAAAGTGTGCGCACCGATCGGTCCATTGCTGTACAACGCGTACATCGGTTGACAACGCGCATCCGCTCACATTGTATGCAATGGCCAATGTGTGCGCACCGATCGGTCCATTGCTGTACAACGCGTACATCGGTTGACAACGCTGCACTCGCCACATTGTATGCAATGGCCAATGTGTGCGCACCGATCGGTCCATTGCTGTACAACGCGTACATCGGTTGACAACGCATACCCGCTCACATTGTATGCAATGGCCAATGCGTAGCGCACCGATCGGTCCATTGCTGTACAATGCGTACCCGCTCACATTGTATGCAATGGCCAATGTGTGCGCACCGATCGGTCCATTGCTGTACAACGCGTACATCGGTTGACAACGCGTACTCGCTCACATTGTATGCAATGGCCAATGCATGCGCACCGATCGGTCCATTGCTGTACAACGCTGCACTCGCCACATTGTATGCAATGGCCAATGTGTGCGCACCGATCGGTCCATTGCTGTACAACGCGTACATCGGTTGACAACGCGTACCCGCTCACATTGTATGCAATGGCCAAAGTGTGCGCACCGATCGGTCCATTGCTGTACAACGCGTACATCGGTTGACAACGCGTACCCGCTCACATTGTATGCAATGGCCAATGTGTGCGCACCGATCGGTCCATTGCTGTACAACGCAGTACATCGGTTGACAACGCTGCACCCGCCACATTGTATGCAATGGCCAATGTGTGCGCACCGATCGGTCCATTGCTGTACAACGCGTACATCGGTTGAGAACGCATACCCGCTCACATTGTATGCAATGGCCAATGCGTGCGCACCGATCGGTCCATTGCTGTACAATGCGTACCCGCTCACATTGTATGCAATGGCCAATGTGTGCGCACCGATCGGTCCATTGCTGTACAACGCGTACATCGGTTGACAACGCTGCACTCCGCTCACATTGTATGCAATGGCCAATGCATGCGCACCGATCGGTCCATTGCTGTACAACGCGTACTCCGCCACATTGTATGCAATGGCCAATGTGTGCGCACCGATCGGTCCATTGCTGTACAACGCGTACATCGGTTGACAACGCTGCACTGGCCACATTGTATGCAATGGCCAATGCGTGCGCACCGATCGGTCCATTGCTGTACAACGCGTACTCCGCTCACATTGTATGCAATGGCCAATGTGTGCGCACCGATCGGTCCATTGCTGTACAACGCGTACATCGGTTGACAACGCGTACCCGCTCACATTGTATGCAATGGCCAATGCGTGCGCACCGATCGGTCCATTGCTGTACAACGCGTACCCGCTCACATCGTATGCAATGGCCAATGTGTGCGCACCGATCGGTCCATTGCTGTACAACGCGTATTGCGAATACAACGCGTACCCGCTCACATTGTATGCAATGGCCAATGTGTGCGCACCGATCGGTCCATTGCTGTACAACGCGTACCCGCTCACATCGTATGCAATGGCCAATGTGTGCGCACCGTTCGGTCCATTGCTGTACAACGCGTATTGCGAATACAACGCGTACCCGCTCACATTGTATGCAATGGCCAATGCGTGCGCACAGATCGGTCCATTGCTGTACAATGCGTCCCTGTACAAGTCACTGGCATATGTCACCATGCCTGTCACAGGTGAACATATGCCAGCCACATATACTTCCCAGGGAGTGAGGGGCACACCTACAACACCACAGCCTGTCCACACTGTATCATAAGGCATGTAAGGCTGCATTACCTATTCCGTGTATGGGGCTCAACATGTTGTTTTGTGGGTGGCACTTGGGGGCAGCCACTCCCAGGCTGTGCACGTGTTCATGGGGACAGAATCCTTGTGTGTCGTGCACATGACCACTGTGATATGCAACTGTTCATTTCTGAGCATGTGGCATGGCCACATTTCACGGTTGTGTATGTGTATGTCATGTCACATACCCCCAGAGTCCCATGTGGGACGGTATGTACGTCCCAGGGTGACCCATTGCCACAATAGTGATGGCCCTCCACAGTCTGTGTGCATGTTGTGTTTACAAGGTCTCTGATTCCATGTGCACAATGGGAGACAGTCTCCACATCCACGTTGTTTGTGCATGGACTTTGATGTTGTGCGTGTGTGTGTCACAGACGTCCATGTCTGTCCTGACGAGGCAACAGGGACCACTACCTGTGGGGGTCATGGTTGTTTTGCTGTGGTGTATTCATGATGCACCATGTCATGCCAGTGTCCATGTGGCAATACAGGGTCCCTGGGAATCTACCTGTCGATGAGCTGTGATGCCTGGGGCACATCTGTCCTCACATGTCACTGTGGTGTGTGGTTGTAACGTGACAGCAGTAGATGGGAACTGTGACACAGCCTAATGATATCCCATGGCACTACCTGGGACTTTTTGATGCCACTTGTTGAACTGTGATGTTAGATGTTGGCCATGTAGGTGCCATACATGTCCTTACGGAACTGCACACATCATGTACTTGTGTCTTGTAATGATGTATCATGTGATATTGAGTATGGTCAATGCCACATATGTGGGGTGGCTGACAATCTTTCTTTCTTTTTATGCACTGCAGGGCACCAGCTGTCCATAGACCATTCCCTGACCTTGCAACCATGGTGGAACGGGACTGCATCCGACGGTACCGCTTCACCAGGCCGCTGATTGAGGAATTGACGGTGCGGTTGGCTACACATCTGCAACCTGGCCGGACATACCCTACAGCGCTGACCCCCAAGGTGAAGGTGATGGCAGCCCTACACTTCTTTGCCACCGGTACCTTTCAACACACTGTGGCGTCTGCTGGTGGGATGTCACAGACCATGTTCAGCCGTGTGCTCCGCAATGTTTTGGAGGCTATGTTGAGATACCTGAACCAGTACATCTATTTCCCTAAACGTCACCAACTCACTGACGTCAAGAGTGACTTCTATGCCCTGGGGAGGATGCCGCATGTCATTGGCTCCATTGATGGGACACATGTGGCTTTGGTACCACCACAGGCCCAAGAGCAAGCATACAGGAACCGCAAGCACTACCATTCGGTCAATGCACTGGTGGTATGTCTTGCAGATATGAGCATCTCACACGTCTGTGCCCGTTTCCCCGGTTCTGCACACGATGCCTACGTGAAGAGGAGTAGTCGCATCCCGAGGATGATGTCACAGATGCGGAACCAGCGTGCCTGGCTTGTCGGTGGGTACTGACTTTGTACCATTGTGTGTGTTCTGCAATGTAGTGTTCCACCCTCATTTCCAACTCAGCTAATGTGCAATTGTCTGTATGTAGGTGACTCCGGATACCCCAACATGCCGTGGTTGCTGACGCCCCTCAGGAACCCTGTGATACCAGCCCAGATGCGCTACAATGAGGCACATGGTCGGACCAGGAGAGTGATTGAGCGGACATTTGGTCTCCTGAAGAGCCGCTTCTGCTGCCTCGACAAGACAGGAGGGGCCCTCCCATATGCCCCAGCAAAGGTGTGCAAGATTGTCATCGTCTGCTGCATGCTACACAACCTGGCAGTGCGGAAGGAGTTGCCTCTCATCCTGGATGACGATGACCAACATCCGCCACCTAAGGAGGATCCTGGCCTGGACCACGATGCCAGTGATGATGAGGGTGATGTCCGCACACAGCTCATCACCAACTTCTTCAGTTGAATGTGAGTATCCAGGGATGTCATGTCAATGATGTGAGTTTGCATGATATGTGTTGGTGGTGCTCTGGTGCTGTTTGAGTGTGTCCATGTGCTACTTGACTGTATGCGTGTAGCGATGTGTCCTTACAGGTAGTCTGTACTCCACAACAGTGTTGACATGCTAACTTGGTTCTGGGTGGGTATCTTGTGACATGTATTGGGCATGAGTATTGCAGTTCTGTCCTGTTCTTCAGTGCTTTTGACTGTGTGTCATTTCTGTCCTTCACAGGGTACTTTCAGAGTAGTTTGGTCAACTGTGATCCCCCGACACCGTGAATCAACTTCCAGGGTGGTAGCTGTCGTTTCCCTACAGGTGATGTGCGCCACACCCATGGACTTCCTTTCTTCTACACTTGTTGGCTGTGTGCCCACTGCCAGGTGGGATTACCTTGCATCTGTAGTGGTTACAACATGTTGCAAATGTGTAATAAACCTGTGCTTCACTTTGTGATGTGCGTTGTCTGTGGTCACACATCTGACTGACATTTGCTTACTGCACCAGTGGGCTAGTTAACACAGACTGTGAATAGGTGTTGGGTCTGTGCATTGCACCGTATTTCCTGGCAACATCAGTGTAGGCGATGAGTCAGATGTCCCTGGTGTGTATGTGTTGTGTAGCCCTGGTGGTGTGTCTCCCTCATATGTGTCACGTTGCCATGACTCACATGCCGGTGTTGTACTTGCTGTAGCAGTTAGCATGCACAGTGTCATTTCACAGATCATCATCTCCACTTCAGAAACAACGTTGGAATCACAACAGAGGCAAGTATGGTGTATTGGTGATTTTATTGACATATATGTGTGAGTATAGTGCACAGGATGGTGGGTGCTGTACATTGTGATTGTAATCCAAAGTTCCTAGATGATTTGGAAGTCCTGATAGCAGAAATGTCCTGAGTAAAGTCCACAGTCATCTGATACATTGGTCCAACTTGGGCTCCCCATGTCATGTGGGAGAGTTGTGTTGCATTCGACAGGGTGTAGAGTTTGCGCACAAAGGTGATTTTCCCGAACAGGTGTTGGCTTCCTGGGAGTTGTGCATGGCCATCGGCCTCTCAGTTGTCCTTCCTCGGACGACCCCTCTTCTTGGGGGGGGACCCTCAAGTGCAGGCTGCTGCGGTGCAGGGGACTCTCCGCCAGAGTCATCCTCCCTCCCTGTGGCAGTTGCAGTTGTTGCAGCACCAGATGTTGTGGGCACACAGGGAGGTGTTGACATGTTGGTGCACATCTGGCGGAGGCATTGTAATATGTCCCTATGCACCGCCGTCTGTTCTTGCAATGTGTCCCACTTGGACTCCATGCGGGACATGTGTAAGTCCAAACGGGCATGATGGGCAGCCTGCTGCTGTTGAATGTCCCTGAGGATCCCCACTACCTGGCTGAACTCTCCGGTGCTAGTCTGGTACGCATCAGCTATGCGTACCAGTTGTGGGTCATCATGCAGTCCAGACCCCTCTGCAAGCAGCGACCTATGTCTACCACCCCTCCCACCACCCCTGGCGACACGTGCAGGACCTGCGGTGGCACGCACAGGTGACCCTGGGCCCCCTTGGGGGTTGTTGCTGGTGTTGGTGTCCGTAGCTCCACGTTGGGCCGGGGTCCGTGTGCTGTTGGTGGTGGTGGTCCTTGGTCTGTCCGTGTCGGCAGGGGTGGTCTGTGTGTTGGCAGTTGTTGGAGGGGTGGGTGCAGGGGGTGCAGCTGGTGGTCCTGCTGGTGCTGCATGATGACTCACTCCGGAGGTGCCAGGTAGGTCTTCGTCATCCGAGGTGGGCAGAGGCTGTTCCACACCAGTGAGCTCAGTGTCCCCCGGAGCCTGGGACAGGGACTCCTCAGCGTCTGCTGCTGTGTCCCCATCATCACCTGTATTTAGAAGAGACACGCAATGTATGTAATGTTTCTACAGGCATCAATGGTTCAAACACCTGACAGTTATGACTGTACCTCTGGATGCAGGCATGTACATTGCATTGTCCTAAGTTGTCACAGTCAGCTGTTGATATTGGTATAGCGCATTGTCCTGACAACATGAAGCATTTCAATGTGAATGTTGAGGTGTGTGCATGGCCAGCATTGGTGGTATTTTGTTGACATCCGGACATCCTTCTCCCTCCAGCCCAGTTATCCCACCATGAAGCATGCCACCCTTGCAGTGGGTGCAGGTTGACTCTCAGGATGTCAGTCAGTGGTGTCCTGCTGTTGGTTGGTGGCCAGTTCCCAGCATGGCCTTGTGCTCCCCACAACAGAGCACCAGTGTCAGACATCTTTGATGGGGCTTTCCACTCTCTGTGAGGTGTGCATGCTTGAGTGTGAGCTTGCTGGGCCATGTGGGTGGGGGATGTTGAGCTGTGACTACCACTCCCATCATGCTATTGCCTCAACCCCCCTTCCCAGCATGCCCATACTTCCTTCCTTTTGAGTGTACTTCACTGTGTGTGGGTGTGACAGAAATGGCAAGATGGCTGACAGTGGTGTCCTGCTGTTGGTTGGTGGCCAGTTCCCAGCATTCCCTTGTGCTCCCCACAACAGAGCACCAGTGTCAGACATCTTTGATGGGGCTTTCCACTCTCTGTGAGGTGTGCATGCTTCAGTGTGAGCTTGCTGGGCCATGTGGGTGGGGGATGTTGAGCTGTGACTACCACTCCCATCGTGCTATTGCCTCAACCCCCCTTCCCAGCATGCCCATACTTCCTTCCTTTTGAGTGTACTTCACTGTGTGTGGGTGTGAAAGCAATGGCAAGATGGCTGACAGTGGTGTCCTGCTGTTGGTTGGTGGCCAGGTCCCAGCATGGCCTTGTGCTCCCCACAACAGAGCACCAGTGTCAGACATCTTTGATGGGGCTTTCCACTCTCTGTGAGGTGTGCATGCTTCAGTGTGAGCTTGCTGGGCCATGTGGGTGTGGGATGTTGAGCTGTGACTACCACTCCCATCATGCTATTGCCTCAACCCCCTTCCCAGCATGCCCATACTTCCTTCCTTTTGAGTGTACTTCACTGTGTGTGGGTGTGACAGCAATGGCAAGATGGCTGACAGTGGTGTCCTGCTGTTGGTTGGTGGCCATGTCCCAGCACGGCCTTGTGCTCCCCACAACAGAGCACCAGTGTCAGACATCTTTGATGGGGCTTTCCACTCTCTGTGGGGTGTGCATGCTTGAGTGTGAGCTTGCTGGGCCATGTGGGTGGGGGATGTAGAGCTGTGACTATCACTCCCATCATGCTATTGCCTCAACCCCCCTTCCCAGCATGCCCATACTTCCTTCCTTTTGAGTGTACTTCACTGTGTGTGGGTGTGACAGCAATGGCAAGATGGCTGACAGTGATGTCCTGCTGTTGGTTGGTGGCCAGTTCCCAGCATGGCCTTGTGCTCCCACAACAGAGCACCAGTGTCAGACATCTTTGATGGGGCTTTCCACTCTCTGTGAGGTGTGCATGCTTCAGTGTGAGCTTGCTGGGCCATGTGGGTGGGGGATGTTGAGCTGTGACTACCACTCCCATCATGCTATTGCCTCCACCCCCTTCCCAGCTTGCCCATACTTCCTTCCTTCTGACTCTGCTTCCCTGTGGGGTAGTGTGCCTGTGCTGAATGGATGGCTGACAGTGTTGTCCTGGCGTTTGTTTGGCTACAAGTCCCATGTGTGTCACTGTGCTTCCCACAGCATGACCCAGGGTGGTGGTTCTTTGTGGGATAATTAATTTTAGTGTGAGGCAATGCATTTTCCCAGGTGAGTTGTGTGTAGTTTGTGTTAGGGGTGTGTGTGAGAAGAGCTGCTGGTAACTATGGTCATAGCTGTCAGTCCTCCTTCCCACCCAGCCAGATATCCCACCATGGAACGTGTTTCCATTGCAGGGAGTGCAATTTGGCTTTCAGGATGTCAGTCAGTGGTGTCCTGCTGTTTGTTGGTGCCCAGTTCCCATCAGGGCCTTGTGCTCCCCACAGCAGTAGCCAGTGTCAGCCATCTTGTCAGTTGTTTTCCACTCCATGTGATGTGAGCATGGTTCATAGTGGTGTTGATGGGCGTGTTGTGAGGGTGGGCAATATCTGTGACTACAACTCCCATGATGCTATTGGCTACACTGACTTGACCAGCATACACAGAATTCCTTCCTTTCTGTGGGATTCCCTGTGTGGTGGTGTTGTAGTGGTGGCTACATATCTGACAGTGTTTGTTGGTTAGATTTGTGCCACTGCCTAGCTTTATTTGTTGTAGGGTTTGTACATGTCATGACACAGTTACATATCACTATGGGATGGCATGTATTGTGTTTATCTGACTGACATACACATCTTGGGATGATTCTGGTTTTGTTGCTGTGTATTTGCTAAGGGTGCATGGTTTGACTATCCCCTTGACAGTGATGTGTCTGTATTGTCACACAATATTGGGTATATTGGTTGTGTACTCACCAGGCTCTGGGATGTTTTCTAGTCCATATACGCTCACTGGTGGTAGGATGGCCCGCACCTTCTCCTCCCAGGGCCTGAGGTATACTGGTTTGGCAGGAGGACCACTGCTGGTGTGTTGGCTCAAGATGTAATCCTTCTTCAGTAGGTCCCTGACCCTCCTGCGCACGTCATACCACCTGTTCTGGATGTCTTCCTTTGTGCGCAAACATGGTGATTGTGCGTTCACCCTGTCGGCGATCCTCTCCCACATCTTGGTTTTCTGCGACATGGGGGTCTGTTGGACCAGTGTACCAAACAGCTGTGGCTCTACCCTGAGGATCTCATCTACCAGGACTTCCAATTCACTATCTAGGAACTTTGGATTCTTCTTGGGGGGCATGGTGATGGGTGGTGGTGGTGAGTGTGTTGGTGTGCAAGTGAGGGTGTGTTGGTGTGTGTTTTGCTGGGTGTATGTGAGGGTGCTATTTGTTGAGGTGCTAATGGTGTGTGGCTTGTGTGATGGATGAGTTGTGGGTGTGTCTGTGGTTGCTGTCTGATGGTGTTCTGTGCTGGCAGGTCATTTGAATTTGCAAAGGATCATGGTAGGGATTTGTGTCCTTTATATGGGTGGAGTTGTGGGTGTGTCTTTGTTCCCTGTTTCCCCCCACAGTATTTATTGGCTTTGTAATTGCTTGTTTGGCCTTTTTTTGTGTTTTTCCCTTTGTACTTTTTGTGCATGTAGGAGACGTTCTTCTGACCGAGTCGTACCCTGCAGTTGTCTCGTGCGAGCTTCTCCGAGTCGTTCACGCTGTGTTTGTGCTGTTTTATGTGCTGCGTACGCGTCGGTCGCGGTGTATTGGGTTGCTTCGGCTCGCTGTTTTGTATGCGTGTCGGTCGTACGGCTTGGGCTCCGTGCGACTCGGTCGTGTTTTCCACGCGATGCATCGTACTGTGCGGCTCGGAGTTCGCGGGTACGTTTCGTTCGTGTTCCTTCCTGGTGCGTGTCGATCGGTTCGATTCGCGCGCTTTTCCGGCCGGATAGCTGTTTTCCGCGAGGTTCGGTCGTTCGTATTGTGTTCCGTACGAGTCGGTCGGAGTTTGCACGCATTTCATCGTACTTTGCGGGGCGGGCTGCACCGGTACGTGTCGGTTAGAATAAATTCCGGATCCGAGTCGGTCGGTACGTTTTCCGGCCCGAATCGGAATCAGCCCCACAGCGTGTCTTCAACAGTATCCGGTGGTCTCAAGGAGCATTACATCTTCAAAACAAAAGCCTCTCCTCAAAAAAAAATTACAGGGGAAAAAGACAGCTTCAGCATCCAGTGACACCTCCATAACAGCTAAGCTTCAGCTGAAGACAGCAGTGTTGCTGCCGAGACGCACCTCAGGCAGCAAGGAGAAAGCCACGAATCAATGTCGCAGCGCGCCACGAGTAAAATGGCGGGCGCTGCTGAAGAACCTGAGGGGAGCGCGGCACGGAGGAAGCAAGGCGAAAGGCAGCTCGAAAAGGAAAAAAAAAACAGCTACTTGTGCCCCCGCGCCCGCTCCACACGAGGAATCAGAGCATTGTACCGGGACTCAGCGACAATGGCTCCCGGCGAAGAGAAGGTCCCGCTCGAAGCACGGAGCCTCAGCCGGACGCGTCCATCTTGTGGCAGCTCAAGCCATGGCCCACCATCACTTCAATTTTGAAGCAAGCTATTTATCTTTCTGAAAAAAAAATTAGCTACCACATGATACCCCTTTTTTTGCACCAAGCGTGCCATCTGCCCTAATGCTAGCAAGGAAAATGAGCCCTTATACCCACTTTTTAAAGTAAAACATTAATATTTGTGAGCAGTTGCCACAACTCTTCACCAATCCACTCACTTCTGACCCTTCCACTCACACTACTACACTACACATAGTTTTGTTTCTAAAATCAGTGCTCCCACGTAGCCGTAGGTCGTAGCACGCCCCGTCCCGCAGCGGGACGGGAAGACCCCTATGATGAAGCATGCCACCAAGGGTCCTTTTGGTGGGTGAGGGGTATTTAAACAAAGCGGTGTGCTTTCCACCAATACAGGAGACACACGCAATCTGGAGGAACACACTTTCATTTTTCCCTTACGGGTGGATCCCTTTGTTTTGTGACATACTGACTCGAGGAGGACGTATCCACCTCTTGTGCTCTTTGAGCATTACCTCTTCCCTCCCTCTTTTGTTTATTTTACCTTCTTAAACTACCCATGCCCTCCCTCATGCAAGACCCCTGTCTCGCATAGCTTTCCTATTGCACAGCTAAGAGTACCAAAATGCAAAGTAAATCTCACAACTGCATAATTATTTGACATGGGGCACCTTGATACTTGTCTTTACCGCTCTTCTATTCTTCCGCTACCATCTTACTTACTTAGCTGGAGACAATGCAGATCCGGAGACAATGCAGATCCTAGAAACATGTTGCTGATCCCCGAAATTTGTCCAGTGAGCTGGTATGGTTGCTTCATTGTCTGCTGCGCCCTTCATGTTAGTGCAGACAGCAGGATGTTGTGGGCACTGCTGACAGTGGAGACTTGAGATGTGGAGAGAAAGTGTAGAAGGAGGCGACAACAAGAATCCAAGTTGCCCAGAGTTTTGATCTGACAAGTATTTTACAGTAGCATCTGGTATTTTTATATCAAGGCAGTACAAAAACTGAGATATCAGCAAAAGCTGGAATTATTTCTCTTTGAAATGCTACCATACAAGAAGAAATAATTTCAAAAGTGATGCAAAGGTGGCTGAACTATACATACATGATTATTAATGCATACAAAATCACAATTGCTATGTAAAAAAAACAGGACTTTACACACATTTGTATTAAATACCAGATCCTGTCCCTTCAACAATCTCAAAATATAAACAAATGTCTGGTATGTGAGAAATTTGGAAATCCTAGTTCATGTGTTGCACTGGTACTAATAAAGGTTACCTTTTAGAAAATGAATCTAATACTGTAATTTTCTTTACAGCATATTGTTTTCAGTCACTGAAAAGGAGGTCACTGTAATTTATTGTATGCAAAAAGACCGTTACTTTTTGGAGAGAATTTCATACGGAAGGCAGAGGTAGAGAGTAGGTTTATTGGTAAACCCTAATAGCAGTGAAGGTGCCATTTGAGAACTGGTGCAGCCCTGCCAGGTGTCACTCATTTTGGGTTAAACAAACACAAATTCTTTATGTCTCCACATCACCGCTCTTATATGAATTGTCACGCAAAATAAGCTTTACACTTGGACCCCAGCCTCCTCCATATCAATAAGCTGCAGGTTGATCCTTACCCTTGTGAGCTAAATTAACTGTGTGCAGACTCTCTTTCTGACTGCATTTAGCTGCTGCGCGGGGGATGAGACTGGAGAGCGAGAGAGGGGAAGTGGGACTGACCGAGTGGGACAGAAGGTAGAGATGTATCAAACCTAGATCGTAGTGTTAGTGCCTGTGTTTAAATGACGATCGGGGAGTAGAATCTCCTGTTCTACCCAGTTGTTTCTTTTCAGAAGAGACACTCTTAGACATTTGCACTCCTCAAATTTCCACAGCATTTAAAATCTGAATCTCCCAACTATAAATCAGTAAATACTACGGGGCTTATTTTGATGTCGGGTGGATTTGCTTCTGCCCAACACCTACTCTGTCCTGGGAACGACCGACACCCGGTCGGCAGTCCCGACTGGCTCATTTCAATGCTACCGAACACCGTAAAGTGGAGGGGCTACAATGGAATGCATAGACTGAAGATTTATAGAATGTAGTGGCATAGAGTGTAATAGCATACAGTGGAGTGGTGTGGAGTGGAGTAGGTTAAAATGGAATGGCCTACTGTAGATTAGCATAGAGTACAGTGGCGTTTAGTGGTGTGACGTAGAATGGAGTGGTGCAGAGTGTAGTAGCATACAGAGGAGTGGCATAGGTTGGCGTGTGGTACTTTACACAGATGTAGCATGAAAGTAGGCGAATGGATGTATGGATGTAAATGTAAAGTGGCAGGAATATAGATTATGGGGTGTGAATGGTAATTTATGGTAGTAGGTGTAAATAGTTTAAGTATTGTTAAAGTTATAAGTCTCAAAATACTTACTTATATATTGTGCAGTAATATACCGCAGTAATTTCGCAGAACACAGCCAAAGTGTACTTAAAACAACATGACTGCTTTTAATGTTTGTAAAGGCAGTCATTAGTCAATCACATAATGCTTTGTCATTGGCATGTAGCGCTCTACTTTCGCCAAATTTCATGAAACTACAGTGGTCACAGATATCACTAAGTTAAAATGCGTTATAACTTAAAAAATACTTACTCTACTTACCTGTAGTACCAAAAAGAATCATCAGCATACCATAATTAATAATAATGTAAAAGTCTATGGAAAATGCATTGGGAGAAAAACGCGTTTTGGAACCCCCTTTGTTTTTGGAACCCCCTTTGATGAATCTCCCTGAAACTTTGCATCTTCTGCCAATGTAGAAAAAGTTGTACATTTATTAATGGTAAAAAATCAGAGGAATTCCTATCTCTGGGAATCTTAACTATAACTACAGAGCAGCTGAATGAGTACGACAGTTGGTTCAGCTGCTGTGTTGAACGTTTCATGGTAATTCGTGAAGCGGGGACCAAGAAAAAGGGGCCCCCCAAAACGTTTTTTCCCCATGTACTTTTCCATAGGGATTTTGAACACAAGTACAGCCCGAACCCCTTGATGGAATTACACCAAGTTTGGCAGAAAGGTAGGTTTTGGTTCAGAAAGCGACCTTTTTCCTTTTTGGTGTAAATCCATTCAGTAGTTTATGAGATATTAAAGGAAAAAGAAATATAGATATCTACTAATGCGGACACCCCGCAGATCCACCTTCAGTGAATCCGTGGTCCAAGCGCCACAGCAAGGCCCTGATTGGCTGGCCGTAACCTGAGAGAAAAGTTGCAGCCACCAATTTATGTGTTGGAAAATGGTCCCTTGGAATGAAAAGTAGTGTGTAAAATGGATGAAAGGGTCAGGGAAGAGGTTCCCTGGCCCCATATTTCTGTAACAGAGGTAGCACAAGTAGTTATGCTGGGTAATAAGTTGCCTAAAACCCTATTTTTTCCCACATGTGAGATTCGCAGAGCCCTCGTGGTGCTCAACGCAGCCCCAGTGTAACTCCGTGACGGATCTGTGAATCTCACCGCAAATATATATATATATATATTTTTTTTTTTGTTTGTTTTTGTTATATGAAACATTAATTCATAATAGAGTAGGCGCTGACTGTGTATATATATGAATTTATATTCAGATAATTCTTACACGGTGTAAATACATGTTTTAATAACTGTTACATATATATGAATTCTTATTGTAAATGAAATTTTAAAATGTACAAAACATGTATTTGCTTGTCATCAACAGCTTTGCACACATTAGGAGATTAGTGTTTTTAATGGAATTTGCACAGCACAAAGCACTTTATAACATTTCACTTTTTATTACATGTTTTAAGATGGCCGCCATGAAGTGGTATCCAAATGAAGCGTAAGTCCATCTTTCATTTTGACCTTTCATTGTGATCACGTGATGTATGAAGTTCTTTAAATATGTACGTCAATGAAAGAGTAACTGACATTGAAGAAGCCGTGTGGCGAAACGCGTCTGTCAGGGGGGGTTTTTGCACAATAAAGTATCAAACTTAAAAAAACTCCGTGAGTGCTCTTCGTTGGGATTACGGAAGGGTGAGCCTGGTTTGCGGTATATATTTATATATATATATATATATATATATATATATATATATATATATATATATATATATATATCTCGTAACGCTTCCTGTCTGACAAATGTCGACAGACCCAGTAGGCACTGACCTCAGCCACACTCAGAGAAAAGGCTCGAATCAAAGTTGTTCGTGGAGTATGCAGAAAATTTATTGTAGAATACACCACAAAATTAACACAGGCATAATGCCTGCCATGACGCGTTTCACTCGTCAAAGCGAGCTTGATCACATGATGCGCCTCCAATTAGAAAACCACATATAACCCATTTGCGTGCACAATTGCCTGTGAAAACAACACCCATCGTTAATAAACATAGGAGGCAGACTGGAAAATAGCTTGAAGTCAAATAAAGAAAACAACAATTAAGATGCACAAATAAATAAGAGTTTAAATACTTTCAAGCCCAGTCTATAGCACAATTAACAAAATGTAAATATCATAAATATAACTAAATGAATAAATTCATCTATATATCACAGACAATGCTGAATTTGTTATAAATAGCTAATGATAAATACATAAAAGTCCAATAGCGATACTTGCTGCAGGGTATGAAAAGAATAAAAAGTGAAATCACTTTAGATTTTCTTAACGTCATATTTTGTGCAAATAAGCATGTCAATTTCATATTATATGTGCAAAATAAGCAACATAATAGACACAATAGATATATATTAATATGTTAGGATTAATATGCAGGAAACCAGTGTTTTATTATATATGTCCAGGCTAATCCTACTACTAATTAGATGATGGATAAAGATATTTTTACACCAAAATTGGTCACAGTATCCTGCTGATAGTCTGAACCCAAATATCTATATAGATCGAACACAGTGCCTAATCCAGTCTAAAACCTCATCTAAAAATGCTAAAAATAGTGATAAAAAGTGCAAAACAGTGCTGTGCAAAATACAATACCCATAGCAGCCTTAACCTAATCATTACTACTTAATGATTCTAAAGTGCAAGTGCCAATAATACTATGTAGTTACCAGAAAAACTTATTAAAATCAAAATCCTATATTTAATGGACATATGGGGAGAGCTTAAAGAAACCAAATTGAACTAGAATAAAAAGTCTTATGAGACATGCCCAATCGTTGCAGTGCGGGGATATCACAGTTAGGGAAGTATACAGAAGGATAAGTTGACTAAAAGTCTGTAGATCTCTTAAAAATTGTATCATAAGCTAATGTACAGCAGAAGTATAAATAAATCCATTAAAGGAAGTTATGTAAATCTTCACTCATGTTTAATCCATTAGGCATCCGGGTATCGAGAGCTAAAATAAATTGAGATTCACGTTGCCGAAGCAATTTCTCATGGTTCCCACCCCGTCCGGGTGTGGGAACAGCTCCCAAAACAGTGTATTCTAAATCTTTTAGTTTATTATTATGTACTAATTTGAAGTGTCTCGCAACCGGATAGTTGCCATCGGAATTTACTATGGCACGTACATGCTCTAAGATACGTTTGTGTACAGGGAGTTTAGTACTCCCTATGTACTCCAAACCACAACTACATTTAAGTTTGTAAATAGCAAATTCTGTGCGACAATTCAAACTTTCCTTAATTTCAATTTCCTTCTCACTAAAAGCTGTCTTGTAATGAGTTGCATTAGTGGCAAATGTACATGCCCGACAGGAATTACATTTGTGAAAGCCCATTTTCTTAAGCCAAGTACCTTTAGGAACTACTTCCGGCATAGGTTTAACCAACGCATCCCTCATGGATGGCGCCCTTCTGTAAGTAATAGTAGGAAGAGATGGCAAAATAGGGCCCAATGTGATGTCAGTGAGAACTATGGGCCATTCAGCATATATTATCTTGCGTATATTATCTTGCGTAATTTCCGTTCCTGTTGACTGAAGGTGGTAATTAGTCGAATATTCAGCTTCTCTCTTTGTGGGGCAAGGTCTAGACTACCAATGTGACTCTGTTTTGGAAGCAGAAGTGTATTTCTCGGTTGATTATTAGCTTTTGTCAATGCCTGAATCAAATGTGGCCTCTTATAGCCTCGATCTAAAAATCGACATAATGCTTCCTGCTGACAATCAGCAGAAACTGAGTCCAGACTGCAGATACGGCGAATCCGTACAAATTCGCCATACGGTATGCTCCTAATTAGATGGCGTGGGTGTGAGCTGCCAGCATGAAGTATAGAGTTTCCTGCCGTGGATTTACGATGTAGTTTAGTGTGTATTCTTTCTTCTTTTATATACACTAACACATCCAAAAACTCCACACTAATCCTGTCTATCATTGCAGTGAACTTTAAATTAAGATTATTGGAATTAATGCTATCAACAAATTCCAATGCTGCCTGCTCACTACCATTCCAGACTAAACACACATCGTCAATGTAGCGCCAATAGTGTGCAATTTGTTTGTGCCATTCTTTGTGAGTAGTCTTGAGGACACACTCCTCCCACCAGCCGACATGTAAACATGCGTAACTTGGGGAGAAGCATGCCCCCATAGCCACACCTCTCAACTGCTGATATATAGCCTGGTTAAAACCCAAAAATATATATATGTATATATAGTACCACACCCACTCACAGACTCACTCAAACACTCACACACACACACTTGCAGGCCCAGGGAGTCACTCAAAAAGCACCCATTAGTAAGGTTATCAATGAGTTATAGAACGTCATGAGAATTGTAATATGTGAGTCATAAAAAGTGCATGGCAAGGACGTGCGTTATAGTTACTTGAAATAACTATAACTGGTGAATCTCAGTGTGTTTTGCTTCACTTTAATCTTTGGTTTCTTCAGTGAATTTCTGAGTTTTTTTAAAGCAAAGTAAGTTAGCACCGTACCTAACTAAAATGTTGCTTTAACATTCATTTTTTTCAGTGAGCTTCTAGCATTTTGTTTAACGTAAAGTAATATCTTATTGCATACATAAGTATGGCACTGCCACTGTGTACAGCCTTTGGCCTTGCACATCATGGGGTTGTCTCCATGTCCTGAAATGGTGCCTGCAACACTTTTCCTCATGTACGGCCTGCCAATCACAGTGCAAGCTCCTACAAGAGCGAAACGGCTAATGGAAAAAAGTCCCCATCCACAATCAGATCGCTCTACTATTTGAAGCTGCGTGATCGCAGGAGTTTCATGAGCTTCCCACGAACCTAACCATCCCTCTATACAACTAATTGGAACCTTAATTTCTTCAAAATTTCTGAACGGATTTTCACAAAAACACAAAAAGCACGCATTCTGGACCAAGGTCTAACTTTCTGCCACATTTGGTGTTATTCCGTTAAACCTTTTTCACAATATAACTTTTCAGAGCAATCGTGTTTTGGGATCCCCCTTTTTTTCTCAGTCCTCAAAACTTTCCAGAAGGAGCTGAGGTAAATTAAATTTTTGGGGAAAGTTTCTTGAAGATTTGTCAAATGGTGCCAAAGTTATTAGCAAACCAAAAGACGCTTTTCCTATGGTATCTAAGTCCTTACTATAAATTCACAGTAGTGTTTTCTGTGTTTTGCAAAACTTTTGAAATCAGTGCTTATCAATGTTCAGCTGCATAGCCCCTAAAATAGACAAAAAAGAGTCTTTCCAGTGCTTACAAAATATGTTGTTTTTTGCAGTGATTGTTATAAAGTACATATTTAATGTAAAAGAGAAGTCGCTGAGTTGCCTCACACTGCCTTGGGGAGGGTGCCATAGGCGTTGTGGTGGGTGTTCCCACACAATGCTCTTGGCTTTTGACACATACCCAGATTTACAAATCTGGGAATGCGTCAAAACCTCATGCCTCCCCAGGGGTGGTGTAACAGTTGTTTTTGTGCAAGAATGTGTCCCTTCCTGCACAAAAACAACCTGATTTCATTGCAGGCATATGGTGCATGGGTGCCTGCGTTGGTGTTAGGCAGCCATTTGTGCTCCCGCACAGTGTAAGAGGACAGGAATGCTCCGTATCGCAAAGATACAGAGCATTCCTGCCCTTTTCTTTTGACACAGGGTAGCATAGTAAATGAGGCCCTAATGGTGTTATATTCAGATGGACACAGGTGCGGGGTCATTCACCTGCTCCTTACTGAATAATATGACATTGTAGGGGTGGTCAATCCTGCCAAAGGCATAGTACCTTATGAACCCTTTAAAATTTTGAGTTACACCAGATTAATGTATAGCCATACATTCTAAGGCACCTGAAACTTGATGCTTTAAGCATGCTTGTCACTGCTTTTCTGCACTCTTTGCCTGACTACGTTAAGGTGGTGCTGCTGTTGTGTGGACATTCATAGCTCCCAAGTATCCCCATGGCAAAGGTCTCACTTTAAGTCAGTCCTGACCTTTTAACAGACATCACATTGTTTTCTGGGACTTCAAATTTTGCCATTAACATAGTAAGTATGACCTCACAAATCCCATCAGTAAAGTGTCGCTGGGGTAAAGAGCCAGGATTAGCTGAAGGTATCGCAAATAACAATGGGACACTTAGGATCCGCACCACAGGAGACAATTAAACCCGTTTGTAAAGTAAATAACCTGACAAGCTTATTTGAAGATAGATGCACAAAGAGCCGCCCCACCACTCTCATCCAGCTAGTAAGTTCTAATTGAAGCATATTGAAACTACAACACTGTATGACACTCAGAACCCTAGCAGCTCTGAGCTGTACTGACAAATGTGCAAATACTACAGACATATTATAGCTATTAATTTTGTTGGTATGTGGAAAGTCTTGTGTCATGTTTTCACCACTATCCCATGTGCATGGTGACAGCACTCCTTTCACAGGTACCTGCCACTACACCTTGCATTGAATGTTTAAAGCCTGGGGTGCTTGGCAGTGGATCAGCTATAAATGCTGACGTGTTAGAAAAGGGGGCTGATGTATCAAGGGTTTTATCAACTCTGTGTCTGTGGGGCAAATGTGATAGTACATACTGGCCAACATTCTTATGAGCCAGCCATTCCACTAATAAGTGAAAGAATGAAACTGCCTAAAAATCAAATATGATTGTAATATTCCCAGATGATTCTGTACAGTGTATAAAATATTTAGGTCAGACCTAAAACATGCTTCCAAACTCTGCACCTTCAATCATAGCACAAAAAAAGTAGAATAGCAGAATAAAAGCAGATTAATCTTAGACCAGTATTTCTTGCTGCTACCTTGCATAACAAAGTTATATTTTGTTGGCCCCTTCAGGATGAAATAGGAGTGGCTCATTCTCTCTCACTTTCCTTTCTTTGGCTGGCATTTTAGTTTGTGGTTGCGCAGGTGTTTATCTATGTTTATATGTTTAGACTGAGGAGAGCATTTAACTTTTGGTGGGATGTTATCAGTTATTATAGATGTATACCTAAAACAGGATAGCCTACTTATATTGTCCTGTGGGCTGGTTGTAGTCTGTCTGTTGACCACTGGCCATGGATATTATTATTTTAAAATAATTGAATTAATTTTTACCAGCCTCCACTTAGCTCACACCCCTGGAGGCACACCACGTATTATTTCCCATTTTTTAAAATTTATTTCCACATGATTTGCCAAAGGGGTTTGGGACTGCATTTTGGGTCATGGTTATTATTATTTCTAAATATTTAATCCATTTTTCTAGCTTTCGCATGGTTCCCACAGAGGTCACATAGGCCCTGAATGGACAACAGGTGTTGGTTCCACGTGTTTGCTCGTATGGATTGGGCCTACTGGGCTAAGTTATTATACATTTTAATCAATGTAATTGATTTTTGTAAGTCTCCCCCTTTGGTCTCATGGTCCCATGGGCCTGGACGAACATCTGGTGTTTATCATATGTTTATATTTTTAACATTTTTGATGCAACTAGTGTACCGTCTAACAAAAGAATTAGTTTATATATTGGTATGTTATTGTTATGATGACTTATGTTGTATTAAGTAAAATAGCCAAGTCCGACAGTCTTTATTTCTTACTTTTTATTGCCTACAATTGGACAAGGCTTAGACAGAGTGGAGAGAAGACTGTGAATTAGCCGACACCAGTGTCTAGAGACTTCTCCGCTAAAAGGCTACTGCTCCTGCTGACCAACAAGATGGGAAGAAGATGGCACCTAAGAAACAGGCTCCTGCCAAGAAATCGGTCAATGGCGAGAAGTGCGTTGCAACCTTAGGCAACGCATCAAGCCCTTTTTTATTTTCTGCCAAGGTGTGCAGTGCAGCGTATCCACTGTACCCTCTTTTTAGCAGGATGAATCAGCAACGCTACCACCACCACCAAACCCAAAGCAGATGTCTTTCAGTGACATGGCCGAGACCAGTGAATCACAAATGGAATTGTCCTAGCAAACCAAATCTTCCCCGGAAACCCAAAAGGAGCAAGAGTCTGCTAAACCTGATCTTTCTGAAGGAAGAGTATAGCCTGAAGTTGAGCTTGCAGCACAGAAGGATTTTGTGGATGCTATAGCGTTAGACACTTTTTGTTTCCTATTTGCTCTGAGAAAAAAAAAGATGATTCCCCCATCTTCCCCAAACCCCCCTTGAAATGAAGAAGACATGACGTTTATGCCCAAATTCTGCCACAGGAGACAAGTCAAAAAGAAGTTTCCTGGAAGTGAGGAAGACGAACTAGTAATTGTTCATGTCGAGAGTGGCATTGAGGAAGTGCAGATCACTTCTTTTCAGGCTGCTCCTGCAGCACCACCACCTTCTTCCATCTTCTACAAAGTCCAAAATTAAGCACCAACAACAACCCCTACCACACTTGCAGTCTGTCCTAAGGCAAAGAGTTGGACCTGTCAGCCTTGTGGTGGTCTTCTCCCCAATTTTTTGTCTTCCCCCTCCATTTTTCTGACTTCGATTTTGTTGGCCTTAGGACTCTGAGCACTTTACCACTGCTGACCAGTGCTAAAGTACATGTGCTCTCTCCTCTAAACATAGTAATATTGGCACATACCCAATTGGCATGTTTATTTTACTTGTAAGTCCCTAGTACAATGCACTATATGTGCCATGGGGCTGTAAATGAAATGCTAATAGTGGGCCTGCAGCACTGATTGTGCCACCCATTTAAGAAGCCCTTTAAAGATGGCTCAGGTCTGCCAGTGCAGAGCCTGTGTGTGGAGTTTTAAACTGCAATTTCGACCTGCCACAATAGACCTTTTAAAGCAAAAAGAACAGAAGATGGACTGAATGCTGAACAAATGAAACAGTCACCCCGTCACAGATCTGGGTTTAATCCATTGTTTCTTTGCTCACCACGCCACCCCAGTTTGGACCCAGCCATATGTAAATCAGTCTTGATCCTGCTACTCATGGGAACAGTCCAGCCCAAACTGTCAGCCAGGTCCTCCCTGGACCAGAAACAACCATGCTGGGGCTGGTTTCAGGGTATCACCCCTCACAAGCCAGGCTAGCTTGAATCCAGTGGCACATCTGGGCATACCCTTCCTACTGAGGGAGACAAAAGCAAAAAGAATAGATGATGGACGGCATGCTGAACAAATCAAACATACACCCCCAGTCACAGATCTGGGTTTAATCCATTCAAATAGATCTTTTGCCAGGCTCAAACCTTTCTTTTGAATACATGTAAGTCACCCCCAATGTAGGCCCTGAAAAAACCCAGAGGGCAGGGCGCAGTGTATTTAAAAAGCAGGACATGTACTTTTAAGTTTTACATGTCTTGGTAGTGAATAACTCTTAAATTTGTTTTTCACTATTGCAAGGCCTATATTTCCTATAGGATAACACTGGGTTTACCTTATTTCATTTTTAATTATAATTTCTAAATGGGAAGATATGACTGGCTCAAATTTGGTGTCTCTGGAATCCAAATTTAAAATCCTAACTTATGGTGAAGTTGGATTTTAAATTACAATTCTGCAAATGCCACTTGTAAAAAGTTGCAAAAACAACAATTGATGAACAGAATGCAGAACAATGTCATACATTCACCCCAGTACAGGAATCTGGGCCTAAATCCATAGTTTTTTTGCTCCCCATGCCATTCCAGTTTGAACCCAGCCATATGCAAATCAGTCTTGACCCTGCGCCCAATGGGAAAGTTGGCATTTTTTTGCCTTAGCCATTTGGTGCCTGCAGCCTGTCTCCGGTCACATGACTGGGTGTAGTTGGCAGTTGGGCTTTGTGTATTCCTCGCAGACAGTCACACACAATGGGAGCTTAAGTGTGACTGAGTGGGCTATCACTGGCAAGATGCGAGGGAGGAGCTGGGCCCAGCTTTAATTACACCTGAATAGGCTGTATCCTGTCCCCACACAAAGGGCTGCATACCCTCTGTAGTTAGTCTGGAGCCAGGGCAGGGAAGGCAGGACATCTGTGCTCTTCAAAGGCATGCCTCTAGAGGTTTCTCCCCAAATTCAAAGGCACAACTGGCAGGGTAGACTCAAAGATGGCAGAGTCCAGGTGCAGGTGCAAGGTTGCTGGGAGCCTGATACGTCCCTGAGGCTTCAGATGAGGAGGCCAGCCAACTAGCCCTATGAGTCACACTGGGCTCTGCTTTCAGGAAATGCAGGTCCAGTCTTTCTCACCCAGTCAAGAGGGCAGCAGGTCTGCACAGCAAAGCAGGAGTTCAGCAGATTAGCAGTCCAGCAGAGTGGCAGTCCTTCAGAGGCACAGCAGTCCTTTTTCCTGGCAAAGGCACAACTGTGTATAAAAGAAGGACCTCACACCTCAGCCCCACCATCTCAGTACACTTCTGGACCTGTGGATACTTTGCCAAGTGGCATCACAACACTGGTGGCGCCCTGTGCGGCAATGTTTGTCAGTGCCCCCCCAATGACCATCTCTGCCAAGGATTCCCTTACTAGCACCCTTTAACAGTGCCCCTCAAGTCACCATAACCACTGTCCCTAGATTCATTTAGTTTTATAACCCCACTCATGCCAGTGTAAGGTGTCAGAGCACTTTATATAACACACACATTGCACAGAGACAAGCATATGTGTGTTAATCAGTGTATAGGAAATGTTACATCAGACAGGACTAGAAGGTGTAGTGTAGGAGTGAAATGTCATCGATACTGGTAGGCAATACAGTTTGAGTCCTTATTCGGGAAAGCACAAATTCAGAATTTAAAACGTAGCATCATTGTTAGGGGTTCTCTTTAATAATAAGAATTATTTTCTACCCAAATGAACCCTTTTGACAAGATTAGGATAATGAAAGACTGGACAAAAATATATATAGCTCTAACATATACCTTGCAGCTTGCATGCAGCTCTTTGATGACAGTTAATAGCTCAATGTTCTATATTAGAATTTTGACATAAACGACAAGTAACAAAAGGAGCTCTGTTACAGAAGCAGTAACCCACTGACCTATTTACATTATATACACTTTGTTATCTGCATGGTACACGTTCTTAGCAGCAGGCATCTTAACCCTCTGCACTACCTTAGGATGAGTCAAAACTTCCACTAGACAAACCTCCGGTCTCTTTCCAGGAAGACGATTAATCATCGGAGGTATCACGACATTATAATTGATGCCTAAAAACTGCTGGAGGCCAGGAACTCAGCAGCAGGTGCTTTTAAAATGATAATATACTTGCAAAAATGACGCCCCCACCCCAAGTCAGCGCCCAGTGCGGTGGCACAGATCGCACCGCCCTAGAGCCAGCCCTGCATCACAAGCCCCGTTAATGGGATGCTCGACATCAACGCAACAGGACCTCATACCGCAGCCTTGCTGCATCTCAGAACCGATGCTTCACTTTGGCTGGGCAGCGCTTCTTCGTTCTGGATCCACGCAACGCTTCACAACCTGGTTTTAAGGTACTCTGTTCAGCGGGCCTAACTGTGTCCCCGTTACCGGCACATGCTCCATCACAATTCGCCTGAATTTGTGACTTTGTCCCAGTCATCGTGACCAGATATCCCAAATTAGCGCTTTTGGCTTTTTGGTGCTATTTTCACTATAAACTTTCAAATTCAATGTCTCCAGTTTTACTTATTAGATTTTTGTCGTTTTGGTCGTGTTTTATTTATTAAAACTTTATTTTTCTAAACCTGTTGTGGGCTTTTTTTGTGGTGTGTTTTCACAAATTTACAGTTTGGATTGTTGCTCAAATACTTTACACATTGCCTCTGAGTTAAGCCTGACTGCTCTATGCCAAGCTAAGAAGGAGGTGAGCACTGGTTAAATTGTGGTTTGCTTGTGCCTTACCCTGACAAGGATTGTGGTTGATGCTTGACCAGGGCTTACACCCCAGTCAACCAACAACCCAATTTCTTACACAAAGCAAATCCATTGTAGCTCCACCACAGCGTTTGACTTTGGCTATAAAAGGGCACTCTCCATTTGGGTTTGGTATTTCTTCACACTTAGGCCAAATAAGGACCACTGTGCAGATTGCAGTTTGCTGCAGAGTGTTGTGGGAAGGCAAGCAAACATTATAGTACCAATGGCAATTTGGCCGAGGTGAAAAACCAACAGGCAATCCTGTGGGAACAGAACTTAGGAAAGAAGGACATTGGGGAGAAGAGAGATGAACCTGAACAGGCAGGAGGAAGGAGGTGCTGATGATAAGGATGTCATCATCATGAGAAGCTGTCTTGTCACTTACAGTGTGTTCTCATTGCTAGCTCAAACTCAGCTTGGCACAAGGCAAAGGGGGATTCTCCTATCTAGACACATAAGCCAGTTGTCAAGCTTCAGATAATGGGATTCATTGCTGATGCAAAGAAGAAGAACAATGTGCAGTCATCCATCTATATCAGTCCACATATCACATACAAATGCTCTTCATGCTTCTTCATGGACATCTATGTCTGGAATGTGCCAGACTGAAAGAAAAGCGTGACACACAGCAGGCTCTGAACAAACTTTAAAAAAAGCATACTTACATTTTCTAGCTCCAATTTGTGTTGCACATCAATCAATTAATGTTAGGACAATGTGAGCATGTTTTACAAAATAGAAACTAAAACATTGCTACAGAGAATTATTTTTAAGATGTAGCATGCATGAAATGGACAATATATTCCCTGTATATTCTTGCATGGGATAGTGACCTCAAATCATGACTATTGCAACTAGCAATACAACACGAATCCAAGGCTGACAGGCTGACAATGATTTCCTTATAATGTGTAGGGGTGGGAGCTAAGATGTTTGCCTCAGTGAGCAAAAGGTTGTGCACATTTCTTTCGAAGCTCATTTGATTTCTGTCTGAAGAAGTAAACTTAGTACTTGAAAGCGAGCAAATAAATGACTTTGTTACCCAATAAAGATATTGATTCTTTGCTTTCATCGGATGAATGCTATTTATCTACTCTTTGGCTTACACTTTTCATAGAACCTGGACTCAGATTATGACACCTGCCACATTCCATCGCATCCAAATGAAGCTGGAAGATCTACTGAAAAAAACACGCACAAGTTGACAGCGACATCTTCTCTCTCAGCAAATGCAAAAGAGAACACTTGGTACCAAGAGGACTAGTAATCAAAAACCCACAGACTTTGCCCTACAACTCAAGATATTGACAACAGTTGCGCATCTGGACCTCTGGCAGTTTAAAAAATTACCTAATGTGTGTCTGCTGCAATCATAGAAGGTTGATACAAGAAGCAATCAGCACAGTTGCAGGCATGGAAGGAATGCACACAGTGGACCTATGAGAAGGACAACAACCATTTGCAGGTGGAATTCTGAAGTCTCTTACGTGTAGCTGATGAAAAAAGTCATACTTCTACGAAAAAAGGCAAGTAGTACTCTGACATTCCACTGCAAACATCCATTTGGGGAACAGAAAGACCAAACAATAAAAGGACTGCATTGTTAAATTTTCAGACTATCCACCAACACAGACGGAAGTATAATACTGTCCTAAGCAGTTCCAACATTTTGTTCATCTAAACCAGTAGACAAAACAGAACTGAGCAATGATCTAAAAGCCTTTTTAAGACGCCTTTGCTTCAAAGAATTTTTCGAAAACTAACCAGAACATCACTAAATCTGTAGGAGTCTATGAAAGTAAAAAGAAACAAAAATTCACCTGAACCCCAGAAACAGGGTGTTGACTGAAACACGACCCATACATCGAAAGTTTCAGATACAAGGTAACATCTGTCATCCTAGACAAACAAGTCATACAGTGATGTAACCTAAAAACAAGGGATAGAAGAACCATCATGTCAGTGAATAACAACAGCAGCATAAACAAAACAGCAGACAATAAAGGAGCAGTTGTCACAGTGAATATATCCAGAAAGAACACAGCCACAAAAAGATTTGAGATACTATACCATCTTGCAGGAAGACCGACTCAAGCAATACAAAAGAGAACTTAAAAGAAATATAAAAAGACTGCTGAATGTCAGGTTTTACATGCTCCCGAAGAAGACACACATATTAAACAACCCTGGGCACTCAATCATCTCTTGATCCTGTATGCCAAGAACACTTCTGTCAAAGTAGGAAACATTTTGAAGGGATTTGTAAGAAAGACTCCGGGCTACTTCGAGAACACCACAGATCTACAAAACAAACTTAATTCTATTGGACCTCTTCCAACTGGAGCATTAAAGGCAACCATGGATGGAGTCACTGTACACCAATATTCCACAATAGGATGGGACAAAGGCTTGCAAAAATTACTATATTGCTGATTCATCTTGACCAACAAGAATTTCACTTTTGGAAATTACATTAGCTCCTATTAGTATGGCTAAGAGGGCCAGGTGGCTCCTCAATATGCAAACCTGTTCCTGATATAATTGGAGAATGACTTCCTTGCTACCTGTTATTACAGACTGTGAGAAATTGGGTTGTTGGCTCAGGGGGATGTGAGCCCTTCTCAAGCAACAGTCACGTTTCTTGTCAGGGTGAACCACTGAAGTCAGTAAATTAATCTGTGCTTAACCGTCTGGTAGCTTGGCAGAACAGCAGTCAGACTTAACTTAAAGGCAATGTGCAAAGAATTTATGCAGTACACAAATAGCAATAAAGTGAAAACACAACACAAGAAATATCCCACACCAATTTAGGCAAAAATAGAGTAAAATTTAATAAATTATTTGACACCAAAACAACAAAAATCTAATCAGTAGAACCAGAGATATGTAATTTCAAAGATTTGAGGTAAGTATAGTACATAAAAGCACAACACGCCACTTGTGGTCATCTGTTCGCGCGGGACTGGGTGAAAGTCACACGTTGAGGCTGATTGTGATGGAGCAAGGGCTGGATGCAGGGACCAGGTTTGCTCCACTGAAAAAAAAAGGTTACCTTCTCAACGTCTGGCATGGAAAGATCCATTTGCGGTGGAGGAGACTGTAAGGTGCAGGGAGAGCATTGCAGATGGCCACCACTGTAGAACAAAGAGCAGGATAGTCATCGTTGTAGTGCGAATATCCTGTCAGGCGTCATGGACGGTCATTGCTAGAGCTTCGCATTGGCGGTCACTGCAGGCTGTTCATGCTGTAGCATGAAGTGCAGATCTAGCATTGCCGGTCATCTCTGGTGGTTGCTGTAGCGCAAAGCACTGGGTTCACTGGTGCTTCGAGTAGGTGGTCAGTGCAGGTGGCAAGATCGTGTTGTGAACGGGCCGTTTGAGTTTGCAAAGAGGCCAAAACATCAGTATTTCTTCTTTTGTTCCAGTAGGAGCTCTCACCTCTTGAGGATCAGGAACTCACTCCAGCAGAGACCATCAGGGCTCAGACAGGTCCAGTTGCAGGTCCAGGCAGGTCCAGTACAGAAGGTCAGATGGGCAGTTGCAGAGATGCCTCTGGAGCCTGTTGTGTTCCTGTAAGGCCAGATGGCTAACCCTTGAAGTCACTCATGTAGCCTGGAATAAAGGAAGCAGGTCCAGACTTCCTTGCCAGACAGCTGATGCAGACCTCAAGCAGCAGGGCAGTCCTCTGGCAGCAGGGCAGTCCTTCTTCTGTAGTGTCCACTGGTCCAGGAGTGTACTGAAGAGCAGGTACAAGAGTCCTAGTTTTATGCCTGGTGTTAGCTTTGAAGTGGGAGAACATTCTCGAGTTTCTGGATTTTCCTGACTCCCTGCCCTGGTTCCAGGAAGTCTGAAGTCATAATGGCCTAGTTAAAGTTCTTTGTGTGTGTGCTGAGGCAGGTCTCTTTGAAGTGCAAGGGTGATAGGTGACAACTCCACCCATCTCATCAAGTCAGGATGGCCCATCCTGCCAACACTCAGTCCCTCTATTGTGGGGCTGTCTGGGAGGAATACACAAAAGCCAACTGCCAACTACACCTAGTCATGTGACCCAGGAAACATGCTGCAGGCACTAAATGGTTAGGACAAGAAAGACAGTTTTGTAAAAGTGGCATTTTCAGAACTGTGACTTAAAACCCGACTTTACCACTAAATAGGGTTTTAAATTATGATTCATTTGAGTGTAAATATGACACTTCTACCTGCTCCCAATCAAACGTTATCACTTATTAAATGTAATAATGTGACCCAATCTTATCCTTTGGGAGACGTAGGGCTTACAGGAGTGAAAAACAGGCTTTTCACTACAAGGACATGTAAAACTTAAAAGTACATGTCCAACTTTTTAAATACACAGCACCCTTCCCTATGGGCTGTGTAGGGCCTACCCTAGGAGTGACCTATATGCATTAAAAAGCAAGGTTTAGGCATCGCAAAAGGATTATTTGCCAGGTCAAAATGGCAGGTTAAAACTGCATACAGGCTGCAATGGCAGACTTAAGACATATATAAAAAAGGCTAATTAAGTGGATGGAACAATTAATGCTGCAGGACTAGTAGTATCAAATGTACAGGCCCTGGGTACATGCAGTACCACTTTACTACGGTCATATAAGAGTATTAAATATGCCAATTAGGTGTAAGTCAATTTTACCATATTTTAGGGAGAGTCCACACAAACGTTTGCACTGGTTAGCAGTGTAAAGAGTCCTACATCCAACAAAAATGAATTCAGAAAGCAGGAGGGGTGAAGGCAAAAAGTGTGGTGGTGAGCCTGCAAAGAGGGCCAAGTTCAACACAGACCATTGAGATACCTGAGCTATATAGGTGAAATTCTTTTGATTTGGGTCTTTGGAGATCAGGACCTCTCATAGTAATACAGAAGATTTTATCAATTTCAGACAACCATCAATTTGAACCCTGTTTACATTTCAGAAAGAGGATATTCCTTGGACACCACAATCACCATAAAGATCACTAGCTGCCTAACACAGAATACCACAAACCAACAGAGAGAGACAGCTATCTGAAGTGCGACAATTTCACCCAAAACATTAAACATGCCACAATATTCATCCAGGCTTATGATACAACTGGATATGCTCTGATACATTACAGTGGGGTGAAACCATAAAGGATCTGAGATCTGACATTCATACACCATAGGTACAACCTGTGAGGAATGAGGCATAATTGGGCTAACATCACAGAAATATATTTTATGAACCATCGTTCGAGAACACAGGTGATTTAGGGAAAGAGACATGCCTAAACTACAGCTTCCAGAGGCATCGGCAATGAACAGAATAAGGGTCTATATCGTTGGCTGGAAGTGGTGGAGGACAGACCAATCTAATAGGAGCAAGAACTAGACCACTAACTTGCTTGTCCACTCACTCCTGGGTTCAAGGCTACTAGTTCCAGGCCAGGCATGTACAGGTGGTAGGGACAAGTGTCAAATTGGAATGGAAATGGGCAGGGAAACAGACAGGCTGGAACAGACTGGAGACTGAAGTGCTACACCCTCATCAAAATGGTCTGCTTCACATATGATTTTGTTCTATTGTTTTGCACAAAATGTGCCATGCATGCATTTGGATGCAGAACTTCTGTAAAGGAAATAGCACAAATTTGACTCGGACTTAGACAAAAGCCAGTTTGGTCACTGGAAAATGAGTTGATTTCTTCCATGAAACTGGGAAACTTCATAAAGGCTGCTCAGTTCTCCTAAGGAATGACTATTCAATATCATTGGCATTTTGTTGGGTCAAGCTTTTTATCTTGATGATCTGCTTGATTTATGAGGACTTATCTTGATGATCTGCTTGATTTATGGGGTCTTGGTAGATGCTTGATGTTATAGACTAGATTGAAAAAGGCTACTTAAGTGGATGGCACAATTAGTGCTGCAGGACTACTAGTAGCACCTAATTTACAGGCCCTGGGTGCATGTAGTACCACTTTACTAGGGACATATAAGAATATGAAATATGCCAATTTGATGTAAGCCAATTTTACCATGTTTTAGGGAGAGTCCGCACACACTTTAGCACTGGTTAGCAGTGCATAGAGTCCTACATTTAACAAAAATGAATTCAGAAAGCAGGAGGGGTGAAGGCAAAAAGTGTGGGGGTGAGCCTGCAAAGAGTGCCAAGTTCAACACAGACCATTGAGATACCTGAGCTATATAGATGAAATTCTTTTGATTTGGGCCTTTGGAGATCAGGACCTCTCATAGTAATACAGAAGATTTCATCAAGTTCAGACAACCATCAATTTTAACCCTGTTTACACTTCAGAAAGAGGATATTCCTTGGACACCACAATCACCATAAAGATCACTAGCTGCCTAACACAGAATACCACAAACCAACAGAGAGAGACAGCTATCTGAAGTGCGACAGTTTCACCCAAAACATTAAACATGCCACAATATTCATCCAGGCTTATGATACAACTGGATATGCTCTGATACATTACAGTGGGGTGAAACCATAAAGGATCTGAGATCTGACATTCATACACCATAGGTACAACCTGTGAGGAATGAGGCATAATTGGGCTAAGATCACAGAAATATATTTTATGAACCATTGTTCGAGAACACAGGTGATTTAGGGAAAGAGACATGCCTAAACTACAGCTTCCAGAGACATCTGCAATGAACAGAATAAGGGTCTATATTGTTGGCTGGAAGTGGTGAAGAACAGACCAATCTAATAGGAGCAAGAACAAGACTACTAACTTGCTTGTGCACTCACTCCCGGGTTCAAGGCTACTAGTTCCAGGGCAGACTTGTACAGGTGGTAGGGAAAAGTGTCAAATTGTAATGGAAATGGGCAGGGAAACAGACAGGCTGGAACAGACTGGAGTCTGAAGTGCTACACCCTCATCAAAATGGTCTGCATCACATATGATTTTGCCCTGTTGTTTTGCACAAAATGTGCCATGCATGCATTTGGATGCAGAACTTCTGTAAAGGAAATAACGCAAATTTGACTCAGACTTAGACTAAAGCCAGTTTGGTCAATGGAAAATGAGTTGGTTTCTTCCATGAAACTGGGATACTTCATAAAGGCTGCTCAGTTCTCCTAAGGAATGACTATTCAATATCATTGGTATTTTGTTGGTTATGTTGGGTCAAGATTTTTTATCTTGATGATCTGCGTGATTTATGAGATCTTATCTTGATGCTCTGCTTGATTTATGGGGTCTCGGTAGATGCTTGAGGTTATAGACTAGATTGAGGTTCATTTTTGCTGGGATTGCAGCATATGTGCAAGGCAGGACTTCCTTGAAGGCTTCAGGTTGGCAGTGGTTCGTCAGGGGACCTGTCGGGATTCTGGCCCTGACCAATTTAATGAATTGGGAATTGTTGATTTGTATAAAGGGGGCCACATTCAGCACATATTGTTGTTCGTGTTCTGTGGGGGAGGGGTTTTGGACATCTTGCTTCTAAGGGAGTGTTCTTGAGCTGTAGCATTAGAGATATGGTGGTTTGAGATAGCGTCACAGATTGCCTAAGCATAAGGGATTTTAGTGCTGGTAAAATCACAAACGCAGCACTGCCTAATATAATATAGCTTAGAACAAGACACAAATCATGCGATAGGACAGCATAATATACATACAACATACATGTTAGACCTGCCAACTTTAGGGTGGTCTTCCCCCAAACTTTTTGCCTTCAACCCTCCTATTTTGCTGAATTCATTTTTGTTGGCCTTAAGACTCTGTGCACTTTACCACTATTAACCAGTGCTAAAGTGCTTGTGCTCATTCCCTAAAACATGATACAATTGGCTTACACCTGATTGGCATATTTAATTTACTTATAAGACCCTAGTAAAGTGGTATACCATATACCCAGGGCTGATAAATTGAATACTACTAGTGGGACAGCAGCACTTATTGTGTCTCCCACTTAAATAGCCCCTTAAAACATGTCTTGGGCCAGCCATTGCAGCCTGTTAGCAGTTTTAAACTGCCAATTCGCCTTTTGCAAAACAAACCCCTTTGCCAAGCCTAAAACTCCCTTTTTAATGCTTATAAGTGACCCCTAAGGAAGGCCCTACACAGCCCTAGGGCAGAGTGCAGTGTAATAAAAAAAATGGGCATGTACTTTTAAGTTTTACATGTCTTAGTAGTGAAAAACTCCTAAATTTTGTTTTTGACTACTGTGAGGCCTACCTCTTCTATAAGTTAACATTGGGTTACTTTATTACACTTAATAAGTGCTAACCTTTGACTGGGAGCAGGTAGGAAACTCATGTGTGGTGTCTTAGATGTTGTAATTTAAATTCCTCTTTAATGGTAAAGTTGGATTTTAAGTCAGAATTTTGAAAATGGCACTTTTAGAAAGGTGGTATTTTCTTGATTTCTTTGGTGTCTGCAGCCTGTTCCTGGGTCACATGACTGGATGTGAGTGGAAGTTGGCCGTTGTGTATTCCTCCCAGACAGCCACAAAATAGAGGGATTGGGTGGCCTGGATGGTCCATCTCTGGCAGGATGGGGAGCAGAGCTGGGCACAGCCCTACTTGCAAGTCAATAGAGTGTGCCCTGCCTTTATACAAAGAACTTCAAACTAGCCTTTTATGCCTGTGACATGGCTAGAGCCATGGTAGGAGGCAGGAAATGTCAAGCACTTTTGAAAGGGGAACTTCTAGAAACTTCTTCTACTTCAAAGGAGGCAACAGGTATAGAAATAGGACACTCAGACCTACACTTCAGTTCTCTTTCTGAACCTGCAGAAGGACGCCCGCTATGTTCTTCTCTGTAGCAGCAAATCCTGTTCAGCGGCTCCTCACAGAAGGAGTATCCGGCCTTGTGGAGCCCTTGTCGGCTACAGCCTGCAGCTTCATCCCGCTGTAGATTGTCAACTTCTGAAAAAGTGATTAAGGGCCTTATTTACATCTTGGCGGATGGGTTACACTGTCACAACGGTGATGGATATACCTTCTGCCTAAATATAAATACCATTATATCCTATGTGATTTATATTTCAATGGATGGAATATCTGTCACCATTGTGTCTGAGTAACCCGTCCACCAAGATCTAAATCAGGCCCTAAGTCCGATTGAAGGAGTCTTCACCATGACTGAACCCAGAAGCTCCCTGACGAGAATGCCTCCTTCTCAAACACTGTCAGCTGATTTGCCCCACTGAACTTCACCTTCTCAGACACTTTTTCTTGAAATTTTTCCAAGACCAAAGGCAAACAGAGACCTGGCCCAATACACTTTGTGTATCCGAACTGCGCTCTATCTCGGTCAGCCATAACTTTCGACTTTGCCCCAGTCTCGCGCAACGAGATGTCCGCAATTGACGCACTGATCATTTAGCCAGTTTTTACCTTAAAATTTAAAAATTCTGAACTCTGATGCTACTGATTGGATTTTTGTTGTTTTGGTGTCAAATAACTTATTAAAATTTAGTCTAATTTTCTAAATTGGTGTGTAGGAAATTTGGTCTCTAGTTAGCAGAGGTATGCACCATGTCCAAGTAAGGACCACAGTCCTAATCAGGGTAAGTCACAACACACCCTAAATTATCCTGTGCTCCCCCTCTGGTAGCTTGGCACAGAGCAGTCAGGCTTAACTTAAGAGGCAATGTGTATTTTTGCAATACTTAAACCAGTAACACAGTGAAAACACCACAAATAGACTTCACATCAGGGTAGAAAAAAAGATTATGATTTTATAGATAAAGCAAGATCAAAATGACAAAAATCCATCCAGTAGAAGTTGAGATTTGAATTTTTATAGTTTGAATGCAAAAATAGCGCTTAGAAGCAAATAGCGCTCAAAAAGTTAATTGGTCACACTGGACCGGGACAAAGTCAAGAGTTCAGGAAGCCCATGATGTAGCGCATGCCAGCTACAGGACCCACGCAGAGCCTGCTGATCAGAAGTACCTTAAACCTTGACACAGCACAAAATGCGTTGATGATCCTCACGCAGTTAGGGTGCAGCGCCGGAGTTCTCCATGCAATTGATTTGAATCATCAGGTCAGTGAGCGAAGCGTCGGTTCTGAAGTGCGGTTGTTCCGAATGCGATGCGCTGGATTTCTCCATACTTCTCCACACAGTGGCGATGATGCATCGGTTCCGAAGCAGCGGTTTCGGATGCGATGCAGTGGTTCCGAGTGTAATGCGCCTGGCCGGTTCCCGCAACATCGGTGAGGAGTTGATTCTTCTCTCGCTGCAGAGGATGCGTCGGTTCTGCTGGAGCAGACCCATAGGTCCACTTCCAAGAGTTCAGGACTGGGGTGGCACCACTTGGCAGGATAACTCACAAGCAGATGAGCCCAAGGGTTGGAACAGTAGGGCTCTAAGTCTTTTGTGTCCCTGAGACTTAGGCAACAGGTGGCAAGCCAGCAAGTCCTTGGAGTCACTCTGGGTTCAAGTGATGCATGTCCAGTCCTTCTCACCCAGGCAGTGGAACAGCAGGCAGCAGGACAGCTCAGCAAGGGAAGAGCACAGCAAGGCAGAGTACAGCAAAGAAGCAGTCCAGCAGAGTGGCAGTCCTTTCAGCAGCACAGCAGTTCTCTTTCCTGGCAGTGTAGTCACAGGTCCAGATGTGTACTGATGTGTAGCAAAGCATAGTAGTACATTTTACATAGCATATCTAATAGTACTTATCTAGATATATCTATGAGTAAGAACACTCGTATATCTAGTGACATGTCAAATTATTGTAAAATCCTCATAAATAGTATAAACACATGAGATTCGCAGAGTTACATATATCCAAACACAAATTCTAGCTCAGTATATACCAGTACATCCATAGTAGACCTGGTCACAACAATACAATGTCGAAATAACAGACACAGTACAAGAATAACTCCATGCCCAGTGATAATGTTATTAATCTTAATCTTCGGTTTATTCGTTCTATTTTACACTGGTCTCTCTCATATTGAGAGTCTATGTTTCGGGTGGGGGAGGACGGTACCTTCCGTCTTTCTGCTCTTTATTGATTTACTAGCGTTTTTGGTTTGTTTATACTAGAGACTATATGTAAGGGAGTGCGCTATACTAATGTTGCTCTGATTGAGCGTTTGGAGCCCTTACTGTTGATGGCGACTCCGGCTAAGCTGTCAAGACTTGTTTTGAACATTTGCGGGTGCCTGTCTATATGTGTGACTTAATACACACGCACTTCTCGACAGGACTGAATTTTCTATTATGATGTATGGTGGATACCTAAACCAGTTATATGTAAGAGGATAAGGGAACTTTCAAGTAAGAACTTTGAGTCGGGTGAATTGTACGGATACCTTATAATGTTTATTTTACGCATTAATTTACCAACTTATGTTATTTGTATACACTGTTTTCTTCTTCTTTGCACCACAGATTACCTAGTAATACAGCGTTTATGTACCCTATGAAGCCACTACAGCGGCTGTATATACACTATTTACTATCTTATTGAGTATCATCATAGATTTAGAGGGACTTACTGGGCTTTTATTAATATCTATATGTGGATGTCTCTGTAAATAATTTGAGAGACTGAGGGACTGATTAGATGGATACGTATTTTTGGGTACCTCCCAATTGCAATATTAGTTTTGGGCATTCTAGTCCTCCACAGGGTATCTATTACTTTTCAGAACGTAATTATTATTTGTTGTACACCTTGGTGATGGTATGCTTTATGAGTTTTAAACAGGACAGGGATATACAATAGATTGAGTACGCAATACGCCTGATTATGATGGATGGGTGCCTTTTCTGATACACTTTGATCGGCCTGGTTTAGTCTGTAATACTTTTATTTTTACTTTGTCTCTTCATCACACTAGTGACTACTTACTGCAACTTGGATACACTCCCATATGATGGCCATTTGAGCATATGGATATACTTCTTGAGGCCTTTATTGTTCGTGACAGGTTAATATACCATTCATATCTTGCCTATTTACTTGCTTCTTCTGTTATTATGGGGAACACGTGTTATTTAACGTTTCCTGTTACTTTTGTTTACTTATTTACTGACACTTTCACTTATCGTGTTTGGATCCTTCTCACATTCTAGACTGTCTGGTTTGGGATATTTACCCTTTTATACTCCTAGGTAATTACCTCGCACCATTTCTTTCCCCTATGCTTTGCCTTCATGTTGAATACTTGCCATTTTTTCCCATCACTTTTCTTGTTTACTCAAGATAGACTTTTTGGTTCCTCAAGGCTTTTTCTACAAGAGGAACTGATTTATTTGCACTACTTTGACTGAAATGCACTGTGGTGGGTGTCGGTCCTTCTCGATTGCTTGGATGAACTATCTGATGCTATCTATTCATATTTTGCAGCCGTGAAGAAGTCGTGGTATGATTTACCAAACGACGAAACACGTGATGGCTGTATCAAGTAACAAATACTGAAGAAATATACTCTGATTACGTGAAATGGACTAATTTTGAACTTTGTAATGAATCTGGATTGGCTGTAAAAGATTTGGATATTGATTGACCCGTACTTAATTCTCTGGATTAAAAGTCGACAACGATAATACTTGTGTTGAACAACATTATTGACTTTGGACTTTTCTGTGTGCTCGGATTGGAGTTTTGATGCTAATCATAGAACAACATGATAAAAGATGTAGCATAACATAATACACATGCAGTACTCTGTATATAAATGAGGCTCCCAGATTTCCATTGTTACAGATTTTTGCAGAAATATACAGACAGAAAACCATCTATTTTCCTGTCTGTAGTTATTTTTAAATATGGAAAACTACAGATCAATTGGACTTCATTAGGACACTTTCTCTACTGTCAATCATGGGTGGTTTGTCAGTAGGTATGCAGATTGACAGGTAGGGGAGTTAAAATAAGGAAAAAAAGATCTAGGGCCAGATGTACGACCAATTTTAGCATGCTAAACGGGTTAGTGTTCTTGTTCATTATGTCTGGATGATCCAATCAGGTCCATATGCGCAGGTATTGAATGTTCTTTGGTTCCAAATGTAGGCCTGTGTTTCCTGTACACAAAGGAAAGCACAATGAGTTTAGAGGTACATCTTCATTTTCTTCCTTTCGGACTATAGCCAGAGAAGCTGGAGAATGTATAAATGATTTCCAGCAAAGCTGGAATAGCCGTTTCTGCTTCTTTGGTAAACATCAAGAGTCATCAGCGTATGCTGCTGTTTTAAGCATGCCAAAATTAAACGTAAAGGCTTTGATGCTTTGACAGGTAATAGCGAGCAAGAAAAGTAGGGGTGAGAAAGGGCATTCTTGTTGAGTACCCTGTTGTAGCTCAACGAGGCCTGACAGGCTTCCATTACTTCTAAATATTGCTGTTGGGCAAGCGCATAAAGCCATAGTCCCTTTAGTATATTGGTGCCAAAGATCATTTTGGTGAAGCAGTACCCAAAGGTAAGGCCATGATACCTAATCAAAGGTCTTCTCAGCATTAAGGACACTGGCCGCTGATGGTGAATCAGAGAGATGTGGCAGAAGGTGTGGGTGTAGTCTCTGGCAAGTTTGCCTTTGATAAACTCTAATTGAGAGGTGTGGATTAGTTTTGTTATTTTCTCCAATTTCCCAGCACTATTGTATATGTTTTTGCTTCCATGTTGATTAACAATATCGGTCTGTAATTTTTTTCAGGTCTTAGTGCTCTTTCCCCTCTTTAGGTATGACAACGATTGTCACTTCTGCGGCAGTGCTGGTGACCTTGAAGGTGAAATGTTTGAGGGTAGCTTCAAGTTGCTTAATGATCATTTTAGAGAATGTCCTCTAGAAGCTGATTGAGAATGAGTCTGGACCTGGGGCTTTGTCAATTCGAATTGTCAATTGGAATTGATGAGATCACTTCCATATTATCGTTTTCCTCTAGAGATTTATTTGTCTGTCTTTAGCAAAGGCTTTATTAAGCTTCATGTCCTTTAGTAATTCCAAAAATGTTTCCCTTGAATTGGAGTTGTTGGCCTTATAGAGTATTGCAAAGAAATTCCTGAAGACTCTCACTATTTAATTATGCTTAGTTTGAAGATGTGTCCCTAATGTTTGAGATTACGGATTTATTGTTTTTGAATTTTAGGTGAGAAGAGAGAGTTTTTCCTGGTTTGTTTAGATTACAGAGTTTTATGGTTTTCTGTGCTTTGATCCATAAGTGAGCTCTTTTCCTGACAAATTGACTGTATTTGTATTTAAGACATTTGAGGGTGTTTAAATGTTTGGATTTTTGACTTGCCAATGTTGTTGTTCTGTTGCTTGGATGTCGATGGATAAGCTACCTAATTTTAATTTGATTTCTCTATTTCTCCTTGACTTGCAGCTTATAATTTGTTCTCTGGTGTAGCACTTTAAAGCGGTCCAGACAATGACCAGTGAAATGTATGAGTTTGTATTTTCTTGTATAAAGAGTCTTATGTCTTTTTCTAGTTCATTTATATCAGTTTCATTCTTGAGTATTTCGAGATTCATACTCAAGAACTTATTTTTTAGCAGTCATAGGGTCATTTTGTAATGTCAGAGTGATGCATGCATGATCCAAGATCACCATTGGTTCTATTTAGTTCTCTGCACTTGATTGGAGTCTACGAGTAAGTAATCAATATGAGAGTTTCTTTGTTGAGTGGATAAATTCATTACCATTTGGATTATGTAGTCTCTAAACGTCAATACTTCTGTGGGTGAAGCATAGGTTGCACATCTGTTTATGAGCCTTGGATGGTCTGAATTTTGATATCTATTGTCTATCTAATGTACCATCCAGGGTAAGTTGAAATCAACGCCGGGTATGATAGAGGCATCATGAGAGAGATGTAATAGTTTTATGTTTATGGATTGCCAAAATTGCAGACAATCAATGTTTGGTGCACACACATTTATGGCATACCGATTCCTGTTGCCATTATTAAGTCTGGTAATGAGTGATCTACCCTCGTTTTCATGCTCAGACATCATAACTGATTCGCCACTGATTGTGTCCAAGGAGGTTATGTCCTCTACCCATCCTGACCTCATATTTAAAGCGATACAAAAGGGGATGATGGACGGAACGTTTGAGCCAATCAAACACTCACCCCCAGTCAACTGATCTGGGTTTAATCCATCATCATTCTTTAGCTCACTCCACCACCCCAGTTCAGACATGGCCATATGCAAATCAGTCTGACCCTGTGCCTCATGGGAACAGTCCAGCCCGAACTGCCAAGCCATGTCTTCCCTGGACCGGAAACAAGCATCCTAGGACCGGTTTCTGGCATTTCAGCCGTCATCAGCCAGGCTTGCTTGAATCCAGTGGCAAAGTGAGCAAGGGACCCACGTCTGGGCATACCCCCGCCAACTTAGGGCGACCAAAGCTATACAAAAGGGGATGATGGACGGAGCGTTTGAGCCAATCAAACACTCACCCCCAGTCAACTGATCTGGGTTTAATCCATCATCATTCTTTAGCTCACTCCACCACCCCAGTTCAGACATGGCCATATGCAAATCAGTCTGACCCTGTGCCTCATGGGAACAGTCCAGCCCGAACTGCCAAGCCATGTCTTCCCTGGACCGGAAACAAGCATCCTAGGACCGGTTGGCGGGGTATGCCCAGACGTGGGTCCCTTGCTCACTTTGCCACTGGATTCAAGCCTGGCTGATGACGGCTGAAATGCCAGAAACCGGTCCTAGGATGCTTGTTTCCGGTCCAGGAAGACATGGCTTGGCAGTTCGAGCTGGACTGTTCCCATGAGCACAGAGTCAGACTGATTGCATATGGCCATGTCTGAACTGAGGTGGTGGAGTGAGCTAAAGAATGATGATGGATTAAACCCAGATCAGTTGACTGGGAGTGAGTGTTTGATTGGCTCAAGCGTTCCGTCCATCATCCCCTTTGTATCGCTTGGTCGCCCTAAGTTGGCGGGGTATGCCCAGAAGTGGGTCCCTTGCTCACTTTGCCACTGGATTCAAGCAAGCCTGGCTGATGATGGCTGAAATGCCAGAAACCGGTCCTAGGATGCTTGTTTCCGGTCCAGGGAAGACATGGCTTGGTAGTTCGGGCTGGACTGTTCCCATGAGGCACAGGGTCAGACTGATTTGCATATGGCCATGTCTGAACTGGGGTGGTGGAGTGAGCTAAAGAATGATGATGGATTAAACCCAGATCAGTTGACTGGGGGTGAGTGTTTGATTGGCTCAAGCGTTCCGTCCATCATCCCCTTTGTATCGCTTTGGTCGCCCTAAGTTGGCGGGGTATGCCCAGACGTGGGTCCCTTGCTCACTTTGCCACTGGATTCAAGCAAGCCTGGCTGATGACGGCTGAAATGCCAGAAACCGGTCCTAGGATGCTTGTTTCCGGTCCAGGGAAGACATGGCTTGGCAGTTCGGGCTGGACTGTTCCCATGAGGCACAGGGTCAGACTGATTTGCATATGGCCATGTCTGAACTGGGGTGGTGGAGTGAGCTAAAGAATGATGATGGATTAAACCCAGATCAGTTGACTGGGGGTGAGTGTTTGATTGGCTCAAACGTTCCGTCCATCATCCCCTTTTGTATCGCTCATATTTAAAGCCTCACGATAACCAGTGTTGTTCCTTGGAGAAATACTCTGTCATGATTTGAACTACAGATCAGTCCTATTATTGTGTGGTGTCTACTGCATGGTGTACATAATTGCACAGTTTGTTTACATGAGATATGAGTGCATGCAAATTTAATACATATGCAAGCACTAAATCTGTAATTATAAGTGAAATTACTGCATACATTATATCACACTCTGACCATTCGCCGCAGTAAACAAGGCAAGCTGTGTATTTCAGTGGGTTACAAATCATTCGTCATTGTAGGAATACAACTAGCGTTTTATGCTGTTTTGAGAAGTTTTACTACTATGCTCCATTGGGGGCCTATGTGGAGCTTCAAAGTGCTACGGTTAACAGGGAATTGGCGTGACATGTGATCTTATTCTAAAGTTGCTTGTTATGTATATTTGAATAGCCATCATATCTCAATTTTGTTGACCCACGTAAATGTTTGTGAGCAATAATTTGCATAACCTACACATTAACTTTTTATAATTTTTGTACAATCATACTTAAAGGCTTTATTTGTTGGCAATTATTCGTCAACAGACTGCCAAGATTTCCTGGGGGCAGCCCCATGGCAAAGGCTGAGGTAACAAGACATACCTGCTAGAAGCTTCTTCTTTTTAAGGTTGCTTTGTCATCTCCTAAGAGCACACACAAAACTAAGATTTAGTACATGAACCACAACTAGGTCAACTGACATCACAGTAGTTTCCTCCGCATTAAACTTATGTTGATGTGCAAATGGAGGATAATTGTATATTTTTCCATCTGCCAATTTATACACAGTACACATTTACAACTTTCACTATAAATTTACTAAGAACTGGATCCAGAAACATCTTAATATTTATTTATTGGTTTTAAAGTTTTGCACATCACCTTCAGGTCATCTCAGAGCTCAGTGGATATGCAAGTATCTATCAATTATAGAGAAGCAAGGGGTGGTTAGGAACTAATCGGGGGAGTTTATGGATCATGGGTGATATTCTTTGGCTGTATTTCAGTCATAAGCAACCTGGAATACTGGATTACCCCTGACCTTGACTGGTAGGTCGCTCCCCCACCACACAGCTCCGTCTGTGTGCCCTGCTGCTGCCCCTGATTGTGCTCGTTTTTTTTCCTTTCTGTGCCCCCTTGCTGCCCCTGATTGTGCTCTGTTTTTCCTTTCTGTGCCCCCTTGCTGCCCCTGATTGTGCTCGTTTTTTTTTCCTTTCTGTGCCCCTTGCTGCCCCTGATTGTGCTCGTTTTTCCTTTCTGTGCCTCCTTGCTGCCCCTGATTGTGCTCGTTTTTTTTTCCTTTCTGTGCCCCCTTGCTTTCCCTGATTGTGCTCGTTTTTTTTTTTTCCTTTCTGTGCCCCCTTGCTGCCCCTGATTGTGCTCGTTTTTTTTCCTGTCTGTGCCCCCTTGCTGCCCCTGATTGTGCTCGTTTTTTTTTTCCTTTCTATGCCCCCTTGCTGCCCCTGATTGTGCTCGTTTTTCCTTTCTGTGCCCCCTGGCTGCCCCTGATTGTGCTCGGTTTTTTTTTTTTCCTTTCTGTGCCCCCTTGCTGCCCCTGATTGTGCTCGTTTTTTTTTCCTTTCTGTGCCCCCTTGCTGCCCCTGATTGTGCTCGTTTTTTTTCCTTTCTGTGCCCCCTTGCTGCCCCTGATTGTGCTCGTTTTTTCCTTTCTGTGCCCCCTTGCTGCCCCTGATTGTGCTCGTTTTTCCTTTCTGTGCCCCCTTGCTGCCCCTGATTGTGCTCATTTCTTTTTCCTTTCTGTGCCCCCTTGCTGCCCCTGATTGTGCTCGTTTTTCCTTTCTGTGCCCCCTTGCTGCCCCTGATTGTGCTCATTTCTTTTTCCTTTCTGTGCCCCCTTGATGCCCTGATTGTGCTCGTTTTCCCTTCTGTGCCTGTTTCCCGCCGCTGCGCCCCTGCGGCCCCGCCCCCTCACTGCCCATTCGCTGCCCCATTCCCTGCTCCTCCCTCCCACCTCCCCATTTATGGCGGCCGCTGCGCGGCCGCGCCGCAGGCGCGCCCAGCGCCAGACCCCCTGGTCCGGGCATCCCCCGCGCCCGCCACATCAACAGACGCCGATACGACGCCAGCACCCTCCACGCACTCAACCCCGGAAAGATCACGCCTGCTACCAGGCCACCCCGAGCGCACCCAAGGGCCCTTCACCTGCCGGAACTGCAGCTTCGCCCAGCACCCGCCCCGCCAAACCACCGCCCAGGAAAGAACCCAACTACCTCAGATGCATCCTCCTCAACACCCGCTCCGCCCGCAAACACGCCATCGAACTCTGGGACCTTCTCGACTCAACCTCCCCAGACGTCGCATTCCTGACGGAGACCTGGCTGAATCCCGCTTCAGCCCCCGACATCGCCATTGCCATCCCGGACGGATACAAGATCACCCGCAGGGACCGCACCAACGGAGTCGGAGGAGGCATCGCCATCGTCCACAGGAACACCCTCAGAGTCTCAACCAACACCGACGACACCCTCAGCACCGCCGAACACATGCACTTCCAGATCCACACCGATCCCAACACCACCCTCAGAGGAACCCTCATCTACAGACCCCCGGACCCCGACCACAGTTCAGCGATTCCATCGCTGACTTCGTCAGCACACACGCCATCGCCTCCACGGACTACATCCTCCTCGGGGACCTGAACTTCCACCTCGAGAACAACAAGGACACCAACTCCACCACCCTGATCGACAACCTCACCACCCTCGGACTCAGACAGCTCGTGACTACACCCACCTACGCCGCCGGCCACACGCTAGACTCCATCTTTTCCGCAAGCCCACACGTCTCCTTCAACCACACCTCCGAACCCCACTGGACTGACCACCACTGCATCCACTTCACCTACAGGAAGCCCACCACGCACCACCGCACCGAACAAATGCCTCGCCGCTGCTGGAGCAGAGTCACGGAAGACCAGCTAACCACAACCCTCGCCCTGAGCCCACCCGCTGAACCCTCCGACCCCGACACCGCCGCCCGCAACCTCAGACAGTGGATCGACGACTGCGCCAACACCCTCGCCCCGCTCAAGAATCCGCCCAACAGCCACACCAGCAAGAAAGCCACCTGGTTCACCGAAGACCTCCAGGCCTCCAAACGAACATGCCGAAAACTGGAGAAGATGTGGCTCCACGAACGGACAGCGGACAGCTACGCCGCCCACAAGAGCGCCACCCGCAGTCACCATCACCTCATCAGATCCGCCAAAGGGCCTCACTCAAAGACCGCCTAGACAACAACGCACACAACAGCAAAGAGCTCTTCAACATCGTGAAGGAACTCTCCAACCCCAGCTCCAACACCAACGACATCCAGCCGTCGCGAGACCTGTGCGACTCACTGGCCACCTTCTTCCACCGCAAAATCGCCGACATCCACGACAGCTTCAACACCACGACCGCCCCGGCAACCACCGAGACCACTGCCCCCACAACCACCAACTGCCTGCTCTCCTGGACCAACATCAACGACGAGGACACCAGCGAGATCATGAACACCATCCACTCCGGTTCACCGCTAGACCCGTGCCCTCACCACATCTTCAACAAAGCCAGTACAGCCATCGCGCCCGATCTCCGGAAAATAATCAACATCTCCTTTGAGACAGCAACCTTCCCGGAAAGCTGGAAGCACGCCGAGATCACCGCCTTACTCAAGAAACCCAAGGCAGACCCCAAGGACCTCAAGAACTTCCGACCCATCTCTCTGCTCCCGTTCCCCGCGAAGGTCACCGAGAAAATCGTCAACAAACAACTGACCCGCTACCTCGAGGAGAACAACATCCTGGACCCTTCCCAGTCCGGCTTCCGCAGCAACCACAGCACCGAAACCGCCCTCATCGCCGCCACCGATGACATCAGGACCCTGCTAGACAACGGAGAAACAGCAGCCCTCATCCTCCTGGACCTATCAGCCGCCTTCGACACGGTCTGCCACCACACACTACGAACACGCCTTCACGACGCCGGGATTCAAGAGAAGGCCCTGGACTGGACCACATCCTTCCTTTCCGGCAGAACACAAAGCGTCCGCCTCGCCCCCTTCCGATCCAAGGCCACCAAGATCATCTGCGGCGTACCCCAAGGCTCCTCCCTCAGCCCAACGCTGTTCAACATCTACATGGCACCCCTCGCCCACGTCGCCCGACAGCACAACCTCAACATCATCTCCTACGCCGACGACACCCAGCTGATCCTCTCCCTCACCAAAGACCCTCACACCGCCAAAGCCCACCTCCACGAAGGAATGAAGGCCGTCGCCGAATGGATGAGGACCAGCCGCCTGAAGCTGAACTCGGACAAGACGGAGGTCCTCATCCTTGGTTCCAACCCTTCAGCCTGGGACGACTCCTGGTGGCCAACATCACTGGGAACAGCCCCGCCACCCACCGACCACGTACGCAACCTAGGGGTCATCCTCGACCCCACCCTCTCCATGACTAAGCAGGTCAACGCCGTTTCCTCATCCTGCTTCAACATCCTCCGAATGCTCCGCAGGATCTTCAAGAGGATCCCCACCGAAACAAGAAAAACAGTCACCCAGGCCCTCGTCACCAGCAGGCTGGACTACGGAAACGCCCTCTACGCAGGAACGATGGCTAAGCTCCTGAGACGGCTGCAACGCATCCAGAACGCCTCTGCACGTCTTATCCTCGACATCCCCCGACGCAGCCACATCACACCCCACCTGAGAGACCTGGACTGGCTCCCTGTCAACAAGAGGATAACCTTCAAGCTCCTCACCCACGCACACAAAGCACTCCACAACTCCGGACCAGCCTACCTCAACAGACGACTCAGCTTCTACACCCCCACCCGCCAGCTCCGCTCGACCAGCCTCGCCCTCGCCACAGTCCCCCGCATCCGGAAAACGACCGCCGGCGGTAGATCCTTCTCCCACCTCGCCGCCAAGACCTGGAACACCCTCCCCACCAACCTCCGACAGACCCAAGACCTACTGGCCTTCAGAAGACTCCTCAAGACCTGGCTCTTCGATCAGTAGCAGCACCACCCACCTCTTCCCCCAGCGCCTTGAGACCCTCGCGGGTATGTAGTGCGCTTTATAAGTGACATGATTGATTGATTGATTGATTACTTTTGTTTTCCAGCTCTTCTTAAAGTGCATGAAGTTCAGAGGGGAAACAGTCGGAACACCGCTGCCTCAGCCACGCGTGTTCCGACATCGCAAGCGTAACCACGCTTGCCTTAACCACACACATGCCTTAGCCACACATATGCGTGGTTAAGGCATATGCCCAGTCTAGTTGCTGGCTAGCTGGCAGAAGCAGGAAGAAGAAGGTTTGGGAGAGGACGTGACACGACGCTGCGAGGTAAGTGGGGTTTGGGGGGGTAGGATTCGTTTGTATGAATTGGGTGGTAGTTTTCAGGGCTGGGGGTTTGGGGTAGTTTTTAGGGCTTGGGGGTGGCTGGAGTTTTAGGGCCCAGGATAAGGGACAGGAAAGGTGCAGTTTTGAGGCCGAGGGGGCAGCTGGGCTGGGGCAGGGAGGAGTGGGGGTAGGTTTAATGGAGTAGAGCTAGTTTTAGGGCTCAGGGAGTGGGGCTGGGGTCGGATTCGTTTTTAAGGGGCGGAGTTTTAGGGCTCAGGACAGGGGACAGGAAAGGGGCAGGTTTCAGGCCTGGGGGGCAGTTGGGCTGGGGCAGAGGGGAGGTGGGGGTAGGTTTTAGGGGGTGGGGGCTAGTTTTAGGGCTCAGGGAAGGGGGGCTGGGGTCGGAGTCGTTTTTTAGGGCTGGGGGTCAGAATTTAAGGATCAGAATAGGGGGTCGGGGTAGTTTATTGGGGCGGGTATAATAGACTGCAGGAGGGCCTAATTTTAGGGCTCAGGTCAGAGGGACAGGAGTGTGATCCATACCACACATGTCCCTTTACCAATCATGTCTTTACCATGAAATTGCGTGGTAAAGGCGTGCGTGGTAAAGGCATGGGTGGTAAAGACGCTGTCGTGGTTAAGACAGCGGTGGTTCAGTCATGCGTTGTTGAGGCATGCATTGTTCCATCACACAACCAGTTCAGTGAGGCCTTTAGGTTTGGCTTTAAAAGGGCCTAGATGGACGATGTCACAATGCCCAAGCTGACATTATGAAACAAAAGAACATTCTAGAGTGCCCAATGTTAACGATTGCTAGTGATGCAGGACTGTGTAGGGAAAATTAGTATTTTCTCTTCACTGGATGCCCCCCAGGCATTCTATAGACTGAGGACCTAAACTCTTAGAGCTACGTTTACCTATTTCATTTGTTTGAAGCTTCAAAAGGCGATGACATGATCAATGACTGAACACAGAGCCATGTTGGGTGCATGGTGGGTGGCTATCTTCTGCAGGTATCCAGGAACTTTACCAAAATAGCATGTGATGCAAAGCAGTTACATTTTTTTATAAAAAAAAAATTATAAGCAATTTTAAACATCCATCCACTATCAAAATATTCATGTTACAAATTGAATAATGGCTACATACCAAAAGTGGGCACGATTTCCTCCCCGACCCTCAGGATGTACATGTATCACAACTTGTTATTCAAAATGTTGTCTTTGCAGTCGTGATTCTGCTCCATTTCTTCCATCAGCGTCTAAGGGTATCCATTGACATTGGCACCACTCGCACCAGATTTTGGGGAGCTTTTGGGGGTATCCAATGGATTGATAAACTGGGACTTCCAGTATCATACAACGGTATGGGTATGTTTTTTGTACATTTCTAAATTGTGCCAGTTCATAGCTGTTGCAAAGTCATCCTTGTGCCCTGGGCACCCCCCATTTTGTGCTGACTGGTGCTGGTGGTAACTGACTCTGACTGTCCCTGGGATCTGCCTAACCAGGCACAGCGCCAGTGCTATGCACCAAACACACATAGATAAGAGTGAAAACACCTACATACACTAGGGTACACTATTGGTTAGGGTACCCCTATTATTGGCCTGACCTCCCATATAAGGCCTTAGTACATAATAGGACAGGGGAGCAAAACTACCTTTAAGTCCCTAGAATATAATAGGGCATGGCAGTTTAGAGGCCAGCAGCACTTTCTGCACTTGCATGCATGCACTGCTGAGGCCTGAGGTCAGTTTAAAAGCAGCCCGGTGTTGCAGGACTGCTTTTAAAAATTAAATTGTGCCCAAACTCGACTTTGGGGTTTGGGACAATTGAAAAGTAATAAACCTTATTAAATCAGTTATGGTTCCTTTGATCGCTCCATCTGTTACTTGGATACCTGTGGTAATTTTGGCATATTCAGTACTTCCAGGGTCTCCCCTAGATGTCCCAGGGGTGGGAGGGTCAGGTACTTATAAGGAGCACCCTTATCAAATAGGTTTAATATGCCCTCGGGTTAGTGAAGTTGCACATTTCACATCCTCCATTGCAGTAAAGATCTTCCCCAAATCGACTTTTGTGCTAGGAGCCCTGTGGAGTGAGGATCTGTAATATTTGTAAATATTCAGAACCCCTAAAGTCTCCCCTAGGTGTTCCAGGGTTGGGGGTTCCTGTAGATATAGTGAGGGTCCTTATACAATATGTGTTATAAGCCCTGGTGTTGGAGAAATTGATCAGTTCAATTTCCCCATTGGTGATCCCCAGCCACATAGGTTAACATGGCATTCAGCTATTAATTATTAAATAATGCTCAGCTTTGCAGGAAAATACCATTCAAAGACTCAGGAGAATGGTATTGATAAATCCAACAATATGCTGTTGTTCTATTTATCCTAAAATGTGCAGACAAGAAGTTATAAGACTTTCTTGTCTGTAAGCCAAAATTCAACCTTCCAATGATCTGCCCTAATTGGTCAGAGTTAAGTGGATTAGCCAGGCTGCTTTGATGAAGTGATAAGTGGCATCTGGGGTGAAGAGCTACTCTGGGAGGAGAGGGTTCTGCTGCATAGGAATGCCGGAGCAAGGGGGAGGGGTCATAAACCATGAGCCTCAAAGGGCCAGGTGGACAGACAGACAAAGCCAGGTCCATCTATGCCCACCCCCCTCTGAACCCAGCTCAATGGCAGGCTTAAGTTTAAGGAAGGAATGTGCATGTGCCAGGGGAGGAAGACTATGGAGATGAGCCATCCTGGAGGTTGGTTTAGCGAGCTCTTGCCTCTCTGCTGAGACTTCAGCCATATTGAATTTTGGCGAAACAGTGCTTTCTGGGAGACCATTGTGCCACACTTTGGAGGAAATTGTCATGCTCTGGGGTGTTGCCCTGCACCTCATTGGACAGGAGTGCCCTCCTGTATGACCCCAGAGAACATTGAATAAGTATCTGAGAGGCCCAGCATCTCTCAGATCTGCTGCTTGAGACTACAGAAGAAGAAGGGTCTATTGAAAGTTTGATTTGCCCCAACCAGTCCCTGCACTCTGACTGACTGCGCCTGATGCACAATCTGGAACTACAGCCCTGTGGATCAAACCTGCTTCAAATGGACTAAAGAGTGGACTGCCTGTAAGCTACAGGTTAACAGAGCTCACCTGGACCATCACCACCAAGAATCCCCAGCCAGGAGTGACTCCAGTGGATTTGTAAGGGTTTTATCCAAGTGGATTATGGGAATTTAAGTCCCAAACTTTCAAGGACCATATTGGAGCTTCCAGACCCTTGGAGTAAGTTTTGGACACTTTGGGACCCTCAAAGGAACTTCAGGAAGATGATCCAGAATGTTTGAGAACTTTGGAGCAACTTTGAAAAAAAGCTCCATAAGTGGACCGACTCAACCTGGCCAGCCAAGCCACCGATCCCCAACCATGACCCAGCCTACCGTCCAGGTTCATCCCACTGAAAAGCTCCGGAGGTCCGACTTCCAGAGTTTGACCAGGAGCTGGTAGAAACCCAAGCCGGTGAGCCCTCACCAAATCTGGCCAGGTGAAGAGCATCAAGGGACCCCGGGAGAAAAAGCTCCGTAAAAGTTTCTAAGTCCAAATGTAGAAAAGGTGACCGGGACCAACCGCAAGAGTCAAGCCGCCCACCTTCAACCGCGAGCTGGCCTGGATCTCTGGTTCATCCTGCTGGAGAGCTCCAGAGGTCTGACTTCCATAGGTTTGACCGGGAGCTCGTCGCAAGGCAAGCTGGTGAACCCTCACCGAATCCGGACTGGTGGAGAGCTTCGAGGGACCCCAGGAGGAAAAGCTCCAGAAAAGTTTTTAAGTCAGAAGGTAAAAACTTTGACCGAGGCCTACCACGAGGAGTAGCCACTCAGGGCTCCATTGCTATCGGCCTGAAACTTTGACTTTGTCCCGGTCTAGCGTGACCAGATGTCTCAATAGCCAATATAGGTTTCTATGTGCTATATAGTGCTAAATCTTTAAAAATTCATATATCTGGTTCCCTACGTTGGATTTTTTTCATTTTGGTGTCATTTTAAAGATAAAAATATGTCCGAATTTTTTAAAAAAAAAGGGATTTTTATTGTATGTGGTGTCTTAATTATTTCCTGAATTGGTGTTTTTAGGTGGGGCGTGGCCAACCGCCGAGAAAGATGGTCGCACACTAGCTCGGCTCCGGCACACCACACCAGGCCAAACTAATATCCGTCACCTTATCCGACATGTGACGAGCTGTCCTTGAGGCTACTAGTATCAGCAATTACAGGGGAAGTCCCTAGCAACTAACGCGATGGTAATTGGGCATTGGAAACCAAAGATACGCCCCTGGCCTGTAATATTGCTGTGCAGCAATGGCGCCTTGACGGCACTGCGGCGTGCGACCTGGGTGTGGAGGAACGATATCGACGGCGAGAGGAGGTGATTTCGGGGGGTGCGGAGCAGCGCTTAGCCTAACGGCGTGTGACAGACGGAACGGTTTTGGAAGAGTGCTGGACCCGGGGGCAGCCGGGCCCCAAGAGGCAGTTGTGTGTGAGGGTTGCCGACCGGCAAGGAAGGGCCGCAAACTGGGCTGTGGCTGGGCCAGGTGATGTAGTGCTGAGCCGCCCCGACTGTGCCGGGGGCACTCTGGACTGCTGAAATCCGCATTCCCCGGCCCTGGCCTGATCTCTGTGACTTGTGTGGTGGCTGCTGAACGGGGTCGGGGCGAGTGTGGAGTGGACCGCCCCCCCCAGCAGGAGGCGCGGTGGTGTGTGGAAGGTTATTCCAGTAGCAAAGAATACCCGGTGAAGGGCATATACTGTACCAGTGACGATAGCGGGTTTGACGGTGCAGATCCGGAGTTTGTGGCCAGCGTTCGAGGAGCATGCCCATTGCGCCTGAAAGCTGCAGGATAAGGAGGAACCCAGAGGAGTACTGCTGATCAGCGGGCATAACTGGTGAACGCTGTCTGGGACGCGGTGGGGACTCTGAGACTACCCCGCGAAGGCGCCTATGGATTGAAAGAGGGCCCTGACACCCCCCCTCTGAATTGAAGGAAGGTGCACCGGCGACTGGCTTGGGTAAAGTGCAGGGTGTGGTGGGCGAAACCCGACAGGCCGGACAGGGCATTTGTCCTGTAGTAGGCGGCGGTGAGTAACCTGTTAGACCCTGGTGCCCTGGCACACATTGGTGGCGTGATGGCGAGCAGGAAAGGAGGCCGTACGGCGACGCAGATGAAGCTCGACAAATACACCCTGCAGAAGGGAGTGGACGCAAAGGACAGGGGGTCTGAAGGTGCGCAGGCTGTGGTGCATCAGGCCGAGGACCAGACTGAGCTGACCCTATCACTACGGACCGGATGTCCTTAGAGGCCAGGATGGACAGTGTATCGTCCGAGGTATCCCTGATCAGGACGGACATTCATAACATGAACGCGCGAATCAAGGAAGTGGAGGCCACATCGCTCGAGTTGACCAATGATTCTGCCCTGCTCAAAAAACAGGTTCAAGAACTTCAGGCCAGCGCTAGTAGGATGGAAACGCAGCTGGATGATTATAAGGGGAGGGCCAGGCGCAACAACGTGAGAATTCTTAGGGTGCCTGAACGTGCGGAGGGGCAGGCGGTGGACTTGTTTATTGAAGACCTCATAACACAGCACTTACAGCCCAAAGGCCTGTCCCAATTATTTTCTGTTGAGCGTGCGCATAGGGTCCTGGGTGGCAGGCCGAGGCCTGGAGCGCCACCTAGACCCACTGCAGCGCGAATATTTAATTTTCGGGACAGGGATGTAATTTTACAAACGGCGCGCTGGGTGCCCGTGGTTCACCTTGACAACAATGCAATAAAAATGTTCCCGGATTTTACATTGAAAGTGCAAAAACAACGCCAGAGTTTTCTTGAAGTTAAACGTGCACTTCGCTAAAAAGAACTCAAGTATGCACTGTTGTTTTCTGCCAAGCTACGGGTCGAATCAGAGGGCAAGGCCTGGTTTTTCAACTGCCTGGAGTAAACATGGGACTGGTTGGACGGTCGGCGAGTGGCTGGAAAAACGTCCCCACCTGGAGCTCCGTGGTCCAACAAGTAAACTTAAGCCAGGAAACGGAAGTGTGAATAAATCAGGTAGTGGCATGGATCGGAGCGTTCAAGGAGGCGATGCTTGTGAGTAGAGAACTGCTACCACTAGAGGATTGGTATGGGTCTGGGGGGATCACTCCATTAAGGACATGACACAGGCAGCGGCTGTCAATGGTACCCTAACCTGGGGTGTGTAAGACAATATTGAACAGGCTGGAGACGCCGAGGACTCCTACGTATGTATCCTGAGAGGACTTGCATATATGTAACTTTACCTGGTCTAAGCACGGCGGGTGGTCGGGTGTGTGGGGGGTTGGAGCAGGTGCCCCATGTTACTTTAAATGAGTCATTATGGGCGACAGGCGCTCTGCAAATTGGGGTGGTGGGTAGTTGTAGGCCCACTGTGCAGCGCTGCAGGGAGGGGGGCATTTAGAAGGGGTTTTTTTTGTTACTGTTTCTGTAAGATGTGCGCAATGTTTGTTTATGTTCCAGCTGAAGATTCACGACTTTGGGTAGGCAGTAGGGATTCGTCCTGGGATGCGGGGGGGCTGGGGTGGGCAGTGAATGCATGTGAGCAGCAAATTGATCACCAACCGTTAATATGGCCAGCCAATCTGTGACGACATTGAAAATCTTGTTGTGGAGTGTTAATGGGCTTGGGGACAAGATTAAGCGGACCACTGTCCTTCAGTACCTACGTAGACACGCCCCCGATCTTGTTCTCCTTCACGAGACGCACCTACGTGGACACCATTATCTGGCACTAAATCGGTGCGGGTACACACTCCGGGCACATGCGGGTTCTACATCGGGCTCTAGGGGGGCCGCGATCCTGGTTAAAAATACAGTTCCGTTCGTCCCTGGCCGGATCTGGCAGGACTAACTTGGGAGATTTGTAGCCCTCACAGGGACTAGGGAGGGACGTCGTCTTAATGTGTGTTTTGTATACATCCCCCCTATGTTACACTCGGACACTTTCCCAGAACTAAGCACTACACTCTTGGACATGCCAGACGGGGTGTTAGTACTGGGCGGGGACATGAATGACGTGATGTCACAGGAATGGGATAGGTCTGCAAAACACAGTAGGGCTGCTGTGGCAGGGCCATTGCGATCATTTGCTTCTGCGATGGGCTTGTCGGACTTGTGGAGACTAAATAATCCTTCCTGCAGGCAATATACACATATATCCAGTGCACACGGTAGCGGGTCCCGATTAGATTATATTTTTACACTGTGCACCCAGGCGGGACACTTTCGTGGTGCCCACCACAAGGCGAGAGGTATATCTGATCATTCCCCGGTGGAGATCCTGCTTCATGGATCTATTAGGGATTTCACACTCCCCCCCCGAATTGCACCCTGGCACCTCTGGGATAGGGACTTTCAGGATAAAATCAGGACACGCACTCAACAATACTTCGATGAGAACACAGGGTCTGTTGGCTCTCAATGCACACTTTGGGAAGCGTATAAAGTGGTGATTAGGGGCTACATTCAAGCGGAGGTGGGTATTAAAAGAAAACAAAGTTGCCTTAAATGTGATGAACTGGAGCGGGAAATAGAGACGCGGGAGCAGGAACAGATGGGGGAGATGCCAGATACTCAGGAGCTGCTCCTGTGACTCCGCCTTAAGCAGAAGGAGCTGAGGGATTTATGGGAGGAGGCGGCACACAAGCATGCGCTGGCCACGCACAGACGATTATACGATGTCGGCGAGAAAGCGAGTAAGTTAATTGCGTGGCTAGGAGGTGAGATCGGGACAGGGACTGGGTCGCGGAGCTCACCACAAGCACAGGTGGGTCTGTCTGCTCCGACGCAGACATCGTGGAGGAGTTTGCGACATACTATGAGAAGATTTATCAATCAGTATCCGCCAGGTCTCTCGATGAGTCTGCGGAATTGTTGGCGGAACTGTCGGTAACATCGGAGGACAGGGACGACATAGAGCGAGACTTAATGGTAGAGGAGGTAGAAGGGGCCATTAAGGACCTCCAAACGGGGAAGGAGGCCAGCCCCAATGGGCTCCCCACTGAACTTTTTAAGTGTATAGCATCTGTAGTGGCGAAACCCATGTTGGAGATGTTTGTGACCGCGCAACAAAGGGCCACTTGCCCACTGATCTACGAAGTGCCATGGTGGTGGTTATCCCGAAACAGAATAAACCAAAGGAGCTCTGTGGCTCTTATCGGCCCATCTCTCTTCTAAATTTCAAAACAAAGGAATTAGCAAAGGTGTTGGCCAACTGACTGGTCCCGGTGGTCTCTTCGTTGATACACCCGGATCAGACCGGGTTTATGCCACAGCGTAACACCAGGCTTAACCTTCGGCGATTGTATGGGGTAATGCAGGCGGTGACTACCGAAACGGGCGAACCCACAGCGCTGTTATTGCTCGACGCACGGATGGCGTTCTACAGCATTGAATGGCCTTATCTCCAGGCGGTGTTGACTAGATTTGGACTGGGTCCCAGTTTTGTGGCAATGGTCCGTCTCCTTTATTGTGAACCTAGTGCCCGGGTTCGGGAGAATGGGGTGGTGTCTAAATCCTTCTTACTCCACAGGGGCATGCGTCAGGCCTGCCCCCTGTCCCCCATCCTTTTCGCGCTAGCGCTCGAACTATTGGCGGCATGGATCAGAGGAGACCCTATAGTGAGAGGAATAGATGTGGGGGGGAATGGGAAGAACGTATATCGCTGTTCGCAGACGATATCTTACTTTATGCGGGTAAGCCTCGACAGACATTTCATCGACTTATAAATATTATCTGGCTTTTTGGTACCTATTCGCGCTATCAAATAAATTGGGATAAATCCCTCATTTTTAACCTTGCCAGAGAACTTCCCCCACTTACCTCTGACTGTGCGGCGTTGACGCAGCAGGACAAGTTTAAATATTTGGGTATCTGGATCTCGCACTCCTCGGAGGAGCTTTTACGCATGAATACTCAGGCGCAGTTGACAAGGCTCCACGAGGACATTGCCCATTGGCGTCAATTCCCCATCACTCTTATGGGGAGGGCCCTATTGTTTAAAATGATGGCCCTCCCCCGCCTGTTGTATGTGATACAAAACACGCCGCATAAACTTCCTTATACCTTTTTTCGAGCTATTGATGGGGAACTACGAACCCTGCTCTGGGGCACCGGGGCACCAAGGATAGCACTCCACAAGCTTCTGAGAGGAGTGTATGAGGGCGGGCTTGCAATACCAGACGTGAGAAACTATTACTTGGCATCTCAACCTATAAATGTCAATGGTTGGGTCTTCGTGCCGCAGACTGAGCCCGCGTACAGAGTGGATAGACAAGCGCTGGGACCAAAGGGATATCTGTCGGCCCTATACCAGAACAGAGGTGGTAGAGGGCTTCCTGTGCACACTCAGATGGTGGTGCGAGCCTGGCATGCCGCCACCAAGGCGCTTGTGTGGAAGGGCAGGTTAACCCAACAGACTCCACTTTGGCACAGTGGCGGGTTAAGCGAGGTAGGGAAACTTGAGGGATTACGCTCCTGGAGCTGCATAGGCATAGACACTCTGGGGGGCATATGGAGGCGGGATCGGATGCTCACATTCAGGGAATTACAAAAAGACTATCAATTGGTAGAGACGGAACAATACCGATATATCCAACTGAAGCATGTGCTTAGATGTCACATCAAAGATGGGGAAACTATACCAAAATACACCCCGTTAGAAGACCGACTGATACTAGACCCAATCCCCGACAAAGCAATCTCCCTTACATGCAAGAAAATAATGAACAACTTACCTGACCCTCTCGGGACGCTCCGGGCGAGCTGGGAACTAGATATTGGTCTGTTAGAGGATGACGACTGGCAGGAGGCGATGCAGAGCCCCAGAGAAATAGCAATACAGGCCAAATTTCGATTAATCCAATTGCGAATTTTGCACAGGATCTACTACTCCTGCACACTTTTGTATAGGATTGGGCATGCAGACTCCGAGCTGTGCGTCCGGGGCAGTGGCTTACCCGGCACGTTCTTCCACACTCTATGGGAATGTCCGGTGATACAGCGATACTGGACAAGGGTAGCTGTTGTTATGACGGGGGTGGTGGGCATACACATACAACCAGAGACACGCTGGCTCTTGCTGGGCATTACCGGGGAGGATAGATGGCCAATACACACGAAAATCTGGCTAATGCTAGCTACGGGGGTTGCTAAACGCAACATTGCACGGCTGTGGGGTCCAGGAACACTTCCCAAATTATCAGACTGGAAGGCTGATATGAACTGGTGTCGCCTTGTGGAGAGGGTGGTGTATGAGAGCAGAGGCTGCCCTAAGAAGTGGGAAAAAATATGGAACCCCTGGGGGAAATATAGAGTTTAAGAATAATGAGATTGGATAGGGGAAGCGATAAAGACACAAAACGACTCTTCAGGGGGAAAGTTGACCTGCTTAGGATGTACAAACATTATTGATCTGTCCAGGACAGTGCCCCTTGCGGGATGTAATCTGTATTTTATATGTCAACATGATGTAGGTTGTGTATCTGACTGGAACTGTTTTTGTTTTTGTTTCCTTTTCTTTTTGTTTAATAAAAATATTTGACAAGAATTGGTGTTTTTAAATGCTTTACATACCTGTCTCTGAAGTTAAGCCTGCCTGCTCGCAGCCAAGCTGTCAAGGGATGAGCATGGGAATTTTCTGTGACCTATTCTGAGCCCTAGACTGTGTTAGTGGCCTTATTGCCAGTGGTAGATATATATATACCACTACTAATAATCCACTTTTCAACAATAGAATGTCTCTCTTAGCAACACCAGGCCAGCCCAAAAGAATTTGGGGCCAGATGTATGACCCTTTTTTGCGGTCTCAAAAGGGTATTCAACCATTTTGCGACCGCAAAAAACGGTGGTGGTATGTACCAATGCTATTTTGCGAGTCAAAGACTCGCAAAATAGCGTTTGCGACTCGCTATTAGGAAGGGGCGTGCCAAGGGCATCCCTCCCTAATAGTGAGTCCAAATGGTATGTACCATTGTTTTGCGACCGCATGCGGTCGCAAAACACTCGCAGTTTACCACCTTCTTCAAGTAGGTTGTAAACCATTCGCAAACTGGAAGGGGGCCCCTTCCCCTTTGTGAATGGGTGCGAAAATATTTTTTAAGAGCAGGCAGTGGTCCCAGGGACCACTGCCTGCCCTTAAAAAATGAAACTGAAAAGTTTCATTTTTCTTTTTTAAATACATCCCGTTTTCCTGCATTAAAAAAAAAACTTCTTTATGTAAAAATCAGTCCCAGACATGGTGGTCTGCTGCCCCCAGCAGGCCACCATCCCTGGGAGTGCTAGCCATTCCCAATGGGGTCGCAAATTGCACTTGCCTCATGAATATTGATGAGGCATGCAATTTGCGACCCCATAGGGAATCGCTAACAGTGTCTGTGACACTGTTGTATATTGCATTTTGCGACTCGCCAAAGCGACACAATTTGCGAGTCGCAAAATGCAAGCGTCGTACATCTGGCCCTGGATCTTTGCATCCACCATAGGGCAGTGTAGTGCCTTTTGATTTGGTCGTAGGTAACCTTTGTCTGTCTATAATGAGCTCGCTATAGTTCATGTAATTAGTATGTAGTTCTCTCCAGTAGGTTTCGTGCCATCTACTTTTACAGGTGAATACACCTTACAGTTGAAAACCCTTTTGTTGATCATGTCTGTCATGTAGTCTTTACTTCCTTTTAAAATTCAATTTGCTTCTAATTAGATTACATTTATGAGAGAAAGCAGAGGCAATGTAGCTGCAAATCAGTATCATGGGACCCAATACAACTTGTAATGTCTTGCTGGAGACCCCTTTAGATTTAGAGACCGCTCTCTCAGGGTTTAAAACATCAATTCAATGCCAGCAAGGCAATAGATCACCTCTTCATTCAGGGTTGTTGTAAGTGCCTTACACTTGATGATCAACCCGCATTACATCCATTGGTTGTTGTAACTGTCATTCATGATGAAGTGAGTACTTCCCCTTCACCAGCGTACAGCCATTTTATGGGTACATCAGTGGTATGAATCGGCATGCTAAAGGTATGCTTTTTTTGTCTATGGACTTCCTTTACTCACAATGGCCTCTCCATGCCAGTTTAATGCCCTAGCCTAATGAACAGCTGAGGGTGGCAAAGAACAAGGTAGTTGTGTGCTGTATTCCAGGAAGGAGGGAATGATGTTCAAGAGAACTTGTAAATAAAGTGTTTAAATATGGACTTGAGTGCAATACTACACCTAAATGAAGTGTTTTCCTTATAGTCATTCAGTGTGTGCGCTGGTCTGCATGACTGTTTGACCCTCAGTGGTCTGAATAGGTCAGGCAATCAGATTTCCATCATTATTATGTTTCCCTGGAAAACCAGTCTAACAAAAAGAACACTAGACCATCAATAGAAGAGCAACTACATTTATGTGACAGCTGCGTAATGTGTATGCAAACCCACTAATGTTATATGCATGGGAACCTTGTATTTCTGCATGATCTGGATAGATTCATGTCTAGCCCTTATTGCGGCTGCAAGGACTAGTGTTTTATGATGTATGGTCTACTGTTCACGCTGCCACCTAGAGCATTTGTTGATTCCAGTGTAGAAGACGTGTCTTCCTATGAGCTTTCTAGACCAGGATTCTCCCAGGTGAAGAAGACGTAGAGGAGTATTCATGAGACTTCAGGTAAACAGGGCACTACTCTGTGACTACCACCACATGTCGATGTGTAAATTCTATTAGTGTCCTTGTGAAAGAGAGTGATCATTACAAGGTATTTATCCACACATGCATGTTCTGGTGTATGTATATCAATGAGAAAGAAAATCTACATCATTGGAATCGATTTGGGGAGATTTACAGCTTTCAGGTTGATAAGGATGCAAAGTTGTTCGAATGTTCCTCAATATTATGTAGGCTTGGTCTTTAAGTTTAGTTTCAAGTTCTTAAATTTACCTTTCACTTTTACTGCACATTATTTAACTCTGCTCATAGTCATTCATATTTTAATAGTTCGTTCTTCAAATATAATTCATCTGTTATTTTCGTTTATTGCATTTGTATTACACAGAGTTAAAACTTAGGGGCCTATTTCGATGTCAGTCAGAAAGCTTTCTCACCGACATTGATGGTTTCAATTCCGACCGCCTAATTTCAATGTAGGTGGGCGGAAATTGAAAGCAGGCGGTCATTCCGGCTGGCATCCGACGGGCTCAAGCAGCCTGTCGGCCAGTCAGAACCAGCAAGTAATCCCAATGCGACGGCGTTTCCGCCATCAGGATTATGATGCTCGGTTTCTGACAGGCTTTCCATGCCGGGCTTTCCGACATGGAAAGCCTGTAGGAAAGCAAGTTTGGGGGCTCCTAGCAGGGCCCCCTTCTTCCAGTGGCCTCCTGTTAGGGGCCGAGGGGGCACCTATGGGCCCCCCCTGTTGATCCTGAACCGTGTGGCAGGCACCTTGAGGTGCCTGCCAAGCGGTGCAGGGATGAACAGCATCTCCCATTTCTCTCTTGTAGGCCGCAGCACAAACTCCTATAGAGAAATGGGAGTATTGTGGTTTTGAGATCCCCGACTGGGGGTCGGTCGGTCCCAAGACCGTGACGGTGTCGGTCGGAGGCAACTCCGACTGACATCGTAATCAAGCTCTTAGTTGTTACGGTGCAGCTTGGACATTGTTGAATGGTGCAGATATCTAGGAGAATTACATTGTCAGCCCTGATATGGGTATTTAATTTGAGAAGTGAGGATAGTTGCTTGACTAGCACTGTAATTATGGTTTTATAATAAGCTTGGGAGATCACTTTTAAGGATAGACTGTGGTTTGTTAGGTTGGTCCGAGAAAGCAAACATTGGATGGAGCCAAGCAAAAACAGCAGTAAAGACATTTCAAGTTAGAATTGGATTGAAGAGGGAAATCCTCCATAAACTGGTGGAAACTCTTGATCTGCCTAACTCTCAGGTCTTCCAACTCATTTAAATTTTAGGGAACCACCAGCTTTGCTGCTAATTACCCTTCCAAGTTTCTTTCCCAGTAATAGGTACGGGGTTGTGGATAGGGAAAACACTATGAATGCCACTAGGAAAATATGTCTAAAAACTTCCAGCATGCTAGGATCATTGAATATTGCCTGTGTGATTTTACATGTTGCCTGTGTGTATATTCTCTATGCATGCACATCTGCCTGTAATGTTGTCAATTTGTGCGTGTACTATAGGAAAGCCAGTACTATTGGCTTTGCCAGTATTTCTTTAGCCTTCTGTAGGTGCTTCATAAACTGGCCCTGAACAAAGACGGTTCTTTTCCAAAGACAAAGCTACCTCTGTAGCAGCTAATTCTAATGAAAATATGTTGACAAGACTCCAGCATTCCTATTATATCTTTTGTGCTTAAAATGCAACTTTTAGGGTGCAAGGGTGGAAACATATGGAGATAGCACAATAAAGCACATATCCCATGGTGAAGATTAAAACGAGTTGCATCAATGTGTAGCCTCGCAAATGAGCAAAACAAAGAATTCCAGTCCCCTACATTTACTCCTATACATTGGCAGCAGTGTAGACAATATATAGACGGAAATGTTGTGAAATTGTCATTTGAACATTTTACTTTTTTTCTGTATACATAAAACATTTTAGCATGTTAAGAATACCCTTCCACCGCCCCCCTGTAAATCTCGAGGTTTTCGCAGCACTCCCTTATCTTAACTTGCACACTTGTTGCCAACGTTTTTCAGGACTAAAGGAATTGGGAACGTTTTTGAGTACCTCCAAAGTGACCACTTTTGTATTTTCCGTACATTCCCACTTGCTACTCCCCTAAGGACAAATATATTCGCACGGCCATAAATTCCACTTTTTGCAATCGAGACTGAGAAAACGTGTATCTGGCCGTTTGTCCGTCCTCTGTTTCCTTCACTGCCCCTGAAATGGGCAATGATTTTCTAAGTCCACGTCACAACAGTGTATTGTACTTTGGAGTACCACAGATACTCGCTGCTAAATGTTAAAAAGAATACCTAGTTTATAGCAGTGCAAAGAGCATGAGGTTTGAGACATTTTACAATAAAGAAAGTTGTGAGTTTCTTTCAGTCTGGACAATAGACATTGCACTCAACCCTTTAGTCATTCCTCTGGATCACCTCTAAAGGAACACCTCAAAAGGACTCATTCCAGGGCTCTAAAAGACTGAGGGGCATATTCTCAATAACGTGTGATAACCACCGCAAGTTTAGCTTAACGCAACTTTGCACATCGCAGTCTATCGCGGGAAAACAACGCCGTGTTAACGTAGTATTACCAACCTGGCGGCACCATGCGATAGCCCCACGATAACGTGTCAAATGATGTTGTTAAAATCAACACGACGCCGCAAAAATGCGAAACACGAACGCGAATAAAGTTGCGATGAGGCCAACCGCGACACAAAAATCAGCGATAACCAGCGATAGGCCTGCAATTCCCACACGTCATGCGGGAAAATGCACTATAAAAGCTGAACAAGAAAAACACACCATAAACAAAATAAACTGCGTAGCAACATGGAGGCATCTGGAACGAGTGCCCAGGTCAACACGAACCCCACAAGCCCACAGACCACCAGCAAGGAACCTCAGGGTCGGGGAAGGCCAAGGAGAAGAAGAAGAGGAAGACGGGGTACAGTCCGCATGACAACCGGATCGCCGTCACGGAGGTGACAGAGCACCAACAACAACTGTCCGTCACCTCCACCGTGTCATTGGCAACACAGACGGAAAAATGGCATTCCATCGTGAATGCAGCCGGAGTGTCGAGGAGGCCAAGATGCGCTGGCACGATGTGAAAAGCCAAACCAAGCAGAAACCCGCTGCCAACAGGAAGGCAGCAACGGCGAATGGAGGTGGGAGTCCTGTGCCACAGGAGGAGCTGGAGCAAATGGCGGCCACAGTCATCAGTGTGGAGACGGTGCAAGGAGTCGGGAGTCCGGACACTCCTCGACATGACCTGGCACAACAGCAACAGGATGAGTAACGAACAGGGACTGTGGGGACGGGGGGGACGGGCACAATGGCACACATGCACAACGACGTGTAGCACACCGCACACCCACAATGACCCTGGGTCATGTCCCTGATCCCCGTGGCACACTGCAGCACACATACAAACATCAAGTAGGCCCCCGTCCACCATGTGCCCAAAGGGGTCCCACCCCACACATCACCAATTACACAACACACACATGCACCCGTGCGAAACACAGCAAAGATGCGTATGTGAGATCCACACTGACAATGCAAGTGACACCACATGACGAGCAGCATGGCTGGAGTACAATCACCATGACACTGTGCAGGCCACGAGACTGAGGTGGCTGAGTGTGGACCACATCCGGAAAGGAGCAGGTCACACTCTAACACATCCACGTGCACAAACAACCACTGACGTCAACAACACATCTGCAGACAAACAATGCACAAGAGTACAAAAACCGTCCAAGAGCACAAATGACCCAAGTCGCCAACATCACAGCACCTCAAAAGCACAAAAGCCAAAGAAAGGCACACCGCCTCCAAGGGATAACGGGCAGCAAAATCGCAGGTGCGACTCCCACACAATGCAGCACACACACATAGCAATGACAGCACATCCACATGGACGACAATATGGTACACAATCCAACACCTACACTGCAGAACAGAGGACACAACTGGGTCCGCCTGTGCGTAGAAATTGGCCAATCACATCTGACATAGCAGGAAACTGTGAGATGCAAATGTACGTGTACAACCTCACCTACGTCATGTGGTCCAAATGTCCACTGTCCCGCATCAAATAGTCTGCCCCTCCCAAACAGTCACAATGTACATTGTCATGCAGTCTGTATGTAAACTTGAACAATGCGTCAACATACATGCCAACACAATGTCCCCTTCACATTGCAGAGGGACAAACAACACCTCCAGCAGAGCAGACCAGACAACTCTACAGTGATGCTGAAGAGGACCTCCACACTTCCGACACCGATGCCCCACAACAGTCCATGGACATCTTAGGCAATCGACCTCCAGGAGCAGGGCAGCATCGCTGCATCGAGGATACCCCACCCCCTGCACAGACAACACAGCTGGATGCACCCACCACCCCGGCTGGCTCCCAGCAGCCCACCGAAGCACACATCGCATTCCAAGGCCAGGTGTCAGACTGCCAGAAGGGGGTGGCCGAACATGTGCGGGTGGGGTACTACCTCATGGAAGCCGAACTAGATCACATACGTGGGTGTCTAAGTCCCATCAGGGACCACCTACACTCCCCAACGGAGACCCACACTGCGACAGAGACACATGCCTTTGCACATTTCCAGTACTGAACCACACCCAGAGCCACGGGATAATCATCCACACCCCCACGCTGGAGTTGCGTACGCCGGCCCAGTTCACTCCTCTTACGTATTGAGTGGGGGACGACAAAGCTACATGTGCAATGTCTCACCCGCTGCCTGCGGTGACATGGCTGCGTCCTCTGTACACGGCACAATGTAATGTTGTAGGGCCCGGGGCCCAAATGCATACATCATGAGCACACGGACACACTCAGATAGTTCGTTGAACTGGCTACGGGCACGTGCGCTCGACACCTTTATTGGCATGGTCACATGTACAGTGACGCATGTGCTGGATGTGTGTGGGGTGAGTGTAAGCCAGCCCTCATGGAGTCATTGGTGCTGGCAACAACTTGAACAGTGATCACAATTAAAGCGGAAACAGAAAACACCAGCATAACAGAAACAACTGTGAAGCATCATGGTAGTAGCCGGAGAAAGTACAGTGTTCACCCAACATGCAAGCAGAATGGTCCATGATTTGTGGTGCGCTGAGTTAGTGGCACCTGAAGAGCTGAGCAGGGAACAAGCTGATGATGGCACCCACGACTGGTGTGAGCAACTCTGATAGTCTGGCAGTAAGACACTTACGACTCTGGCACCTGTTGTTTGGAGTTTGTCCTGGCGGTGGTGGCATGTGCATCCTGCGGTGATGCGACGTCTGGGCAGGCCAGGACTCAATTTGATGTGTGAGCCCAGGTGGGCCGCAGTTGAGGCCGGAGGCAGCGTACAGCGCAGGGCCACAGACACATGGCCTTGATGACCCCCAGTCCATTGACCCAGAGGCCATCCAATATGCTATCAGACAGGGGCCATGACTTGAGCTGCACAGAGTTAGTGGCCCCGGATGCACTGCGGCCGGCACAGGCACACCGCCATGGGACGGTGACTTGTGGTGCAGTGAGATAGGGCCACGCGAGGTGAGCGGGTCCTCGTCGATGTCGAAGGTGAATGTAGCGGAGGTTTGCGGGGGACAGTGGAAGGTGTCCTCCAGGGCATGAGGCAGAGGGCAGAAGCCGGCCGGAAGCGGCAAATGGAGGAGTGGAATGCTACAGCCTCATTTTTGACACAAAAGTCAGTATCACCGACATGATGATGTAGACAATCCCCAGTCCATAGACTCAGTCGCCACCAAAGTTCAACCAGAAAGTGTCCATGGATGTCAGTGAACAGACTTAGTGGCACCGGAGCTGAAAGGGGATGCAGTCTGCGATGAGGCCAGTACAATGATATCAAGTCTGCCATAAATGATTCATGCTCTGGACTGGGCTCCCTTTGATGGTGCAGGTTGTCGTCCGACTTTACACCAGGTCGGAGCAGGTGTTAATTTCCTGCTGCTAACGCGCCTTATCGCCTGTTTTGTGGTCTTACCGCCGATGTGGCTGGTCGTTGAGAATGTTGAGGTGTGGTGTTGTCGCAGATTTTTGCTCGGGAACGCCTACTCTGCATCTCATTAGCGATAGTTGCCGGGGTCATCTGTGGCGATGTTTTTTGCGGATGCTTTCGCAAGTTAACTGGTGGTATCGGCTTTTAGCACCAGCTTGTGAATGGGGCGATAAATTTATCGCGACTTTGGCTGCGATAAAGTGCCGATAACTCGGCGATAGCTCCTTGAGAATATGCCCCTCAGAAGGCTGTATGATTTAAATTGAGCCATGCAATAATTTATTGTGCTTTTATTAAAGTACAATGATTGTGAGACTGTTATTAATAAAGAAGGAGGTGACTAAAAGTAACAAACCCTGGCAAAGTCGATATGTCTCAGCTATAACCGGCCAAGCAGTTGGCTTTGCCAATGCTTGTTTATAGGCCACGATCGAATCCATGTGTCATGATGTATGCAAATTCATGGCTGGCTATTTTGAGGTGAATTTTCTAGTAAACAAAACCAATTCTATGATAGCTTCCTATGCATGTGCATGCATCGGCCATTTTTAATTTACCATTTTAACATGATAGTAATAAAGGTTGAAAAAGACAAAAAACATGCAAAAAAAACAAAGTGAGCAGCCCAGTAGTACTTTGCAGCTCCAGAGCAGTTGTTAAAAATAAATAAATGTTGTGAAACATGGGCACACATGCATAGTGATGAAAGGCGATCATTTTCTAATTTACAGATCTAACATGGTGGAATGGATGGCCATGTTAGACCAGTAAATTAAAAGTTAAAAAAAGTTTTAAAAAGTGTACACAAGCCAAAAAATTAGAAGCAAGCATTCACAACACTTTGCCAGTGTGGGGACCTTGTTAAAAACAAATAAATAAATGAACTTCTCCTGTCCTCCAATGCTCCCCACCCCATGGTGGCAGTAGGGGAAGGGGAGAGTTCAAACGAAGTGCGTGGTGCACAGGAAGAAGTGGGGAAAAGATCCAAGTAAGACATGCACTTCGATGGAGTGCCAAACCCAATCTATAATAAACAAGCACAAAGAAAGCACACAGGTGTTGTCTGCAAGAGGGTTACTGGCCTTGTCAATGCTTTTTAGCCATGTACAGCAGTCAGGCTTCTGTACAGCAAGGCCGAAATAGAAAAGAAATCCCTATGACGCCACCAGTGCTGGTCACGCCATGGCATTGAATTTGTTGCTGTGGGGGCAGGCGGGAGGGGATGGAGGACAACTCAGACGGAGGGATTAGGGTGGGCAACACTGACAACGGAGGGGGTGGGGAAAAATCGCTATGACGCGGCCAGAGCTGTCCACACGATAGGTCTTTTTTTGTTTTTTATGGAGGGAGGGCAGGCCAGCAGGCAACACGGAGGGATGGAGGGTGAGTTGGGCAATACAAGCAATGGAGGGTGGGAGGAGCTGGGGGCAACAAGGACAACAGAGGGTAGTAGGGAGGGATGGGAGCAAGCACACAAACTGCAGAGAGTGGAAGGGAGTGACTGGGGCATGTAACAACATGGACATTATTCGAAGGAGGGAGGGCAGGTGGGGGGCAAGCAACAACACAGACATCAATGGAGGGAGGCCGGGTGGGGGCAACTAACAACACAGACATCAATGGAAGGAGGGAAAGAGGGTGGGGGCAAGCAACAGGGCAAGGAAGGGACACAGAGGGGGCAGAAGTACATGAGGGGGGCAGCAGAAATGCCACACTCTGATAGAGTTCATGAGCCCAAAGAAAAAAGTAGCACCCAAAAAACATGAACAGTGGAAGGTCACAAGTAGTGCGTCCATTCTTCAGGCGAGGGACAAACACACGAAGAGAAAGAATGCCTATGGCAGTTGACCCAAAAGAAACAAGCAAATGAGAGTGACAATAAAGCCAAGCAATGTTAAGTAATGGGTGGCCTCAAGCCCTCTGATGGAAAACAAAATGAGACCAAAATGCTCCACATGGGAGCAACACAAGAATAGAGAGGAAAACCATTGAATCAAGAGCAGACAACTGAGATAGACATTAAAAGCATCCAATCATGATCAATGAGCTGACCCAAAACCCAATCAAACTGTATTTTATGTATTGGAAACAATAGGTCTAACTACAGAAAGTGGTCTGTAGCCGAGTTTTGAAAAAAAGGCTAAAACTATGTCAATAAGAAATATGAACACATACATAACGTTTATTTATTTAAAAGCAGTAATGCAACTGAAATTATGTTATCAAACGGAAACAAGCATTAGTGGAGTTAACAGGTCTGACTGTCCCGCTCAATGACTAGACTACCAACACTGCAGAAGGTATGCATGCACTGAGAACATACACAGAGCCAACACGAATAGTCACACATGTATATTTTTATATGCAGAGACTGGTGCTAAAATTAAGGAATGCTGCATTAGAGTACAACGCTACTATACCTCATCTATCTTGCTTCATGTGCAAAACACATGTGGGAAAGAAAGGAGTGGGGCAAAAAATATGATGCTTGATTACAATTTTCAGATATAAAATAGGCCTTCATTTATTGCAATAGAAGCACTCCTTGGAGGCGGAATGATATGCCGAACAGCCAATAACATAGCAATGAGAGATAAATACTTCTCTGGGCAGAGACAAAATGTCATTGACAATCTCCGTAAGCAATGGGTGCAGAGGGCTTTCACAAAGAAGTCAATGGCTGAAGGACACTGGCACAAACCCGGCTATGTATGTTAGATACCATACACCTTGCAGACAGCTACACTGTCCAGCCAGATCTAAAAGGTAAATAACTAATTACAGTGAACACAATGAAAATATATAGTATAATTAGCTATTAAAAGGAAAAACAAAGCTGTTTCCTTAGATTAATGAGACTCAGATTGTGTGATCAATGAAGTGTAAATGTGAGACTCAACTGAAACCAGACAGTGAAACTGGACTGTCTAATTAACAAGTGATAAAAAGAACAACAAATTTGGCATTCTGGAAACATTTATATTTGAAGAGTTGCTTTAATCAAGTTGTTACAAGGCTTATTGCTTGGACATACTCTGAACATTATCTGCAGGCGGTGTTTACCATAACTTGAGGGGTGCAAACGAGCGCTAGTGGTCAAACAATGGATGCACAATACAAATCTAGGGCAGCCATGTTCTCAGAGAGGACAACCAGGGGCGTTCTCCAAGAGTACGCCTGAACTTCACTGCTGACATAGCTTTTTATTTTTCTTTCCATTTATGTGATGGGAAATGAAAGTTCATGGAGGTAATGAGGTTAACTAGCTTTTGTGATGCTTTTGGGTTATGTGGTGAGAGGCAGGTCATTTTTTTGTAGTATTCTAAATTTAAATATCTTGTTGGAAGTTTATCGGTAAATGGATCAGCGCAAAAAATCTTTGTCATGGCATGATTGCATATGACTTTGCGTGAGCCGTGTGAGGGAGGACACCTGGGTCCTATAAGAGGCCGTGCAGCCAGGTCTGCAACATCCCCGTGTCTTCCTCACAAGAGAAACACTTTGCCAAGAGGCACATCACAAGAAAACGACCAACCATGAGGTTTCAGAGAAGAACGCTGATGGTGAGTGACAAGGCTTGGGAGTCATTAAGAGGGTATTAGCAGGGGCAAACATTCTATAGTCTCAGAATGTTTAATTTGTGATGGAAGAGGACAAGTCATAGTACATCGTGTGTATTTTATTGATATAATGAACTTTCTAATGGAGAGGTATGAAGGGCCAGAAATGATGACTGGGGTAGACATGGGGTGGGAGTTATGGTAGCCATGCTAAAGATTCATAATCGCTGTAGATTTGAGCTTAATCACAGAAAGACATAGAGGGGTCTACATCTGCTTCCGATGCAAAGACAGTGCACGCAGCTTTTAGTTAACATTTGTACGAAAGAAGGGAGTCACAAAATACCATACCGAAATATTTAGAAGCATTTACTAGAAATGTAAATGCTTCAAAGACTGATCTTTTGGGAGTTAATGTTTTTCAAGACAAAATAGGAAATCAATAGTTGGGTGATGTGGCAGTTCAGGCCTTCCTGGTGTTGAGGCAAACAGGAAGCTGAGCAGCCAATTGGCTTTGGAAAACATTTTGGGCTGGAAAGAGGCCATTAAAGTAACACATATAAGGCATTGCCTTGCTGTGCAATGGATAGAAAAAGTGGCATATCAGTGCTGATATTTGAGTGTTATCACACTACAACTCACAGCTTGCCATGCAAAGCCCTATTTACTTAAATTGTTAGACAGGACTCTGTGCCAACACTTCCTTCAGGCAGGAGCTAAGTAGGAGAACTCTTTTAATTTCTCCTAACTTTTCAGACATTGCATGTGATCTGCAATGTAAAGCATGTATTGAATGAGTTCCAGGTTTTTAAGTTTGTCCAGGCATATTATTTTGTAGTGGAAGACTCCCTTTCTAGTACAAAACCTATGCTAGACATTATGGGGCAGATTTACAAGAAGGTGCAGCAGCGTGGCAGCGCAAGCCCTTTGGCTCCGCCACGCTGCGGCACTTTCAAAGCACAGGAATGCGACATATTTACAATGATATGTCACATTCCTGTGCTCTCCCCTGCGCTGGCGCACAAACAGCTGCCATGCGCCGGCGCAGGCACCCTTGCACCATGGTCATGGGGAGATTGTTTTTGTGCAGGAAGGGTCACCTTCCTGCACAAAAACAATCACTACAGGCATTTTCCTCTTTCAATGCGTGCTGTAGAATGCAGCACGCATTGAAAGAGGAAAAAAACGAGGAGAAATGAAAACATTTCTCCTCGTTGCGCCTCGCTACGCCACTCCTAGGGATGGGTAGCATACTGACGCATTTCCAGGTTTACGAATCCTCGTAAATCTGGAAATGTGTCTGGTTCCATGGGTTTTGCGTGGGAACACACACAGCAACACCCATGGAACGCCCCTTTCATGCAAAGTGTTGCGTGTAAAGGGGGCGTATTTACAAGGACAGGAAAAGCCACGCAGGGTGGCTTTTCCTGTCCTTGTAAATATGGGGCACAGAAATGCACTGCCAGTGCGTCACAAAAAGTTACATACTCGCAGCGCAAGGGGCTTGTAAATCTGCCCCTATGTTTGTGCATCAGTGCTGGAGAAGAGAGCAGCAGCACCATATCTTACTGGACATAGCTCTGTGCTGCTCTCGTTCCCCCGGCGCAATGAAGCGCAACAACATTTGTTGCTGGGCTGTCTTACACTCCCTTTAAGTAAATCTACCCCATAGTATTTTATCTACGTTTTTATGGTCTGGCTTGAGAGCGCAGCCAGACAATAATGTTAGCATCACTAGAGAGGGCTTTGGCTCCACCCACTTGTTAGGAGCCATGAGTATGTTTTAATTGGGCATAAGTTGTGTATTTCTACAGAAAACTCAGGGGCATATTTACAAGGGCTTATCATCACAGGAACATCACTTTTTGTGACACTCTTGTAGCGATAAACCCTTCTTCTTATTGACAAGGTGGCGTTAAGCCACTTAAGGTGGCTTAACGCCGCCTTGTCAAGATGGCCCCCATCACGCTACACTTAGTGTGAAAGGGGGGCAATGGGTGTTGCAGTGGGTGTTCCGCCACAACACCCATTGATTTTGATGCTGCCCCGTATTTACAAGTCAGCCGTAAATATGGGACTGTGCCAAAATTAAGACCAAAAATAACCCGGTCTTAACATGGCGAAACGAGGAGAAATGTTTAGTTACTCCTCGTTTTTGCTGTTTCTATGTGTGCTGCATTGTGCAGCACACATAGAAACAGCAAATCGTCATGAATGATTATGTGCAGGAAAGTGCCCCTTCCTGCACATAAACAATCATTAAAAAAAATGACAATTTGCAACTTCTATGTGTGCTGCACAATGCAGCACACTTAGGAGTTACAAATCACCGTTAGTGATTGTTTATGTGCAGGAAGGGACACCTTCCTGCACATAAACAATCATTCCCTCAACACAGGCACCCTTGCACTATGGTGCACCGGTGCCTGCATCGGCGCTAGGCAGCTGAATTTAGCACCAGCGCTAGGGGAAACGCAGGGGTGCACCGTATCATTGCAAATATGGCACATCCCTATGTTTTCAGAGTGGCGGAGCGCGGCGTTAGCAATTCTAGCTTAATGCTGCGCTCCGCCATTCTATTGTAAAAATGCCCCTGAGTGCCCTCCACACAACTGTGATTATGTTGTTTATTTATCCAACTGCTTGAGCTTGAACTTTAAGGGGCACACACATGACATTGTAATGCTATTAAAGTTTCTTAAGTTACTAGGTAATTTATGATGTTTTTCTCTGGCAACAACACAGATGTGAGGTGAGCGGTCATTAACCTAAATGAATGTTTAAGCCTGGGTTCACAGTGCAACTGTCAACAGACCTTTTAACCTACCCCAATATTATTCTACAGTTCCTTGCTTCCACCCAAATACATCTCCAATCCCATGCAATTTACTGGTAATGTTTCACACTACCATACACCATTCCTTTAAAGCCAGACCTGTTGGCATTGCCAATGCTTGTTTACTATGTTGGCGTTTAGAAATTCTGAAATCAACAAGTTTACAGTGTTGGTTTCATTATATTGTGCACATATAGGTACACAAACATTTGGATTAGTTTTCCAAAAATGCAAATCCTGATTTAATGAATCAGAATTTGCTGATTTTTTACTAACAGAAATTCACATACTCATGCGTAGAAGTACTCCAACTTGGTGGACTTGTCCGCATGGGGAAGTCTGCCATCAGCGAGATGAGGGAAGGGGTGATAGCGGGTGCTAGAGATTGATAGACATGGAGACTCTTGAGAAGATCCTCAAAGGTGGAACTTTGTGGCCATTCACAAATGTTTTCCATCCCGTCTTCCACTTCGCAAGCTCCTGGAATACTACCCGTGCAAAAAGTATGGATAGGTGCTTGCCAAGGTGGGAAAGAGGCAAAAACACGCCTGTATTAAATGGGCCTGTAAGGTAAAGGGGGTTCTCTGGAGGAAAATGAGTTTCACTGCAGGAGAAAAAGAAAAATAATTTACATATGCACATTTCCTGTACAGATACTTGTATGCACAAGAGTAATGTAATGCAGTAACAGTCCTCACAGAAATCTGCTGCTTTTCATGGTTTCTTTGCCTACTTCACAGATAGGAGGAATGTTACAAGGAACAAATTAACAACTTTTAAAATGATGTTTGTAAATCAGTCTTGTGCTCTCTTGTCAAATAAGAAAGTGGTAACATAGTCAAAACCGAAGCCACTTAGAGCCTCTTTCCTCTTTATACCTTTTTTAACCTCAGTAACCTCCTTCTTCCGCCTGTGGTTGACATTGAACTGCAAAATGTTTTCTGTTTCTCTGCACATTTTTATTTACTCGTTCTTCCTTTTACATTTTCATTGCCTCCCTGCATCTGTATTTTACCAGTACAAAACTATAGAATAAATGATTATTTGTTAATAAGAAATATAAATGTATGCATACAAGCAAATCTACTGCATACTTGTGAGTTTCTTTTCTAAAACAATGCAAAAATTACCAATTATACCGTGAGTCTTAAGATATATACTAGTAGCATCCATATAGTAGAGTAAGTGGTTATTAATGTTTCAGAAGGCTGAGGATGTGCAGTGTTACCAGTTGTGCTTCCGCTCTCTGACCACAACACATATAGTACATGGAGACACTAAGTAATGGCATTAAGTTTTCATCTCTTGCTAGAACCGCGCGTGTAAATGTCTACAACACCTTGACTTATGTTTTCCCAACTTCATTTCTTTCTCAAGACATTGGCCCTCCTGGTCGTGGTGTTGGTGGCCCACGCGGCAGCGGCAGAAACCAGAACAGGACGCCTGAGGAAGGGCAGAAGACCCCGTGATCTACGTATGCAAAAATCATCAAGGCAGAAGGATGACAATGAACAGGAAAAATCTCCCACCTTTAAGTCTGACGTGTACTACCCAGTGAGGTTCAACTTCACAGTGTCTAAGTCTGAGGAGGATTACAGGGGGGATTTTATAAGCCGCTCCGTCTGTCCATGGACCGTCAGGTGAGTTCACTCCACAGCGTATCTATTTTAACAAATGATCCCTCGTTTCTGTTGCATGAATTGGGCGTTATATGAAAAATCCCTGCCAATCACCTAAAAACCATAATCATGAATACATTACTAAGAAAACAATAAACATGAATTTTAGGGGTGGGAGATATGGTGAACCAGATGCGACCTACACATCGCATATAGGTGCGAGACTTAGAACCCTCCCTCCAAAATACAAGGATCCAAGGTGACAGAGATAATAAAAGAAAACCTGTGGTGATTGCTTCTTGGTAATGGGGTAGCGATAATGCATTTCTTTAGTTGTACATAGATACCTAAAGTGAATATCAATTAATGACATGGACAACATAATTCTTCTAGGTGGTTTGGGGATCTAGTCAATTGTAATCTTACTTCAGATTTCATATATAATATTATTCAAATATGAATATTATTTTCTTCAGGGTTATTTTGTTATGTGTATTTTTGTTTCCTCCGCCACTGTAAAATTATATCAAAGCCCTACTTTGTGAACTCTGCATACAAATTGCACTTCCTTCTTACATATCTACCCTCTCCTCAAATCAGGTTGTTAAATCATGCTTTCATTTGTGATAGAGCTAACATTACTGCAGTCGACGACAATGTCCCAAGTGCATACTGACTATCTCGCCCATTATAAACTAGAGAGGAGAGGCCTCTTGTTGGTCACTCTCTCTCATTATTAAATTTTGAGGTGGCCCTTTTGATTGGTCAGTTTCTCTGCGTGTAAAATAGAAAGGCAGCGCCACTAATTGGTCAGAGGATTAATATCAGAAGAGCATCATCTGTTAGGGAAGGACAGCTGCCCTGGCTTCCGGTCTTGCCGCTCTTAAAGATATTTAACACTACTTATACGATTGAAATTTGAAATTTAAGCGGGATGGGGTTCACAGATATCATGGTAATGCAGTCTCCATTGGGGTCTATAAAGGTAGTGGTTCTGTTAGCAAAGGTCAATGAAGTGTAAGCTGCAATGATTTGTCAAAGCTATAATCCATGTGACAAAAAACAATTGCTAAAATTGTGTTATCATACAATTTCATCCTTCCGCTGTAATTTTACCTGTGGGCGCGCATTTGTTTGGCGTTAAGCATATCATGTATAAAAGGTAAAGGTTTGTTCATTTTGAGGTACTGTCCCTCCTCTCTGTAAATGGTCGATAATTGCTCACATTTACAGTGAGATGGCCCATGTCATCATGTGCAGGTGCTCATAATTTTGCAGTTGTGTTGAGACTGCAGATGTGTTGGTTCGACTTCAGGATTGGGTTGGAGTGTCCTCCAATCACCCTCAAATTCTGAGACAATGTAATAAGCTTTTTAAAGAACATGAAAGCCTTGAACAGAATGTTCACACTATACGAGTATTGAACAAAATGGCTGCAATGCCTTAAACGGGACCATGCCCCTTTAAAGGAAATGAAAAAAAACAGAACACCTTTAATTAGAGTTCGTAACCCCAGTTTAAGTAGGCACGTTTTGATGGTGGTGGCAAATTTACCACTAATTAAACGTTTGTTAGAGACCTATATAGTTATTCTAAAGCTGACAACAGAAAATCAGCTATCTTTTAGCATGCTGTTAGACAGATGGCTGAAGTTTCATTCTAAGGTGATGCTAGGAGAGAAGCCAGTGCACTCGTCTCCAAAAATTGCATTCAACCTAGTACGTGTAGAGTTTTGGTTAGCCTGTAGCACTGCACGGGAAGGCTCACAAACTCACTTATTGGCTTATCAGTTTGCTTTGTGACCTGGGTAGCCCTGGAATCAGATAGAGTAGAATGCATGTAAGACTCACAGTGCATGGTCATGGTTCTGAAGAACCCACCTTCTTCCTCTGGGTGCCCGTGAAAGTGTGGTGCGCAACTGCAGAAAACCAAAAACGATGCATGTGGGTCAAGCATAACTGGCCACAGTCTGGGGGATTTCTTTTTTCGACTCGTAAAATTATGATAAATTGTTTAATGAGCAGTCTTCAAGGGTCTCAACCTACTTTATCAAGAACAACCAATCCAAACCAATTCATGCCCCTGTCTCCATCCTTCCTAATGGTCCAAATACCCTCATTTTTCTTCTCCACCACCTTGTCCATCATGACTGTCACCACCACCCTCTGCATTTTCTGCAGCCACCCTGTTGTGAGCCTCAAAAATGTGCCCTATGCAAAGCCTATCTGGTTAGGTGCTGGCAGGTCCTCAGTGGTTAATCTTTGCTGTCAGTCTTTTTAGATAGAAGCATGTTCGTGGAGATAGAGTAGCCCCCCCATTCGTGATTCATTTCAGTCAGGGGTCCTGTGGTATTTTCTTCTTTGAATTTGGTAACAGGTGTTGATGAAGGAGGGTCCACAAACTGCACTAATGCCTTGATTGTTTAGTTCCAGGACAGACGCAGACAACGAGAAGTACATAACGCATATTCCTGAGGTCAAATGCGACCACGACTGCAAAATCTCCAATTTGAACCCGGTCGCAATAAAGCAGCACATTTTGGTCCTGCGGAAAGAAAAGAACAGCTCCACTTTCATGCTGGAAACTAAGGTCGTCGTGGTGGGCTGCACCTGCGTCACGCACGATATCATAGAGATGGACCGCTAAGTGGTCAGCGTCTTGAAAACAATATTCTGATAAGTGTAGGAAGTGGGCAAAGAACAATGGCCAATAAAAGCTGCAGGAATAGTGCAAGGATAGGGGGGACGGGAGGGCAGGATTCCAATATGCTTCATAAAAATTGGAGACACATAAAAATAGATTTTTGTTATATCAGCTTTAATGTACAGGTGGATTAGGAGTCCTGACCAAATTCATTATCACTTAGATGAAAGGAAATTGACATAAATAATAATGTAAAAACAGCAGCACCAAATCTTGCAGCAGGAAGCAACACGTTTTTTTTTTATGCCAAGCACTGACAAGCCAGTATACAATCTGTATCAATAATGTCATCCCTGGTGACTGAAATCCCTTGCCTTGGGTGTGTCACCAGAATCTCTAGATGGTGTGACAGGACATAGATACACATAGGCCAGTTGTGTATCTTCTCAAACAAGGAAACTTGTTTCAGTGGGCAATTATGGGCCATTTGATTTCTTGTTCTTGTGACTTTCAAATATACAGCCGCTATCAACCGACCTTGTGCTTTCTGTCGATTTCCTGCAGTAATGTGTCAATAAGATGGCAAAATGTAATATAAGACAACAGTATGTATAACTCTATGCGAAATGTTTCATTGGAAAAAATGTATTTTTGTATGTGAGCACGCAGTAGTGTGATGCAAAGGTAGGGCAAATTTTCAGCCAAAGTTTTTTATTCGTCAATTTCAAGGATGGAACTGTACTCCTTAATGATACTGCAGGTGTTTGAAACAGATATATAGTATCAGAAAATAGTTCTACAGCATCTTTTATTTAAGGTATTCTAGTATTTATTCTATAATTTGTTTTCTATTCATCATTAATTTAATTTCATTGTTAAGAACAATACTTGATTAAAAAAAGTAGATGCACCTATTTTGCCTAATGTGTTAAATCATTTTAACAGTTGTAAATTATTAATTTATAGGATCTTACTTCTGGCTGGGGATGAAAAAATAAATGAGATTATTTCTCATTCCAGCAATAAATAAACAAAAAGTGATGCACAATAAGGTCTCTTAATCATTTGCACGAAGTTACTGTTTCTTATCTGTTGTCCTAAAATGAAGTTAATTTGAATTGCTGTTACATGAGAACTTTTCACATCTGTGTATATAATCCAGATGTTAGAGTCAATTTAATCTAGGTGGCCATCACCTGCCACACTCGCCTGTGCTTCTCTCATTCTTCCCCATTGTCCATGAAGACTCTTGTCTGTTCTCCCTAAGTTGGTCCCTCTGGCACTCCACTATCACACGTCCTCCTGATTCATTGCCCGCTCTACATGGCCACCCCCCAATCCGAGCCTTGTTCTATGAGCACCTCAAAAGGATTTAAAATGGCTTAAGAAATTTATTTCCAATGGAACTTGCTTTACAGTGCACTGATGGGATCTTGAACTTCAGCCCCTTTAAGTTCATTTGAGAGGTCCACGACCTGTCCCCCCTTAACCACGCTATTTAGCATTAGAACAATCATGCTGATCTCACAATTATCTTAGGAAAAAATGGAACCCCCTTTCTTATGGGAATCATCTATCAACAAATGCAACCTTTCAAAATATCCAGCTCTCTCAGACTCATCACAAAACCACCCCCCCGCCCCATCCATCACCAATCATTCCAGACCCATAACCCAGAACTCTACCCATAAATCTGCCCACTCCAGCTCATGACCCGATGCCACCTCCTGTTTATATTTTAATTTCCACAGTATTTTCCCAGTGGGTTTGCATGTGTTTGGTCTGAAGCATGGTATCTGAAAGTTTTAAAGTGTTGTCCACTTGGAGGTATAGCCTCATGTATTTCAAAGTATTGTCACTTTACTGCAGAAATGATCAAGGAATTTTTCACGCACTTCAAAAGGGAGGTGGCCCAAAATATCACTTTGTTCTAATCTTTATAATGCAGCAGCAGCTGCAGTTGCTTTGGGGTTCTGTGTATCTTTACTTTGCTTCACAACCCTACCCACCTTGCACAGTATCTGCAACCACTCAGATTCATCAACCACTAATCCGATCTCTGATCCATCACTCACAAATGTGCCTCATTCATGTACTCTTTGTAACCCATGACCCTTCTCCCACCTCCCCTACCCATTTTCAGATACCCTATTATTTGTGCTCCACTCCCCCTTCAGGCGCTCTAGTATCCACTACCTGACCCACCCAGAGCCATCAAATAACCCACACTGCCCATACGTAATTCTTCAGCCCTATTCCTCCTACTCAACATACTGTGATGCTCTCCAGTGGCACACACCCACATTCCCTAATTACACAAGACCTATCTGCCTGTCTGACTCTATCCTATCGGACTATCCAACCCTCTTAGCTATATCATTCACCACCCATCACACAAGACACCCTTTCAAATCAAATCCACTTAGGCCATTCAACCTACTCAGACTCTCCCTTTAACAACCACTGTCCCTAACACCACTACCCTCGCAGGCATGCCCCAATTCACCACCCTACCCCATTAACCAGCACTGTTTATTCACTATGCCATTATGCCCATGTTGACCTTTCTGTCCAGCCACACATTGCCCTGGCCCACCTATTAATCATCCTCTCCAGTGTGTTCTATCACAACTTTCTTGCTTCATTACCAGTTGTTCCACCTTCTAAGATGCAACAAAGAGCACCACACTACCCAGCAGTCTTTGACCATCAGGCCCTCCTTTCCTCATCTCAGCCTGGGATACCACATCTGATCTGTCTGCTCCCATCATGCTTCACCTCAGTCTCCCAGCCCCATCAGAGCAAGGGTGAAGATGAGCAGAGGACTGTGGGAGGATGCAGCAGCTGGAAGAATCACTAGCGCCTGGATGTAGTGCTCAGAATCTGCTGACACCATTTAATAACATTATGTGACAAAGGCAGCAGCAGTGACAGAGGCTGTGATGTCAAGAGGGGGATCTGACAGGAGTTGGAAGCCCCGGAAGTAGGAAGCTGCGGGCAAATGACCCATGCACTTCTCGCTGATAGTTAAAGCCCCACAATGCTGATGTAGGCAAATTAGGACATATAAAAGTGAGGGCGGGAGTTAGAGCTGGGCAAGCCATGAAAATAAATGGGAGAGCCAAGCCAGGAATGAGCCGAGGCTCAGGATTGGCTCTAAGAGCCACATCACAGGCCGAACCAGCAAATTATTTGCCTTGTAATTCGAGCAACAAACGTCCTCTAGAAATATGATAAGCCTTCAAAGTTCCAAAAAGGTGTATCCCTTTACCACATGGAAGTGTTTCACTTTAGTATAATAGATTAAAGCATTGCATAGAATATTATTTATTAGAAATTATAGGGGTATATGCACAAGCCCCTATCGCCACGGGTCTGTCACTTTTTAGGACATTCCTTTGTCGATAGGGGCTTCGCCTTATTAACAAGGCAGCATTAAGCCACTTAACGTGGCTTAACACTGCCTTGTGAATAAAGACCCCTTTCACGCTATGCTTAGTGTGAAAGGGGTGGGGAGTGGGTGTTGCGGTGGGCGTTCTACGGCAACACCCATTGATTTTGAGGCTGCCCCCTATTTACAAGGGTGGCATAAATAGGAGGCAGCGCCAAAATTAAGACCAGGGGAAACCTGGTCTTAACTGGTCGGAACAAGGAGACATGCTTTATTTCTCCTCATTTTTGCTGCAGCACACATGGAAAAAGCAAAACGACTTGGATTGTTTATGTGTCGGAAGGTGTCCCTTCCTGCACATAAACAATCTTTAAAAAGAAATGACATTTTGTAACTTCCCTGTGTGCTGCATTAAGCAGCACACATAGAAGTGACAAAATGTCATTTAAAGATTGTTTATGTGCAGGAAGGGACACCTTCCTACACATAAACAATCTTCCTCTGCACGCAGACACCCTTGCACTATGGTGCAAGGGTGCCTGCATTGGCACTAGGCAGTTAAGTGTAGCGCCAGCGCAGGGGGAAACTCAAGGCTGCACCATATTCTTATAAATATGGTGCAGCCTTGCGTTTCTGAATTGGCAGAGTGAATTGGCAGAGCTAACGCCTCACTCCGCCACTTCTTTGTACAAATGCCCCATGGTTTGTAAACATGGGCCCTGACAAAGATGTTCTCAGTGAACTAAGAGATAAGTTGGTTGTTCAGTTGTCCTGTGCCCTCTACATACGCCTATATTATTATAGATGGTATAGCATTGTATTCTATTTAAGCACATGCAAGAGATGTGTAGGTATAAGGGAAATGGAGGAACAGTGAAGTAAATTAGTTGTCTAGGATCACACAATTTAGGGGCCGATTCCGATCTCGGTCGGAGGCGCACCCAATACTATTCGGTCGGGAAAAAAGCCATGCGAAAGCCAGTTTCCCGACCGATCCGTACAGCACACCGAACGAGCAAGTACGATGCGCACAACAGCAAAAATTCCGGCCGAGCCGTACTCACCCAAACCAGGTCCTGTTCTCCGACCGAGGCGAATCCGGAAACGCCGAATCGAGTCGCACGGAAGGGAAAATGCAGCCCCGTCCGGCCGGACAAGTACGATGCGCTTTCCGTACGCGCCGAACCCGTCGCTACGCACGGCACGTCAAAGCATCCGGGAGAGGCGCACATAAGCTCCGAATCGCGCCACAACACGATCCACGGCTACGAGACGAACACAGCACAGACGAGGACGACGCGAAGCGACGAGGACGAAGCGAAGCGACGAGGACGAAGCCAAGCGACGAGGACGACGCGAAGCAACGAGAAGGACGAACGACACGAACCAACCATGAATCCCTTCGTCCCGATCATACCAATATTCTACATCTACTACCGGAACAGGCACGGACGCGTACGGCGCAGAAGGTAAGTCAGACACCAACCACAAAACACATACAACACGTACACGACACATCACACACATACACTGGGAATCTGAATATACTTACACCAGCAGCACCATAGGGGCGGGATGCCCATCACCAATGCCACATATGCACACAGGGGCCTGAATGCGCGCCACCACCCCAACCCAGGGGGCTGGATGCCCACCACTACTACCACCCTCACCCAGGGGGGGCAGGATGCCCACCACTACTACCACCCTCACCCAGGGGGGCAGGATGCCCACCACTACTACCACCCTTAGCCAGGGGGCAGGATGCCCACCACTACTACCACCCTCACCCAGGGGGGCAGGATGCCAACCACCACAACCACCCTTAGCCAGGGGGTGCCAAATGCCCACCACCACTACCACCCTTAGCCAGGGGGCAGGATGCCTACCACTACTACCACCCTCACCCAGGGGGGCAGGATGCCCACCACTACTACCACCCTTAGCCAGGGGGCTGGATGCCTACCACTACTACCACCCTTAGCCAGGGGGCAGGATGCCTACCACTACTACCACCCTCACCCAGGGGGGCAGGATGCCCACCACTACTACCACCCTTAGCCAGGGTGGCAGGATGCCTACCACTACTACCACCCTTAGCCAGGGGGCAGGATGCCTACCACTACTACCACCCTTAGCCAGGGTGGCAGGATGCCTACCACTACTACCACCCTTAGCCAGGGTGGCAGGATGCCTACCACTACTACCACCCTTAGCCAGGGGGCAGGATGCCTACCACTACTACCACCCTTAGCCAGGGGGCAGGATGCCTACCACTACTACCACCCTTAGCCAGGGGGCAGGATGCCTACCACTACTACCACCCTTAGCCAGGGGGCAGGATGCCCACCACTACTACCACCCTCACCCAGGGGGGCAGGATGCCCACCACTACTACCACCCTCACCCAGGGGGGCAGGATGCCCACCACTACTACCACCCTTAGCCAGGGGGCAGGATGCCCACCACTACTACCACCCTCACCCAGGGGGCAGGATGCCCACCACTACTACCACCCTTAGCCAGGGGGCTGGATGCCTACCACTACTACCACCCTTAGCCAGGGGGCAGGATGCCCACCACTACTACCACCCTCACCCAGGGGGGCAGGATGCCCACCACTACTACCACCCTTAGCCAGGGGGCAGGATGCCCACCACTACTACCACCCTTAGCCAGGGGGCTGGATGCCTACCACTACTACCACCCTTAGCCAGGGGGCAGGATGCCTACCACTACTACCACCCTCACCCAGGGGGGCAGGATGCCCACCACTACTACCACCCTTAGCCAGGGGGCAGGAAGCCTACCACTACTACCACCCTTAGCCAGGGGGCTGGATGCCTACCACTACTACCACCCCCACTCATAGGATGGACAATGCATGACACAACAAGCACACCACAACCTAGGGAATGCAAGATTAAGACATCCCCCCACCACCATGACAAGCGTGTGAGCAGGCTGTGTCAAATGCCTACAACACCGAACATGACATTGAACATACAATGTGACCCCCTAGCACATGTGCCACACATATATGTGTGTGGCACCCACAATGCAAGCAGCCCATGACCATTGTGGCAATGGGGCCTAAACCCCCATCATCACAGTGACCAAAAGGCAAGTGTGGGGTCCATAGCTGAAGCACATTTTGACCATTGTGGCAATGGGGTCTAAACCCCCATCATCACAGTGACCAAAAGGCAAGTGTGGGGTCCATAGCTGAAGCACATTTTGACCATTGTGGCAATGGGGTCTAAACCCCCATCATCACAGTGACCAAAAGGCAAGTGTGGGGTCCATAGCTGAAGCACATTTTGACCATTGTGGCAATGGGGTCTAAACCCCCATCATCACAGTGACCAAAAGGTAAGTGTGGGGTCCATAGCTGAAGCACATTTTGACCATTGTGGCAATGGGGTCTACACCCTCATCATCACAGTGACCAAAAGGTAATTGTTAACAAAGAAAGAGCTGCAACTGCCAAACTGCATGGATCATTCCTGGTCACAGAACCAAAAACTCATCTGTGGCAAAGTAGTGTATGTGTCCCATTGCAACATAAATTGGGGGAGCCAAATACTGCAGTGCAAATGAAACATTCCTTTGGCCATGTGCAGACAAACAACACCCATGGGGGCTGAGACCGTCAACAGTCATCAATGACACAATGACAGAAGTGACCATCAGAATGCAGAACCACATATTTGCACCAATGGGCACACAAATGCAGATACCCTGTGGAGACAGCAGATGTGAGGTGAACAGATACCATACCATGGCAGCAATGGGACACACAAACCATGATCATTGTGCTGACCGATGACCTAGGAGTCCCAGGGACAGCAGGGGAAACACACCAAACTACATACAGCCAATGGCACACCCAAGATATGCCAATGCAGTGGTGCAGATGCACAAACACAAACAGGCAGACCCACACTGCACATCATACACAACAGGTGAGGGGGGGTGCCAGTGTCCCCAGGCAACCACACAACACATGAGGAGACCTGAATACCAATCATACAGATGTGCATACAGTGCCACACAAAGGTAACTCATGGATCCAAATCCCCTATGTGGGCAAGCAGGCATTGTCAGATGAGAGGGAGCACAAATCACACATGTCACACAGGCACGTAGGGACAGCAACTGACACACCAAGACACAGACACACTACAGCACCACCCCCAGGGCCCCCACAATGTGGTGACCCTGGGCTGAAGAAAAATACCACTGTGATGACAAAGCTAAATGTCGTTCACACTGTGAACCACAGTCAGGTGTCCTGAGCAACTAACTACCATCACACCTACACAAGCACAAATCAATCAGCATGGCCAGTAAGCCAAGGCCAACATGGAGGCAGGGGACTAGCCGGGCAACAACTCTCATCTGCACACACTCAAGACCACACCCCTCGACCTCCAACAATGTGCAGCAGTGAAGTACACATGCACTGGTGACATTGCACATGCACCCATGACTATTCCAGGGTGGTGGGTGGGAACCAAGGTGTAGAAACACATCACACATGGACACTCAACAAGACTCCTGAATGTCTGACACACTGCACACTACTCTGTACATGGACATGACGGCAATACCACACCGACCAATGGGATCCCAGCCACAGTCACACACCAATGAAGAAGCCAAGGTCACCCACAAAGAACACACATAGACAACAACCAACATTGCAGCCCGGACCCTAAGGAGTGCCAGCAGTCACACACACAACGTGTCACAATCACTGAAAGATAACACAAACTGGAAATCACATGACAGGGGCAAACAACAAGTGCCAAAGGGAAACCTGACTGTGACCCATCTGCGTCAGCACACAAACTCTGCCCTGACAGCAAACACACCTATGGGTGACACCCTGATGACCAGTAATGTGCCATGCACCCACATCACAGAGAACACAGGGAGAAGACTTTGGGGGAACATAGCTCAAGTCAGCAAGCATCACAAACAGGTACAACACTAGGGATCACAGCATGCGCAGATGAATGGAAGTGAACACACAGACATGCACATACAACACACACCTTGGGCGCAGGCAATGTCACACGTGTACACACTGCCATGAGGGGACTCCACTCCTGTGTGAGGAAAGCTGTGCCATATGTTGCCTCAGTAGGGCCCCATCATGTCAGCTGAGCACTTGGTCACACAATCAACAATTAGCACCAAATGAGGGCTCCCATCACATCAGCCTGGTCATGGATGTGCCAACGGAATCATCAGCACAGATCCAACACACTTGTATAGCAATGTTGCACTGACTACACGGATGAGTCCCTCCCCATTGATGCCCAAACCTGCATGTCCACTGGAGATGGCAACACGGTCAGGGAAGTAGACAAATGCAACGATGGCAGGCACAACAGATGTGCAGGGGTGGAAGCCACAGATATGAAATTGCCAATGTAAGTAGGAAACCCATTGCCAAATACTGAACACATGACACCCTCAGATGCTGCTATTGATGACATGGATACACCACATGATAGGACACATTCCCCCTGGACCACATGGGTTCCTGCACAGTAACACTTCATAATCATGAGACCAGATATCACCATCACTGCAGCAAGGGCATGGTTAGCTGCACCAACAACATGTACATCTGAAGCATGAGCACTAGAGAAAAGAAAGTTGCTTTATTCAGCATATGTGTTGAGGCCAAACGAAGTCCTGAAAAAAGAGCAAAGGCCAATGGCCAGTCCATTGTCAAAGTTCAAACAGGGTGACACTGGCAGATGTCACCCTACGCATGCCTGCACAATACCAGGGACAATCCACTAGGAGGGGCAACCGGGGGGCAGGCCAGGCACCGCAGGGACAGGATCAGGGCTCACCAGGGGGAGTCAGGGAAGGGGTGGTGGGTGCAGGAGAGCCACTGACAACTGCAGTGGAGGTGTCTGACATGGTGTGTGCCGGCACAACTGGGGGCATGACACAGATGTCGTGGGTGCCGGCACAACTGCAGTGGACCCTGCAGATGGGGTGGACAGGTCCGCCACTGCAGTGCCCAAGTCAGACAGGGCGGTAGTGGACTCCACTGCAGTGCCTACCTCCAGGGGAGGAGAATGGGGAACAGGCAAGGTGGGTTGGACAGAGGGGGGGACACCCTCACCACATCAGTGGCACAGACAAGCGCAGCGGGGGGTGTGGTGCTGGGAGAGCAAGTGGCAGGGGGAGAAGGCCGGAGCATCTTGGGGATGGTATATCTGTGGGTGGGGGAACCTGGGGCAGGGTGTGGTGGGGGCACCTGTGCAGTGGGGGCCTGAGGGATGGAGGACGGAGACCTTGTGCCTGAGCTGCAGGGCGGTGGCGGGGTCTTGCTCTTAGCACTCCGGGGGGACTTGCGGGTGGGGGCCTCAGTCCGTCTGCGCCTGGGGGAGGGTGTCCGGGGGCGAGGGGCACTCTGCTCCGTGTGGGTGGGCTTCCTCTTCCCCCGGGATGCTGGAGCAGCTTCATCGGTGGGGAAGAGGCCGAGGTCACAGAGGAAGAGCTGCTGTGACTTTGGGGTTGCAGGTGAGGCAAGGGAGGGTGCTTTGGAGGGAGAGGGAACTGAGGACTGCGCAGTGCATGTGGATGCGTGTGTGTGTTCCAGGGCCCCATCCCCTGTGAGTCTGGCTTCAGTCCCCTGAATGTGCGTGCGTGTGCGTTTTGTCATTGGCGTGTGTGTCAGTGTGCTGGATGTGTGTGTGCTGGTGTGTGCCTGTGCCAGTGTGTGTGTGCCTGGGATGGGTAAGGTGCTGGGGAGTGTGGATGGAGCAGAGGCAGGAGGGGTGAGGGACCGTTTGAGGAGGGACACTGCTGCCGTCAGGGAGGAGTCCATGGACCTATTGCCCCTCTGTAGGTCAGACATGCCCGATGAGATGCCCTCCATGAACGACACCAGCTGAGTCAACAGCGCGGTGTGCGCATGGAGGACACTCAGCATGGCTGTCTGCCCTACATGGAGCTGGCGAAGGAGGTACACAGACTCCTCACTCAGGGCAGCAGGGGACACAGGGGCAGGGGGTGCGGTGCCTGGCCCAAAGGAGACACGCTCCCGGACATGGGAGCCTCCACGGACCTGGGGAATGGGAGCCGATGGGAGGGCGGTGGTGGTGCTGGTGGTGGCGGGGACAGCAACACTAGCTGGGGTGTGGTGGCTGCTGACACCCGCCTCCACAAGGGAGTCATCCTCCGAGTTGCTCTGGTCCTCAGCTGAGGTGGATGCTGCTGAGGACTCCTCGGTGTGGCTCCCCTCGCCCTCCGTGCCACTGGGTCCCTCCGACCACTCCTCGGCTGCTGACCCAGTCTGGCTCTCCGGCTCCTCCTGGTCCGTGGAGCTGTCCCCTTCCGTGGCCGTGGATGTATCTGCAAACAATGGGGAAACAGACAGACATCAGTCACCTGCACCAAACGCACACACCACTGTGAGCACAGCACATTACAGAGCAAGCCCTGGCATCATTAGTTGTACATTGCTAAAAGTGCCCTAATTGAACAGGAGAAGTCAATTGTCAGTCTGATGCCAAGCATGGCACTCACATCCCACATGGCCTTGCACCCATCTGTCTGGTGTCTGTTGGATTGCAACACCCCAGTGTTGACACATGCACCAAGTACACAGTAGTTGGACAGTGCAGAGGACACGGTGTGGACACATCACAGCTCTTGCCACTGAGTCAGTACAGGTTTACGGATGTAAGGGATGCCCAGAGTCAAATAGGAAATGCATGTGATGCATACCAGCGACAGACACCATGATGCACCCATGTCCTGATAGCCAGCGCCACTATGGTGTGCATGTAGCACATGTCACTCCCCTGCAGGATCACCAATCAGTAGACACATGCCATGGCGGAGGCATGACTGCAAAGTCATACATCACTGTCTCAGTGATGTATGACTTTGCAGCCAGACAACAACACTCTGCACTGTGTCACAATAGTAGGTCATGGGGAATGCAAGTCCTGGAGCTGCACAAGTGCACATGTACATCCCCCCACAACACATCCTCTTAACCCTCATCTGTCCAGGTCATACCTATTGGACATATGGGAGACCTGTGACACTACCCTCTGAACCTGAGCCCCTCACACTCTGCTGTGCATGGGGAACAGCTGCCTGAACTTCACATTTACATGCCCCAGTCTGCATGGGCAGCTGATCAGACACCTATGTGTCACACAAGTATCGTCTCCTATGGTCACATCTCCAGTGGCATGCTGAGCCCCTACCAAGAAACTCCACAGCAGTCCTGGCGACTAATCCACAGCACACTGACACAGAGGCAGACACCTGAGGGGTCAAATCACTGTGCACAATGTGTCCTCTGATACACGGGAGTGGGAGTACAGAGTGTATTGTATGGCCTGGAGTAGGCATGACTGTCCAGCCCCACATGAATGAGGGATGAGCCCTGGACTGTAGGCAGCTGGCTAAGTATGTGTGACACACGTCATATACATACTCCTGGGGCCCAAACATTGTTCCCACCCGCAGCATGGGTGTGTGCCAGGTACCCCAGCCACATGTGGTGGATCAGCTCAGCAATTGGACCACAGATCAAAGTAACACGCTGAATACATGTCAGAATACAGGCATTGTGTAAGCAATGGACCCACCCATGATGCCCACCACAGAGTCAGGGAAACAGATGCTGTCTCCCACCTTGAGTCAAGCAAACTGCAAGGACACAGTCCTAAGTGACAGAATTCCCTGCATGTAAGGGCCACACCTGGGTATCAGATGAGGAGTGGGCAGTGCACAATAGAGGGACATGGCTCCTGGACAACATGACTGCTGTACTGTGGCAGTTCAACCTGGCCCGAGGAGGGCACATAACATGTTAGACAGAGTACACAGTGCAGTCTTTGACTCACCCCCTCCTTGCTGCTCTCTGGCCTTCAGCTGCCCATCCAGGTCTGGAAAGACCACCGCCAGGATCCTGAGCATGTGGGGGGTCAGGGTCCGTGTTCCGCCCCTCCTGCGAGGAGGCGACAGCTTCAGCTGGACCCGTGCAATCCTCCGGGTCCAGCCCCGAAGGTCCTGCCACCTCTTTTGGCAGTTGCGGATCCGGCGCTTGTAGACCCCCACGGACCGGACAGCCCGGACGATGTCCTTCCAGATCTCATGCTTCCGATGGGCAGAAGCCTGTCAGGATGACAAAGTGATAAGGCCATTACTACACATGCAACATATCCGTGCATGACACAGTTGCATATACATGTCGCAATCACAGGGGCACATGGTGTACCCAGGCAGTGCACGGCTGCCCATGGACAGTTTTCCAGAAGTCACTACATGGTATCATAGCATGGGGAGTAAAACCCTGTTCAGAAGCACTGTCACTGCACCATACCTGTCCAGTGCAAGTCACTACACACTATGGGGGGTGACAACTACTCAGTGAGCCTGCTAGCCAGTGGTGTGCTGACTCTCAGCCTTGCTAGTCAGACAAAATGCACATTCAGAAAGGCAGTGCACAGAACACTCACCTGCTCCCCTGGTGTCCCATACAGCTTGCTGTACTGTGGAAGTAGGCTGTCCAGCAGGGCCTGGTTCTCTTCAAGGCTGAAGGCTGGGGCTCTCTCCACAGTACGTGCCATTGCAGGGTCCAGAGGGGCAGAGACAGCAGCAGTGCAGTGGCAGATGTCGTCCTGGAGCATGTAGTGCAGGCAAGTGGGCTCTCAGGGGAACATGCAGCAATATATATGTGCTGGAGAGGCAGATACTGTCCCTTGTGTCCAAAGTGATAGGTCCAAGTCGTTTGCATCTTCTGAATCTGGCCAATCCATGGAATAGCAGCACCAAAACACGCCCACAGCATCCTTCAAACTTTCAACTTCATGACATACATGATTTTGCAACATTGTTGTGGGTGACCAACTGATTTTCCAGCAACCGACTCGTTCGAATATTCGAAAACGCGTCCGTTGCCAGGCAAGCCCATTGTCAATGGGTGCGCACCGATCGGTCCATTGAGGTACAACGCGCACAGGGGTACAACGCGTACCCGCACACATTGAAAGCAATGGGCCGGCCGGAGGCACCGATCGGTCCATTGCAGTACAACGCGCACAGGGGTACAACGCGTACCCGCACACATTGAAAGCAATGGGCCGGCCGGAGGCACCGATCGGTCCATTGCAGTACAACGCGCACAGGGGTACAACGCGTACCCGCACACATTGAATGCAATGGGCCGGCCGGAGGCACCGATCGGTCCATTGCAGTACAACGCGCACAGGGGTACAACGCGTACCCGCACACATTGAATGCAATGGGCCGGCCGGAGGCACCGATCGGTCCATTGCAGTACAACGCGCACAGGGGTACAACGCGTACCCGCACACATTGAATGCAATGGGCCGGCCGGAGGCACCGATCGGTCCATTGCAGTACAACGCGCACAGGGGTACAACGCGTACCCGCACACATTGAAAGCAATGGGCCGGCCGGAGGCACCGATCGGTCCATTGCTGTTCAACGCATCACTGTACATGTGACTGGCATATGTCAGCATGCCTGTCTCAGATGGACATATGCCAGCCACAGATAGCTCCCAGGGAGTGAGGGGCACACCTACATCACGACAGCCTGTCCAAACCTTATCATAAGGCATGTAAGGCTGCATTTCCTATTGTGTGTATGTTGGTGTACATTTTGTCCTGTGGGTGTCACCTGTGGGCAGCCACCCCCAGGCTGTGCACGTGTTAATGGGGACAGGATCCTGGGTGTTACGTGTACGTGACCACTGTGATGTGCAACTGTTCATATCTGTGCATGTGCCATGGTCACATTTCACAGTGGTGTTTGTGTATGTCATGTCACATACCCCGTGAGTCCCATGTGGGACGGTATGTTTGAGCCAGGGTGTCCCAGTGGCACAATAGTGATGGCCCTCCACAGTCTTTGTGCATGTAGTGTTTACAATGTCTCTGATTTCATGTGCACAATGGGAGACAGTCTCCACATCCACGTTGTGTGTGCATGGACTCTGATGTTGTGCGTGTGTGTCACAGACGTCCATGGCTCTCCTGCCATGGCAAGTGTGGCCACTACCTGTGGGGGTCATGTTTGTTTTGTTGTGGTGTACACATGATACTCCAGGTGATGCCAGTGTCCATGTGGCATTACAGGGTCCCTGGGAATGTGCCTGTCGTTGAGCTGTGGTGCCTGGGGCACATCTGTCCTCACATGTCACTGGGGGGGTGACTGTGACACAGCATCATGATATCCAATGGGCCAACCTGGGACAAATTGATGCCACCTGTAGGACCGTGTTGACAGATGTTGGCCATGTATGTACCATACATGTCGTTCCGGTACTGCACACTTCATGTAGTTGTGCCTCATGATGATGTATGTTGGGATCTTGAGTGTGTTCAATGCCGCATATGTGGGGTGACTGACGATCTTGCTTACTTCTCCTCTGCACTGCAGGGCTCCTGCTGTCCATCGGCCATTCCCAGACCTGGCAACGATGGTGGAACGGGACAGCATCCGACGGTACCGCTTCACCAGGCAGCTGATTGAGGATTTGGCAGTGCAGTTGTCCCCACATTTGCAGCCTGGCCGGCCGTATCCTACAGCGCTGACCCCCAAGGTGAAGGTGATGGCAGCCCTACACTTCTTTGCCACCGGTACCTTCCAACATACTGTGGCGTCTGCTGGTGGGATGTCACAGACCATGTTCAGCCGTGTGCTCCGCGATTTCTTGGCGGCAATGTTGCTCTTCCTGAACCGGTACATCTATTTCCCTAGACTGCGACGACTCACTGACGTGAAGAGTGACTTTTATGCCCTGGGGAGGATGCCGCATGTCATTGGCTCCATTGATGGGACACATGTGGCTTTGGTACCACCACAGGCCCAGGAGCAGGCCTACAGGAACCGCAAGCACTACCACTCGGTCAATGCACTGGTGGTGTGTCTTGCAGACATGACCATCACACACGTGTGTGCCCGTTTCCCTGGTTCAGCACACGATGCCTTTGTGATGAGGAGTAGTCGCATCCCCAGGTTGATGGCACAGATGCAGAACCAGCGTGCCTGGCTTGTCGGTGTGTACTGACTTTGTGCCATTGTGTGTGATCTGATCTGTAGTATTCCGCCCACTTTTCCAAGTCAGCTGATGTGCACTTGTCTGTCCGTAGGTGACTCGGGATACCCCAACATGCCGTGGTTGCTGACACCCCTCAGGAACCCTGTGACACCTGCCCAGATGCGCTACAATGAGGCACATGGTCGGACCAGGAGAGTGATTGAGCGGACCTTTGGTCTCCTGAAGAGCCGCTTCCGCTGCCTGGACAAGACCGGAGGGTCCCTCCCATATGCCCCTGCGAAAGTGTGCAAGATTATCATCGTCTGCTGCATGCTCCACAACCTGGCAGTGCGGAAGGAGTTGCCTCTCATCCAGGATGACGATGACCAACATCCGCCACCTGTGGAGGATCCTGGCCTGGAACACGATGCCAGTGACGATGATGATGATGATGGTGATGGTGATGTCCGCACACAGCTCATCACCAACTTCTTTAGCTGAATGTGAGTATCCTGAGGTGTCATGTCAATGATGTGAGTTGGCATGATGTGTGGGTGGTGCTCTGGTGCTGTTGGAGTGTGTCCATGGGCTACTTGACTGGATGTGTGTTGCGATGTGTGCTTACAGGTGGGCTGTACTCCCCAACAGTGTTCACATGCTAACTTGGTTCTGGGTGGGTATCTTGTAACATGTATTGTGCATGAGTTTTGCTGTTCTGTCCTGTACTCCATTGCTTTTGACTGTGTGTCATTTCTGTCCTTCACAGGGTACTTTCAGATTCGTTTGGTCAACTGTGTCCACCGACAACGTGATTGCACATCCAGGCTGGTAGCTGTTGTGTCCCTACAGGTGATGTGCGCCACACCCATGGACTTCCTTCTGTCTACAGTTGTTGACTGTGTGCCCGCTACCAGGTGGGGTTACCTTGCATCTGTAGTGGTTACGGCATGTTGCTACTGTGTAATAAACCTGTGCTTCACTTAGTGATGTGCGTTGTCTGTGGTCACACATTTGACTGCCATTTGCTTACTGCACCTGTGGGCTACTTGACTACAACTGGGAATGGGTGTGGTGTCTGTGCATTGCACCGTCTTCCCTGGCAACATCAGTGTAGGCAATGAGTCAGATGGCCTAGGTGTGTATGTGTTGTGTAGCCCTGGTGGTGTGTCTCCCTCATATGTGTCACGTTGCCTGTACTCACATGCCTGTGTTGTCCTTGCTGTTGCAGTTCGCATACACAGTGTAATTTTGTTGTTCATCATCCCCATAACAGCACCCACGTTGGAATCACGACAGAGGCAAGTATGGTGTATTATTGTGTTTATTGTGATACATCTGTGATAATAGTGCATAGGATGGATTGTGCTGTACATGAATCTTGCAATCCCAAGTTCCTAGATGAATAGAAAGTCCAGGTAGACAGGATCCCCAGTATCGGGGCCACAGTTGTCTGACACATTGTTCCAACTTGTACTCCCCATGCAATGTGTGGGAGTAGTGTTGCCATCAACAGGGTGAACAGTCTGTGCACAAAGGCGAAAATCCAGAACAGGTTCAGGCTTCCTGGGAGTTGCGCTTGGCCATCAGCCTCTCACTTTCCCCTCCTCGGACGACCCCTCTTCTTGGGGGGGGGCCCTCAAGTGCAGGCTGCTGCGGTGCAGGGGACTCTCCGCCAGAGTCCTCCTCCCTCCCTGTGGCAGTTGCAGTTTGTTCGGTACCAGATGTTGTTGGCACACAGGGAGGTGTGGACTGGTTGCTGTTCATCTGGCGGAGGCATTGTAAAATGTCCCTGTGCACCGCCGTCATCTCATGTAGTACATCCCACTTGGACTCCACGCGGGTCATGTGGGAGTCCACACGTGACATGTGGGAGTCCACACGTGACATGTGTGACTCCACATGGGACATGTGGGAGTCCAAGCGGGCATGATGGGCAGCCTGCTGCTGTTTGATGTCTCTGAGGAGCCCCACTACCTGGCTGAGCTCTCCGGTGCTGGACTGGTACGCATCAGCTATGCGTACCAGTTGTGGGTCTTCATGCACACCAGCAACGTCTGCAAGCAGCGACCTCTGTCTCCCACCCCTCCCACCACCCCTGCTGACATGTGCAGTGTGTGCAGTTGCACGCACAGATAACCCTGGTCCACCTTGGGGGTTGGTGGTGGTGGTGGTGTCCATGGCCCCAGGTTGGTCCAGGGTCACTGCGCTGGTGTTGTTCCTTATTCTGTCCATGTCGGCAGGGATGGTATTCGTGGTGACAGTCGTTGGAGGGGTGGGTGCAGGGGGTGCAGCTGGTGGACCTGCTGGTGCTGCAGCTGGTGGTCCTGCTGGTGCAGCATGTTGACTTGCACCGGATGTGCCAGGTTGTTCTTCATCGTCCGAGGAGGACAGAGGCTGTACGACGCCAGTGAGCTCGGCATCCTCTTGAGCCTGGGACTGGGACTCCTCAGCGTCTGCTGCTGTGTCCCTATCATCACCTGTTTTTGGGAGACACAAACAATGTATGTCATGTTTCTGCAGGCATCAGTGGTTGACACACCTGACAGTTGTGACTGTGCCTCGGGGTGCGGGCCTGTACATTGTATTGTCCTAAGTCGTCACAGTCAGGGGTTGATATTGGTGTGGCACATTGTCCTGCATTATTTGGGCATTTCTATGTATTCTCTGGGGTGTGAACATGGTCTGCATTGATTGTGTTTGGTTGACAGCCAGACCTCCTTCCCACCCACCCACCCACCCAGTCAGTTATCCCACCATGGAACGTGCTTGCATTGCAGGGAGTGTAAGTTGTCTCTCAGGATGTCAGTCAGAGGTGTCCTGCTGTTTGTTGGTGCACAGTTGGCAGCAGGGCCTTGTGCTCCCCACAGCAGTAGCCAGTGTCAGCCATCTTGTGAGTCCTTCTCCACTCCCTGTGATGTGAGCATGGTTCAGGGTGGTGTTGATGGGACAGTTGTGAGGCTGAGCAATGTCTGTGACTACCACTCCCATCATGCTATTGCCTCCACCCCCTTCCCAGCATGCCCATGCTTCCTTCCTTTTGACTCTGCTTCCCTGTGGGGTGGGCTGGCTGTGCTGACAGGATGGCTGGGAGTGTTGTCCTGGCAGTTGTTTGGCTAAGAGTCCCAAGAGTGTCCCTGTGCTTCACACAACATAACCCAGGGTGGTGGTGCTTTGTGGGATCTTGTGTTAGGATGGAGGGCATTGCATTCTACCAGGTGGGTACTGTGGAGTTTGTGTTGGGGGGGGGTGTGAGGGGAGGTGCTGGTGACTATGGTCAGTGCTGCAAGTCCCCCTTCCCACCCAGCCAGCCGGATATCCCACCATGGAACGTGCTTGCATTGCAGGGAGTGTAAGTTGTCTCTCAGGATGTCAGTCAGTGGTGTCCTGCTGTTTGTTGGTGCACAGTTCCCAGCAGGGCCTTGTGCTCCCCGCAGCAGTAGCCAGTGTCAGCCATCTTGTGAGTCCTTCTCCACTCCCTGTGATGTGAGCATGGTTCAGGGTGGTGTTGATGGGCCAGTTGTGAGGCTGAGCAATGTCTGTGACTACCACTCCCATCATGCTATTGCCTCCACCCCCTTCCCAGCATGCCCATGCTTCCTTCCTTTTGACTCTGCTTCCCTGTGGGGTGGGCTGGCTGTGCTGACAGGATGGCTGGGAGTGTTGTCCTGGCAGTTGTTTGGCTAAGAGTCCCAAGAGTGTCCCTGTGCTTCACACAACATAACCCAGGGTGGTGGTGCTTTGTGGGATCTTGTGTTAGGATGGAGGGCATTGCATTCTACCAGGTGGGTACTGTGGAGTTTGTGTTGGGGGGGGGTGTGAGGGGAGGTGCTGGTGACTATGGTCAGTGCTGCAAGTCCCCCTTCCCACCCAGCCAGCCGGATATCCCACCATGGAACGTGCTTGCATTGCAGGGAGTGTAAGTTGTCTCTCAGGATGTCAGTCAGTGGTGTCCTGCTGTTTGTTGGTGCACAGTTGGCAGCAGGGCCTTGTGCTCCCCACAGCAGTAGCCAGTGTCAGCCATCTTGTGAGTCCTTCTCCACTCCCTGTGATGTGAGCATGGTTCAGGGTGGTGTTGATGGGCCAGTTGTGAGGCTGAGCAATGTCTGTGACTACGACTCCCATCATGCTATTGCCTCCACCCCCTTCCCAGCATGCCCATGCTTCCTTCCTTTTGACTCTGCTTCCCTGTGGGGTGGGCTGGCTGTGCTGACAGGATGGCTGGGAGTGTTGTCCTGGCAGTTGTTTGGCTAAGAGTCCCAAGAGTGTCCCTGTGCTTCACACAACATAACCCAGGGTGGTGGTGCTTTGTGGGATCTTGTGTTAGGATGGAGGGCATTGCATTCTACCAGGTGGGTACTGTGGAGTTTGTGTTGGGGGGGGTGTGAGGGGAGGTGCTGGTGACTATGGTCAGTGCTGCAAGTCCCCCTTCCCACCCAGCCAGCCGGATATCCCACCATGGAACGTGCTTGCATTGCAGGGAGTGTAAGTTGTCTCTCAGGATGTCAGTCAGTGGTGTCCTGCTGTTTGTTGGTGCACAGTTGGCAGCAGGGCCTTGTGCTCCCCACAGCAGTAGCCAGTGTCAGCCATCTTGTGAGTCCTTCTCCACTCCCTGTGATGTGAGCATGGTTCAGGGTGGTGTTGATGGGCCAGTTGTGAGGCTGAGCAATGTCTGTGACTACGACTCCCATCATGCTATTGCCTCCACCCCCTTCCCAGCATGCCCATGCTTCCTTCCTTTTGACTCTGCTTCCCTGTGGGGTGGGCTGGCTGTGCTGACAGGATGGCTGGGAGTGTTGTCCTGGCAGTTGTTTGGCTAAGAGTCCCAAGAGTGTCCCTGTGCTTCACACAACATAACCCAGGGTGGTGGTGCTTTGTGGGATCTTGTGTTAGGATGGAGGGCATTGCATTCTACCAGGTGGGTACTGTGGAGTTTGTGTTGGGGGGGTGTGAGGGGAGGTGCTGGTGACTATGGTCAGTGCTGCAAGTCCCCCTTCCCACCCAGCCAGCCAGCCAGATATCCCACCATGGAACGTGCTTGCATTGCAGGGAGTGTAAGTTGTCTCTCAGGATGTCAGTCAGTGGTGTCCTGCTGTTTGTTGGTGCACAGTTGGCAGCAGGGCCTTGTGCTCCCCACAGCAGTAGCCAGTGTCAGCCATCTTGTGAGTCCTTCTCCACTCCCTGTGATGTGAGCATGGTTCAGGGTGGTGTTGATGGGACAGTTGTGGGGGGGCAATATGTGTGACTGCGACTCCCATGATGCTATTGGCTACACTGACTTGGCCAGCATACACAGAATTCCTTCCTTTGAGTGGTCTTCACTGTGTGTTGGTGTTGTTGTGGTGGCTACATGTGTGGATGTGTGTGTTAGTTCTATTTGTGCCACTGCCTAGCTGTAGTTGTGGTTGTGTTTGTACATGTGTTGGCACAGTTGGATGTGACTTTTTTGATGGCATGTGTTGTGTTTATCTGACTGACATACACATTTTGGGATGATTCTGTTCTAGTTGCTGTGTAATTGCTATGAGTGCATGGTTTGACTCTCCCCTTGACAGTGATGTGTGTGTTTTGTGGCAGTTTATTGTGTACATTTGTTGTGTACTCACCAGGCTCTGGGATGTCCTCTAGTCCATATACGCTCACTGGCGGAAGGATGGCCCGCACCTTCTCCTCCCAGGGCCTGAGGTATACTGGCTTGGCAGGAGGGCCACTGCCGGTGTATTGGCTCAGGTGGTAGTCTTTCTTGAGCAGCTCCCGGACCCTCCTGCGCACGTCATACCACCTGTTCTGGATGTCGGTCTTTGTGCGCCGACATGGTGATTGGGCGTTCACCCTGTTGATGATCCTCTCCCACATCTTGGTTTTCTGCGACATGGGGGTCTGTTGGACCAGAGTGCCAAACAGCTGTGGCTCCACCCTGAGGATCTCGTCTACCATGACTTCCAATTCACTATCTAGGAACTTGGGATTCTTCTTGGGGGGCATGGTGATGGGTGGTGATAGTGGGTGATGTGTGTGTTGGTGTGCAGGTGAGGGTGTGTGGGTGTGTGTTGTGCTGGGTGTATGTGAGGTAGGTATTTGTTGGTGTGCTGCTGGTGTGTGGCTTGTGTGAGGGATGAGCTGTGGGTGTGTGGTTGCTTTCTCTTGGGTGCTGGCAGTGGAATGGCATTTGCAAAGGCTCATGGTAGTGATTTGTGTCCTTTATATAGGTGGAGTTGTTGGTGTGTCTTTGTTCTCTGTCCCCGCCCCCCAGTATTTATTGGCTTGGTAATTGCTTGTTTGGCCTTTTTTGGTTGATTTTTCCTTTGTGCTGTTTGTGTATGTTGGAAACGTTCTTGTGACCGAGTCGGACCCTGCATTGGTCTCGTACGGTGTTTTCCGTTTCGTTCACGCTGTGTTTGTGCAGTTTTGTATGCTGCGTACGCGTCGGTCGCGGTGTATTGTGTTGCTTCGGCTCGGTTTTGTATGCGTGTCGGTCGTACGGCTTGTCCTCCGTCCGACTCGGTCGTGTTTTCGCGCCTTGCATCGTACTTTGCAGGTTGGAGTTGGCGGGTACGATTCGGTCGGATTTGTTCCGGGTGCGTGTCGGTCGGTTGGATTCGCGTGTTTTTCCGGCCGGATTGCTATTTTCCGAGCGGCTCGGTCGGTCGGCTTGGTTTCCTGACGTGTCGGTCGGATTTATCGCGGCTTGCATCGTACTTGGCGTGTCGGGCGCCACTGGTACGTGTCGGTCGGTATTTTTTCCGGATCCGAGTCGGTCGGTGCTTTTTCCGGCCCGAATCGGAATCGACCCCATAGTCTAGCGGGAAGCCGGTTTTGAACTGGTGTTTCACAGTGTGCAAATCATCCTGTGGATGCATAGCTCCTCTCTTCCCCCATTAACAGCAAAAGGACACTGACCCTTGCTTAGGTTTTGCAGCGCTAGAACAGAATACAGTGCTAATAAATGATTTATATCTTAAATCAATCTAGACTCAGAGCACTCAATTTTTATGCAGATAACATGACTGCCGCCAGCTGACCCTCCCTGGATTTAACAAAGAGAATGTCTTCAAGGAGAGACCTCAACACCTATGGAGAAGCAATTACATGAGTAAGAAAAACAATGTGGCCCCAGAGGTCCCGAATTTCTGAGCACTTTCACAGCACTCCACAGCATCTCTATGGTTAACCTGTCTAAACCTCCCTCCTCTCCTTTCAGGTTAGACCACTGAGAAGAAGCCACATTAAGGCTCGACTCGTTCTCAGCTTGAGCGTCCAAAAGGTCATTGGGCAGAACCACAGCAAGGCATCCTACTCGAGCCAGGCTCTAGACTTCAGTGGCTCAGACACCTTCAGTGGGAGAGTGTGCAGGAAGGGAAGGTGGGGTAAACAGTGCCTGGAAGTACAAGGAAGGGGATCTGAAGGTAACGGGGATCTAAAAGGCAAATCTCGATTACCGAGAATCTGTAGCTGGAAATACCATGATCCGAAAAGGTGGGGGCGGACAGACAATGTCAATGGAGAAGCTTAAATAGTTTGTCCAAATTGCACCTACTGATTAAAATAAGCAAGATCTTTTGGGTTGCGTCTCCCTACAGGGAAAACATAATAACACACATTAGCAAAGCCAATAGGTTTCACCTATGCAAGATATTGCCTTTATCAATGTTTTAGCCATGATAACCCAACATCCTGTGATTCTGGGCAAATCACTTTGGGGCCGATTCCGATCTCGGTCGGAGGCGCACCCAATACCATTCGGTCGGGAAAAAAGCCATGCGAATGCCTGTTTCCCGACCGATCCGTACATCATACCGAACGAGTAAGTACGATGCGCACAACAGCACAGAATCCGGCCGAGTCGTACTCACCCAATCCAGGTCCTGTTCTCCGACCGAGGCGAATCCGGAAACGCAGAATCGAGTCGCACGGAAGGGAAAATGCATCCCCGTCCGGCCGAACAAGTACGATGCGCTTTCCGTACGCGCCGAACCCGTCGCTACGTCCGGCACGTCAAAGCTTCCGGGAGAGGCGCACATAAGCTCCGATTCGCGCCACAACACGATCCACGGCTACGAGGCGAACACGCCAGCGACGAGGACGACGCGAAGCAACGAGAAAGACGAACAACACGAACCAACCATGAATCCCTTCGTCCCGATCCTACCAATATTCTACATTTACTACCGGAACAGGCACGGACACGTACGGCGCAGAAGGTAAGTCAGACACCAACCACAAAAACATACAACACGTACACGACACATCACACACACACAGAGGGATGCAGAATTTACTTACACCAGCAACAGCAGCACCATAGGGGCGGGATGCCCATCACAAATGCCACATATGCACACAGAGGCCTGGATGCGCACCACCACTACCACCCCTACCCAGGGGGGGCCGGATGCCAACCACTACTACCACCCTTAGCCATGTGGGTGCCAGATGCCCACCACTACTACCACCCTTACCCGGGGGGCTGGATGCCTACCACTACTACCACCCTTAGCCATGGGGGTGCCAGATGCCCACCACCACTACCACCCTTACCCAGGGGGGGCTGGATGCCTACCACTACTATCACCCTAAGCCAGGGGGGCTGGATGCCTACCACTACTACCACCCTTAGCCATGGGGGTGCCAGATGCCCACCACTACTACCACCCTTACGCAGGGGGGGCTGGATGCCTACCACTACTACCACCCTTAGCCAGGGTGGTGCCAGATGCCTACCACTACTACCACCCTTACCCAGGGGGCTGGATGCCTACCACTACTACCACCCTTAGCCAGGGGGTGCCAGATGCCCACCACTACTACCACCCTTACCCAGGGGGCTGGATGCCTACCACAACTACCACCCTTACCCAGGGGGTGCCAGATGCCTACCACTACTACCACCCTTACCCAGGGGGCTGGATGCCTACCACTACTACCACCCTTAGCCAGGGGGTGCCAGATGCCCACCACTACTACCACCCTTACCCAGGGGGATGGATGCCTACCACAACTACCACCCTTACCCAGGGGGGCTGGATGCCTACCACTACTACCACCCTTAGCCAGGGGGTGCCAGATGCCCACCACCACTACCACCCTTACCCAGGGGGGGCTGGATGCCTACCACTACTACCACCCTAAGCCCGGGGGGCTGGATGCCTACCACTACTACCACCCTTAGCCATGGGGGTGCCAGATGCCCACCACTACTACCACCCTTACCCAGGGGGCTGGATGCCTACCAGTACTACCACCCTTACCCAGGGGGGCTGGATGCCTACCACTACTACCACCTCTACCCAGGGGGGCTGGATGCCTACCACTACTACCACCCTTAGCCATGGGGGTGCCAGATGCCCACCACTACTACCACCCTTACCCAGGGGGGGGCTGGATGCCTACCACTACTACCACCCTTACCCAGGGGGGGCTGGATGCCTACCACTACTACCACCACTACCCAGGGGGGGCTGGATGCCTACCACCACTACCACCCTTACCCAGGGGGGCTGGATGCCTGTCACTACTACCACCTCTACCCATGGGGGCTGGATGCCTACCACCAACACCACCCCCACTCATAGGATGGACAATGCATGACACAACCAGCACACCACAACCTAGGGAATGCAAGAAAAAGACATCCCCCCAACACCATGACAAGCGTGTGTCGACTGTGTCAAATGCCTACAACACTGAACATGACTTTGAACATACAATGTGACCCCCTATCACATGTGCCACACATATATGTGTGTGGCCCCCACAATGCAAGCAGGCCATGACCATTGTGGCAATGGTGTCCAAGCCCCCATCATCACAGTGACCAAAAGGTAAGTGTGGGGTCCATAGCTGAAGCACATTTTGAACATTGTGGCAATGGGGTCCAAACCCCCATCATCACAGTGACCAAAATGTAAGTGTGGGGTCCATAGCTGAAGCACATTTTGAACATTGTGGCAATGGGGTCCAAACCCCCATCATCACAGTGACCAAAAGGTAAGTGTGGGGTCCATAGCTGAATCACATTTTGAACATTGTGGCAATGGGGTCCAAACCCCCATCATCACAGTGACCAAAAGGTAAGTGTGGGGTCCATATCTGAAGCACATTTTGAACATTGTGGCAATGGGGTCCAAACCCCCATCATCACAGTGACCAAAAGGTAAGTGTGGGGTCCATAGCTGAAGCACATTTTGAACATTGTGGCAATGGGGTCCAAACCCCCATCATCACAGTGACCAAAATGTAAGTGTTGACAAAGAAAAAGCTGCAACTGCCAAACTGCATGGATGATTCCTGGTCACAGAACATAAAACACATCAGTGGCAAAGTAGTGCATGTGTCCCATTGCAACATAGATTGGGGGAGGCAAATACTGCAGTGCAAATAAGACATACCTTTGGCCATGTGCAGACAAACAACACCCATGGGGGCTGACACAGTCAACATTCATCAATGACACAATGACAGAAGTGACCATCAGAATGCAGACCCACATATTTGCACCAATGGGCACACAAATGCAGATACCCTGTGGAGACTGTAGATGTGAGGTGAACAGATACCATACCATGGCAGCAATGGGACACACAAACCATGATCATTGTGCTGACTGATGACCTAGGAGTCCCAGGGACAGCAGGGGAAACCCACCAAACTACATACAGCCAATGGCACACCTAAGATATGCCAATGCAGTGGTGCAGATGCACAAACACAAACAGGCAGATCCACACTGCACATCAAACACAACAGGTGAGGGGGGGGGGGGTGCCAGTGTCCCCAGGCAACCACACAACACATGAGGAGGCCTGAATACCAATCATACAGATGTGCATACAGTGCCACACAAAGGTAACTCATGGATCCAAATCCCCTATGTGGGCAATCAGGCATTGTCAGATGAGAGGGAGCACAAATCACACATGTCACACAGGCACGTAGGAACAGCAACTGACACAGCAAGACATAGACACACCACAGCACTACCCCCAGGGCCCCCACAATGTGGTGACCCTGGGCTGCATTACAATCCCACTGTGATGACAAAGCTAAATGTCGTTCACACTGTGAACCACAGTCATGTGTCCTGAGCAACAAACTACCATCACACCTACACAAGCACAAATCAATCAGCACGGCCAGTAAGCCAAGGCCAACATGGAGGCAGGGGTCTAGCCGGGCAACAACTCTCATCTGCACACACTCAACACCACACACCTCGACCTCCAACAATGTGCAGCAGTGAAGCACACATGCACTGGTGACATTGCACATGCACCCATGACAATTCCAGGGTGGTGGGTGGGAACCAAGGTGCAGAAACACATCACACATGGCCACTCAACAAGACTCCTGAATGTCTGACACACTGCACACTACGCTGTACATGGACATGACGGCAATACCACACCAACCAATGGGATCCCAACCACAGTCACACACCAATGAAGAAGCCAAGGTCACCCACAAAGAACACACATAGACAACAACCAACATTGCAGCCCGGACCCTGAGGAGTGCCAGCAGTCACACACACAACGTGTCACAATCACTGAAAGATAACACAAACTGGAAATCACATGACAGGTGCAAACAACAAGTGCCAAGGGGAAACATGACTGTGACCCATCTGCGTCTGCACACAAACTCAGCCCTGACAGCAAACACACCTATGGGTGACACCCTGATGACCAGTAATGTGCCATGCACCCACATCACAGAGAACCCAGGGAGAAGACTTTGGGGGAACATAGGTCAACTCAGCAAGCATCACAAACAGGTACAACACTAGGGATCACAGCATGTACAGCAAAACGGAAGTGAACACACAGACATGCTCATACAACACACACCTTGGGCCCAGGCAATGTCACAGGAGTACACACTGCCATGAGGGGACTCCACTCCTGTGTGAGGAAAGCTGTGCCATATGTTGCCTCAGTAGGGCCCCATCATGTCAGCTGAGCACTTGGTCACACAATCAACAATTAGCACCAAATGAAGGCTCCTCCTGTCACATCAGCCTGGTCATGGAAGTGCCAACGAAATCATCAGCACAGATCCAACACACTTGTATAGCAATGTTGCACTGACAACACAGATGAGTCCTTCCCCATTGATGCCCAAACCTGCATGTCCAGTGGAGATGGCCACACGGTCAGGGAAGTAGACGAATTGAACAATGAATGGCAGGCACAACAGATGTGCAGGGGTGGAAGCCACAGATGTGAAATTGCTAATGTAAGTAGGAAATCCCATTGCCAAATACTGAACACATGACACCCTCAGATGCTGCTATGGATGACATGGATACACCACAGGATAGGACACATTCCCCCTGGACCACATGTGTTCCTGCACAGTAACACTTCATTATCATGAGACCAAATATCACCATCACTGCAGCAAGGGCATGGTTAGCATCATCAACAACATGTACATCAGAAGCATAAGCACTAGAGAACAGAAAGTTGCTTTATTCAGCATATGTGTGTTTAAAAGTGAAAGTCCAGAAAAAACACAAAGGCCAATGGCCAGTCCATTGTCAAAGTCCAAACAGGGTGACAGTGGCAGATGTCACCCTACGCATGCCTGCACTGCACAAAACCAGGGACAATCCACTAGGAGGGGCAACCGGGGGCAGGCCAGGCACCGCAGGGACAGGATCAGGGCTCACCAGGAGGAGGCAGGGAAGGGGTGGTGGGTGCTGGAGAGCCACTGACAACTGCAGTGGAGGTGTCTGACATGGTGTGTGCCGGCACAACTGGGGGGCATGACTCAGATGTTGTGGGTGCCGGCACGACTGCAGTGGACCCTGCAGATGGAGTGGACAGGTCCGCCACTGCAGTGCCCAAGTCAGACAGGGTGGTAGTGGACTCCACTGCAGTGCCTACCACCAGGGAGGAGAATGGGGAACAGGCAAGGTGGGCTGGACAGAGGGGGAGGACACCCTCACCACATCAGTGGCACAGACAAGCGCAGCGGGGGTGTGGTGCCGGGAGAGCAAGTGGCAGGGGGAGAAGGCCGGATCCTCTTGGGGATGGTATATCTGTGGGTGGGGGAACCTGGGGCAGGGTGTGGTGGGGGCACCTGTGGAGTGGGGGCCTGAGGGATGGAGGAAGGAGACCTGGTGCCTGAGCTGCAGGGCGGCGGCGGGGTCTTGCTCTTACGACTCCGGGGGGACTTGCGGGTGGGGGCCTCAGTCTGTCTGCGCCTGGGGGAGGGTGTCCGGGGGCGAGGGGCACTCTGCTCCGTGTGGGTGGGCTTCCTCTTCCCCTGAATGCTGTATCAGCTGGATCGGAGGGGAAGAGGCCGAGGTCACTGAGGAAGAGCCGCTGGGTCTTTGGGGTTGCAGGTGAGGCAAGGGAGGGTGCTTTGGAGGGAGAGGCAACTGAGGACTGCGCAGTGCTCGTGGATGCGTGTGTGTGTTCCAGGGCCCCATCCCCTGTGAGTCTGGTTTCAGTCCCCTGACTGTGCGTGCGTGTGCGTTTTGTTTGTGGCATGTGTGTCTGTGTGCTGGACGTGTGTGTGCTGGTGTGTGCCTGTGCCGGTGTGTGTGTGCTTGGGACGGGTAAGGTGCTGGGGAGTGTGGATGGAGCAGAGGCAGGAGGGGTGAGGGACTGTCTGAGGAGGGACACTGCTGCCGTCAGGGAGGAGTCCATGGACCTATTGCCCCTCTGTAGGTCAGACATGCCCGATGAGATGCCCTCCATGAACGACACCAGCTGAGTCAACAGAGCGGTGTGCGCATGGAGGACACTCAGCATGGCTGTCTGCCCTACATGGAGCTGGCGAAGGAGGTACACAGACTCCTCACTCAGGGCAGCAGGGGACACAGGGGCAGGGGGTGCGGTGCCTGGCCCAAAGGAGACACGCTCCCGAACATGGGAGCCTCCACGGACCTGGGGAATGGGAGCTGATGGGAGGGCGGTGGTGGTGCTGGTGGTGGCGGGGACAGCAACACTAGCTGGGGTGTGGTGGCTGCTGACACCCGCCTCCATAAGGGAGTCATCCTCCGAGCCGCTGTGGTCCTCAGCTGAGGTGGATGCTGCTGAGGACTCCTCGGTGTGGCTCCCCTCGCCCTCCGTGCCACTGGGTCCCTCCGACCACTCCTCGGCTGCTGACCCAGTCTGGCTCTCCGGCTCCTCCTGGTCCGTGGAGCTGTCCCCTTCCGTGGCCGTGGATGTATCTGCAAACAATGGGGAAACAGACAGACATCAGTCACCTGCACCAAACGCACACACCACTGTGAGCACAGCACATTACAGAGCAAGCCCTGGCATCATTAGTTGAACATTGCTAAAAGTGCCCTAACTGAACAGGAGAAGCCAATTGTCAGTCTGATGCCAACCATGGCACTCACATCCCACATGGCCTTGCACCCATCTGTCTGGTGTCTGTTGGATAGCAACACCCCAGTGTGGACACATGCACCACCTACACAGTAGTTGGACAGTGCAGAGGACACGGTGTAGCATGTGGACATGCACACATCACAACTCTTGCCACTGAGTCAGTACAGGTTTCCGGATGAAAGGGATGCCCAGAGTCAAATAGGAAATGCATGTGATGCATACCAGCGACAGACACCATGATGCACCCATGTCCTGATAGCCATCGCCACAATGGTGTGCATGTAGCACATGTCACTCCCCTGCAGGATCACCAATAAGTAGACACATGCCATGGCGGAGGCATGACTGCTAAGTCATACATCACTGTCTCAGTGATGTATGACTTGGCAGCCAGACAACAACACTCTGCACTGTGTCACAATAGTAGGTCATGGGGAATGCAAGTCCTGGAGCTGCACAAGTGCACATGTACATCCCCCACACAACACATCATCTTAACCCTCATCTGTCCAGGTCATACCGATTGGACATATGGGAGACCTGTGACACTACCCTCTGAACCTGAGCCCCTCACAATCTGCTGTGAATGGGAAACAGCTGCCTGAACTTCACATTCGCATACCCCAGTCTGCACGGGCAGCTGATCAAACACCTATGTGACACACAAGTATCGTCTCCTATGGTCACATCTCCAGTGGCATGCTGAGCCCCTACCGAGAAACACCCCAGCAGTCCTGGCAACAAATCCACAGCACACTGACACAGAGGCAGACACCTGAGGGGTCAAATCACTGCGCACAACGTGTCAGCTGATACACGGGAGTGGGAGTACAGGTGTATTGGATGGGCTGGAGTAGGCATGACTGTCCTGCCCCACATGAATGAGGGATGAGCCCTGGACAGTGGATAGCTGGCTATGTATGTGTGACACACGTAATCTGCACACTCCTGGGGCCCAAACATTGTTCCCACCCGCTGCATGGGTGTGTGCCAGATACCCCAGGCACATGTGGTGGCTCAGCTCAGCAAGTGGACCGCATATCAAAGCAACACGCAGATTACATGTCCGAACACAGGCGTTGTGTGAACAATGGACCCACCCATGATGCCCACAACAGAGTTAGGGAAACAGATGCTGTCCCCCACCTTGAGTGAAGCAAACTGCAAGGACACAGTCCCAAGTGACACAATTCCCTGAATGTAAGGGCCACACCTGGGTATCAGATGAGGAGTGGGCAGTGCACAATAGAGGGACATGGCTCCTGGACAACATGACTGCTGTACTGTGGCAGTTTAACCAGGCCAGAGGAGGGCACATAGCATGTAATACAGAGTTCACAGTGCAGTCTTTGACTCACCCCCTCCTTGCTGCTGTCTGGCCTTCAGCTGCCCATCCAGGTCTGGAAACACCACCGCCAGGATCTGGAGCATGTGGGGGGTCAGGGTCCGTGTTCCGCCCCTCCTGCGAGGAGGCGACAGCTTCAGCTGGACCCGTGCAATCCTCCGGGTCCAGCCCCGAAGGTCCTGCCACCTCTTCTGGCAGTTGCGGATCCGGCGCTTGTAGACCCCCACGGACCGGACAGCCCGGACGATGTCCTTCCAGATCTCCTGCTTCCGATGGGCATTAACCTGTCAGGATGACAAAGTGAAAAGGCCATTACTACACATGCAACATATCCGTGCATGACACAGTTGTATATACATGTCTCAATCACAGGGGCACATGATGTACACAGGCAGTGCAACGCTGCCCATGGACAGTTTGCCAGAAGTCACTACATGGTATCATTGCATGGGAAGTAAAACCTTGTTCAAATGCACTGTCACTGCACCATACCTGTCCAGTGCATGTCACTACACACTATGGGGGGTGACAACTACTCAGTGAGCCTGCTAGCCAGTGGCGTGCAGACTTTCAGCCTTGCTAGTCAGACAAAATGCACATTCAGAAAGGCAGTGCACAGAACACTCACCTGCTCCCCTGGTGTCCCATACAGCTTGCTGTACTGTGGAAGTAGGCTGTCCAGCAGGGCCTGGTTCTCCTCAAGGCTGAAGGCTGGGGCTCTCTCCACAGTACGTGCCATTGCAGGGTCCAGAGGGGGCAGAGACAGCAGCAGTGCAGTGGCAGATGTCGTCCTGGAGCATGTAGTGCAGGCAAGTGAGCTCTCAGGGGAACAGCCAGCAATATATATGTGCTGCAGAGGCAGATACTGTCCCATGTGTCCAAAGTGATAGGTCCAAGTCGTTTGCATCTTCTGAATCTGGCCAATCCATGGAATAGCAGCACCAATACACGCCCACAGCATCCTTCAAATCTTCAACTTCATGACATACATGATTTTGCAACATTGTTGTGGGTGACCAACTGAATTTCCAGCAACCGACTCGTTCGAATTTCGAAAACGCGTCCGTTGCCAGGCTAGGCCATTGACAATGGGTGCGCACCGATCGGTCCATTGCTGTTCAACGCGTACAGGGGTACAACGCGTACCCGCACACATTGAATGCAATGGGCCGGCCGGGTGCACCGATCGGTCCATTGCTGTTCAACGCGTACAGGGGTACAACGCGTACCCGCACACATTGAATGCAATGGGCCGGCCGGGCGCACCGATCGGTCCATTGCGGTACAACGCGTACAGGGGTACAACGCGTACCCGCACACATTGAATGCAATGGGCCGGCCGGGTGCACCGATCGGTCCATTGCGGTACAACGCGTACAGGGGTACAACGCGTACCCGCACACATTGAATGCAATGGGCCGGCCGGGTGCACCGATCGGTCCATTGCTGTTCAACGCATCCCTGTACAAGTGACTGGCATATGTCACCATGCCTGTCTCAGATGAACATATGCCAGCCACAGATAGCTCCCAGGGAGTGAGGGGCACACCTACAACACCACAGCCTGTCCAAACTGTATCATAAGGCATGTAAGGCTGCATTTCCTATTGTGTGTATGTTGGTGTACATGTTGTCCTGTGGGTGTCACCTGGGGGCAGCCACCCCCAGGCTGTGCACGTGTTCATGGGGACAGGATCCTGGGTGTTACGTGTACATGACCACTGTGATGTGCAACTGTTCATATCTGTGCATGTGCCATGGTCACATTTCACGGTGGTGTATGTGTATGTCATGTCACATACCCCGTGAGTCCCATGTGGGACGGTATGTTTGAGCCAGGGTGTCCCAGTGGCACAATAGTGATGGTCCTCCACAGTCTGTGTGCATGTAGTGTTTACAATGTCTCTGATTTCATGTGCACAATGGGAGACAGTCTCCACATCCACGTTGTGTGTGCATGGACTTTGATGTTGTGCGTGTGTGTGTCACAGACGTCCATGTCTGTCCTGCAGAGGCAAGTGGAACCACTACCTGTGGGGGTCATGGTTGTTTTGCTGTGGTGTATACCTGATACTCCATGTAATGCCAGTGTCCATGTGGCAGTACAGGGTCCCTGGGAATGTACCTGTCGTTGAGCTGTGATGCCTGGGGCACATCTGTCCTCACATGTCACTGTGGGGGGTGATTGTGACATGGCAGCAGGAGATGGGAACTGTGACACGGCCTCATGATATCCAATGGGCCAACCTGGGACTTATTGATGCCACTTGTTGAACCGTGATGACAGATGTTGGCCATGTATGTACCATACATGTCCTTACGGAACTGCACACTTCATGTAGTTGTGCCTCATAATGATGTATGATGTGATATTGAGTGTGTTCAATGCCGCATATGTGGGGTGACTGACAATCTTGCTTTCTTCTCCTCTGCACTGCAGGGCTCCTGCTGTCCATAGACCATTCCCAGACCTGGCAACGATGGTGGAACGGGACAGCATCCGACGGTACCGCTTCACCAGGCAGCTGATTGAGGATTTGGCAGTGCAGTTGGCCCCACATTTGCAGCCTGGCCGGCCGTATCCTACAGCGCTGACCCCCAAGGTGAAGGTGATGGCAGCCCTACACTTCTTTGCCACCGGTACCTTCCAACATACTGTGGCGACTGCTGGTGGGATGTCACAGACCATGTTGAGCCGTGTGCTCCGCGATGTTTTGGAGGCAATGTTGCTATACCTGAACCGGTACATCTATTTCCCTAGACTGCAACGACTCACTGACGTGAAGAGTGACTTCTATGCCCTGGGGAGGATGCCGCATGTCATTGGCTCCATTGATGGGACACATGTGGCTTTGGTACCACCACAGGCCCAGGAGCAGGCCTACCGTAACCGCAAGCACTACCACTCGGTCAATGCACTGGTGGTGTGTCTTGCAGATATGACCATCTCACACGTGTGTGCCCGTTTCCCTGGTTCAGCACACGATGCCTTTGTGATGAGGAGTAGTCGCATCCCCAGGATGATGGCACAGATGCAGAACCAGCGTGCCTGGCTTGTCGGTGTGTACTGACTTTGTGCCATTGTGTGTGATCTGATCTGTAGTATTCCGCCCACTTTTCCAAGTCAGCTAATGTGCACTTGTCTGTCCGTAGGTGACTCGGGATACCCCAACATGCCGTGGTTGCTGACACCCCTCAGGAACCCTGTGACACCAGCCCAGATGCGCTACAATGAGGCACATGGTCGGACCAGGAGAGTGATTGAGCGGACATTTGGTCTCCTGAAGAGCCGCTTCCGCTGCCTCGACAAGACAGGAGGGTCCCTCCCATATGCCCCAGCGAAGGTGTGCAAGATTATCATCGTCTGCTGCATGCTCCACAACCTGGCAGTGCGGAAGGAGTTGCCTCTCATCCAGGATGACAATGACCAACATCCGCCACCTGTGGAGGATCCTGGCCTGGACCACGATGCCAGTGATGATGATGATGATGAGGGTGATGTCCGCACACAGCTCATCACCAACTTCTTTAGCTGAATGTGAGTATCCTGAGGTGTCATGTCAATGATGTGAGTTGGCATGATATGTGTAGGTGGTGCTCTGGTGCTGTTGGAGTGTGTCCATGGGCTACTTGACTGGATGTGTGTAGCGATGTGTGCTTACAGGTGGTCTGTACTCCCCAACAGTGTTGACATGCTAACTTGGTTCTGGGTGGGTATCTTGTAACATGTATTGTGCATGAGTTTTGCTGTTCTGTCCTGTTCTCCATTGCTTTTGACTGTGTGTCATTTCTGTCCTTCACAGGGTACTTTCAGATTCGTTTGGTCAACTGTGTCCACCGACGACGTGATTGTACTTCCAGGGTGGTAGCTGTTGTGTCCCTACAGGTGATGTGCGCCACACCCATGGACTTCCTTCCTTCTACAGTTGTTGACTGTGTGCCCGCTGCCAGGTGGGATTACCTTGCATCTGTAGTGGTTACGACATGTTGCAACTGTGTAATAAACCTGTGCTTCACTTTGTGATGTGCGTTGTCTGTGGTCACACATTTGACTGCCATTTGCTTACTGCACCTGTGGGCTACTTGACTACAACTGGGAATAGGTGTGGTGTCTGTGCATTGCACCGTCTTTCCTGGCAACATCAGTGTAGGCAATGAGTCAGATGGCCTAGGTGTGTATGTGTTGTGTAGCCCTGGTGGTGTGTCTCCCTCATATGTGTCACGTTGCCATTACTCACATGCCTGTGTTGTACTTGCTGTTGCAGTTCGCATACACAGTGTAATTTTGCAGTTCATCATCCCCATGACAGCACCCACGTTGGAATCACAACAGAGGCAAGTATGGTGTATTAGTGTGTTTATTGTGATACATTTGTGTGAATAGTGCATAGGATGGTTAGTGCTGTACATTTATATTGCAATCAGAAGTTCCTAGGTGAATTGAAAGTCCTGGTAGACAAAATCCCCAGTATCGGGGCCACAGTTGTCTGAGACATTGGTCCAACTTGTACTCCCCATGTCATGTGTGGGAGTTGTGTTGCCGTCAACAGGGTGAACAGTTTGTGCACAAAGGTGAACATCCAGAACAGGTTCAGGCTTCCTGGGGGTTGCACTTGGCCATCGGCCTCTCACTTGCCCCTCCTCGGACGACCCCTCTTCTTTGGGGGGGCCCCTCAGAGTACAGGCTGCTGCGGTGCAGGGGACTCTCCGCCAGAGTCATCCTCCCTCCCTGTGGCAGTTGCAGTTTGTTCAGCACCAGATGTTGTTGGCACACAGGGAGGTGTAGACTGGTTGCTGTTCATCTGGCGGAGGCATTGTAATATGTCCCTGTGCACCGCCGTCATCTCTTGCAGTGTGTCCCACTTGGACTCCACGCGGGACATGTGTGAGTCCAAGCGGGCATGATGGGCAGCCTGCTGCTGTTTCATGTCTCTGAGGAGCCCCACTACCTGGCTGAGATCTCCGGTGCTGGACTGGTACGCATCGGCTATGCGTACCAGTTGTGGGTCATCATGCACACCAGACACCTCTGCAAGCAGCGACCTCTGTCTCCCACCCCTCCCACCACCCCTGCCGACATGTGCAGTGCGTGCAGTGGCACGCACAGATGACCCTGGTCCCCCTTGGGGGTTGGTGGTGGTGGTGGTGTCCATGGCCCCACGTTGGTCCAGGGTCCCTGTGCTGGTGGTGCTCCTTGTTCTGTCCATGTCGGCAGGGATGGTATTTGTGGTGACAGTCGTTGGAGGGGTGGGTGCAGGGGGTGCAGCTGGTGGTCCTGCTGGTGCTGCAGCTGGTGGTCCTGCTGGTGCTGCATGTTGACTTGCACCGGAGGTGCCAGGTTGGTCTTCTTCATCCGAAGAGGGCAGAGGCTGTACGACACCAGTGAGCTCCGTATCCTCTTGAGCCTGGGACTGGGACTCCTCAGCGTCTGCTGCTGTGTCCCCATCATCACCTGTTTTTGGGAGACACACACAATGTATGTTATGTTTCTGCAGGCATCAATGGTTGACACACCTGACAGTTGTGACTGTGCCTCTGGGTGCGGGCCTGTACATTGCATTGTCCTAAGTTGTCACAGTCAGGGGTTGATATTGGTGTAGCACATTGTCCTGCATTATTTGGGCATTTCTATGTATTTGTTGGGGTGTGAACATGGTCTGCATTGGTTGTATTTGGTTGACAGCCGGCCCTCCTTCCCACCCAGCCAGTCAGTTATCCCACCATGGACTGTGCTTGCATTGCAGGGAGTGAAAGTTGTCTTTCAGGATGTCAGTCAGTGGTGTCCTGCTGTTGGTTGTTGCACAGTTGCCAGCAGGGCCTTGTGCTCCCCACAGCAGTAGCCAGTGTCAGCCATCTTGTCAGTTGTTTTCCACTCCCTGTGATGTGAGCATGGTTCAGGGTGGTGTTGATGGGACAGTTGTGGGGGTGAGCTATGTCTGTGACTATGACTCCCATCATGCTATTGCCTCCACCCCACTTCCCAGCATTCCCATACTTACTTGCTTTTGTGGGGAGTTCAGTTTGTGTGGGTGTGAGAGCAATGGCAAGATGGCTGACAGTGGTGTCCTGCTGTTGGTTGGTGTGCAGTTCCCAGCATGCCTTTGTGCTCCCCACGACACAGCAACAGTGTCAGACATCTTTGATGGGCTTTTCCACTCTCTGTGGGATGTGCATGCGTGAGTGTGAGCTTGCTGGGCCATGTGGTGGGGGATGTTGAGCTGTGACTACGACTCCCATCATGCTATTGCCTCCATCCCCCTTCCCAGCATGCCCATCCTTCCTTCCTTTTGACTCTGCTTCCCTGTGGGGTGGGCTGCCTGTGCTGACAGGATGGCTGGGAGTGTTGTCCTGGCAGTTGTTTGGCTAAAAGTCCCAAGAGTGTCCCTGTGCTTCACACAACATAACCCAGGGTGGAGGTTCTTTGTGGGATCTTGAGTTAGGATGTGAGGCATTGCATTCTCCCAGGTGGGTTATGTGGAGTATGTGTTGAGGGGGTGTGTGAGGGGAGGTGCTTGTGACTATGGTCAGTGCTGCAAGTCCTCCTTCCCACCCAGCCAGTCAGTTATCCCACCATGGAACGTGCTTGCATTGCAGGGAGTGGAAGTTGTCTCTCAGGATGTCAGTCAGTGGTGTCCTGCTGTTGGTTGTTGCACAGTTGCCAGCAGGGCCTTGTGCTCCCCACAGCAGTAGCCAGTGTCAGCCATCTTGTCAGTTGTTTTCCACTCCCTGTGATGTGAGCATGGTTCAGGGTGGTGTTGATGGGACAGTTGTGGGGGTGAGCTATGTCTGTGACTATGACTCCCATCATGCTATTGCCTCCACCCCACTTCCCAGCATTCCCATACTTACTTGCTTTTGTGGGGAGTTCAGTGTGTGTGGGTGTGAGAGCAATGGCAAGATGGCTGACAGTGGTGTCCTGCTGTTGGTTGGTGTGCAGTTCCCAGCATGCCCTTGTGCTCCCCACGACACAGCAACAGTGTCGGACATCTTTGATGGGCCTTTCCACTCTCTGTGGGATGTGCATGCGTGAGTGTGAGCTTGCTGGGCCATGTGGTGGGGGATGTTGAGCTGTGACTACGACTCCCATCATGCTATTGCCTCCACCCCCTTCCCAGCATGCCCATCCTTCCTTCCTTTTGACTCTGCTTCCCTGTGGGGTGGGCTGCCTGTGCTGACAGGATGGCTGGGAGTGTTGTCCTGGCAGTTGTTTGGCTAAAAGTCCCAAGAGTGTCCCTGTGCTTCACACAACATAACCCAGGGTGGAGGTTCTTTGTGGGATCTTGAGTTAGGATGTGAGGCATTGCATTCTCCCAGGTGGGTTATGTGGAGTTTGTGTTGAGGGGGTGTGTGAGGGGAGGTGCTTGTGACTATGGTCAGTGCTGCAAGTCCTCCTTCCCACCCAGCCAGTCAGTTATCCCACCATGGAACGTGCTTGCATTGCAGGGAGTGGAAGTTGTCTTTCAGGATGTCAGTCAGTGGTGTCCTGCTGTTGGTTGTTGCACAGTTGCCAGCAGGGCCTTGTGCTCCCCACAGCAGTAGCCAGTGTCAGCCATCTTGTCAGTTGTTTTCCACTCCCTGTGATGTGAGCATGGTTCAGGGTGGTGTTGATGGGACAGTTGTGGGGGTGAGCTATGTCTGTGACTATGACTCCCATCATGCTATTGCCTCCACCCCACTTCCCAGCATTCCCATACTTACTTGCTTTTGTGGGGAGTTCAGTGTGTGTGGGTGTGAGAGCAATGGCAAGATGGCTGACAGTGGTGTCCTGCTGTTGGTTGGTGTGCAGTTCCCAGCATGCCCTTGTGCTCCCCACGACACAGCAACAGTGTCAGACATCTTTGATGGGCCTTTCCACTCTCTGTGGGATGTGCATGCGTGAGTGTGAGCTTGCTGGGCCATGTGGTGGGGGATGTTGAGCTGTGACTACGACTCCCATCATGCTATTGCCTCCACCCCTCTTCCCAGCATGCCCATCCTTCCTTCCTTTTGACTCTGCTTCCCTGTGGGGTGGGCTGCCTGTGCTGACAGGATGGCTGGGAGTGTTGTCCTGGCAGTTGTTTGGCTAAAAGTCCCAAGAGTGTCCCTGTGCTTCACACAACATAACCCAGGGTGGAGGTTCTTTGTGGGATCTTGAGTTAGGATGTGAGGCATTGCATTCTCCCAGGTGGGTTATGTGGAGTATGTGTTGAGGGGTGTGTGAGGGGAGGTGCTTGTGACTATGGTCAGTGCTGCAAGTCCTCCTTCCCACCCAGCCAGATATCCCACCATGGAACGTGCTTGCATTGCAGGGAGTGGAAGTTGTCTTTCAGGATGTCAGTCAGTGGTGTCCTGCTGTTTGTTGGTGCACAGTTGCCAGCAGGGCCTTGTGCTCCCCACAGCAGTAGCCAGTGTCAGCCATCTTGTCAGTCCTTATCCACTCCCTGTGATGTGAGCATGGTTCAGGGTGGTGTTGATGGGCCAGTTGTGAGGCTGAGCAATATCTGTGCCTACTACTCCCATCATGCTATTGCCTCCACCCCCTTCCCAGCATGCCCATGCTTCCTTCCTTTGACTCTGCTTCCCTGTGGGGTGGGCTGCCTGTGCTGACAGGATGGCTGGGAGTGTTGTCCTGGCAGTTGTTTGGCTAAAAGTCCCAAGAGTGTCCCTGTGCTTCACACAACATAACCCAGGGTGGTGGTTCTTTGTGGGATCTTGAGTTAGGATGTGAGGCATTGCATTCTCCCAGGTGGGTTATGTGGAGTTTGTGTTGAGGGGGTGTGTGAGGGGAGGTGCTTGTGACTATGGTCAGTGATGCGAGTCCTCCTTCCCACCCAGCCAGATATCCCACCATGGAACGTGCTTCCATTGCAGGGAGTGGAAGTTGTCTCTCAGGATGTCAGTCAGTGGTGTCCTGCTGTTGGTTGTTGCACAGTTGCCAGCAGGGCCTTGTGCTCCCCACAGCAGTAGCCAGTGTCAGCCATCTTGTGAGTCCTTTTCCACTCCCTGTGATGTGCGCATGGTTCATGGTGGTGTTGATGGGACAGTTGTGGGGGTGAGCAATATCTGTGACTACGACTCCCATGATGCTATTGGCTACACTGACTTGCCCAGCATACACAGAATTCCTTTCTTTCAGTGGTCTTCACTGTGTGTTGGTGTTGTAGTGGTGGCTACATGTCTGGATGTGTTTGTTAGTTATATTTGTGCCACTGCCTAGCTGTAGTTGTAGTTGTGTTTGTACATGTGATGACACGGTTAAATGTAACTTTGAGATGGCATGTGTTGTGTTTATCTGACTGACATACACATTTTGGGATGATTCTGTTCTGGTTGCTGTGTAATTGGTAAGAGTGCATGGTTTGACTCTCCCCTTGACAGTGATGTGTGTGTGTATTGTGGCAGAATATTGTGTACAATTGTTGTGTACTCACCAGGCTCTGGGATGTTTTCTAGTCCATAGACGCTCACTGGCGGAAGGATGGCCCGCACCTTCTCCTCCCAGGGCCTGAGGTATACTGGCTTGGCAGGAGGGCCACTGCCGGTGTATTGGCTCAGGAGGTAGTCCTTCTTCAGCAGCTCCCGTACCCTCCTGCGCACGTCATACCACCTGTTCTGGATGTCAGTCTTTGTGCGCAGACATGGTGATTGTGCGTTCACCCTGTTGATGATCCTCTCCCACATCTTGGTTTTCTGGGAGATGGGTGTCTGTTGGACCAGTGTGCCAAACAGCTGTGGCTCTACCCTGAGGATCTCGTCTACCAGGACTTCCAATTCAATCTAGGAACTTGTGATTCTTCTTTGGGGGCATGGTGATGGGTGGTGATGGTGAGTGATGTGTGTGTTGGTGTGCAGGTGAGGGTGTGTGAGTGTGTGTTTTGCTGGGTGTATGTGAGGTAGCTATTTGTTGGTGTGCTGATGGTGTGTGGCTTGTGTGAGGAATGAGCTGTGGGTGTGTGGTTGCTGTCTGTTGAGTGCTGGCAGTAGAATAGCATTTGCAAAGGATCATGGTAGGGATTTGTGTCCTTTATATAGGTGGAGTTGTGGGTGTGTCTTTGTTCCCTGCCCCTCCCCCCAGTATTTATTGGCTTTGTAATTGCTTGTTTGGCCTTTTTTTGTGTATTTTTCCTTAGTACTTTCTGTGCATGTTGGAAACGTTCTTGTGACCGAGTCGGACCCTGCAGTTGTCTCGTACGGTCTTCTCCGTTTCGCTCACGCTGTGTTTGTGCAGTTTTCTATGCTGCGTACGTGTCGGTTGCGGATTTTTGTGTTACTTCGGCTCGCAGTTTTGTATGCGTGTCAGTCGTACGGCTTGTCCTCCGTACGACTCGGTCGTGGTTTTCGCGCCTTGCATCGTACTTTGCGGTTTGGAGTTCGCGTGTACGTTTCGGTTGGATTTGTTCCGGGTGCGTGTCGGTCGGTTCGATTCGCGTGTTTTTCTGGCCGGATTGCTGTTTTCCGTGCGGCTCGGTCGTTCGGCTTGGGTTCAGCACGTGTCGGTCGGATTTTGCACGCCTTGCATCGTACTTGGCGTGTCGGGCGCCACAGGTACGTGTCGGTCGGAATTAATTCCGGCTCCGAGTCGGTCGGTGCTTTTTCCGGCCCGAATCGGAATCGACCCCTTAATCTCCTCCTAGTTAGCAAAAAAAAAACTGGTGAAGGAGGCGGACGGGCAAGCAACGAGGCAACAAGTAAAACAAGGATATTAACAGGGGGCCAATTCAGTTCCCGGGATCGGGAGCGACTCTCACCTTGTCCTCCTCCGTCACATCGATAAAAGCTTGGACAGTCATAGCGCAGATGTGCAGTCAATGGCACAACACACATTTGGAACTCCTGCTTAGGCATTAGAATTTTCCTTCATCCTATTGACTGTGTATGCCTCACTTGCCACATTTATGTTATTTTTATTCTTAATGTGCTGTTACTTAATATTTGCAGTGCACACTGCTACCACCGGTGTGGACATGAGGCGGATCACTGACAGAATATTGACAACACTAATATCGACCTACAGAAATATCGGGACATAAATATCGTTGTCAAAAATATCGACCTCCTATCTTCATAATGGTAAGTTCAAAAATATCGAAAAAATATAGTTGTTAAAAATATCGAAGTACAAAATTTCGTTTTTTTATATGTTTTAAAAATAATGTAAAATAAATTAAATAATACATTTTACTTAAAAAAAATATTTCGATTTATTTGTAAATGTTAACAATTATAAGTAATAAATGTAATTTAAAAATAAATTAAACATACATATATAAAATGTAATATATATATATTTACTTAAAAATAATTAATAAATAATAATTTTAATTAATTATAAAATGTTAGAAATATATTAAAAAACAAAGATAAATATATATATACATACACCTGTATTATAAAGATAAAAAAATAAAAATTATAATATAAATTAAAATATTAAAATATGTAATATTTTTTAAACCTACATTTTACACTACATTTAGTGCAACAGTAGGGAAAGTGTTGGATAGCGGAGGGTAAAAAATTACTATTCCCACTCCAGCGAGTGCAACAGTAGGGAAAGTGTTGGATAGCGGAGGGGAATAATTTACTATTCCCACTCCAGCGAGTGCAACAGTAGGGAAAGTGTTGGATAGCGGAGGGGAATAATTTACTATTCCCACTACAGCGAGTGCAACAGTAGGGAAAGTGTTGGATAGCGGAGGGTGAAAAATTACTATTCCCACTCCAGAAAGTGCAACAGTAGGGAAAGTGTTGGATAGCGGAGAGTAATAATTTACTATTCCCACTCTAGCGAGTGCAACAGTAGGGGAAGTATTGGATAGCGAAGGGGAAAAATGTACTATTCCCACTCCAGCAAGTGCAACAGTAGGGAAAATGTTGGATAGCATAGGGGTAAAAATTACTATTCCCACTCCAGTGAGTGCAACAGTAGGGAAAGTGTTGGCTAGCGGAGGGAAATAATTTACTATTCCCACTCCAGCAAGTGCAACAGTAGGGAAAATGTTGGATAGCATAGGGATAAAATGACTATTCCCACTCCAGTGAGTGCAACAGTAGGGAAAGTGTTGGCTAGATGAGGGAAATAATTTACTATTCCCACTCCAGCAAGTGCAACAGTAGGGAAAGTGTTGGATAGCGGAGTGATAAAAATTACTGTTCCCACTCCAGCGAGTGCAACAGTAGGGAAAGTGTTGGGTAGAGGAGGGGTAAAAATTACTATTCCCACTCCAGCGAGTGCAACAGTAGGGAAAGTGGTGGATAGTGGAGGGGAATAATTTACTATTTCCACTCCAATGAGTGCAACAGTAGGGAAAGTGTTGGATAGCAAAGGGGATAAAATTACTATTCCCACTCCAGGGAGTGAAACAGTAGGGAAAGTGTTGGATAGCGGAGGGGTACAAATTACTATTCCCACCCTAATGAGTGCAACAGTAGGGAAAGTGGTGGATAGCGGAGGGTATTAATTTACTATTCCCACTCCAATGAGTGCAACAGTTGGGAAAGTGTTGGATAGCGGAGGGGAGAAAATTACTATTCCCACTCCAGCAAGTGCAACAGTAGGGAAAGTGTTGGATAGCATAGGGGTATAAATTACTATTCCCACTCCTGCAAATGCAACAGTAGGGAAAGTGTTGGATAGTGGAGGGGTAAAAATTACTATTCCCACAGATCAGTAGCGGTCGGTGGTGGGAGTGACGTGGGGCGGGGGAGGGGCAGGGTGGGGGGTAGTAAACTACGGATTACGACGGATTACAGGTAAGTAAACATATAAATAAATAAAACGATTTTCGTTTCACGCGCTGCTGATTAACAACAAATCATTAATTAATTTAAAACAAGCATTTGCAATGCAATCGGTCTCGCCTTTGGGACCTTATATGTATTTAGCTATGCAGCACATTAGCCTGGGTTCTGAAACATCTACTGTTCTTTAACATGGAGGGAAAGTAAGCACCAAACTGGGTGACACGCCAGATATGGGAACACATGGAGAGAAATATTGCCTTTCAGCGGGATATGGTATAGTCCAATGCTCTGTTTTTAATATAAAAGCAGGGCCTTTGGTGGTCATATCACTGAAAATACAAGATTTGAAAAATATATTATTGTCTACGGGTGCTCGTGGAACACAATTTCTATGGACTGGAATCTAGAGAATGCTAAAGTGATTCTGGTATTTTACTAACCTCTGCTGGTCGTTTTCTATCAAGAAAGTTAAATAGAGGCAGTTGCCAGAAAAATTAAAACAAGAAAGTCCCTCAGCAGGAAGCAATTCTGGTATTTTACTGACCTCTGCTGGTCGTGTTCTATAAAGACAGTTAAATAGAGGCAGTTGAACAGAAAAAAAAGTCCCTAAGCGGAAGCAGACAAGTCCTAGGGCTGATATCCAGAGCCCACAAATTGCATACACATATAATTATATACTAAAGTATATTCTAAAGTATATATACTAAAGTTTATACTAAAGTATATACAAGAGGTCTCGAATGCTCGACCTAAAAAATTACTTCACACCATTTACCACTATAAACCCCACAACTCACACATTAAAAATTATTACACAATTGGCATATTTAAATTGTAATTAATTATTTTGCATTAATTAACAAATAATTAATTAATTATAAATAAATTACCTCCTACCATATTCCCTATAAATGCCACCACCAATTTCAGTAAAACATTACACAATTAACATGATTAATTAACAATTAATTAATTAATAACAATTAACAAGCAAAATATAAATAATTATTAATAAATGAATTCACACAATTAACACAATAAAATAAAATTAATTAAATATTATATCAAATATATTAATAAATGTATTAAAATTAAATTACTTCCCACCCTACTCCCTATCAACCCACAACATGCGCCTAAAAAAATAACACAATTAACATAATTACCAATTAATTAATAATAATTAACAACCAATTAATAAATAATTATTCATAAATTAATTCCCACAATTACCATTTTAAAATATAAAATTAATTAATTATAATTAAATTACTTCCCACCCTACTCCCCTATCAACCCACAACCTGCTCCTAAAAAAGTACACAATTAACATAATTACCAATTAATTAATAATAATTAACAACGAATTAATAAATAATTAATAATAAATTAATTCCTACAATTAACAATTTAAAATATTAAATAAATAAATATTAATGATTAAAAAATATTAATAGATTAATTATAATTAAATTACTTCCTACCCTATTCCCCTACAAACACACAACCCGCTACGGAACTAAAACGCAAAATTTAATTTAAAAAATTCATAACTTCTAAAAATGTAACACATATATTAAAAAACAAATGCAATACTTAGACAAAAAATAGAGCACATACATTTAAAATACCTACTAAAATACATAACACTAACTAAAAAAACGATATTTTTTACAACGATATTTTTGCAAAAGATATTAATGACTTCGATATTTTAGAAAACGATATTTCTTACCTGAAATTCGATATTCTTGACCACAATATTCTTGCAGTAGATATTTATGTATCTCGATATTTTGCACTCGATATTAGTGCAAGTCGACATTTCCTACTCGATATTCTGACTCTTTACTGTCATGCATTACATTCTAAACTTTTCTGTAAAACACATTTAAACTGGTTTCACATTTTACAAATCAGCTAGTAAATGAGTATCTATATGTCTTTCCTTATGTTAAGACTGTTTTCACCTCTGTACATTTTTCTGTAGTTTTTAGAGAATGCAAACATGGAGCACCTTACATGAGCACCAGTTACATTTACGCAAGGTCACATTTATTGTTTATGGTCATGGGGAGATAAAGTGATATGACCAGAATCACAGGATGTTGAGCTGACTCCGAGACTCAAACCTGGTTCCTTAGTTCCAGAGTCTGTATCTCTGGACGTAACATGGAGGGATGGACGCAGAAGCCACTTGAAAGCTCGCCTCGTTATGGGCTTGAGTTTCCAACAGGACCTTGAGCTGAACCTGAGCCAGGCATCAGGCTCGCATCTGGCTCAAACTTTCAGTGGCTCGCACACATCTACTTGCCAGGTATCATGGCATCACAGAACAGTAGCGTGTCCGGTACTGTTGGGAGCAGTGCAGGGAGTTGTAACCTAGTCCACAAACAAAGCAATACAGGGAGGGACTACGCAGCAGGGATTTAAATACTGAGATGGTGTAACGCAGGGCGTTTAGGGAGAGATAGGTTTGAGCAGTACCGGGCGCCCGGCAGAGTTGGAAGCATTATAAGTACTTACAGAGCAATATGGGCATTGTGTCCTTGCGATGAGTCATGGAAGTAATTTAGAAATGTATGAAGCATTGTCGTGTTTACTGATAAATTGGCGGGCGCAGTCAAGCAGCAGGTAGAGATCCTGTAACACTACAGGCAGTGTGACACGCCAACAACGTCAAGACAAAACTGTTGCTTCTTACAATTTACAAAGATGAGAAACTGAGGGGCATATGTAAAAGCCCCTATCGCCACCACGGCGTCACTTTTTCCGACGTTGTGGTGGCGATAGGGGCTCAGCCTTATTTACAAGGCAGCGTTAAGCCACTTAATGTGGCTTAACGCTGCCTTGTAAATGAGGCCCCCTTTCACGCTATGGTTAGCGTGAAAGGGGTGGGCAGTGGGTGTTGCGGTGGGCGTTCCACGGCAACACCCATTGATTTTGACGCTGCCCCCTATGTACAAGGGCAGCGTACATATGAGGCAGCGCCAAAATTAAGACCTGGGAAAACCTTGTCTTAACATGGCAAAAGGAGGAGAAATGCATTATTTCTCCTCGTTTTGCTTTTTCCATGTGTGCTGCCTTGTGCAGCACACATGGAGAAAGCAAATTGCCATGGACTGTTTATGTACAGGAAGGGCCCCCTTCTTGTACATAAACAATCTGTAACAAAAATGCCATTTTGTGACTTTCATGTGTGCTGCATGAAGCAGCACACATAAAAGTGAGAAAATGGCATTTAAAGATTGTTTATATGCAGGAAGGGATACCTTCCTGCACATAAACAATCCTCCCCTGCACACAGACACCCTTGCACTCTGGTGCAAGGGTGCCTACGTTGGCGCTAGGCTGCTAAGCGTAGCGCCAGCACAGGGGGAAAAGCAGGGCTGCACCATATCGTTGTCAATATGCTGCAGCCTTGCGTTTCAGAAGTGGCGGAGTGAGGCGTTAAGCCAGGAAGGCTAACGCCTCACTCTGTCACTTCACTTGTACATATGCCCCTGAATGTGTTGTCAATAAGTATTTAACGCTCAAGCCTTCGCACAACAGGAAGTGGTGTAAATACGTTTGTGTATCTGTGGTTATGGAAACTGAAAGAAATGGTGTCATGTGATTGACATCTATTACAGCTTCATCGCCGACTAGAGATCGGTATCTGATATTGTGTTATAAATGCAACGGCCACCTTAACATTGTATGGCAGTGAACCTACCTAACAGTAATTCCTCCACTGGTTCAATTGAATGAAAAATGAAAAGCACTCCTTAAGTGGTATCAAAATAACATGAATTTGAGTGCTTAACCACAAATTAACTACTGCGGAGCAGAAACAAATTGCCATTTTTGTCCTGTTGTGTCCAATACTTGCATCTCTTTCAGCGACTGGCTTAATTGGAAACAGAGCAGGCAATGACAGTCCCTGCTCCTAGCACCGTTGGGTGACATGGCACTGGCGAGGATCGCTACACATAATGTGATCATCCTAAAAAAAAAGAAATGGATGCAGTCTCTAGACCGCATCACAGCAGCCAGTCACGTGCGCACCTGAGTGCATCAGATTAATTGCATGGTAAGCTCGTATTTGCACACAGCCACTTGATGCCAGTAGGTCTACAGTATTTGCTGCCCTACCTTACAGTATTCATATTCTATTTTTAAACACGATCGAATCTTTGAAAAAGTGATCGTTGTGGGTAACATATGGAGTGCGGGCATGAAATTAAAAAAAGCATGCTTGAAATGCATGCAGCCATGGGGATATTATGTAAACGAGCACAACACAAGCGCTGTGCTGGCAAAACATAAATAAAAGTTCTACAAAAGCGTGTCAATGGATTTTAGCCATTCTGTGACTAGGGGGGTCTGCTCCTTGTTGGATATGAAAAGGATTTCCATTTTGTCTTGGTTGAGCTTAAGGTGGTTGTGGGATAGCCAGTGTTGGACTTCTCGTAGAGTGTTGTTTAATTTCTGTATGTCTCCAATTGAGGATGTTTCTTGGTAGATCTGGGTATCATCTGCATAGAGGTGGAAGGGGATGTTGGCTTTTTTTGAGTATGGAGGTGAGGGGCTCCATGCAGATGTTAAACAGTGATGGGGAGAGAACCGATCCTTGTGGGACTCCCCTGGTTATGGGGTGAAGGTCAGACGTGAATTTGTTAATTTTTATTCTTTGTGAGCGGTTCTGAAGGAAGGAGGTAAACCATTGTAGGACCACCTCGTCTGCACCAATTCTTTCTCGGAGTGCATTTATGAGCAGATTGTGGTCAACCTTGTCAAAGGCTGCCGATAGGTCAAGGAGTATGAGTAGGCAGCCACGGTCTGCATCGAGTGATTTGTAGACATCATCTATAATGTTCAGGATCGTTGTCTCTGTGCTGCAACTTTTCTGAAGCCTGATTGGTGAGTATCTAGAAGGTTGTTGCTGTCAAAGTGTTGGTTAAGTTGAAGGAGAACACACCTTTCCAGGATTTTGGATAGGAGAGGGAGATTGGAGACCGGCCTGAAGTTGTCGGGGTTGCTCGGGTCCGAGCCCATTTTTTTTAATAATGACGTGACTTGGCCCATCTTTAGACAGTCTGGCATGATTCCAGTACTCAGGGAGCTATTTATGATCTGGGTCCAGAGAGGGGCTAGGGTGAGGTTGAGTTTTTTAGCCAGTTGGACGGGAATCGGATCAGCTATGTGTGAGGAAGGTTTGGACCTGATAATCATTTCCGTGATGTCTGCTTCGGAGATGGGGTTGAATGTCTTCCAGCTGCACGGAGGGTGCCGAGGGGGGTTGTTTCCTTCATTGCTGGGAGGCAGATTGTCGTTGGCTGCCAGGAGGTGGTCATCAAGGGAGCATTCGATCTTGGTGATTTTGTCGTGAAAGAAATTCGCAAAGGTGTCACATACTTCTTTGGAAGCCTGTATGGTTGATGCAGGAGGTTTGGCTGTTTGTTGTTTGATGAGATTGAAGAGTTCTTTAGGACGATTTTTGGCATTGTCTAGTGCACTACGGAAGAAGTTAGATTTTTCATTCTTAATATGTTTTTTGTATTTCCTGCGTTCTGATTTGAGTTGGTCAAGGTGGGTTGAGGATGGATTGTTCCGCCAGTGTCTTTCTGCCGCTCTGAGATGTCTTCTTTCAGAGTTTAGGTCTGTATTGAACCAGGCTCTCGATGGGTTGTTCCTGACTCTTGTTTGCTTCAAGGGGGCTATTTGGTCTAGTATGGTTGTCATTGTTGTGTTGTAGTGTGTAGTGAGCTCAGTTGCAGATAGGTCATTCGAGTTGGGGGGAGTAGTGTTCTTACCCTTTCTTCCAGGTCAGCAAGGGGAATCTGTCTTAGATTTCTCGCCCAATGAAGGGTATCTGTCAAAGTCCCACAAGTCTTACCTTATACTTGTGAGATGATCTCGCAGGGGCGACAGGGACCACCACCGCCGTTTCCCACCTTACCCTAGTAGCTGTGTGGACGCTGACCAGGATGTAGATGGGACCAGGGGTAGAAGCCAGATATAAAGAACTGGGAGTTGTGTGAAGTTCCTTGAAACCCTCAAGACACTGGTTCTGCAATGGAAAAATAAGGACACAGCTAGTACCTGTGGTGCACACCAACCCCCTCCTATGTTCTCTGAGAACTACTAGGTCAAAAAAGGACCGTATGGTCTACCTTATATATACATATGAAAGCATCAACAAGGATAGCAGAGAATAAGCGCTCCTGCGCATTTTCCAGGAAACGGTATCTCTTCAGTGCACCAGGAAGTGCACGAGGAACGGTTTCTGTGTTCCAAGTAATATAAACAAAGCAATATGCGCTCCTGCGCGTTCAAATCAAAATCAAGAAAAACAGCGCTCCTGCGCAAATAATAAAGAGAAACTGGCAGCACACAGCTGAACACACTCCTGTGCGTGGTGTCAGCAAAGTAATGAAACCAGGCTTCTGATACGGATCACAGACCAGAGGAGAGCCTGCACGGGAAAGGTAGCTTTGTGAAGTCAAGGAAAATTGCCACTCTCCATCGGAATGGGACAGCCAGGGAACAACACACAGCGCGGCAGACATAAGGCGTCTGCACAGAAGGAGAAGAAACAGCTACCTACTGGAGGAAAATGCGGAGTCTCTGCCTGCATCCGATGGCGGCAACGGCGTTAATCCAAAGCGCCGGAGTAGCGGGATGCGCCAGCTGTTAAACCCGTAACACCGGAAGCGCCGTGACTAAGGTGGCGTCCGCTTCCGGTCTCCGCAGCTAGACTGCCAACCCGACTCCACACCTGTGAAGTCACGATCACGCTTCGTAAGGCGTGCGGAGGTCACGCAGCTGTCCATAACCATGACAGTACCCACCACCAGACAGAACCCCCCACCCAATAGCCCACTGATCATATAACAGTGGCGGGGCGAGGACTACCGGGGTGACCCACGTGGAAGGCCCTGACTAACCGGGAAGCATGACGGACATGTGACAAAGGTTCCCAGGACCTCTCCTCCGGGCCATACCCCTTCCAGTCCACCAGATAGAAGAGCCTACCCCGGGTCCTCCGGGAATCAAGGATGGCCCGGACCTCATACTCCACATGGTCATCCAGAAGTACAGGAGAAGGAGGAGACGAGACCACGCAGTCAGGGTGAGTAGCCCGCAGGAGGGACACATGAAAAACTGGATGGATCCTCATCTGGGGGGCAGAGAGAGTTTCATGGATACACGGTTGATCACCTTAGCAATGACATAGGGACCTACGTAACGGGGCAACAGCTTCTTAGGACCATGCACATTGAGGTTCTGTATGGACACCCACACCCTATCCCCTACCTCGTAGCATGGCTCCACCTGCCTGTGTCTATCCGCAGCCTGCTTGTAGTGTTCCTTAGCTTTAGCCAGCTCAAATCGGGCCTGCTGCCAGAGTTCACAAAGGAAGCTGTGATAAGCTTGTACCGTGGGTAAGGGGCTGTTCAGTGGTTCTTCCCAGGGAACGGTTCGTGGATGTCGCCCCTGGAGACAGTAGAACGGGGACATTCCGATAGCGGAATGCCTGCTGTTATTGTAGGCGTATTCCACCAACCACAGTACCTCCGACCAGTCCTTCTCTACGGCCAACAGCAAGCAGCGGAGATATTGCTCCAAGGTCTGGTTGGTCCTCTCCGCCTGGCCGTCTGTTTGGGGGTGGTAGGCCGATGACAAACGCACTTCCATATCCAGGGTGTTGCACACCTCATTCCAAAATCTGGATACGAACTGGGACCCCCTGTCCGTGATCACAACAGACGGTATACCGTGCAAACGTACCACGTTGTGCATGACGACCACCGCCAATTCGGCTGCCGAGGGCAATTTCTTCAGGGGTACGAAATGAGCCATCTTGGTGAGGTGGTCCACAATGGTGAGGATGGTGGTGTATCCTGCCTTCGTTCTGGGTAACTCGACTACGAAGTCCATGGAGATGGTATGCCAAGGATACGGAGGCACAGGGATGGGATGCAGCAGTCCTACTGAGGACTGAGACGAGGTCTTCCCCTGAGCACAGATGGCACAACGTGTTATGTAGGTGTGCACGTCAGCATCCATAGAAGGCCACCAGAAGTGCCGCTGTAGCAGGTCTAACGTTTTGTGATGGCCGGGGTGGTTGGATAACGGGTGATCATGGCACATGAACAGAGCTTGTTGTTGGTGATCCGTCAACGGCAAGTAGCAGCGGTTACCCTTGTACAGGAATCCGTCCAACGCTGTGACGCCTAGGAGTCCTTCCGTCCACGTCGATGGGTCATTCCTCCGTATGTCATCACGTAGTCTAGACAAAAAGGCAGAGGAAAGGACCACCCCTTGGAAACAGCGTTCAGGGATAATGGGCGCTGGCTCGACCGTAGTTTTGGTATCTTCGGTTTCGTCAAGACGGGACAGAGCGTCGGCCTTGGCATTGGCTTTGCCGGGGCGGTACGTGATGTGGAAGTCGTACTCACTGAAAAACAGAGTCCAACGCAACTGCCGAGAGGTGAGGGCTCGGGCAGAGCGAAGGAATTGGAGGTTCCTATGGTCCGTGTAGATGGTCACAGGGTGTTTCGCATCCTTGAGATACTGGCGCCATTCCTCGAAGGCAGCTTTAATGGCCAGCAGTTCCCGGTCCGAGATGGTGTAATTGCGTTCGGCTGGCTGCAATCTTCTGGAGTAGAAGGCCACAGGGTGCAACAGGCCAGTTTTGGCATCTCTTTGGGACAACACCCCGCCCAGGGCATCTTGTGAGGCATCGGCCTCCACCACGAATGGCTGTTCGGAGTCGGGATGTATCAAGACCGGGGCTGTAGTGAACCTCCTCTTTAGGTTCTGGAAGGCTTGTTCTGCCTCGTGGTTCCAACTGAAGCAAACGCCCTTGCGCAACAACCCAGTGATGGGGGTGATAAGTCTAGAGAAACCAGTGATGAAACGACGGTAATAGTTGGCAAACCTTAGGAACCGCTGGACGTGCTTCACGGAGGTAGGGGAAGGCCATTGTAGTATAGCCTCGACTTTCTTGGTGTCCATTTTGATCCCTCCAGGGGTTATGATGTGTCCAAGGAACTCAACTGCATCGGTGTGAAAGACGCTCTTCTCCAGCTTGACATACAATCCGTGTTGTTGGAGTCGTCGCAGAACAGTGCGGACATGATGTACGTGTTCCGCCAATGTTCCGGAGAAGATCAGGATGTCGTCAATGTAGACGATACAGAACTGATCGATGAAATCTCTCAGGACTTCGTCGATGAAATACTGGAAGGCAGCCGGGGCGTTGCAGAGCCCGAAAGGCATTACCTGGTATTCGAAGAGACCATATCTGGTTCGAAACGCGGTCTTCCATTCGTCCCCTTTCCTGACCCTGACGAGATGATAGGCCCCACGGAGATCCAGTTTGGTATAGAGGGTGGCGTCTCTCACCTGGTCCAGCAAGTTGGATATCAGGGGTAAGGGGTACCGGTTTTTTATGGTAATGGCATTCATGGCTCTGAAGTCGATGCACGTTCTCAGATCCCCCTCCTTCTTGGTCACGAAAAAGAGGGGGGATGACACAGGTGATCTGGAGTGATGGATGAACCCATTGCGTAGGTAATCGTCGAGATATACACGAAGGTGTTCGTTCTCTTTTTCGGTAAGGGAATAAATACGGCTACAGGGAAGTGTGGAACCTGGAATCAGGTCTATTCTGCAGTCGAAGCTTTGATGAGGAGGCAGAGTGTTCGCCCCCTTTTTGTCGAACACTGTAGCCAGGTCCTGGTACACGTCCGGCACGGTCCCTTGCGTGGCCATAACCGTTCCGGTGAGAGGTAGCGCATGGGCCTGCACGTCCTTAGTACAGGAGGAGTCTGCTTGCGGGTAACAGCGAGAGGAGCAAAGAGCCGAGTCCAAACTCATAACCCTGGACACCCAATCAATCCGAGGGTTATGTTTCACTAACCACGGGAGACCCAGTATCAAGCGGAACTGAGGTGCATCGATAACATCGAAGGCGATGGATTCCGTATGGTCGTTCTCGAACGTCATTCCCAGGACCTCGGTCTGAAAACGAATGAGACCAGAGGTAAGATCCGTGCCGTCCACTGCCTTAACCGTCTCAGGCTTCGCCTTCGGCACAGTAGCCATACCCAGATCCACCATATATCGGTTGTCGATGAAGTTGCCGGTGGCTCCTGAATCGATTAGGGCCGTGACCTGCCATACCAAGCCTGTCAATGCACGTAAGGTCACCTCCACACCCAAATGATGGCTGCCGTCACAAAAGGCAGGGGTCGGCGTCTTAGCGGACGAAGAACCCAGTAGCCGGACCCCACCGCCTACTGGGTTTCCCCGTTTCCCGACCAATCTCCCTTGACCACAGGAAGAACAAAAGGCTTCTTCCCTCTTGCTCGGGTAGGTTTTACTGGACATTCCCTGACAAAGTGCCCACTTTTGCCACAATACAAACACTGGTTCTGTCGTCTTCTTTTCTCCCGTTCTTCCTTGGTGAGAGGCCCACGAACGCCTCCTATCTGCATCGGCTCTGGAGCGTCAGAGGATGGAATAGAAACATCGGCGGTTTATTCTTTGTGCGTCAGGAACCGAGACTCACCACCCCTGTTTCTTTCTGACTTACGCTCCTGTAGTCTGTAGTTCAGTTTCACCACTAGGTCAATGAATGGCCCTATGTCCTCCGGGGGATCAGGTATTTGGGAAAGTAGGTCCTTCAGTTCGTCACGCAAGCCCCTGTAGAAGACGGACACCTTCTTGGACTCGGGCCAGCAAGCTTCTATCACCAGCCTACTGAAGGTGGTGATGTAGTGCAGTAGATCTGTGTTACCCTGTTTCAAGCCGAGTAATTCATTATCTGCGGCTTGCACAAAGGTATGGCGGGCGAACATCCGTCGCATGTTGTCCTTGAAGACCGGGAGGTTGTACAACATGGGATCGTCATTCTCTACCAAGGGAATAGACCACTGGGAAGCATCGCCCCCCATGTAGGAGAGGATGAAGGCGATCTTAGATGCGTCATCTGGAAATGCGGAAGCTCGAGCCATGAAGTGCAAATGACATTGATGAAGAAAAACACTATACTTGGTGCTGTCGCCATAAAAACGTTCAGGTGGAGCCAGCTGTACTGCGTGTGGAGCTACCACCTGTATGGTGGTGTCCGAAACGGGAGCTGTGGCTAAACTACCTGGTTGGAACAAGGGAGGTCTCAATATTCCTTCCTGTCTCACTCTAGCAGAAGGAAACTGGCCCCAAGGCCCCGTTCCACCGCCTGTTGCCTGTGTCTGCAAGGCGGTGATGTCCTGTCTTATGCTATGACTCTCTGCCTGCATGGTGGCAAGGATGGCAGCTATGTCTTGTAGGGTGATCTCGGGGTCGCCCATATCGCCCGGGCAAGATAGACTACGTGGGCTTTGGATTCTGTCAAAGTCCCACAAGTCTTACCTTATACTTGTGAGATGATCTCGCAGGGGCGACAGGGACCACCACCGCCGTTTCCCACCTTACCCTAGTAGCTGTGTGGACGCTGACCAGGATGTAGATGGGACCAGGGGTAGAAGCCAGATATAAAGAACTGGGAGTTGTGTGAAGTTCCTTGAAACCCTCAAGACACTGGTTCTGCAATGGAAAAATAAGGACACAGCTAGTACCTGTGGTGCACACCAACCCCTCCTATGTTCTCTGAGAACTACTAGGTCAAAAAAGGACCGTATGGTCTACCTTATATATACATATGAAAGCATCAACAAGGATAGCAGAGAATAAGCGCTCCTGTGCATTTTCCAGGAAACGGTATCTCTTCAGTGCACCAGGAAGTGCACGAGGAACGGTTTCTGTGTTCCAAGTAATATAAACAAAGCAATATGCGCTCCTGCGCGTTCAAATCAAAATCAAGAAAAACAGCGCTCCTGCGCAAATAATAAAGAGAAACTGGCAGCACACAGCTGAACACACTCCTGTGCGTGGTGTCAGCAAAGTAATGAAACCAGGCTTCTGATACGGATCACAGACCAGAGGAGAGCCTGCACGGGAAAGGTAGCTTTGTGAAGTCAAGGAAAATTGCCACTCTCCATCGGAATGGGACAGCCAGGGAACAACACACAGCGCGGCAGACATAAGGCGTCTGCACAGAAGGAGAAGAAACAGCTACCTACTGGAGGAAAATGCGGAGTCTCTGCCTGCATCCGATGGCGTCAACGGCGTTAATCCAAAGCGCCGGAGTAGCGGGATGCGCCAGCTGTTAAACCCGTAACACCGGAAGCGCCGTGACTAAGGTGGCATCCGCTTCCGGTCTCCGCAGCTAGACTGCCAACCCGACTCCACACCTGTGAAGTCACGATCACGCTTCGTAAGGCGTGCGGAGGTCACGCAGCTGTCCATAACCATGACAGTATCCTGTGGACGGGTAAGGCAGTGGGTCAGATGTTATGTTATGTAATGTTATGTTATTTCCACTTGTACCGTGCTCGGATACTACAAGAGTGTCCCGGCGCGAGCCTTGAGAGGAGGTGCATGGTCAACTTAGTTAAAAAGGAAGGTTTTACATTTTTTTTTTAACAGGGCAAGGTCCTGGATACTGCGAAGAACAAGCGGAAGCGCATTCCAAGCCAGAACTGCTTTCACGCTTAGTGAGCTGCCACCCATCCTTTGTAGCCGGAACCGAGGAACCGTGGCCAGAAGTAGGTGCAAGGAACGGAGTGGTCTTGAAGGGACATAAAAGGAAAAGCGGTTTTGGAGATAACTTGGACCCAAGGCGTGAAGCGCACGATGGGCTATAACGAGGGATTTAAATTTCACCCGCTCTGCTATAGGCAACCAGTGGAGTGCTCTCAGATGTTGTCTCACACTATTTCTAGCGGGAATATCGAGCAGGAGCCTGGCAGCCGCATTCTGGACTACCTGCAACCTATTTATCAGATAGCCTGGGATGCCAGCATAAAGCGCATTCGCATAATCTATCCGAGAAAGAATAATGGCCCGGGTGACCGTTTCCCTTGCTGCTCTAGGCAGGAGAGGAAGACATTTTCAGAGAGTTTTTAAAAGCCCGAAACACGTACCGGTCAGCTTCTTGATCTGCGTAGAGAAGGTGAGGTTCTCCTCAAACCATATCCCTAGATTTTTTACGGGGAGGCCAGTCGACACTGGTAGGGCTGAGCCCGGCGGCCAAAGTGTTTCTCTAAACTTGGGAGGAAACTTCCCATAGAGAAGGATTTCAGATTTTTCTTCGTTGCACTTGAGTTGTGCCGAGGACAACCAGTGAAAAACTGAAGTCAGGCATTTTTGGGCAGCATCAACAGAATCCTCATTTTTACTCCAAGTGAACAGAAGCTGGGTGTCATCAGCATAAGCGATGATTTTAGCACCCAGATCCTCTGCCAATTGAACTAGGGGCGTGACATAGATATTAAAGAGGCGAGGGCTCAGGGAAGAACCCTGTGGGACCCCCGTGTCTACATTCTGGGGCAGGGACGAGGCTGGAGGAAGCCAGACCTGCTGTATGCGGTCCTCCAGAAAAGATTTAAGCCAGCACCAGGCAGAACCAGTGATACCTATCTCAGCCAATCTGGTCAGCAATAGTGAATGAGGAACCGTATCAAATGCCGCCGAGAGGTCAAGCAAAATCAAGGCTGCCCTCCCACCAGCATCCAAGCATTCCTGGATAATCTCAGAGACTTCCACCAAGGCGAGTTCGGTACTATGGTTGGCCCTAAATCCCGACTGAGCCGGATGGAGTAGGCCAGCATCCTCTATAAACTCCGTCAGCTGCCTGTTCACTACTTTTTCGCAGACTTTAGCCATACTAGGCAAGAGGGCACATAGGGTCAAGAGAGGGCTTTTTCAAGAGGGGCAAGATCTTGGCCTGCTTCTAAGCATGCGGAACACACTCCTCCTGAAGGGACAAGTTAATAAGTCTGTTGGCTTCTGCGTTGACCGTCTCCGCAACAGGGGCCAAAAGTCTAGCAGCACAAGGGTCTGATGGTGAACCAGACTTCAGACTTTTAACAATTCAAAGGGAGCTAGATAGATCAATAGGGGCAAAAGCAGCTAAAGTTTGAGAGGGAGGAGGGCACACTCTATCTGCCAGAGGGCGACCTGAATCCAAACTGTCGGAGGGAAAAGATGCCTGAATAGAGCGGATTTTCTCCAAGAAAAAGTTGGACAGTTGTTCACACCATGAATTAGAAGAGGGGAGAATACTCGTTTGTGCCTCAGGAGTCAGAAAACTCTGGACTATGGAGAAAATCTCCTTCGAGTTATTCCTAGCGGCATCAATGCGGGTCGCATAATACGCCCCTTTGGCATGAGTTATGGCAGTATAATAAGTTTTTTGTTTATATCTCAGCCTAAGTTTGGCCTCTAGGCAATAGTCCTTCCTCCACACCCGTTCCAATTTTTTACACTCCTGTTTGAGTACCCGCAAGGCGGGAGTAAACCACGGTTTGGAGGGGGACTTTCTGGAGTACCTGTGGGGGGCGGCAGGGGAAATGAGACCCACGGAGCTAGCAATCCAGTTAGTAAAGTGCAATACTCCTCCCTCAAGATCCTCAAAGGGTTTAGGTCTAGATGTATCCAAGGCCTGGATAAAAGCCAATGGATCAATTCTAGCAAAGGAGGGGACCTGCTTAGGTCTCGGTGGGGAACTAGCCTCTGAAATAGCCCAAGTGAAAAAGGTTAGAAAATGATCCGACCAAAATGGGGTAATTAGAACAAATGGGGTCTAAAATGTGACCCCCTAGGTGGGTCGATGAATTAACCCATTGTGTAAGCTGGGTGAGATTGAGTATGTCTAAAAGCTCTGCAGCCTCTCTCGAGGAACCCTGATCAAGGTGAATGTTCTGGTCCCCCAGGACAATGAAGTTAGAATAGTGGAGAGCTCGGGGAGTGATGACATCCCCCAGTGCCTTAAGAAAGGTTCCCGCCGGGCCTGGGGGTCTATAGATCAGGGAGCCACCCAGTGTAAAATGATCAGAAATGTTAATGCTAAAATCAAGAGCTTCGCAATCACCCCCCTCTGTGGCCTTGCCCCGTTGAAGGACCCATTTGTGCCTATAGATAATAGCCACCCCTCCCCCTCTCCCTGAAGATCGATCAAGCCTAGAGATCTTATAACCATCCGGAATAGCAAGCCTCACTGTAGGGTTTGAGAAAGCATCTAACCATGTTTCAGTAAGAAACAGAAGATCCACTGGTTTATCAACCAGAAGCTCAAAAACATCCTGGTGATGTTTCTTGAGTGAGCGTGTGTTAATAAGGGCTGCCTGGATTCGAGGCTCCTGTGAGCCTCTATTAGTCACAACAGTAGGAGGGGTGCTACCACGTTCCCCATAATTCAGTTCAAAACCACACGTAGAGCAGACCGGACTGATACAGTCAGACAAATCCCACCTACTATTATGCAGACACTGCTGCGTTTGAAGGCTGAAGAGCTGCTCGCTACTATAATACTTTCGATCTCCAGAGAAAATCATGGAACGGGCAGCATAGCTTGCCGCATCCGCCTCCGGGACGCTGACGGGCGCAGACGGGCTTGCCTTAGGCGCGCCTTCGTGTATCTTTATGCAAAGAAGGGCTTAACGACTAGAGAGCGCACTTCCCCGGTATGGCGTCTCTCCTAGTCGGCATGAAAAGGAGCCGAAAGTAATGTCCCCCTCCAATCCCCACCAGTCAATTCCCACAGATCACGTAAGTTAAAATCACAAGTTAAAAATGTTAAAACGCAATATTATTTTCAATTTAAAAAAAAAGAGCAGAACACAAGATAGCAGCCTAATTAAAGTGCAAAGCGAAATGCGGAGTGCGAGTGCGAGCTAACGCGATACACAGCCTCTCAAGGTGCCTGCGTCTGCGCAGCGTGCATCTTTATGCAAAGAAGGGCTTAACGACTAGAGAGCGCACTTCCCCGGTATGGCGTCTCTCCTTGTCAGGTTCCATCAGGGAAGACACTGACAGAGGTCACGCCCGTGACAGGAACCACAAATCCCATGATTCCATGCGGTGGTTACGTTACTGACGTCATCACGCTGCCGGATGGGCGTTATTTAGACTCTTCAGAGGGAGCTGCGGGTGCCGGTTAATCTACCCGCTGAGTCGTCGAGTCCTCGAGGTCTGGTAAGGGTGCAGCATTGCACCGCTTTCCTTTTCTTCCTTATTCTTAGCCGCTCAGCGGTTGCGGCATACTTCTGTTTCTTGCCTGGGTTTACCGCTCTCCCGTTGGCTGAACCTCATTCCGGGTTCGTGCGGGAAAGCGGAAAGTGCCCGTTTGTCAATGCGAGCCAGCTGATGGTTCTGGATTGCCTTTCTTATTCGTTGAAGGCGTTCTCTCATTAAGGATTGGTTATTCGTCCAAGGGATTTCGCTTGGAGTACTTTGTCCTAGCTGTGATTATTCACGGATACGTTCCTAATGTATCTTTGTGAATTGCTCTATATCTTACCTTCAAGGGGAGTATATGGCTCATAAGGAGGATATATCACTGGTACTTAATATTTTGGCATTTATTCTATACTCACGAGGTTAGTGAGGCAGATGCAAGACAATCTGTTCAAACATTATTGTTCTGAGAATTATCAGAAATTGGAGTACATTAATTTCACTTAAACAGATCGTTTACCTTTGGAATTGGATATCGCACATGTCCGGAAATTAAGCATTGTCACTGTCTTGCACTTTATGTGTACATGTCTATGTCTGGGGGCCCTCTTTATATTTCTTCACTACAGGGGAATCTGTAATCACTAAAGTCAGCCCGGCACCCCTGTAAAGCAACACACAGCATATCATTGGGTAGGTGTTAAGAGAGCCAGAAGAGAGGTACGGGTGAATTAGTGCTCCCAAATTATTAAAGTGTTGTTTCATTTTCTTAGATATGCGCTGCAACATGGTAGAATATATTTGCTGACTAGAAAACAAAGGATTTTTCTTTACAGGTATATATAGGTCATATGCTATGCAGTTGGTGGATATGTAGTATAAACCAGGTTGTGTGTAATTACGGGGTATAATCTGAATGTAATTGTCTTGCAGGTCTCCCTCCCCGCTGTCCCCATCCTTCCCTTCCCCCGCTTGATCACTCCATGGAGTCTGTGTATTAAATCAGACCGTGGTGGTATCGAGAGGTGGACCATAAAGAGCAACATACGACCCTGAGGATTCAAGGCTGCGACAGATTAACCGGCCAATATATTTAAATCCTCCCAGTCGCAGGTTGAATATGGCCACACTGGATGACGTTATAGCCGCGCTGGCCTTGATGCAGACAGAACTCTCGGCCTCTAGGGCTGAAACAGCCAATTTACAGGCCGTAGTTGACAGAATGCAAAGGAACCCATTTAATGCAGGCGCAGTGCAGGCGACACACACAACACCTGTGGTAGTGGAGGTACCTACTCCCATACCTTTGGCCACCCCAGAGAGATTCCACGGGGAGAGTAGTAAAGTACAGGTCTTTATGACGCAGGTGATGCTACACTTCTCCTGTAAGGTCAAGGCCTTTACAACCAACCACGCCAGGGTCGCTTTTCTCATCTCTTACTTGGCAGGGGATGCTGCACAATGGGCCGTGCCCTTAGTGCGAAGAGACGACCCATTATTATATGACTGGGACTCCTTTATCAAGGAATTTGAGAAAACTTTCAACCGCAGATCTGCCACACACTCAGCTGACAGAGATTTGTTAGAATTAAGACAAGGAAACCGGGAACTTATTGCGTATCTTAACGATTTTCGTAGACTCATTACGGAGACGGAGTGGCCCGAGACTAAACAGGCTGCTATATTTCATCAAGGGCTGAGAGAAGAGATGAAAGACATCCTGGCACAAATCGACCCTCAACCAGTGTCTTGTGAAGATTTGATAAGCTTGGTGTTACGACTGGATCATAGGCTCAATGAACGCAAAGGAGAACACAAAAGAAGAGAGCGTATGCCTGCGCGGTTCGAGGCCCCCCGTCAATCCGTAGTTCAAACAACCACCAAAGCCGAGCCCATGGAAATAGGAGCAGTGCGTTCTGCACTTACTTTGGAAGAGAGAGATTACAGAAGGAAGAAGGGGTTATGTATTTATTGTGGCAAGAAAGGACATTTCATCAGAGAGTGTACCTTGAGATCTAAGTATCCTTGCACAAGCAATAGACAGATGTTGCTAGTAGCCTCTATGTCCTCTGCGGGAAACAACAGGGCTTGAGGAACACCGAAGGGACTTCTTCAAGCTATTCATACATCCCTTCTTTGAACAAAAACCCCCTATGTAAAACCGACCATGTGTTCTTGGACATTAGTTTCTTTATCCATGACACATGGTGTCCGGTTCAAGCGATGTTGGATTCTGGAGCAACAGGCTGCTTCATAGATCAGGAACAAGCCATTGCCCTGGGACTTAATTTACGAGAGAAAGAACACCCTAAAGCAGTATATGCGGTAGACGGAAGACGTTTGGAGGCTGGTCCTATTCAGTTTTGCACGTAAGACCTGGATGTACTACACGGCCCTAACCATCAGGAGAAGTTGGTATTCAATGTTATACAAGCACCACAGTACGGTGTCATTTTGGGATTACCATGGCTGAGGAAACATAATCCCCAGGTGGATTGGGTGGAAAGAACCGTTTCCTTCTTATCGGAGTATTGCATACAACACTGCCTTCAGGAGAGGAACAATCCAGCTACAACCTTGGCAGGAAGACACCATATCGCTACAGCGGCTGAACATCCAGTCTTATTACCTAACAAATACAAAGAATACACAGACGTCTTCAACGAAACGATGGCTGAAACATTACCACCACACAGGCAATACGATTGCCAAATTGATCTACTACCCGGCGCTGTCATACCATCGGGGAGAGTGTATGCGTTAACCGAACCGGAAAATATCCATCTCCGTGAATACTTGGACAAGTACCTGGCTTTGGGCTTCATCAGGGTTTCCAAATCGCCTGCCGCCTCTCCATTATTTTTCATACCTAAAGCCAACGGAGAGCTGCGTGCATGTGTGGACTTTCATGCGCTCAATGCCCATACGGTAAAAAACCGGTATCCGTTGCCTCTCATCAATGTTTTACTGGAACAGGTAAAAAGAGCAGTCATTTACACACGTCTAGACTTAAAGGGGGCATACCATCTGGTACGGATGAGACAGGGCGACGAATGTAAGACGGCATTTAAAACACGCTTTGGCCTCTATGAATATCAGGTAATGCCTTTCGGATTATGCAATGCGCCAGCCGCCTTCCAGTATTTCCTCAATGATGTGCTACGAGAGTTTCTTGACCATTTTGTGGTGGTCTACATAGACGATATTCTGATCTACTCGTCCAACACAGAGATCCATGACACGCATGTACGCACCATTCTACATACCTTGAGACAACACCAGTTATACTGTAAAATCAGTAAATGTGAATTCAGCGTCACCACTGTGGAATTTCTAGGGGTAATGCTGACACCTTGGGGTCAGGAAATGTCAGAGCGTAAAGTACAGGCAGTAAAGGAATGGCCTACTCCCACGACGGTTCGCGATATCCAGTGTTTCCTAGGGTTCGCGAACTTTTACCGCAGATTCATCGATTGTTTTTCCAAGCTGGCCGCTCCGCTCACACGCCTTTTACAGAAAAAAGTGGTGTTTTGTTGGACAGAGGAGGCTCAACAAGGTTTCGAGGCACTGAAGAAAGCGTTTGTATCCGCCCCGGTGTTGCGACACGCTGATCCCGAGCAGCCATACATAGTGGAGGCAGACGCATCCGAATATGCGGTAGGGGCTGTGCTTTCACAACGCCACCTAGATACAGGCCAGCTTCACCCAGTGGCTTTTATGTCCAGGAAGCTCAATTCCGCTGAACACAACTATACCATTGCGGAGAAGGAGCTGTTGGCAATAAAGAACGCTTTCCAAGAGTGGAGACAGTATCTAATGGGATCCAAACACATAGTCACTGTTTTCACAGACCACCGCAACCTCCAGTTCATGACAGCTGCTAGACATCTGACACCTCGTCAGCTACGCTGGATGCTGTTCTTTGCGGAGTACAACTTTTTGGTGACATTTAGACCCGGGAGCGAAAACAAGAAAGCCGACGCATTGAGTCGCCAAACCACCCCGACTAGCCCTGACGCCCTTCCCCTGAATGCCATTGTGAGTCCTCGGAATGTGATATGTGCCACAGTCACAGAAAAGTTTCTTAGGAGCATTAAACTTAACATGGCTCTTGACAAATGGAAGGTATGGTTGGAGAGGAACAAGGACTGGACAGTGAAGGATGGTCTTCCGGTACGTGGGAACCAGTTAATGTTGCCTATCCCTTACTTAAGGAAACAAGTGTTCTATTGGTGTCATACTTTACCCAGTGCGGGTCACAATGGCGTCGAGAAAACCACGGAACGGGTACTCCGTCAGTTCTGGTGGCCCACCATCAAAAGAGACATAAAGACTTGGGTTGGTGAATGTACGGTCTGTTGCCAGATGAAGACATCACACACCAAACCAGTAGGGCTATTGCAGCCTCTCCCTACCCCGGCCCAACCGTGGGAAAAGATTTCGCTTGATTTTGTGGTAGGGATGCCACCAGATAAAGGACATACAGTCATTCTCGTAGTAGTGGGTTATTTGACGAAACTAGCCCACTTTATTGCCTGCAAGAAGATACCTACGGCGGGCGAATTGGCACAAACCCTTTTAAGTAACATAGTGAGATTACATGGACTTCCTCAAGTGGTGGTATCAGACAGGGGGACTCAATTTACTGCTAACTTCTGGAAGAAGTGGTGTTCGTCGCTGCAGATCACCTCTAACCTGTCTACGAGTTTCCATCCCCAGACCGATGGCCAGACAGAACGAGTCAATCAGACCATGAAGCAGTATCTTAGATGTTTCGTGGATGTCACTACAGAGGCATGGGTAGACAGCCTGTGGTTGGCGGAAGTAGCATACAATAGCGCGTTACACAGCTCTACGAAACACACACCTTTTCACTGCACGTATGGGTATCACCCTTGTTTCACCCCCTTCCAGCATCCTGTGGGTCAGGGATCTGTGCCAGAGGTACAGGAACGGATAACATATATCCAAAAGACACTACAGCAAGCTCGTAAGGAGCTACAGAAATCAAAAACCCTGTATAAAGCATATGCGGATAAACATAGGCGAGAAGGGCCTACATATAAACAGGGAGAGTATGTGTGGTTGTCCACCAAAAACATACGATTCAAGAAATACAGCATTTTTAATCCTCGATACATCGGCCCCTATAGAATAGTTAAATTGATTAATCCAGTGGTGGTGAAATTGGCTTTGCCCTCCTCCTTGCGTATTCATCCTGCATTTCATGTTTCCCTACTGAAACCCTCACATTCCGGGGTACAGAAGATGCCGACTCCCGTGCTGGTGGATGGGGAGGTAGAACATGAAGTGAGGGGTATCCTGGATTCAAAAATTCACCGCACCAAGTTGTGGTACCTGGTTGCTTGGAAAGGTTATGGTAACGAGGAGAACTCATGGGAACCGGCTACAGGGGTCCACGCACCTCGCTACGTTCGCCTGTTCCACAAACGCTTCCCGCATAAACCTTGCCTCTGTCAGTGTTCTTCGGGAGAGGGATGTACTGTCAGGTTCCATCAGGGAAGACACTGACAGAGGTCACGCCCGTGACAGGAACCACAAATCCCATGATTCCATGCGGTGGTTACGTTACTGACGTCATCACGCTGCCGGATGGGCGTTATTTAGACTCTTCAGAGGGAGCTGCGGGTGCCGGTTAATCTACCCGCTGAGTCGTCGAGTCCTCGAGGTCTGGTAAGGGTGCAGCATTGCACCGCTTTCCTTTTCTTCCTTATTCTTAGCCGCTCAGCGGTTGCGGCATACTTCTGTTTCTTGCCTGGGTTTACCGCTCTCCCGTTGGCTGAACCTCATTCCCGGTTCGTGCGGGAAAGCGGAAAGTGCCCGTTTGTCAATGCGAGCCAGCTGATGGTTCTGGATTGCCTTTCTTATTCGTTGAAGGCGTTCTCTCATTGAGGATTGGTTATTCGTCCAAGGGATTTCGCTTGGAGTACTTTGTCCTAGCTGTGATTATTCACGGATACGTTCCTAATGTATCTTTGTGAATTGCTCTATATCTTACCTTCAAGGGGAGTATATGGCTCATAAGGAGGATATATCACTGGTACTTAATATTTTGGCATTTATTCTATACTCACGAGGTTAGTGAGGCAGATGCAAGACAATCTGTTCAAACATTATTGTTCTGAGAATTATCAGAAATTGGAGTACATTAATTTCACTTAAACAGATCGTTTACCTTTGGAATTGGATATCACACATGTCCGGAAATTAAGGATTGTCACTGTCTTGCACTGTATGTGTACATGTCTATGTCTGGGGGCCCTCTTTATATTTCTTCACTACAGGGGAATCTGAAATCACTAAAGTCAGCCCGGCACCCCTGTAAAGCAACACACAGCATATCATTGGGTAGGTGTTAAGAGAGCCAGAAGAGAGGTACGGGTGAATTAGTGCTCCCATATTATTAAAGTGTTGTTTCATTTTCTTAGATATGCGCTGCAACATGGTAGACAATATATGCTGACTAGAAAACAAAGGATTTTTCTTTACAGGTATATATAGGTCATATGCTATGCAGTTGGTGGATATGTAGTATAAACCAGGTTGTGTGTAATTACGGGGTATAATCTGAATGTAATTGTCTTGCAGGTCTCCCTCCCCGCTGTCCCCATCCTTCCCTTCCCCCGCTTGATAACTCCATGGAGTCTGTGTATTAAATCAGACCGTGGTGGTATCGAGAGGTGGACCATAAAGAGCAACATACGACCCTGAGGATTCAAGGCTGCGACACTCCTAGTCGGCATGAAAAGGAGCCGAAAGTAATGTCCCCCTCCAATCCCCACCAGTCAATTCCCACAGATCACGTAAGTTAAAATCACAAGTTAAAAATGTTAAAACGCAGATGGTTAATGTGAAATAGAATGATGTGGTGGTCTGACCAGTCGACAGGGAGGATGTGGTCGATAGTAACTGTATCTTCCTGAGCTATAATGGCTTCCAGGATTGAGCCTCTATTATGCGTTTGCTCTGTGCAGTGTTGGGTAAGGTTATTATTGAGAAGAAGTTCGTTTAGGGATTGGATCAGAGTGTTATTTGCATCATTCCAATGTAGGTTGAGGTCCCCTAATTTATGTTGTCGGAGTCTAGGAGAGAGCAGTGTGATATCAGGTCAGAGAGGTGCTCTTCGAAAGAGGGAATGTTGCCTGGCGGGTGGTAGAGGAGATGGCAGTGAATTGTTTTGTTGTCCTTCGTCTTAATGGTGGAGGATGGATATTCAAATGTGTTGTAGGAGAGGGAGTCGATTTCGGTTATAGAGATGTTGCTCTTGTGGATAATTGCAATACCCCCGCCACGATGGTTCTTTCTGTCTTTGTTTATGATTGAGAACCCGGGGGGCACAAGCATGTCAAAGATAGGTAAGGAGGATTCGTTCAGCCAAGTTTCTGTGATGAACGCGATGTCAATGTCATGGGTTAGGATGGTTTCCGCCAGTTCTGTTGCGTGTTTGGTCGCAGATCTGCAGTTTATAAGCATGCAGTGGGTCGTTGTCTTGTTGTCAGGTTTCTTTGGAGGAGGGGCCATGGGTATGTTCGTGAGGTGGGCCGGTGGCCTCTCCGTTCTAGGTGTGGTGTAATCTCTCCTATAACCCGTGATTACCTGGATCGTGTAGTTGGGGTTGTTAGTTGTGGAGGAGTCGTAGGAGTTGGCAAGATCAGTCGCCTCTTTCATGGACATTGCGGCGCTTGTTCTTTTGGGTCTCTGAGGCTGGTTAATGAGGGGGATTGAGATCCAGTTGTGTGTCCATGGATTGTGAGGGCTTGGGTGTTTTTTGTTGGGGACATAGGAGTCAAGACCGGAGGCTAGAATTATGCATGTTTAAAGCTGTGACAACATCTCAGATGACACATGTTCCACTGGCTTCAAATAAAATCTTCTGCATAAGACCAATCAGCTCCCTTCAAAATCTCTTCCAAACGACCACCTGATGCAAATACTTTACTTGCCATAGCTTCTCTTACTGAATGCGCACCTAATTTCTCCAAAACAATAGCCGCTTCAACCATACAGCACATCACCCAAAGAGCTATTGTTGCTGAGTTTACAGGATTGTAAGGCCTAACATAAGAAATCAACAGTTGACTTACTCCATCTCTTCTGTACTCATCCATTCTACGTCCATACTCCTTCAAACATCTCACCACACAAAGTTTGGAATGGTCATCAAATTTTGAGTAAAAAATAGAAGTCATATTCTTCATATGTTTTGTAATCTGAAATTCACTCCATTCGGACTAAAAAATCACTTACCTACCTCCAAAGCTCTTACATCTGAAACTCTCCTGAACGATATTAAGCACAACAAAGTTGCCATTTTACCAGACAGCTGTTGTAAAGATAAATAATTTTTCACTGTTTAACTCAAACAATTGTAAAAAAAAAATTGACATCCCACAGACATGTGTACCTAGACCTAGGACCTATCTTAATCCCTTTCATCACTCTACAAATCAAAGTATTTCTACCTATCGAACAACCTCCTACAACACCAATACCCGCTGCTACTGCAGACCTGTAACAATTTATAGTCAGAACACTATTTCCCTTGAATCTGGAGTCAAAAAGGGTTCCTCTACCATTAACTCCAACAACCCTAGAAACCAATGTTGAGCTGTCAAAAAAGGAGTCACCAGAACTATCTGACATTTCTGCTTCCTGACCTTCAACTATGCCCTCTGTATCAATGCAAATGGAGGAAATGCATATCCCCAAACTACCTCCCAAATCTGCTGAAAAGCATCCACCTCCTCTGCTTGTGGATCCGGCCTCCGACTGTAATAACGTTCTAACTGATAAGTCAGCCTTGACTCAAACTTATCCACCTCGAGGGGGCCCCATGTTTGATGTATTCTGTGGTAGATTTTCACATTCAGCTTCCAATCGCTGTAATCCCTGCGATATCTTGAATTCCAATCTGCCACTGTATTGTCCTGTCCTGGAAAATACTGGGCCCTATTTTCTGTTCCAGACAAAAACTACAAATCTGCTTCGCAATCAGAGTCAAATTCCTCGGCCTGCTTCCCCCTAATCGGTTTATATACCGTACTGCCGGAACCTTGTCCATCTTTAACAAAACAGTGAAGTTTTTCAATTCCTTCCCAAAACTCTATAGAGCAAAAGGCCCTGCTCTCCTTTCCAATCCATTTATATGTTACAAAATGTCTTGACAAGACCACCTGCCGCCAGTCTCCTGTTGATCCAGACAAGCCCCACAACCGAAAAAGCTTGTGTCTGTTTTCAACACATAATCTGAACATACTCCAAATATCGCATGCATGGGCTTAACAAACACCCCCGCAGCCCCTGCGGTGCGGGGGCCCCCAGTCTTCAGTAGGTGAAGTGGGCCCGCTCAGCTCATCTGTAGAGAGCTGTGTGTCTCACTCTCTTTCTCTAAAGCAGCTGCAGTGTGCAGTCTGCTCTGAGCTCCTCGCGCTGACCTAGGACTGAAGAGAAACAAAGCAACAACTTACATTGTTTCTCTTCAGTCAGAGCCAGGCCCGGAAAAAGGATGGGGGTGGGGGCCCTCAGTGGGAGCATTCTCTACAGGGCACTGCTCAGGACCCTAACAAGGATGGGGGTGGGGCCCTCAGAGAGAGCATTCTCCACAGGGCACTGCTCAGGACCCTGACAAGGGTGGGGGTGGGGCCCTCAGTGGGAGCATTCTAAACAGGGAACTGCTCAGGACCCTGACAAGGGTGGGGGTGGGGCCCTCAGAGAGAGCATTCTCCACAGGGCACTGCTCAGGACCCTGACAAGGGTGGGGGTGGGGCCCTCAGTGGGAGCATTCTAAACAGGGAACTGCTCAGGACCCTGACAAGGGTGGGGGTGGGGACTCTCAGAGAGAGCATTCACAAACAGGGCACTGCTCGTCTGAGAAGGGACGAGGCAGCTGTTTGTCAGTACAAGATGGTACAAAAGCTTTCACGAACTTGGGTTATCATTCCTCTGCTTTTCTTTGTACATCCATCCTCCATTCTTTTTCTCCTCCTCTCACAGCATCTCACACTTGCTGCTGTTCTACATTGATTTGTATATAAATCTGGACAGTGGTTGTAAGGAATACGGAGACTCTTCAGTGCGGTTTGCTAAAGAAATGTGTTGTGTTTTTTATTTATTCATTATCCAAACAACTGATAGCAAAGGGACAAAAGGCATGTATACTCTGTTAATACCCTTTAAATTATCGTGATTTTCGTCCTGCTTGCATGTTGACATATGGTGACATTTGCCCCATGTAAGGTGAAAAAATTTAAAACCAAAAGCAAATTCATTTACGTGGCTTTTATGCTAGCAAAAAGAAGGATGGCCATGGCGTGGAAAGCTTCAGAAGCCCTCTCCACAGAAGTATTGCTCATGGATGTAAAGAAATGGGCGAACGCTGAACATTACACGCTATTCAAAATACCGAAAGGGGTGGACACACCGCCTGAGACACTCTCCTGCAAGTAAAAAGTGACGAATGCCTGCTTGAAAGATCTGTAAATTTGAGAATGCTGTTGAATTCTTCCGAAGATGACAATACAATAGATACTGGAAAAACATAATACACCACAGATTGGAACCCAGCCTGACAACCATATATCAAAGATAGTCAGGGTATGCCATCCCGACACAGAATCGATGATTAACCACAAATAAATAAGAGAGGATGGGGAGAGGATGTGGCCTAAGTGCTAGAGCGGTCGACCTAAAATCTGGGGAACCGAGTTCGAGTCTCGGCAACGACGCTCAACATCCTGTAATTCGGGCAAATCACTTAATCTCCCAGTGCCTAACAAAAATGAGTGTGTCCTTATGTAAATGCAACTGGTGCTCATGTAAAGTGCTCTGATACCCGATACCTTAGGGTTAAGTTCGGGCTATATAAAACTTCGGGAAAAAAAAGAAAAGTGCTGACTGGGGCAGGAGAAGGTTTGCAGCTCCAGTTGCAGGACTCTGCTGGGACGCATTGGAAGGTACAAAATCAGGGGCAGAGCTATCAGTGGTGCAGCCAGTGCAGTGGCACCGGGGTTCAGGAGCGAGGAGGGGGGCATCTTGCCTGTGTAGACTGCATTTATTTTACTGGTTGGCTCCTCAGATATGTGTTTTCCTCGTATCTGCCCCGCAACAACTTCTCTGTTTCCACTCGCTGGAGAGAAAGAAACTGGAAGGGCAGGTAGAAAAAAAATAGACCGGCCGCAGATAGGCATCAGAGATGATCAGTGGTTTAATTTGTAGATTATTTCTGAGAGGTTGTATCGTGATGGTGCTCTGGCTGCTTGTCAGGAGTTGTGATGCTTTATAAGTGAGTGGCACAGCATCAGCCATCCAATGACAGAGCAGTTCATATTCAAGACACTTTAGAGGAGGTGCCGAGAAGGCAGGGTAAGCACTTTCGGCACATGCAATGCTTTCAGTTCGTCACTCACCACCAGGGCCGGCTTTAGCTCTGGTGGTGCCCGGTGCTACAGTCTTTTTAGGCACCCCTCCTCCAATGACCTCCTCCTCGGATGCCCACACTACCATCTGGCAAAAGTGCCCCTCATCTCTCCATAGCCCCTCTCTCACATACATTTCATTTGTTTTAAAGCACTGTTATAGGCTGGCTTTACTAATCCACTCACCTAGCCTAATAAAATATAGATCTGTTCTTTGCAGTAGGCATATTAACCCTCTGTGCTACTTTATGGCGAGTTAAAATTGCCACTGACTAGACAAAACTCCAGTCTCTTTCTCTCTAGCAGGAACATTAATCACATGAGTTATCTTGACATTTTTATTGCTGCCCGGAAGCTAGATGCACAAGGAACTCTGCAGCAGGCGTTTTTAAATCGTAAGAAGCTGCCAAGCACAGCACCCCTCCTGAGTACAGTGCCCCTCTCAAGGTCAGCACCTAGTGCGGCCGCACCACTTGCACTGCCCTAAAGCCGGCCCTGCTCACCACTCCCAAGCTCAATTGCTATATGCATATTTTCCCCTAAAAGCTAGAAGAACTTATAAAAATGAACCAGTAGTGGAAAGTTGAAATAAACACATCGAAGGAAGACAAAGTGATTTTCCAGGGTGAACGAAGGTGAGTGCTTCTGTTCTTGTTCTCGAAACTTAGACACTTACTTGGCATTAAACTAAAGTTTGTTGTCTGTACATACAGTCTCTCCTGGGGTGCAAAGTTTTTTCCATTTTTGGGGGGATGCCAGAGCTCATTAACACAATGTTATAAATGTGCTTAGATTAACAGCAGTCCATTTAGGGACAGCACTTGTGCTGGAGAAAGGTTCCTTGACCTGGGCACCATGGTAAACACTGCAGAGGACCCAAGAACACAAAGCGCCGGCCAGTGCATATTTGAACGTAGGGGCAAAAATGCTGCAATTTGTATTTTTCAGATGGCATTATGTTGTTAAAACCTATATGCAGTGTTATATTAGAATGCTGCCTATCCATGAGGTGATGCAGCCCTTGGAGTTATTTAACATATTACTCCGGTATGGGATTCTAACCTTATTTTATAGTTTCATTCTCAAGTGCAAAGTGAGACGTCTACACATAAAGAAGTCTGAACTCTCAGAGAGAAATATAAGGGACAGAGTGGAAGATGAAATTAGAGCTGAGAGCGCGTCCGTCAGAGCAAGAAAATGAGAGAAGGGAAACCTGTGATTGAGAAGTGTAACAATAAGAGGAGAAACAAATGTGAAAAGTCAGAGAAAAAATTAGGTGACAGGAGAAGCAGAGCATAGGGGGTGAAGAACGAGAGAGGGAGGAAAACAGAAAGTAAAACAGAGGAGGAGCAAGATGATGAGAAGGAGATAAATGGAAAGAATGAGAGTAAGTGAGGCAGAGAGAGAGAGAAAGAGAGACGAAGGGTGAGAGAACTAAGAAGAGAAGAAGAAGACTTTGTGAGAGGGAGAAAGTGAGAGAGAAGATACAGTGAGATCAAAAGAGAAAACATGTTTTGTGATCTGTTGTTCATGAATTTGAATCTCAACTAGGCCAAGTTTTAGTTTAATCTTTTTGAGGTTGGTAAATTTGTACAGTAATGACTTTGAGACTGTAGAAATACAGAACAAAGAAACACTTTATTATAAGAGGTGCCTTGAGGTGAAGAGGGTTATCAGAGAGTTCCGCAGACCAAAGGAGAGTGAAATAAGTTTACAGTGTTTGAGAGTAACAGCAAAATATAAGACCACAAATCTGAGAAACCTGAAAGCACCCCGAGATGTGAATATATAAACAGAGAGGAAAAAAGTAATCTTTAAAGAGCACAAATGTGTGCATGTGAGAAAGAAAACAGGATTAGAGCTATGGAAAATGTATTAATTTGCATTTAGGAAAAGAAAATCTGGGGTATGAAAGAATATAAGATCAAAAGGTGAAAGAAAGCCCCAAAGAGAAAGTATAAAAGGAGCCTGAGAAACCCAGAGAGTCACGTAAAGAGTGAAAGAGACCCACAAGAGCAAACGAGGCACCCTTGAGAATGAGGGAGAAAGGCAGCTAAGCCACGAGAGAGAGAGCATATGAATTTTTAGTTTTGTAAGGATCACTGAAAAACAATACGTTCTATTTCTGTTGAACATCATCAAAATATGTTGTGCAGAGAAAATTAAAGAAGCCAGAGATGGTAGATTGTGTTGCGTGGACCGGTGTCAGGGGATAGATAAAGAGAGGATGAGCAAAGAGAGAAAGGTAATGTTAGACAACCTAGGAGAGAGTGAAAGAAATCCCTTCAAATAGATCGAGAGATGGGGCGAAGATGGATGAAGTAGGGCCTCAGGGAGCAATAATATGGGCCGCAGCGAGACAAAAAGGGTGAAAGAAACAAGCCCAGAGAGAGGTGATAAAAAATGTTGAAAAAGAGAAAGAAAGAAAGAAAGAGCTCCATAAATGTAGGGTAAAAAGATCCCAAATAAGAAAATGGGTGGAAGAGACTGGAAACCCACAAAGAGAGTAAAAAGGTAAAAGAGAGAGTCAGTGAAAGACAAAGGGAAAAGGGAGAAGGCTTCTGAAAAGTATTAAGACTTTGCAAAAGAGAGGCAAATAGTGCGGAAGGAGAAATCCACTGAAACAATGGGTAAAGGAGACACACAGGAAGAAAATTAGATAAAGGAAACAAGAGAAGGAGAGGAGAACAGTATTCCCTTTACATGAGTTGGTTGTCAGTGTTCAGTGCATGTGTGATGTGCTGGATTGTGAGCACAGAGTTTGAAGCTCTCTACTTAAGTGTAAATAGCTCACACTGGTCTGATCAGCCACTGCCGTATCCCCCAACAGTGCTACCTTCTCAGACTGCACAGCGGGATCGAGGTTCATTCATTAAGGCTCATGGACCACTACTGCATATTCCATAATTAAAATCCAACTGTGTGTCAGGGATTAAACTTCCCAAGCTGATAACTCTTAATACATTGATGATTTTACATTTAAGGCTCATATTTACCATCACACTAATCAACGTGAATGTACTTTTCTTCAATCATGGTGCAATTAGAATATCTTTGTTTATAAAATATCTAAGTATTTGGTGGCATACTCTATACTGCTTGATATAATGAGGTCTTGCCTTTTTCCCTAAAACGTTTTAATTCACTTTATTCTCCTTGTAAATAGTGCTTCTTATTGACGTACACCACTTTGAATTTTACTTGTGTTGATGGAATATTATATTAACAATGTTAAAATTTAAATATTTTGCAGACCCATTGATCTTTTATGGTTCAGACCTTTTTATTAATTTATCCAGGAACAAATACTCTTACCTAAATCCAAAGGCCGATTAGGTAGAACCGTGGGAGAACAGAAGAAGTAGATAGACAGCAAGGAAGCCAGGATACCAGGGGGGACTGGGAAAGGTGGGAGGGGACGGACAAAATATCAGGGGTTGTCACCCAGGGAGCATAGCCTCTCTCACCAGAATTAGCTCTTTAGTAACGTATTCAGTGTCAGCAGGCTGGGTCTTTTAGTGCATCGTACCCACTGCGGTCAGTCTTCGTCTTGCTGATCAGGCGTGCCCCCTTGTCCTGTAAGCTGGTGTACTTACAAGTAGAGGACTAGTAAGTTCCCAAAAGTCCTGTGCCAGAGATTGGATGCATGGGCCCCTCATTTTGTCAAAGTGTAGCAACTTGTTCTGCAGGGAAGCAGTAAGCTTTTCCATCCCTGTAAGTTCCCACAGTTTATGCAGCCAGTCAAAGTGAGACGATAATGTATCTGTGCCCCATTTGGCTTTGATGACATGTTTAGCCCCACACAAAGCCAAAGCCATTATCATTGCCTTCCCTTTGTTAGAGTGTAGAGGGTGTGTCGGCATGGGGGAGTCTCAGTAGAACATAGCTAGAACGACAGGGTATATCTGTTGCAAATATTTCATTGATATCTTTCAGCACGGCCTACCAGTAGCGTTTGAGTTTGGGACAGAGCCAGTGGAGATGAGTCAGTGTGTCTGGGTGGCCGAAGTTGCATTAACAGCCATTAGGACTGTTGAGTTTCCATTTCACCTTTTGGCTGGGGTGTAGTACCAATAGTGTGTAATCGTAAGCATTGCTTCTTTTCCCGAGGCACAGAATGAGGAGGTGTGCATTTTGTGGAGGATGTCAGTCCATTTCTTTTGGATGAAGTGAAAGTCCAGCTCAGCTTCCCAGCTGCGGGGCTAGAATAGTTGCACAATTCACATGTTTTGACTTGTGTACCCAGACCCGCCTTATCCAGTATTTCCCACAGAAAAAGGCCAGTGCACTCGATCAAATGCCTTGTCTCTGTCAATTGACAAGAGAAGTGCTGAGAATCACTCTACAGTGAACGTGTGTCTGTCTGTCAGTCTCTCAGACACCCTGGAAGAGAAAGCTGCACAGTGTAAAAGGTTATGTTTGTGACTGGTTGTCTTTGTCTTTATCGATTTAGAGAAATTTGGGGAAGACACCTTATATTGTTTCTGCAGGACAATAGGTTGGAGAAAGAGGTCGGTCTTAGTTTTTGGCTGATGATCAATAAGTCAGGAGTTGGGGAAACTAGTGAGTCTTGAGTAGCGGCATCACATGTTGGTAGGTTGGGTGTTGGTGGGAGATCCTTGAGTTGTTCTCTGAACAGTAGCAGGTTGGATGGGTTGTGATGCTCTATAGGAAGTCTGTTTCAAGGGCTGTTGTCAAACATTAAATGGATCAGCCCTCTGCAGAGTATTTTAAAGTGAGTTATTGGGAAGCTGATGTGGGGTTGGAACACAGCTTATTTTTGGGGGTGATTTTGTCCTTGATCGATAGTGGTGCTTATCAGTAAATGGGTTTGTGAGGTAGTGGCGTGGAAGTTGAAAAAGAAGCAAGAGCGAGTTGTTAGCATCCAGGAAATACAACAATGGACTGTTTAACTACAGCTGTCCAAGAATGGTAACAGACAGTTGCATGTGTTAAAAACCTTAGCCCTGCCTAGTCTTTACAATTTATTATCAGAGTGTGGACACCAATGAATTAGCAAAATTAAAAGGCAGCCGGGAGAGATTCCAAGACCAGGTTTACTAATGTCACAGCTGATGGAAAATGTTGATAAACGTACTCTGACCACAAGAAAAGTGTACATCCTCTTTAAGCCCATATGCTGACCTAAATGATGCACCTCATGCATTATACTATGTGGGAATACGCCTGGGGGGTTTTGGGAGTTGTGTCAATGTGGATGTCTCTGTATATGAGGTATTGACCTGCTGGGGGCTTTTTTTTTGTTTGCATAAGAGTCCACAACAACATTGCTATGTCCCTGTACAGAAAACAACAAGAATGCTGTATGTGGCGATAAGGGAAGTGAAGGGGTTTGAACAAGGCTATTATACATGGCCCAAAACAAAAAGTGCTTGTGGTGGGTCAGAGGTAAGGAAGTGCCCCCCCACCTCCAGCAAAATCCTCTCCTCCATCAGTGGCCTTTTTGTATGTGTGTGAGTGTGTGTGCGCGTGTGTATGTAGATGGAGAGAGAGAGAGATTCAAACCTTTTAATCAAACAACACTGATTTGCTACAAAAGGTAGTTGGACAATTTAAAGTGTGTGGCAAGGTGCAGTGTCTTTGTTTTCGGTGTCATCACCCAATACATTGAGGAGCTGTGGTGGTGGGCACTACGGGAGACAGGACAAATAGCACTGGGGAACTGGCACCATCTGGCCTCTCTAGAGACATCAGTGAAGACTCTGGAGTAAATAAATACAACCTTTGAGGCTAGGGGTTCTGGGCGAGTATGAGGAAGAAGAAGGGCAATAAGATCTCAAGATGAGAGATCCAGGCTCCAGGTCTGTACAGGATTGATGAAGAGCATAGTGATAGATAAGAAAGCACTGGAAGCGCTAATCAAGGGGCACAGTGAGAAAGTATGCAGGAAAGAAATCACGAAGTGCTATAAGGACAAGGTCAGCTGGAAAGCTGATAAGGAAGAGAGGGTGGGGTATAAAAGAGGAAAAGAGAAAAGAGAGGTAGGGAATGGAGAGGGTGAGAAAATGGAGGAAGGAAATACAAAGCAGAGAGCATAAAAAGAGCAGAGAAAGGTAGAGAAATACTGCACAGGAGATAGGAAAAGCATAGTGGAATGATTTCGAAGGGATGGGAGAGGAAAAGTTGGAGATAAAAGTGACAGAGAATAGAAAGAAAACGCTGGGATGAGAATGAAGAAAAGATAGGATGCTCAGAAATAATGGAAAGGAAGAGATAGAAAGCAAGAGGGAGGAAGGAGGTGTGAAAGAGAAGGAGCAGTGGATGCACTTTTGGCAAAACTGAACAATGAGTGGGCCCGATGTTGTATATCATGACAGGAGTCTGCATCAGGAAACCCACCTAAAATAGGGCAAACTTCCCTGGCGTACTGATGGCAGGGACCCTTTAGTGGATAGACCGCCACCTATGATAACCTGCTGGCAGAGTGTGCCCAACTATTAACTCCACCATCCAAGGTTACTTATAACGGCTGTATTGGTAACAGTGGCGTAACAAAAGCCCCGCAGCCCCTGCAGTATGGAGGGTCGCTGGCCTGAGAGCTCTTGACTGGCGCGGAGAATGGGGGGGCCCCCCTCCATGTACTTTGCAGGGGGGCCCCCTCAAGTTTCGTTACGCCACTTATCGCACTGCCATTCCAAGCATCCAGATTGTCCAGCCACCATATCAATTCCTCTGGTGCTTCCTGTGAAAGTTGTGTCTGATCCCAGTAGAAAAAACCTTTCCTCAAACCTTTCGCCTTTAATCTCTGCAAAGGCCCTGTAATGCAACAGTCCTGGGAAAACCGTGCTGTATTAAGAGTGAAAACAATCCAATTACTCTTGCCAAAGATCTCAAAGTTATAGACTGTCTTTTTAGAATACCCCTCACTTCCGTCTTTATCTTTACCACCTTTTTCTCTGATAATCTCAAGGATGCTTCCACTGTGTTCACCTGGAAACCAAAAAATTCCAAACTCTGACTTGGTTTTAACACCAACTTCCTCGCTGTTGATAAAAAAAAAACATAGACTCCAACAGAACTATTACCAAATGTAGTTGCCCTCTCCACTCTTCCTGACTCTGTGACATTATCAAAAAATCATCCAGATACATTAGCATCCATACTCCTCTTTCACTGAGAAATGCCGCAACTGGTCTCATCACCTTCGTAAAATACCAAGGTGCTGATGCCAGCCCAAAAGGAAGGCATGTAAACTGACAAAGGATGCCTAACCACCTGGATTGTAGAATTTTGCAATTCTCCTTTCCCATTGGAATTATAAAATAGGCATCTTTAATCCAATTTTACTAGCTAATCGTTAATTTGTAAAATGTCCCTTGATAGATGGGTGCCTTGTACCTTGAAATGTCTGTAAATTAAAAACCAATTTAGTTACCTCAAATTTATCAAGGGCCGCCAGCCCTTGCCCTTGCCCTTCTTTTTTACCAAAAATATTTTACTCACAAAAGTCCGCTCCTCTTCCAGGACACTCTTTATAGACCCCTTTTTAGCATTTCCTGCACCTCTGTCATCACCAAATCCCGAAGGTCTTCCTGAAAAACAATCCTTTAACTTTACTTGTTCCTCACTGAACTCTATTGCGTAACCCTGTACAATGAGTAACACCCATAAATCCCTTGTCAAAATATTCCAATTGCTCACATATAGCCTTAACCTTCCCCCTATCTTTCATGGGGAAAAACCAAAATCTGTCCTCCTACCTACCTTAAAATCCTTGTGTGTACTGCGCCTTTCCTCTGCCCTGGCAAATTCCGCGCGTTCTTCCTCTTTGAGGATAAAACCCTGTTGCGGATTAAAATCCTCTGAAGGCTGCATGACCTTGTGACTGGTAGTGGGTGTGGCATTCAGATGTTGAATGCTGCTTTGGAGTGTTGTGTGCGTTCTAGGCTCTATTGATTCCACACTGACGGTTGACCAGTGTTTGTAAGGTCTCCGTCAGTTGTGGATGTCTAAGCTGTCTTCTCCACAATAAACTATCTACCAGAGCCTGCCTGTCTCTATTCGGATACTTCACGATTTGGCGACGACTGGGAACTGGAGGAAGGCAGCATTCACGTGTTTTCTTTGTAATTTGTAGGTATTTTATCCTTTTTGATATCCTGTGTTATGATTGCACCGGCGGCTGTTTGACCTATTGTGCCTTGATTGCACCTGCGGCAGTGTTGAGAGCACTAGTGTTGTGTTTCGTGCTGGATTTGACGTTTATGGTACATTTTTGATTTTTTTTTTTTTTATGCTTAATGTGCTCTGATCGCACCAGCGGCTGCTGTATCCACTTGTCGTGCGTTGATAGCACCGGCGGCTGTGTTTGGTCCTATTTACACTCGTGGGCCTAATTTTCATTGTGCTGTCAGGCATCGCTGTTTCATTTTCGAGCAAGGGTTTTTTTAAAATACCACAACCCTTTCTCACCTGTTACTGCCGTTGGCCTGCTTTGGAATACTGCACACCGCCTTCAAGTTCTAGCGGCATTGTTCTCTCGCATCGGTGAATTCTTCATCCTGCTGTGTACTTTGGGAGCCGCAATGTAGCCTGGGAGCGTTGTGACGTAAGACGCTCGGCGGCCATTTTTGTAGTTTTTTGTTTGGTTTCCGGTTATGCGTACATCTTATCGACTGTGCATTGTGTGTTATTTTTTGCCTCAGTACCTTATTCCGACCATCTCAGCACCGCTGCTTAGTCAAGAGTACTGCAAGTGAGTCATGTATTTTCAACGGTGATTCACACACCATTTTCTTAGTGTAACTCACTCTGGCTATCTGCGCATCGTTACCATTTCACACATATGGCAAGTGAGTCATGCATCTTCTACGGTGACTCACACACCATTTTCAAGGGTGATTTTTTTTTTTTTTTTTGCTTGCTATTTCATTTTAATTTAGTTTTCCAGTTTTGTTTTTAGAGTGTGGATCTCCTCTTTATTGTTTACAGTTTGACAGTTATACATCGCCATATCCAACATTTCTGCACCACCACATTTCTTACCGGAGGTTGGTGAACCTACAATGGAATGGGAACTGTGGTATCCAATGTTTTTAGCTTATGTGGAAGTCCTGGAAGAGGATGGATGTACTCCTAAGAGGAAACTTGCTTTATTAAGACATTGTTTAGGAGGTGCAGGTCTAAAGGAGTTCGCCAATCTTCCCCCTATCGAAAGCTCTGGTGATGTGAATGTTTTTGACGTAGCTATTAGACAGATGACCACTAGGTTTGGAAAAAAAATTAATACAGTCATGGAAAGATTCAAATTCTACTCTCGTGCTCAAAAAGATGAAGAATCTATTGAAGACTATGGGGTCGATTCCGATTCGGGCCGGAAATTTCTCCGACCGAGCCGGACCCGGAGAGATTTCCGACCGAATCGGACCCGTGCAGTCCGGTTGAACGAGTACGATGCGTCCGTATGTTATCGGACTCGAGTCGGTCGGACTCCCATTGAAGTCAATGGGAGCCGGTCGTACAACGCGTACGCGGGCTCCCATTGACTCAATGGGTGCGAGTCGGACAAGGGCGCCCCCTACAGCGGGTACGCGGCGAAGCGATTTGCGCCGTACACGCACAGGTAGGGGGACCCATGGGTCCCCCCTGTGTGCGACTCGCGCGGCCACGCGTACAGGGGGTCCGACACGGACCCCCAAAGTACGGCTTCGACAGCTCTTACGAGCTGGAGTGCGCGGCTCGGTCGGACTGCTCGCGGCGCGCATCGTACTTACCCGGCCGGGAAACGTCTCCATTGCGCGGTGCGAGTCGAGTCCGAGCGAGTCGGTCGGAGCGGTTCGAGCCGGGAGCGAGTCGGTCGGAGATTTCGCATCGTACTCGCTCGGCCGGACCCGTGTACGGTTCGGTCGGGAAACAGGGCTCCGAATCGGATCCGGTAAAGCCAAATCCGATTCGGAGCCCTACCGGCCGAGATCGGAATCGGCCCCTATGTGTCCGCTTTACGCTCTTTGGCAGGCTCTTGTGCCTTTGAAACTATCAATTACGAGCAGGTACTGAGAGATCAGATTATGATGAAAACTAAAAGTAAGAAAATCCAAGAAAGGTTATGGATGGGTACTGAATCTTCGTTATCTGCGGTGATAAATATCGCTAAAGGCATTGAACAATCTGACAGATTTGTTACCGAAATCAGGGGGCATGTTGTTAAAGTTAATGATACTGTTTCAGAAGTTTCTTTAGTTAAAAATCAACCATCTGGAAAAAACTCTTTTCCTTTTCCCTACAAGAAGAATGCCGGTAAAGACAACAAACCTTTTGGTAGAAGGCCCCAGATAATATGTTATAGGTGTGGTAGTTTTGAACATGTTGGTAGTTATAAAGGCTGTCCAGCGTGGAACAAAGTTTGTGTTAAATGCAAGAAGGTAGGTCATTTTGGGAAGGCTTGTAAAGCATCTCAGAAAATTAATTTTATGATACATGATGAAGAAGCTTCACCGGCTGAGTTCAACACTATTTCATGTGTAGGTAATGTTAAGTGTAAGGGTTTCCCTAAATGTACTCTGTCTATGGATGGAAAAAACATTTCTATGATGGTTGACTCATGCGCTTGGTACACTATCATTGGCAAGAGTGTGTTTAATGAATTGTGGGGCAGTAAGGTATTATCTTTACCTGACATCCAACCTGGTGGTTACTCAGGTCACAAAATTGATCTGGAGGGTTTCATGTGGGCTGACCTAGAATTTATGGGTAGGAGAACCAGAGGTAAAGTATATATAGCCACAAAGGGAGTGTCGATACTTGGATGGCCCCACCAACAAGAGTTGGGAATAAGACTAGATCCTAATGCTTCTCCTTCTGTGTATGTCGTAGCCCCCAACAACGAGAACCTAGCTTTAGGCATCAAAAACAGGTTTCCAAAACTCTTTGACACATCTCTTGGTAAGTATGTTGATTTCAAGCATAAAATTATTCTCAAAGATGGGGCGGTTCCTGTTCGACACAGAGTATGGAACGTACCTTTGGCCTACCAAGGTAAACTTAAAGAGATGTTAGCAGGTTTGGTGGAGGGAAATATTATTGAACCAATAGAATCGTCCCCTTGGGTTTCTCCGGTTGTTTTATCTCTCAAAAGCAACGGCGATCTTCGTTTGTGCGTTGACCTTCGTAGCTTGAACAAGGAGATATGGATTGATAGACATCCTCTACCCAACATACATGAATTAATTTCCACTCTTTCAGATGCTTGTGTTTTTTCCACAGTGGATTTGGCCAGTGCCTACCACCAAGTGGTGTTACATGAGGAGTCCAAGTGTTTAACGGCATTTGTCACACCTGAAGGCATGTACCAATTCTTACGCATGCCTTTTGGTCTGGCCAGTGCGGCTTCCATCTTTCAGAGACTGATGAAACAAGTTTTAGAAGGATGTCATGGCGCTATCGCCTTTCAGGATGATATTTTAATCTTTGGTAGGGATGTTGAGGAACATGACAAGAATTTGGATAATGTCCTAAACCGTGTACAGAGTAAAGGTTTAACTTTGAAATTTTCCAAATGCAAATTTAGACAAAATAAGGTGGAATATTTAGGTCATGAAATTTCCAGCGAGGGTATTAAACCTAAATATGATCACGTGAACAGCATTCTAATGGCGCCTACACCACTGAATAAGGAACAATTGTCTTCTTTTCTAGGTTTGACTGAATTTGACAGTAAATTTGTGCATGATTACTCTTCTATTGTACATCCACTAAGGTTACTACTTAAAAAGAATGCAAAATTTAACTGGGACAAAGAACAACAAGTTGCTTTCGACATTTTAAAAAAAGAAATTGTTTGTGCACCATTTTTGAAGTCTTTTTCCATTGCTAAGGAATGTATTGTCGCAGTTGATGCTAGTAGCGTGGGATTAGGTGCGGTATTAATGCAAAAGGATTTTGGCAATGAACATGTGGTATCTTATGCCTCTAGAACGTTACGTGGTGCTGAATGCAATTATTCTACCATTGAAAGGGAACTATTGGCTTGCACTTGGGCTGTTCAACACTTTAGACAATTCTTGTGGGGTACACAGTTTCGTATAAGGACTGATCACAAACCTTTGATTAGTATGTTGGCTGCAGGGGGTGGTAGAACTCTTACGGCCCGGTTAGCAAGGTTGGCTGCCAAACTGCAGGAATATCAATGCATTGTTGAGTATGTTCCAGGACGTTTAAATGTGCATGCGGATTGTATGTCGCGGCTACCTGTAGCTGGTGTTCATGACTCTGTCGATGCCAAGGAAGATTGTGATGTGGCTTTCACCATGGTTGATGTCAATAGTGGGAGTGTTGATCCATGCTCTCCCGAAATGATCTCTGAGAAGGAATGGAAAGACGCTATGCATGAGGACCGTGATTTAGGTGCTGTAGTGGAGTTTTTGGAAAAGGTTGGCTGGAGGAAAGGAAATTAAGTGGTGAGTTGGGTGCATTTTTAAAGTCATGGATGAGCTTATGTTTTCGCAAGGAATTATTACCAGAGGAGACAAAATTGTTCCCCATGTAAGCTTAGAGAGAGAATTTTGAGAATGGCTCATGAAGGGCATATGGGCATGTCTAACATGAAGAGACGTATAAGGGAATTCTATTGGTGGCCTTGCATTGATGGTATGGTTGATAGATGGGTCAGACTGTGTTCTCCATGTTCTTTGAGTGACAAATCAGTTAAACCTTTGTCCGTGGCGGTAACTCCTATTGAGTATGCGCTGGGACCTTGGAGGAAATTGGGTATTGACATTATTGGTCCTTTAAGTCTTCCTACCAAAAAGGATGTTTTTGCGTTGGTCTTGATAGATTATTTCTCTAAATGGCCTGAGTTGAAAATGGTAGAGAAAATTACTTCCACTCAGGTAATTGAATTCTTGGAGGACATTTTTGGTCGGGAAGGTCTACCAGCAGAAATAGTTTCCGACAATGGTCCACAATTTGTCAGCAAGGAGTTTGAGTCATTTTTGGAAAGTTATGGTGTTGTACACAAGAGGGTGTCTAATTATAACCCACAGGCCAATTGTCAAGTGGAACGTTTCAACAGGGTAGTGAAAGAATCCATTCAGCTTGCCATTAAGAGTGGATTGGACTGGAGAAAAGCTTTACGGGCTACCCTGTTATCATATCGCATCTCCCCCAATTCTGTCACTGGGTTGTCTCCATTCGAAATGTTACGTGGTAGGAAACCTGGTTCTAAACTCATGCCTTGGTGGTTGAAAGTACAGAATTCCTATGACTCCTCTTTGGATTTTTCTCAGGTCAAGGAGCGTGTTGAGAGATATCAGGAGAGAATGAAATTTTTTTTTCCGAGGAATAAGTTTACAGAATCTAAGATTAGAGTTGGTGATTTTGTTCGCGTAAGGTTTGGTGGTTCCTTCAACAAGAAAGGGTCTAAATGGTCCGATCCTATTAAGGTGGTGGAAGTTTTTAGCAAAGCTGTGAGAGTTGATGGGGCAAGATTTGGAATTTTAGACGGATTTCTTTATGTAAATTCGTGAATTCTTATAGATGTACTCAGTCTTTTGCTCCAAAGATTTTGGAGAGGGAGGATAATTTTCCAAGTTACCTGGACTTACAGGTGGATTCTAATCCTGGGTTGAGTGTTTCTGGTTCTGGTACTAGTGACCTTGGTGTGGGTGACACTTTATCTTCTCCTACTGCACTTTGTGACAATCCTGAATTGTGTGACAGCATTCCAGACAGTCATGTGACTGAGCTGAGGAAAAGTTCTCGGATCAAGCAGGTGCCTGTTAAAATGAAAGATTTTGTTCACTTTTGATTGTGCTCTACATTTTCACTATGTCATTTCTTCACCTCTGCATGTATTTTGTTTTTTTTGGTTTATGGTTGTTTTTCAGCTTCTTTTTTTTTTGGGGGGGGGGAGGTGTGTGGCATTCAGATGTTGAATGCTGCTTTGGAGTGTTGTGTGCGTTCTAGGCTCTATTGATTCCACACTGATGGTTGACCAGTGTTTGTAAGGTCTCCGTCAGTTGTGGGTGTCTAAGCTGTCTTCTCCACAATAAACTATCTACCAGAGCCTGCCTGTCTCTATTCAGATACTTCAGTGGGACCTTGTGAATGATCGGCCAGGTAAATGCCCCCTTGCCCTGGTCCAATTAAAAACATGGCCCCCAAACACTCTCCTCAGGGAGGACTGTGCCTTAGCCAGTCTGGTGAAGGTGGACACATATTTCCCCACACCCTTCACCAAATCTTCTCCAGATAAATACTCCTTAGGGTCCTCCGCAGGTTCTTTTTGCAAAATGCACAAATTTAGGGCGTACTCTCATTAATTTTGCCTTACACCTCTCTGTCATTAAAGCTTCATTGGCATTTCCCAAAAAACAAACTGCTGTTTTTGACCATCCTCATAACAAATCATTTTCTACCTGTACCAATTTTATTCTTGCTTCCTCTGCCATGTCTAAGATTCTGGCTAATTGCCCCATAATATCCAGTAACCTATCCTGGGACTATTTCAGTGCCCCTTCAATTCCCTTTCTGGAGTCACGTCCCATCTTAAATAAGAAACTGATGAAGTTAGGATCTAAATCAGGAGTAGTGCAAGCTTTGTCTCCAACCACTGGGCGAGAGCACTCTGCCCCCATGACAGCCCCTCCTTCCTTCCCGAATGGCCTCTTCACCCACAGCTTTATGAAATCTGCTACATACAGAAGCAGCCACCAATTAGCACTCCTAGGATGTCTAATCATCTCTCGACTAAACATATCCTCCCATTACGGGTTCCTTAACAATTCCTCTTTCTTTTCCATCTTTTTCAATTTTATCCATGTCCATATCCCAGTCATCATTGTCATAATTGTCTAGGACGAAGTGGTCGTAATCATCGTTCCCATGGTCATGGCTGTAATCATCATCAGGAATAACCTGATACTCCTTTGTGCTGCTAAGGACACCTTGTCTTGTGTCACATAGGACATCCCCTTCTACTGTGGAGCTCGGCTCACCTCTCTCACATGACAGAAGGCCCTCACTTCATCCTGAACCATCTTCTTCAAAGGTGCGTCCCCATCACCTCCTGATGTCTCACCCTGTTCACTCATATTTTCAAAATTACACCAAAATCAACCAAACACCTATGTATTAAAACTTCTCCTTAGTGATACTCACTCTTTGTTTTTTTGAATCGCTCTTAATACTTTACACGCTTCTGCTACTCAAAAAATACCTCTATTCACTGTTAAAACACTGAAAGCAAAACCAGTCAGCATAATTACTTTACTAAAATGGTAGCTATGGCTTCTTAAGATGCTGTCCTTATTGTTAACTTTCTTAATATGGCTGCCAACCTGACGCCGTCACGCAAACATGCACGGCGACGTCACAAATAACAACTATAGAAGCCTCTGAAGGGCAAATACGCTCTACGAGGCTCCGTCTAAATCAATGGAGGCTTTTCTCCTAACGCCTCCTGTGAGGCCCTCTGTTGTATGCCTCCAGCGCTTGACCTACTGCGTGAGCCAAAGGAATGGCTCGTGCAGCCTCACGCCTGCAACCGTTACCCTGCTCGAACCATCGAGGTAAATTCAAACCCTATTGCGTTTAAAATAAATAGCTCTTGTACATTTGTTGAAAAAAGACCAAATCTAAACCCATTAATTGGGTTTCCCACACTAAATACTTACCATCTGTAAAATTATTAACATATATGCATTTCAAATATTTAAACATCTGCAAGCTATAAAATCTCTCTTTAACCACAATACATACAAATCGATACTAATAAAATATTATAATGGATATGGCCTTTTTCAATATATCAACCACAGCACATGATACTTATCTGTCAAGGAGCAGCAGATAAAAGAGGAAGATGGCTGCTGTGTAAAGGGTTACTTATGCTACATTTACATTCTAGTTCTGGAAATTTTGTGTTTGGTTTATTTTACTTTAAAGGGTCAGAAATTGAGTTGCGAAAACTCACAAACGTAGGTTTTTGTGTCTCTGCAAATTTTTGGGAGAACCCACTCCCCACTTACAGGAGGGTATTTAGTCATATGAAATACTCTGCATGAGTAAATGCTTTTATAAGTGCAAAACAGATGTTTGTGAAGTTCAGAACTGGTAAAAAAAAGATATATGTGAAAGAAAGTAAAAGTAACATGAGCAAATTGCTCTGTGGTTGGACCTCATATGCTTTCTGATACAGGAATCACAGACATTATATGCTTTCTGATATAGGAACCGCAGCACTTAGGGATAAAGTGAATCACCAAGAATCAACCAATTAGGTGAAATAGGGAAGCCAGGATTACAGCGCAGGTCACCAGTCTAAACACTGTATCAATCTTTTCAAACATATAAATTTACGAAAGTAGATCTTCATTTTTACTACAGTAAGTGTGAATAATAAAAAGTTAGACCAGTTTGTTGGCTCATAGTTTGTTCGTCTAACAGTTGTCTCTTTGCTTTCCTTGGTTACATGTGACTCAAATTAGACCTTTGGGAGAACAGAAATCTTTCTCTCCTTCTCCCAGCACCAGAAATTAAATGAAGACTCACAGCTAAAATGCAAACATTCAGAAAATGGTTATATTTTAGACCACAAAAATAGCAGTTGTTAAATGACTGAAGAAGCAACTCTCCTCTAATAAATGAGGGGATGTAGTATTGCACCCACTCAGTCCCTCAGTTACAGCCATCTGCGAAGAGTAGGGCTTGTTCCTTTTGTGTGTGTGTTTTATATATTCCAAGAGGAATGCAGTTTATTAAAATAAAGAGTTTTCCACTATCATTTGGGGGAGGGGCAAACATTAAGAATGGCTGGCCCGGCCCTCACAGACATTCCTGTAACCACTGGCCTCGTGAATGCCCATGTTAAACCAGTGAATTAAAAGTTTAAAAACGTTTTAAGAAGTGCACTCAAGCACAAAAATAAGCAGCAAGCAGCCCACAACACTTTGCAACAGTGGGGGCCTTATTAAAAGCAAATAATTGTAAAGCGGAATGGGGTTGGGGTAGAGAGCATTATGGGACAGAGGGAGTGTAAATAAAACGTGGAAAGCGGGGAAAGAACAAAGAAACACCTGCATTTCCATGGAGTGCCAAATACAAACTAAAATAAACAATCATTTTCACAGCACATAGGTGTCATCTGCGACAGAGCTATTGGCTTTGTCAATATTTTTTTAGCCATGTTGTGAGCAGTTCGGCTGCTCCTCATCCTTGCTGAATTATTTTTTAAAGTACTATGACGCGCACAGCGCTGTCTGTGTCATTGTGGGTTTTTTTATTGCTGGTGGGACGTGGGGTGTGCGGGATACCAAACGGAGGGAGGGCTGTGAGGGACAACACTGACAATGGACTGGGTAAGAAAAAAGTGCTATGAAATTGCTACGTCATAACACTTTTTTTTCTTTGTTAATGAGGGAGGACAGGCCAGCAGGAAACAAGGAGGGAGGAAGGGTGATTTGGGAGGCAACACTGGCAACAGAGGGTGGGAGGGAGGAGTCAGATGCAACACAGACAAGGAGGGTGGGAGGGAGGGGATAGAAGCAAGCACAGGAACAGCAGAAGATGGAAGGAAGGGGCTGGGATATGAAACAACATGGACAATATTCGAAGGAGGAAGGGAGAGGGCACCCTAGAACACACACATCAACTGAGCTAGAGCAGGTGGAGCAAGCAACAACACAGATATCAACAGAAGAATGGCAAGCAACTGGACAAGGGAAGGACACAGAGGGGGCAGCAGTAGTACACTCTAGTGGAGTGCTTATACCCAAAGAAAAACATAGCACCTAAAAAATGAGCAGTGGAAGGACAAAAGTACTCCATCCATGCTCCAGGTGAGGGACAAACACACGAAGAGGAAGGAAGCCTATGGCAGATGACCAATCAGAAGAAAGCAAATGAGAATGACAGTGAAGCCATCCAATGGTAAGTAATGGGTAGCCTCAAGCCCACTGATAGAAAACAAAATAGCTAAAAGAAACAGCTCATGGGCAAGGCGGAAAGGCTTTGAATCAAGAGCAGACAACTGAGATAGACAACAGAAGCATCCAGTCATGAGCAAGGGGCTGACCCAAAGCCCACTTATAGTATATTTTATATATTGAAAACAATTGGTCTGCCTAAAGAAGGTGGTCTGTAACCGAGGTTAAAATAAAAGGCTAAAATTGTATCATTAACAAATGTGAACATGTATATCACTTTTATTTATTTCAAAAGAAATAATGCAACTGGAATTATGTTATCAAAAGGAAACAAGCATTGGTGATGTTAACGGGATTGACTTTCCTACAGTCCATGACCAGATCGACAAAACTCCAGAAGGTGTGCATGCACTAAGAACATACACAGAGCCAACATGTATAGTCACACATGTAGGAACCTGACAGCTGTTATATTTTTAAATACAGAGGCTGTCTGCTGCATTTGAGTACAATGCTACTATACATCATCCATCTTGTCTCATGTGCAAAAAGCATGTGTGAAAGAAAGAAGTGGTCCAAAAAGTAGGATGCTTGATTATAATTTTCAAATGTAAAATAGACCCTCATGCATTGCAATGGAAACAGTGCTTGGAGGTGGAATGGTATAGACGATAGCATAACAATAAGAGATAAATACTTCTCTAGGTGGAGCCAAAACATGATTGACAATCTCTGAAGAGGGCTTTCACAAAGAAGTCAATGGCTGAAGGAGACTGACTCAAAGCTGACTCTGTATATTAGAAACAATACACCTTTCAGGCAGCTACACTGTCAAGCCAGACCTAAAAGGTTCATAATTAATTAAACTGAACACAATGAAATTATATAGTATAGCTAGCTGTTCAAAGGAACAACAAAGCTATTGTGTTAAAGTAATGAGACTTAGATTGTGTGATCAATAAAGTGTAAATGTGAGACTCAAATGAAACTGCAGACAGTGAAACTAAATTGGCTAATTAGCAAGCGATAAAAAGAACAATCTTGGCATTCTATCAAGATTTATATTTGAAGTGTTGGTTTAAGCAAGTTGTTACAAGGCTTATCGCTTGGACATATGCTGCAAATTATGTGCAGGCGATGGTTACCATAACTTGAGGGGTGAAAACGAGCGCTGGTGGTCAAACAATGGATGCACAATACAAATCTAGGGCAGCCATGTTCTTAGAAAGGGTAACCAGGGGCGTTCTCCTGAGAGTAGGCATGAATCTTCTCTGCTGACATTGCTTTTTTATTTTTTCTTTCCTTTCATGTGATGGGAAATGAAAGCCCATAGAGGTAATGAGGTTAACTATCTTTTGCGATGCTTTTGGGTTATGTGGTGAAAGGCAGGTCTTTTTTTATCGTATTCTAAAATTAAATATCTTGGCGGACATTTATCGGTAAATGGGTCAGCGCAGAAAATCTTTGTCATGCCATGACTGTATGTGACTTCACGTGAGCTGTGTGTGGGAGGACATGTGGGTCCTATAAGAGGGCGTGCAGCCAGGTCTGCAATATCACCGTGTCCTCCTCACAAGAGAAAAACTTTGCCAAGAGGAGCATCACAAGAAATCGACCAACCATGAGGTTTCAGAGAGGCACGCTGATGGTAAGTGGCAAGGCTCGGGCGTCATTAAGAGGGTAGTAGCAGGGGCAAACATTCTATAGTGTTCAAATATATTATGGGTGATGGAAGAGAACAAGTCTTTGTACAATGTGTGTATTTTATTGATATAGTGAACTTTCTAATGGAGAGGTATGAAAGGGCAGAAATGATGATTGGGGTAGACATGGGGAGGGAGTCATGGTAGCCATGCTAAAGAATAGTAATCACTGTAGATTTGAGCTTAGTCACAGGAAGGGGTAGAGGGGTCTACATCTGCTTCCGATGCAAAGACAGTGCACACAGCTTATAGGTAACATTTGTATGAAAATGCCATACAGAAACATTTTGAGGCATTCTTTAGAAATCTAAACACTTCAAAGACTGATCTTTTGGCAGTTAATGCTTTTCAAGAAACAAATATGGAAATGAATAGTTGGTTGGGTGAAGTGGGAGTTCGGGCCCTCATGGTGTGGAAGCAAACAGGAAGCCCAGCAGCCAATTTGTTTTGGAAAGTTTTTGGGGCTGGAAAGAGGCCCTTAAAGTAACACATATAGCGCATTGCCTTGCTTTGCAATACATAACAGAACGGGGCATCCCACGGGTGATATTTGAGTGTTATCACACTACAACTCACAGCTTGCAATGCAAATCTCTATTTACTTAAATTGTTAGACAGGACTTTGTGCCAACGCTTCCTTGAGGCAGGTGCTAAGTAGGATAAATCTTTTCATTTCTACTAACCTTTCAGACATTGCATTTGAGCTGCAATGTATAGGATAGTCCAATGTGTGAAAGGATTTAGTATTTTGTAGTGGTAGAGTCCCTTTCTAGTACACAACCTATGCTAGACATTACGTTTGTGCATCAGTGCTAGAGAAGAGGGCAGCAGCACCATATCTTACTGGAAATAGCTCTATGATGCTCTCTTACCCTTGGAGCAATGAAGCCAGTAACTTTTGTTGCTGTGCTGTCTTACACTCCCTTTAAGTAAATCTACCCCATAGTACTTTATCTATATTTTTATGCTCTGGCTTGACAGCCCAGTCAAACAATTATGTTAGCATCAATAGAGCTAATCCCAGGTCTGTTGGTTAGTGGATTAATGTGTCCACTGAAGGGGTCTGTATTTGACCTCATGGTCACAGGTTCAAATCCTGTCGGGTCCACTCAGTCTTTCATCATTCTGTAGTAGATAAAATGAGTACCGTTGGGCAACAATAAACCTCTGTCATTAAGCGCCAAGATACCCTTCGGTGAACATGTGCTTTACAAATGCATGTTATGTTAGAGAGGGGCTTTGGCTCCATCCACATGTTGGGAGTCAGGAGTACGTTTTGATTAGGCAGAAGTTGTGTATTACCACAGAAAAGTAAGTGGCCTCTAACAGCTGTAATCATTTTATTCATCCACATGCTTGAGGTAGAACTTTCAGGGGCACACATGACATTGCAATGCTATTAAAGTGTCTTAAGTAACTAGATAATTTATGATACTTTCGTCTGGCAAAAACACAGATGGGAGGTGAGCAGTCATTAACCTAAATGAATGTTTAGATCAGGCTTGACAGTGCAACTGTCCCTAAACCAACTGTTACCCTAAACCAATATTATTCTACAGTTCTTTGTTTCCACACAAATACATCTCCAATCCCATGCACTTTACTGGTAATGTTTCACACTACCATGCACCATTCCTTTAAAGCCAGACCTGTTGGCATTGCCAATGCTTGTTTACTATGTTGACGTTTAGAAATTCTGAAATCAACAAGGTTACAGTGTTGGTTTCATTATATTGTGCACATATAGGTACACAAACATTTGGATTAGTTCTCCAAAAATGCAAATCCTCATTTACTGAATCTGAATTTGTTGATTTTTTACTAACAGAAATTCACATACTCATGCGTAGAAGTACTCCAACTTGGTGGCCTTGTCCGCATGGGGAAGTCTGCCATCAGCGAGAGGAGGGAAGGGGTGATAGCGGGTGCTAGAGATTGATAGACATGGAGACTCTTGAGAAGATCCTCAAAGGTGGAACTTTGTGGCCATTCACAAAAGATTTCCATCCCGTCTTCCACTTCGCAAGCTCCTGGAATACTACCCGTGCAAAAAGACTGGCTAGGTGCTTGCCAAGGTGGGAAAGAGGCAAAAACACGCCTATATTAAATGGGCGTGTAAGGTAAAGGGGGTTCTCTGGAGGAAAATGAGTTTCACTACAGGAGAAAAAGAAAAATAATTTACATATGCACATTTCCTGTACAGGTACTCGTATGCACTAGAGTAATGTAATGCAGTAACAGTCCTCACAGAAATCTGCTGCTTTTCATGGTTTCTTTGCCTACTTCAAAGATATGAGGAATGTAACAAGGAACAAATTTACAACTTTTAAAAAGATGTTTGTAAATCAGTCTTGTGCTCTCTTGTCAAATAAGAAAGTGGTAACATAGTCAAAACCGAAACCACTTAGACCCGCTTTCCTCTTGTTAGTTTTTTTAACCTCAGTAACCCCCTTCTTCCGCCTGTGGTTGACATTGAACTGCAAAATGTTTTCTGTTTCTCTGCGCATTTTCATTAGTTACTCAATCTTCCTTTTACATTTTCATTGCCTCCCTGCATCTGTATTTTACTAGTACAAAATTATAGAATAAAGGATTATTTGATAATAGGAAATATAAATATATGCATACAAGCAAATCTACTGCTTATATGTGAGTTCCTTTCTTAAAACAATGCACAAATTACCAACTATCCAGTGAGTTGTAAGGTATATACTAGTAGTATCCATATAGTGGAGTACGTGGTTATTAGTCTGGAGATGCGCAGTGTTACCCGTTTTGTTTCCGCTCTCTGACCACAACACATATAGTACATGGAGACACTAAGTAATGGCATTAAGTTTTCATCGCTTGCTAGAACCGTACGTGTAAATGTCTACAACACCTTGTCTTATATTTTCCAAACTTCATTTGTTTCTGAAGACATTGGCCCTTCTGGTCGTGGTGTTGGTGGCCCACGTGGCAGAGGCAGAAACCAGAACAGGACGCCTGAGGAAGGGCAGAAGTCCCCGTGTCGGAGTTATCGCAAAAATACTAGGCATGCAGGCTCACGAGCAAAAGGAAAAATGTCCCACCCGCAATTCTGACACATACTACCAAGTGAGGGTCAGCTCGACAGTGCCTGTGCATCAGTCGGAGTTCATGGGGGATATTAGGACCCGCTCGATCTGCCCATGGACTTACAGGTGAGTTTAGTCCACAACGTATTCCTTTTTAACAAATGATCCCTTGTTTCTGAAGCATAAATTGGGCGTTAAATGAAAAATCCCTGCCCAGCACCTAGAAACCATTATCATGTATACATTATCAAGAAAACAATAATCATGAATTTTGGGGGTGGTAGATAAGGTGAACCAAATGTGATCTACAGAGTGTACATGGACGAGACTTAGAACCCTCCCTCCGAAATACAAGGATCCAAGGTGACAGAGATAATAAAAGAAAACTTGTGGTGATTGCTTCTTGGTAATGGGGTAGCAATCATTTCTTTAGTTGTACATAGATACCTAAATTGAATGTCAATTAATGACATGGACAATATACTTCTTCTAGGTGGTTTGGGGATCTAGTCAATTGCAAACTTATTTCATATATAATATTATTTAAATATGAATATTATTTTCTTCAGGATTATTTTGTTATGTATATTTTTGTTTCCTCCGCCACTGTAAAATTATATCAAAGACCTACTTTGTGAACTCTGCATACAAATTGCACTTCCTTCTTACATATCTACCCTCTCCTCAAATCAGGTTCTTAAATCATATTTTTATTTGTGATAAAACTGACATTACTACAGTAGACAACAATGCCCCACATGCAACATACTGACTATCTCTCTCATTATAAACTGGTAAACAGCCATTTTGGATTTAGGATGGGTATGGGTTTTTGATTAGCAAAGGTAATGTTATGCTTTAGGGTGGGTATGGATTTTTGGTTGGCAGGGGTAATTTTAGGGTTTAGAGTGGGTATGGTTTTTTGGGTGGAAAGGTTAATTTTAGGGTTTGGGTTGGGGATGGGTTTTTGTGTGGCAAAGATAATTTTAGGTTTTAGGGTGCATATGAGTTTTTGGGTGAGAAGGGTAATTTTAGGGTTAAGGGTGGGTATGAGTTTTTGGGTGGCAATTGTAATTTTAGGGTGGGTCTGGGTGTTTGGGTGCAAAGGGTATTTTTAGAGCTTAGGGTGGGTATGGGTTTTTGGGTGGTAAGGGTAATTTTAGGGTTTAGTGTGGGTATGAGTTGAGGGGTTGTGGAGTTTTAAGGATATATATTATATATATATATCTACACAGACACACACATTCGTATGTATTAATGCATCTGTAAATATATTAAAAATACATATATATATATATATACATAAATATATATGTATACTTATACATATATATATGTAAACCAAAAAAGTGTTTGTACCTACCTGTACATTTTTTTACCATGCATAAGCCTTTACCAGGCATGTCTTTAACAGTAAAATGTCAGTATTTAACAGGGAAATAGAAACTCTTTAAAATATATATATATATATATATATATATATACATATATATATATATATATATATATATGTATATATATATATATATATATATATATATATATATATATATATATTGTTTAGACTTGCCTGTAAAATACTTATTTATACTAATGAAAACTTTACCACGCATATGCCTTTACCATTCATGCTTTTACAATTAAATTCATTGTAAGGGAATGCCTGGTAACTATTATACGTGGTAATGCCATTCGAGTTGGAACGGCCCTTCTGATTGGTTAGTCTCTCTGCTTGTAAAGTAGAAAAGCAGTGCCACTAATTGATCAGAAGAGCATCATCTGTTAGGGAAAGACAGCTGCCCTGGCTTCCGGTCTTGCCACCCTTAAAGATATTTAATACTACTTATATGATTGTAATTTGAAATTAAAGTGGGATGGGGTTCACAGATATAATGGCAATGCAGTCTTCATTGGGGTCTATATAAGTAGTGGTTCTGTTAGCAAAGGTCAATGAAGTGTAACCTGCAATAATTTGTCAAAGCTATAATCCATGTGACAAAAAACAATTGTTAAAATTGTGCTATCATACAATTTCATCTTTCCGCTGTAATTTTACCGGTAGGCGCGCATTCGTTTGACATTAAGAATATCATGTATAAAAAGTAAAGATTTGCTTATTTTGAGGTAAATGATCGATAATTGCACACATTTACAGTGAGATGGCCCATGTCATCATGTTGTGCAGGTGCTAATTATTTTGCAGTTGTGTTGGTTCTCCTTCAGGATTGGGTTGGCGTGTCCTCAAATCACCCTCAAATTCTGAGAAAATGTAATAAGCTTTTTAAAGAACATGAAAACCTTGAACAGAATTTTCACAACTGTACGAGTATTGAACAAAATGGCTGCAACCCCTTTAAAAATGAAATTTAGAAAAAAAGAATACCTTCAATTCGAGTTAGTAACCCCATTTCAAGCCGGCACGTTTTGATGGTGGTGGCAACTAAACTTTTGCTGGAGAACCTGTAGTTCTTCTACAGCTGACAACAGAAAATGAGCTATCTTTTAGCATGCTGTTAGATAATGGGCTGAAGTTTCATCCTAAGGTAATGCTCGGGGAGAAGCCAGTGCACGCTAGTCTCTTTTTAAGTTGCTTTTTAACACTGTTCTCAAACACTCCATCCAAAAATTGCATTCAAACTAGTGCCTTTAAGGGTTTTGGTTAGCCTTGAGCGCTGCACAGGAAGGCTCACAAACTCACTTATTGGCTTGTCAGTTTGTTTTGTGAACTGGGTAGCCCTGGAATCAGATAGGGTACAATGCATGTAAGACTCACAGTGCATGGTCATGGTTCTGAAGAACCTACCTTCTTCCTCTGGGTGCCTGTGAAAGTGTGGTGCGCAACTGCAGAACACCAAAAACGATGCATGTGAGTCCCACTTAACTGCCACAGTCTGGGGGATTTCTTTCTTCGACTTGTAAAATTATGATAAATTGTTTAATGAGCAATCTTTATGGGTCTCAAACCTACTTTATCAAGAACAATGTATCCAATTCTTTTCATACCCCTGTCTTCCATCCTTCCTAATGGCCCAAATACCCTCATCATTCTTCTCCACTACCTTGTCCACCATTACTGCCACCACCACTCTCACCCTCCGCACTTTCTGTAGCCATTCTGATGTGAGACTATAAAATTTGCCCTATGCAGAGGATATTTGGTTAGGTGCTGGCAAGTCGTCAGTGGCTAATCTTTGCTGTCCCTCTTTTTAGATAGAAGCATGTTCTTAGAGATAGAGTAGCCCCCCACCCATTCTTGCTTCATTTCAGTTGGTAGTCCTGCGCTATTTTCTTCTTTGAATATGGTAACAGGTGTTGGTGAAGGATGGTCCACAAACTGCACTAATGCCTTGATTGTTTATTTACAGGTTAGACATAGACAACCAGAGGTACCCTACGCAAATATCTCAGGCCGTATGCGGTGATAGCTGCGGAGGCTTCGATTTGAACCCAGTCGAAATCAAGCACCAGATCTTGGTCCTGCGGAAAGAACCGAAAAGCTGCACCTTTACACTGGAAACAATGACCGTTGTAGTGGGATGCACCTGCGTCACGCCCAACAGCATAGTGATGGACCGCTAAGTGGTCAGCCTCATGAAAATGATGTTCTCAAAAGTGTAGGAAGTGAGCAAAGAACAATGGCCAATAAAAGCTGCAGGAATAGTGCAAGCATTGGGTGTGGGGTGGATGGGGGATGTTTGTTTTATCAGCTTTAATGTACTGGTGGGTTTGGAGGGCTGAATCAAAAATCATTAGCACTTATATGGAAGGAAATTGACACAAATAGTAATGTAAAAACAACAACCCCGCATCTTGCAGCAGGAAACAACACACAATGATTCAGTGTTTTTTTTATTTCAAGCATTGACAAGCCAGTAAAAAACTTGTATCAATAATGTAATCTCTGGGCTCTGGTGACTGAAATCCCTTGCCCTGGGTGTGTCAGCAGCATCTCAAGATAGTGTGACAGGACTGAAACACAAATAGGCCAGTTGTGTATCTTCTCAAACAATGAACCTTGACTTCAGTGGGCAAGTATGGGCCATTTGATTTCTTGTCCTTGTGACTTTCAAATATCCAGGTCACGTACCCCTGCTATCAATCAACCTTGTGCTTTCTGTTGATTTCCTGCAGTAATGTCTCAATAAGATGGCAAAATGTAATATAAGACAACAGTATGTATAACTCTATATGAAATGTTTCATTAGACATAATATGCTTTTTTGTATGTGAGCACACAGTAGTGTGATGCAAAGGTATGGCAATTTTTCAGCCAAATATTTTTCTTTGTCAATTTCAAGGATGGAACTGTATTCCTGAATGATACTTCCGGTGTTTGAAACAGATATATGATATCAGAAAAATAATTCTACATTATCTTTTATTTAATGTATACTAGTATTTATTCTCTAATTTGTTTTGTATTTATCATTAATTTAATTTCACTGGTAACAACAATACTTGATAAGAAATTTGATATTGTAACCTATTTTGCATAATGTGTTAAACCATTTTAAGAGTTGTAAGTTATTAATTTATTGGATCCTATTTATGGCTGGAGATTAAAAAAATGAATGTTAAATATATTTCTCATTGTAGCAATAAATAATTAAAAACTGATGCACAATAATGTCTCTTAATCGTGTGCACGAAGTAACTGTTCCTTATCCCCCTGTTCTAACAATTTGAATTACTGCTACATGACATAATCCAGATTTTAGAGTCAATTTAATCTAGATGGTCATCACCTGCCACACTCACCTGTGCCTGTCTCATTCATCCCCTTTGTCGGTCAAGACTCTCGTCTGTCCTTCCTAAGATGGTCCCTCTGGCACTCCCCTTTGTGTGGTTCTCCCCACTCTCCCACTATCACATGTCCTTCTGATCGATTAGCTGCTCTGCATGGCCACTCCCCAATCGGACCTTGTTCTATGAGCACCTCATAAGGATTTAAAATGGTTTAAATCCTTTCTTCCCAATGGAACTCACTTCACAGTGCACTACTTGAATCATGCACTTCTCCCCCTCTAACTTCCCTTGTGAGGTCCCCGACTGGTCCCCCCCTAAACACGTTGTTTAGCATTAGAACGATCATACTGATCTCACAATTATCTAAGGGAAAAAACTGAACCCTCTTTCTTATGTGTATCTAGAAGTCATCCACCAGTATATACATCTTCTGCAACTATCCAGCTCATTGAGACTCATCACAAAAACACTAGCCCCACGCCTCATCCATCACGGATGCATCTCCCCAGAGCCATGATCCAGAACTCTACCTATCAATCTACACACTCCAACTCATGACCCGATGCCACTATCTCTCTATATTTTAATTTCCACAGTATTCTTGGAGTGGTATGGTATTTGAAAAAGTTAAGTGTCTTTCACTTGGAGGTATTGCCTTTTGTTTTTGGAGGTATTTCCAGGCTCCTGCAGAAATGATCTAGGATTTTTCACACACTTCTAAAGCAAAATGGCCCAACCACTCAGATTCATCACCCACTAATCAGATCCCTGATCCATCACTCTCAAATGTGCCTCATTCATGTACCCTTTGTAACCCATGACCCTTTTTCCATCTCTCTTCCTCATTCTCATATACCCTATTCATTCTGCTCCACTCCCCCTTCAGCCACTTTAGCAGCCACTACATGACCCACCCAGAGGCATCAAATGACCCATAATGCCCATACGAAATTCTTCAGCCCTGTTCTCTTTACTCAACATCCTGTGATGCTCTCCAGTGAACCAGTCCATTCTGACCAACCAGACTGATCTGAAAACCATCAGCAACCCTACCCGGCAAACACCCACCTTCCTCTAATCATGGATGACATAGTGGCCCTGTCTGACTCTAGCCTGTCCGACTATCCAGCCTTCTTAACTATATCACTCATCACAGTTTTAGGATGCCCCATCACACAATCCACTCTTTTGAATCACATCCACTTAAGCCAGTTAACTTACTCAGAGTCTCCCTTTAACAACCACTGTCCCTAACACCCACTATCCTCCCAAGCGTGCCCCCATTCACCACCCTACCCCATCAACCAGCATTGTCTAATCAATATGTCATTATGCCCATGTTGCCCTTTCTGTCCAGCCACACACTGACTTGGCCCATCTATTAACAATCACCCTCTCAAGTGTGTTCTATCACACCTTTCTTGCTTCATTACCAGTTGCTCTACCTTCTAAGATGCAACAAAGAGCACCACACTAACCAGGAGTCTTTGAACATCACGTACTCCTTTCCTCATCTCAGCCTGGGATACCACATCTGATATGTCTGCTCCAATCATGTTTCACCTCATTCTCTGAGCTCCATCAGATCAAGGGTGAAGATGAGCAGAGAGGGCTGTGGTAGGATGCAGCAGCTTAACAGATCACTAGTGCCTGGATGTAGTGCTTAGAACATGCTGACACCATCCAGCAACATTATGTGACAAAGACAGAAGCAGTGACAGTGGCTGTGATGTCAAGAAGGGGATATGACAGGAGTACGAAACCCCGGAAGTAGGAAGCAGCAGGCAGAGGACCCATGTACTTCTCGCTGATAGTTAAAGCCCCACAACGCTGTAGGCAAACAAGGACAGATAAAAGTGAGGGCGGGAGTTTGAGATGGGCAAGCCACAAAACTAAATGGGAGAACCAAGCCAGGAATGAGCCGAGGCTCAGGACTGGCTCTAAGAGCCATATCACAGGCCGAGCCATCAAATTATTTGTCACGTAATTCGGCCAACAAACATTCTCTAGAAATATGATAAATATTCAAAATTCTAATGAGATGTATCCCTTACCACATGGAAGCATTTCACTTTATTATAATAGATTAATGGTATAATAGATTAAAGCATTGCATAGAATATTATTTATTAGAAATTATAGTTTGTAAACATGGGCCCTAACAAAGGTGTTCTCAGTGAACCAAGAGGCAAGTCGGTTGTTCAGTTGTCCTGTGCCCTCTATACATGGCCTATATTGTTATTATACATTGAGTAACATTGCAGTGTATTTAAGCATATGCAAGAGATATTTAATTATAAGGGGAAAGGAGACACAGTGAAGTAAATTAGTTGTCTAGGATCACACAATTTAGTGAAGCAGGAAGCCGGTTTTAAACTGGTGTTTCACAGTGCGCAAATCATCAACTGCATGGATAGCTTTTCTTTTCCCCCATTAACACTAAAATTACCCTGCTCTGTGTTTAAGTTTTGCAGCGCTAGATCAGAAAACAGTGCTAATAAATTATTATTTTTTGTTAAATATTTTTCATTAAGATTGATAAAGCAGTAACAGTATAGTTGACAAAAAGGATAAGACAATGGTATATATTACAGAGCAATATAGCTGTTAGTCAAGCAATAACATAAAGATAAAAATTATTAAACGCCATCTAATAATAAAATCTAATGAATGAGCAGCATATATTTTTCTTTTAATAGAGAAAAACGGGAAGAAGAAGAAAAGACAGAAAAAGGAGAACAAAAGAAAGGGGGGACATAAATGGGGATAGAAAGAAAGGGGGAAGGAAGGAAGAAAGATTGAAACAAAAGTAAAGGCAGAAATATGAAAATTAGGATATAGATGAGTGTGAAGACAGAAACGTAGTGAAAGGTAGAGAATATAAATCAGATTTAAATTTTTGAGGTAACGAAGATGAAGAAACAATAGATATTCTATGCTCTTCACAAATAATATTCCACCATGTAAACATACATAGTTTAGAATTATCTTTCCAACAAGAAAGTATAATCTTAAAAGCAAGTGCAATAAAAAGATCAAATAGTACAAGCCTGGGTGAAGTATTATCAAAATCAGCTGATATAGTTCCAATGGTATTCTCACAAATCGAGAGGTACCTTATTGCACGTAGGGGATAGGGTAAGTTATTGTTACAACAAAGAGGTATCCCCTACACAAAAACACGTATATAGGATCTAATCACCACCATTAATCAACTGATGTACCCCCTCATTTACTCACTTGTTATAACACGCTGAACTCATAAATATGTAAAAATCGTCGATTTTACATACATATGAGTTCAGCGTGTTATAATAAGTGAGTAAATGAGGGGGTACATCAGTTGATTAAATGTGGTGATAAGATCCTATATACGTGTTTTTGAGTAGGGGATCCCTCTTTGTTGTAACAATAGTTCCAATGGTCCCACATTACGGCAGTGGACGGGGGCTCATTAGGTGACATCCACACCTGCTTCTTTCTGATGAATGTGTGACTATGGAGGCGGCATCCCGCACATCTTTGCCATGGAGTCCATAGTTGAATATGACTAGGGTGTAGCTGAAGTAGCAGAGGGACTGGTAGGGTTACTGCTTTTATCCTTGTTGCATGGTCTGAGTGCATACCATACCTTGATTACCCTGAAGAAAACCCTAGAACTTTGTAGGCTAAAATAGTAGTTGAAACATGTTGGAAATGGAAAGATCTCAGGTCAGGTGATTCATTGCAATTCACCAGTTGACCAACATCCTTTTAGCGTTTTTAAACATACCATAGGTACTCACCGAATAAAGGAATATTTTGAGCATACCTCCAGGTATATTTTAAATACTTTTTGTCTTGCCCACAAAAACAGGACCAAGTGTTTTGTCCTGATCATAGATTTATGAGAACTCCCAGGGGTAGATTAGCTTCCTTTGGTTGAGTCCGCCGAGGTGGCATTGTTCCTACCCCGGTATGAGAGGTCGTCAAATTATGAAGCATGCCTCGATAAGTTGTGGGTGAGACGACCTCTCAAAAATCTTATGATGACCCACACTCTGGCAAAAGCCCCATAAAAAACAAGTCTGTGTTGACTTGTATAGCATCAAGTGACCTTGTTCGTGTTGTGTAGCTTCAGGAGGATACAGTTCTTCACTCTCCCTACAGGGATATATAGTTCCAAATAAAACATTCTGAATTGATAGAGTGTTAGACTGAAAATCTTTAAACATTTGGACCAAATAGATTTCCAAAAATGAAACACTAGAGGACAGTAGTATAATAGATGAGTTAAAGTACCATTTGTAGTGGAACAGGACCAGCATAATGGAGAAGCAGAAGGATCAATTTTATGGCTAAAGGTGGGAGTGATAACAGCTCTATTATAAACAAAAAACAAAGATTGGGTGATATTGGCAGCTTTGGAGGTACTAAAATTTTTAAGCCACAGTTTATCCCACAGGTGAACAGAAAACAATACAGAAAGGTCATTTTCCTGTAACAGTTCAATAGAGGTTTTAAGTCTTACAGAAATATACGATAATAAAAACGTATAAATGAATGAAGCTTTGTTAATGGAATCATGATTAATATTGTATAATGGTGTCAGGGGAGTGAACGGTATGGAACTGGGAGGAAAATTATTGTTTATTAAAAAGGATTGGAAATCAAGTGAAAATTGGGTATATTCTTGTAAACTAGAGCTGGGCAAGTTATATCGTTTGTGTAATTGAGCAAAAGGTACAATAGAATTATGTAAAACCATATGATGAACATACAAAATACCCTTTTCTTTTCAGTGCTTGAAATAAAATGACTCATTACGAAATGTAATGAATTTATTACACCAAATGGAGGATGCAAGAAAAGATTGATAAGAATCAGAACCTTGGGTAAATTTTGTATACATCAAATGTTGAGAATATTTTAAAATCGTGTTTTTAGAAATAAAAGTACAGTTATACATAGAAATGGCATCATTAAATGGAAAATCATGTAATAAAGAACGCTCAAAAATAATCCATCGTGGTATGGGAGAGTCTTGATAGTATTTTGTCAATGCGTATAATTATTGACTTAAAAAAGCAGTATGATATAGCTTAAAATCAGGAAATCGTGCACCACCTTCAATCTTAGGACAAATAAATTTAGAGAAGGCAAAGAGAGCACATTTATTATTCCAAAGAAATTTGGTACAAATGGAATTAATGTGGGAAAAATAATAATTGGGAATTTTGAAAGGTAACATAGGAAGTATAAAAAGGACATGTGGTACGATCATCATTTTGATGGAATCCAATCTGCTCCACAAGGATAAATGAAGAGGAGACCAGGAAGAAAGTAAATTCTGAATTTCACATTTTAAACTATTAAAATTATGAGTAAGTATGCTAGAAATAATGGGAGACAACCAAACACCCAGATATTTAATTTTGGAATGGCACCATGCAAAATTAGTATTTTTAAACATATAATAATAGGATGTAGAATGTAATGGTAAAATCTCAGTTTTGGAGAAGTTGAACTTATAACCAGAAATATTGGAATATAAATTAATCTCTTGCAAAAAGGGATCTAAGGAAGTTGGGGGATTAGACATATAAATCAAAATATCATCAGCATGAGCGGACAAATTAATTTCAAGGAAGTTATGTTGAAAGCCAGATACAAAGGGAATACAGTGAATACGTTTGAGAAAGGGTTACAAAAAGAGAAGAAAAAGCAAAGGAGAAAGAGGACAACCTTGTCTAGTGCCTCTATATAAATTAAAATTAGGGGAGAAATGTCCATTAACAAAAACACTAGCACGAGGATCAGAGTATAGTGGTTCGATGAATTAAATAAATTTAGGACCAAAACCAAGCCAGTGGAGAGTGTTAAACATAAATTGTCAATTGCTACGTGTTAATGCCTTTTCGGCATCAAGGGATACGGCAGCGAGAGGAGAGGGGTATTTTTTTCCAAATGTAAGAATGTTGGAGAACACCCTGGCATTATCCGCAGCAAGTCTACCTTTAATAAAACCAGATTGTTCAGGTTTAACAAGAAGGGGAACAACATCTTCCCATTGAGATGCTAGAATTTTGGCAAAAACTTTACAATCATAGTTAATGTACAAAATCGGAAGGTACATTTTGCGAAGGGTATGATCCTTGCTTGGCTTAGTGACAATAAGGGAATCTGGAAAAGAGCTATTGGCCTTGGAGTTCAATAAAAAGAGTTAAAAAGCTCAAGTAATTTAGGAGCAAAAAAAGAGGAAATAGAATATATTAGTTCGATAGAAAAACCATCCAGGCCAGGAGCTTTGACTTTCTCTAAAGATTTAATAGCATCATTAACCTCTTGAAGAATTATGTCATTTTCAAGAGCATTAAAGGTAGGAGGAATAGAAGGGGGCTAGGAAGGCCATTAAAAATGTTTCAATGTCACATTCTGAAGGAGTAGTATCTTTCTGTATGTAATGATTCATAATAAGATTGAAAGTCATTGATAATATCTGGATCAGAGGACATTGTAGTATTGGTAAGTTCATTACAAATAGGACCAATAGTTTTTCATTCCGATTCAATTTTTAAATAATTGGCCAACATTTTACCAGCTTTATTTTGACCTCAATGATACTTAGATTTAATTTTTAGAAGGATATTACATGCATCATTAGAAGCACGTTTATTAAGGGTAGACTTAGCTTAAATCAATTCCTGTAAATTAGAGGAATATTTAGAAGTAAAGTAAGTATGCTCAGAGTTTTAATATGTTGAAGAGTTAAGAGGTGTTGGAAATATAACTTCTTTTTTTAGCAGAATAAGCAATAGTAAAGGCCCTAAAAGAATCTTTAAAAGCATCCCAATTGTTATGAGTGGAAGAGTCAGTAGAATGATTAAATTAGAAAAATTCTTTAATGAATAAAGTGGCTTCTAAAATAACATTTTCATCCGACAGTAAGGAATTGTTAAATCTCCAATGACCGTGTTTGGAATTATTAAAAGAAAAATCAAAAGTGGATAAAACAGGGGCATGGTCAGAAATGAAAATAGAATACATTTCTGATGATTGAATAAATGGGAGTAAGGATTTCAGAACTAAAATATAATCAACATAGAATGATGAACATTAGAAAAAATCATAAATTCATATGTATCTGGGTTACAAGTTTTTCATACATCGAAAAAGTGACGACTGGTAATGGCAGATTAGAATGCTTTATGATATTTATCAGGTTTAAATTTACATTTAGATTTCCTATCAGTAAACTGGTCTATTCAGTCATTGAAATCACCAGCAACAATAATATTGGGATTATCAATGGAAGTCAGTTTTAATTTAATACTATGCCAGAATTCAGGATCAGATTTGACAAGGCCGTAGATATTTAAAAAAGAAAATTGTTTATTGTAAATAGTGGCATTAAGCAATACCTTTCGTCCATTTGTGTCACATTCAGTTGATAAAATTTGAATATTTAACGATTTATGGCATAAAATGGCAACACCCTTACAATTAATAGCAGGAGAAAAAACAACCTGACCAACCCACTTACGCTTCAATTTAAGGGATTGAACATCATTCCAATGAGTTTCCTGTAAGAAAGCAATATGTGAGTTGAATTTCAACAAATGCGAAAGTACCTTTTGTCACTTGACAGGATGACCCAGCCAATGACCGTTCCATGAGACAAAGTTAAACATGCTACAGGATAAAAATAAGGATACAGGAATATGAATGAAAAGCTGCAAAAACGTAAAGAGAAACAAAAAGACACAGGGGCTCATTACGATGTCGGGAGGAAAGCTTCTGCCCGACACCGACTCGGAATCGGGACCACCCGACTTGTGGTCAGCGGTTCCGACCACCGGATTACGATGCGACCGAACACTGTTCGGTCATTTTCTCCTTGTTTCCTAAGGGAGCTCGTGTGACGCCCGACAGCCGGCCGCAACACAGGCTCCTATGGGGAAATGGGGTGTGTGCGGAAAACGCTGCACCCTGTCGCAGGCACCCCATGGTGCCTGGCACACAGTGCAGGGTTTTAGAGGGGCGTCCCTTAGGTACCCCCTCGGCCCCCAACTGGAAGCCGCAGGATGAAGTGAGCCCTGCCGGGGGCCCCCAAAGTCACTTTCTGACAGCCTTTCCATGTTGGACAAGTCGACGCGGAAAGGCTGTTGGAAATCGACATCGTAATCCCGACGGCGGAAACGCTGTCCATTGGGGTGTTTGATGCATTTCCGATCAACACAAATAAACCGTGATTCGGCTGGAACCGAGTCGGAATGGCCACGTGGTTTACGTTCCGACCATGAACATCGTAATCGGGCGGTTGGAATGTAACCCGACTGAGTCGGTCGGAAGGACTCCGACGCAGTCCGGGAAATTCCGACTGTCGGGAGGAGGCTTTCTGCCTGACATCGTAATGAGCCCCACAGTGTATTAACAATATTGTGGCATAAAAAAACTGCAAATCGAGTAAAAAGGGAAAACAAATAAACACTCATACAATCATAGGAAAAAGAGAGAAGGAGGAAAGTAGAAAGAAAAAAGAAAATAGACAGAAGAAAAAGAGGAAGATGAAATAGAATGAGAAGAAAAGGATGAAGAGACAGATCAAGGATAAAAAGCCAGATCTGAAGTGAAAAGAGTAGAGAATGAGCATGATGCATGTCAGCACCGAAAACAAGAACAGCAGAGAGAAAAACAAGAAAATATATGAAACATAGCCATATAGTTAGAAAAATCAGGCCTCGAAAAATCTACTCGCCCAATATTTTATCTTGTCGAGATATTTTTTGCACCTACTAGGACCATCTGGCGAGTAAACTTAGGCTGTAGAGAAACAGGTGTTCTGTTCATTCAGAAGGTGAATGAGCAATAAAGATACCATCAAATCTGTTTTTTTCTTGGCACATTTGCAGTCTGTTCAAAGAAAGAGGTCAAATGTCAGTTTGTCAAGAGAGCTGTCTGAAGATGTCAGTTATTTTTCTCTAACACATAACATTTAAATAATTAAATAAATAATTGTAAATTAATATTACAAATATTTCAAAATATAAATCACAAAAGCCAATTTTTTTTATAATTAAGAAGTGTGATGCAGGGGCGTGGCTTGATGCCAAAGAAGATGGCTGCAGACTGACAGAGCTCCGCGGCGGCTCAGTCGGAGTGTCGGCTTTTGCGGACTCTCAGAACCGCTCAGCAACATACCTTTGGAGTCCTCCGTGAAGTGAAGGACCCCGGAGGTCTTCTCTTTTCCGGCGTCGGTGAGTGTTTCCTATCATTTGTTGCGGGGGGCACGTTTTTCCCCTCACTGGACTCGCACCCGCCATTTTGTTTTATTTGCTTTTCCCAACGCACATTCCAAAACACTGCAATGCTTCACATTTCAGCTCCCGGCTGCATTTTAATTTGTATTTGAATCCAATAGCTACACTTTTTGTTAAGAAGGGCTGCATCTGTTTATGGAAAGACCTTGACAGCTATAATAGCTGTTCATTTTATAATACTATATAGCAGCAGCAGTGGTAAATAATATAATTTTATCTGTGTGAAGGCGCAGCTAACTTGAGGAACTGGGCCTATTGAACTAAAGGTGAAGATTTGGAGCCTTGTAAAGCTTGATTCCTCAAGTGAAAACATATTGTCACTGCAACCAAAGGTAGAAAACTGTGCAAATGTGTTGTTTTTGATCTTTCTAACCATTTTTGTGTGTCAATCATATTTCTAATGGAGATGGTTGACAAAGACACGCGTTCTGGCTTCTTGATTTACACCCAATCTGCATTGGCTCTGTCTCTCTTGTTTTTTGAGGGAGCTTTTCCATTATGCTGAGTGCAGGCTGAATACTTTTTCTTGGAGAAGCTCTACATCTTCTTCAATACTCTCTTGCTGGTTCCCTCTCCACGTAAAATATTTCTGCTTACATATAGGGGCCGATTCCGATTCGGGCCGGAAATCTCTCTGACCGAGCCGGACCCGGAGAGATATCCGACCGAATCGGACCCGTGCAGCCCGACCGAACGAGTACGATGCGCACGTATGCCATCGGACTCGAGTCGGTCGGACTTCCATTGAAGTCAATGGGAGCCTATCGTACAACGCGTACGCAGGCTCCCATTGACTCAATGGGTGCGAGGCGGACAAGGGCGCCCCCTACAGCGTGTACGCGGCGAAGCGACTCGCGCCGTACACGCACAGGGGTCCCCCCCTGTGTGCGACTCGCGCGGCTACGCGTACAGGGGGATCCGACACGGACCCCCAAAGTACGGCTCCGACTGCTCTTTCGAGCCGGAGTGCGCGGCTCGGTCGGACTGCTCACGGCGCGCATCGTACTTACCCGGCCGGGGAACGTCTCCATTGCGCGGTGCGAGTCGAGTCCGAGCGAGTCGGTCGGTGCGGTTCGACCCGGGAACGAGACGGTCGGAGCGGTCGGGACGCCCGGACGAGTCGGTCGGCGAATTCGCATCGTACTCGCTCCCCCGGACGCGCGTACGAATCGGTCGGGAAATAGGGCTCCGAATCGGATCCGGTTAAGCCGAATCCGATTCGGAGCCCTACCGGCCGAGATCGGAATCGGCCCCTCAATGTTTTACGGTGGCTGCACTTTCATCATCAGAAAGTTTTTGTCTGAAAGTTTATGGGGAGAACAAAATCTGCAGTAATTCTTCAGCGTCCTCATCTTTGGTGGATCATAATCCTTTCACTATCCTTCAAACAGTCATGGAAGACTCTGAATGCAACACAATGCCTCCTCTTGTCGATGCAACGTTGTCTAATATTCCGCTCTCCACCAATAAACTTACTTCTAAACTAACCGCTCCCTCTGTGCTTTCCTCTACTAAACGTGTCAAAAAGGACCTGCCCTCACCTGTCACATCTCCTCCGCTAGGTACCATGGAGTTGCTTCTCGAAAAAGTTTGTGCTCTTCAACCATATATGGAAGAAACTAACAAACGTCTTCAAGCCTTACATGACAAATGGTCTACTATGGAACATAAGGTTACGCAAATTGAACAGCGGGTGGACTCTGTTCAGGATATGGTGAATCAGGTCCCCTCTATGAAATTGGAAATTGCACAACTTAAAAGGCAAGTGGAGAATCTTGAAAATCGCAGTAGGCCCAACAACTAACGCATATATGGTTTGGCGGAAGGTTCGGAAGGCTCCGATTCCATCTCATTTTTAAATCATTCCTCCTGCAAATTCTTGGTATTCCTAACTCTTCTGTTTTGAATATTCAAAGAGCATATCGTCTGATCCAACGTCCAACTTTGGCAAACTCCTCTATTAAACCCAGAGGTGTTGTCATTCTTTATTTTTAGGAATATACTGACTTACGGAAGTTCTGCAAGCAGCCAAACTTAAGGGACGAATTCCTTGGCAAGGATCCTCTCTTTTCTTTACTCAAGATTACGCTAAAGAAACAGCAGATAGAAGAAAGACATTTTTGGATATGAGATCAGTACTTCGAATTCTCAATGCCAGATTTGGTCACTTTCATCCATGTCTTTTTAAAGTTACTTATAACAATAAAACCATGACTTATGAAGATCCAGTTTTATTACAATGTTTTTTGGACCATTGCAGAGAAGGAGATATGGATGTCTCCAGGCTCTCTAATGTTTAATCGTCATTGTATTGATTGTTTTAACATTTTGTTTTCCTAGTGGATTTCTGGCGTTTCATATTATAATGCTTTGGCGCTCCTATGTGTTATTTATCCTTCATGTTTTTCTCTTTTTGTTAGGTGCGGTTTTTCGTACATGATATTTGTAACCTTTTATACATGAACTTTGTGGTTCCCGGTCTGCATTGGATGGTTTCCTCCCTCCCTGATCCGCCCTGGGTTGCCTGGTTAGTTGTGTTATCTTCCTTATGTGGCTTCACCACCCTTGTCTTGTCCATGTTAGTCGTAGTTGGTTAGTCTGTTCTCATAAACTATGGTTTGTATTTCTCGTTTTTGTCCATATCTCTCCTTTCGTGTCTTTCCTTTTCTGTCTTATTTCAGATATTCCTTTTTCCCCACTATGTATTTTTCTTTTTCTTCATTTTTTTCTACACCTTTTCTTTTCAATTTCTAACCTTATATTCATTTGCTATCCTTTCCTTTTCCATAACTACCTATTTCTTTCTCTATGCTATTCAGATGTCGCTGGTATATTTTTGTAATTTCTTTATTAACTATTATTGCTTAATCACCATTATTGACTCTCAATTGTAATGTTTTATATTATTCACTATTTATATTATTTTGATCGTTAAATGGCTTTAAAAGTTATTTTCTAGAATGTTAAAGGTTTGGGTTCTCCTATAAAACATCAAAGGGTACTAACTCATTTCTCTAATTTGAATTGTGATATAGCTTTTTTACAAGAAACTCATGTTTTAGATAAGGAAATTTCTAAACTCAAAAGACAATGGGTTGGTCATGTTTTTGCCTCTCCGGGTACGGGGATACGTAATGGAATACCCATTTTATGTCATAAACGTCTTGATTTGCAGGTTGTTATACAAAGTACTGAGGATTTGGCTAGGTGTGTTTCTGTTTGTTTGTTGATTAATAAGATTCCTAGGACTTTATTTAATCTTTATGCACCCACTGCCCCAGACACTCTTTTCTGGCCAGCAATTTTATATAAATTAATGTCCTTTCAAGATGAATACTTATTAGTTGGTGGTAACTGTAATATGGTTTATGACCCCATTATTGATTGTAATTCTAAATCTAAATTCCTCCCCTCCCAGATGCACTCTCAGGGGCAGATTTACAAGAAAGTGACGCATCTATACAGATGCGTCACTTTCCCTGCGCCACCCTTAGAAACCCTTGCGCCACCATAGATGCGCCGTATTTACAATACGGCGCACTATGGCACTATGGCGCAAGGATTGACAGATGCGTCAGAAATTCTGACGCATCTGTTGGCGGAAAAGTCACGCATTGCTGGAGTCGTGTCGCAAGCACGCACGCACGACGCAACCCCAGCAATACGTGTTGAGGCCTATTCCCACTACACTGCATCACTACTTACGCCTGCTTCAAGCAGGCGTAAGGTTTTGATGCAGTGGCGTCCTAAAAGTGGCGCAGTGAAATCTTGTAGATTTCACTGAGTAACTTTTACGAGGCCTTCCTGCGTGGGAACGCCCACCCTGCATACATTATACCTGACGCAGGTATAATGTGACACAGGGCTTTACAACGTGACACATCTCCCTAGAGCGCAAAAGTCACGCAAGGGGCTTTTAAATCTGCCCCTCAGTTTACATCTACTATCCAACAATGATCTCTAATGGATGCTTGGAGACTATGTAATCCTACACTTTTAGAATATACCTTCCATCTCTCCCAATCTCGCCTAGACTATCTTTTTATCTCGAAAGCGCTTACACAGCATATTACTCATTTAGATATTGGTTCTATACCTATTTCTGATCATGCTCCTATTACTTTAGTTTTGGATCTTCTTTAGCCTACTCAAGGTACCCAAAGATGGAGATTTAATAATTCTCTCCTTTTGGATTCCAATTTCACCCAAAAATTTGAAGTTTTCATGACTACTTTCTTTCTTGAGGATGAAAATCCGTCCTTGTCTCCACCAATTATATGGGAGGCCTCTAGGGACTTTATTATCTCTTTTGTATCCCATAGAAAGAAAACTTCTCTACATAATTTAAAATCACTAACGGCACAAATTAAACATGTAGAACAGTCTTATTACCACACAAACTCTAAGCCCTGTCTTGATGAGCTTATCAAATCTAAATATAAATTCAATCAATTATCCACCGAAAACGCCAATTCATTTTTACTTAAATCCTCTGCCAAATAGTATGGTGTTCAAAATAAGGCGCAGAAACTTTAAAGCTAACTATCTCGGAGTAAAAAAAGAACCCACTACGATTAAATCTATCGTAACCTCAGCTAATCGTTTGGTCTATAAAAATGAAGTAATATTGTTAGAATTTACTCAGTTTTTTCAATATCTTTATACGCCTAAATCCCCTGTACTTCAAGAAGATATTCATCATTATTTGCCTTCTATTGCTCCACCTACTTCTTCTAATTTAGATTTTTCAGTATTCGATGAGTGATATTAGGGACCTTGATATTCTTACTGCCATTCGTACTATTAAACGTGGTAAAACCCCAGGATCTGATGGTTTTACAATTGAGTTTTCTTCTCATTTCTCTAAATTTCTTGTTCCTAAATTACTTCAACTTTTCCACTTTTTTATTGCTTCCCAAAAACCCAGTGGCTCTTTTCAAGATGCCTTGATATGCCTTCTCCCTAAAGACGGTAAAGATCATACACTGTGTAAGAATTACAGACCCATTTCTTTAATTAATCTAGATTACAAAAAAATTACAAAAATCTTGGCTCTTCGTTTAGAATCTTTTCTCCCTCATTTGATCGGGCAGGAACAATGTGGGTTTATTAAAGGAAGACATATTTTGGACATCACTAGATTATTCTTCAATGTTCTTAGCAAGTCTAAAACCTATAAAGAATCTATGGCAGCCCTCTCACTAGATGCTGAGAAAGCTTTTGATCGGGTTGATCGGGTTGGGTGGCCTTTTATCTTTGCTACCTTATCCTGCTTTGGTTTTGGTAATGCATTTATAAATTATGTCTCTCTTTTATACTCCTCTCCTGCCTCTTCCATCTTAGCTAATGGTCTTATCTCACCATCTTTTTCTTTACATTGTGGAGTTAGACAACGTTGTCCCTTATCCCCCATTTTATTTATTCTTACTCTTGAAGCCTTCATGATCAAACTTCGTTTGAACTCTCTGATCACTGGTTTTCAATATATTGTTCGTCAATTAAATCTTTCTGTATATGCTTATGATATCTTGCTTTTTCTCTCACAACCCCAGACTTCCTTGCCAGCTTTTCTATCTGAAGTAACCTGTTTCGCCTCTGTGTCTGGTTACAAATTAAATGTTAATAAATGTGAAATACTTCCATTAAATAAATTATGTTTTTCAGCAAATTATATTTCTTCTGATTTTCATTGGAATTCAGATAAAATCAGATATCTGGGTTTATGGTTTAAATCTTCTATTAAAGAATCCGTATTATTAAATTTTAAAGAATTACAGACAACACTACGCTCTTTTACATCCCCTGTTTTTATCCTGGTGGGGCCATCTCGATACGATAAAAATTATGCTGGTTCCTATAATACTTTTTTATATCTCCAACATCCCCATAAACATTTCCAACTCTCATTTTAAGATCATTTATTCCATATTATACAAATTCCTATGGAATAACAAAAAATCCTGTATGTCTCTTCATAAGCTTAAACATCCTAAACATTTGGGGGGTGTTAACTTTCCGGATTTTCAAATCTATCACACAGCAGAACAGAAGATGAGGAATCATCCATACCGTTATGGACAATTATTGAAAAATCTTTTCTTCACTCGTTCTCATTTCAAGAATTTTTATCCTTTACACATAGACTTTCATCACTTTCCCTTCCTATTTTTAATAATACTTGTAAAATTCTCCACCCTATTTTTATAAATCATCTTTCTGCTAGAGACCAATTTTTGCATTCTTCACTATGGTATAATGAATTTCTTAAAATTAATGGTTAAATTATTTTTTGGAAAGACTGGCATATTAAAGGAATCCTTTGGGTTCATCAACAAGCGGTGCACCCGGACCACGGTACAAGCAGCAGAGTCGATGTCGGCGTGGAGCGTCGTTGTCGGTGATACCAGGGCGGCAGCCCGAGGGGTGCGGAGTGCGATGCCCACAGGTTGCAGTGCAAGCAGCGGCTCGGTGGCGGCGTCAGGTGGTGGCGTCGCTGAGACCAGGGTTGCGGTGCGACATGCGGCGGTGCCCTCTGTGGTGCCTTCAGGACACGGAGTCGGCAGCAGCGTCGATGACAGCGTCGGGTTGCTTTTTCTTCTGTTGCAGCACAAAACACACAAACCTGAAGTCTTTGCTGTTCCTGATACTTCTTGAACAGGAGACAAGCTCTACCTCAAGCCCTTCGAGAAACTCACACAAAGAAGTTGCAGAAAGTTCAGTCCAGTCCTTTCGCTGCCCAAGACAGAAGCAGCTACTGCAGGCCAACACAGCAAAGCACACAGCAAAGTGGTAGTTCCTCCTCACAGCTTCTCCAGCTCTTCTTCTTGGCAGTCTTCTTAGTCCCAAAGAGTTCTCTAAAGTCTCCCTGAGACTTCCAACAGGAGGCAAGCTCTACTTCAAGCCCTTGGGGAAAACTCTAACAGCAGGATGATGAAAGTACAATCCAGTCCTTTCCCTGCCCAAGACAGAAGCAGCAAGCAGCAGGCCAACACAGCAGAGCATGCATCAAAGTGGCAGTTCCTCCTGACAGCTTTTCCAGCTCTTCTTCCTAGCGGGTTCCTTAGATCAGCAGTAATCTAAAATACTGGTCTGGGCCCCAATATTTATACAGCAAATTCATTTGTTCTCTTGGTGCCGAGAGGCTCTGTGCTCAGCCAAAACCAGTTCTGTCCTCTCTGGTCCAGCTTCCCAGCAGGAGGTAGATACAGAATTGTCCAAGGCAGACAGGGCCTATTCAGGTGCAAGGGAAATGTCCTCCCACCACTCTAAATGCAGACCAGGCCCATTCAGGTGCTAGTGCAAACTCCTCCCACTACTCTGAATGCAGCCCAGGTCTATTCAGCCCAGCCCTGATTAATTCAGGAAAGGTAGGACACACATCACCCCCCCCCCCAAGTGGCCGTCTGAGAGAATGCACATCCCCAGCCCTTGTCACTCCAAAGCCAGACAGTCAATCCACAAACCAGCAGAGGAACACAGGGTGGGTAAGCAAGAAAATACACACTTTCTAAAAGTGGTATTTTCAAACACACAATATAAAAATCATCTTTACTAAAAGATGCATTTTTATATTCTGAGTTCAGGCATACTAAACTCCAACTTTCTATCTTGTCCCAATGGGAAGTTATATTTATAAGATGATATAAATAAACTCCCATTCTATCCTATGGGACAGATAACCTTTCAATAGTGAAAAACAAAATACACTTTATTTCACTATCAGGACATGTCACACACCTCAATACACTGCATCCTGCCCATGGGGCTACCTTGGGCCTACCTCAGGGGTGTCTCACTTACAAGTAAGAAAAGGGAAGGTTAGGGCCTGGCAAGTGGGTGCACTTGCCAGTTCGACATGGCAGTACCAAACTACGCACAGACGCTGCAGTGGTAGGTCTGAGTTAGATTTACAGGCTGCTCATGTGGGTGGCACAATCAGTGCTGCAGGCCCACTAGCAGCATTTGATTTACAGTCCCTGGGCACACACAGTACACTGTACTAGGGACTTACCAGTAAATCAAATATGTCAATCCTATAATCACCAATCCATAAACACAATTTACATGGAGAGCATATGCACTTTAGCACTGAATAGCAGTGGTAAAGTGCCCAGAGTCCTCAAACCAACAAAAACAGGAGGCCAAAAAGCAAAAAGTCTGGGGGTAAACCCACTGAAAAAGCCAAGTCTAACAAAGCAGATGAGGATGGGTGGAAGACAGAAGAGGGGAAGAGAGAGACTGAGGAACGGGAGATAGGAGAAGAAGATGAGAGAAGAGCGACGTGGATATAGGGAGGGGACATGGCAAGATGAGTAGAATGAGGAACTTGAAGACCCATACATTACATTAGTGCAGCTGGTGCAGTGTTACCGGTGTTTGGGGGTATGCGGAGTGCTGCACTTCATTTGTAGCAGTATTTTAATACCGGCGGAGGGCCAAGTTTCATTGCTCCCCTTAGAGTAGACCCATGACCCCCAAGCTATGCCAATAAGCAAACATGCTAGTATTATAACGCTTATGAATTATTGTAAATGTTAATTTATTGTGAATGCTATGAGTTCACTATAAACTAATTAGGTGGCATAGTTTCCACCAAGGTGAAATGGGCATAAAAAATATTTGCCAAGGCGCAGTCATGTGCTAAGTAATTCTTTAAATAGTTAAATATTTCATCCTTTACTAACAAATTAAATATACATTAAAAACAGCAGTCACTATTTAATTAATTCATTACACAAATATATAAATCATAATCCTTAACAAAATTCCAGCAGACAGTTGTATTCCACACATATCCTATAGCTGTATCCCAGTATTGTGTTCTGCAATAGGGAAATGACGCAGGAGGAGAAAGAACATTCAACACACTGGTGGATGGGTGTTTGCTCATTTATTAACCTAACAACAACTAACTCTATTCCTGGCTATAGCCCCCGTGACCTCACACCTGGGCCTAAAGAGCAGTGGGAGATAGGAGAAATTGGCCCTCCCCACGGCCCAACACCTATTAACATCAAGCTGGGCTTAGTCAATATTCTTTCAAAAACACAAACACATAGAAAAATACCCACCCCCTTATTTCTTATGATGTTATATAGTCTTGGTAATGCAAAGAGGCTCCGGGGTTTGGTCTCAGATCCTATGGGGTTCAACTGACCCTCAGCCTCCCCAGCAGGACTGCCTCCTTATCAGTTTCTCTTAGATGGGCCTTATCCAGCCCGGCCACCATGCCAAGTGACTTCAGGTTGGGGTCACCACAAGCCCCACAGCCACCTCCAACTCAACAATGCCTGAACGGTTGCCTTCCCTGGGTGATCTCTTTGGGAATGTTCCACTGGGTGACGGAAAAATCTTCCTGAATCAATTCACGTTTTGAGTCACTGTGTCCCCAGGTTGAGTGGCTGTCATTCTACCCTTAGCCTGCACCCCCTGCCAGAGTTCGACTTCAAAAGGAAGGTGAAATTTGCTTTCTGGGTTGCTTTTCTCCACCTTCTCCAGATAACCTACTTGAATGTCGAACACAAGCTCTCCTTTTCTGACTTGCAGTGTTGTCTGTGACAACCATGTCATCTAACGACTAAGGAACCCAGGTCGGATGGTAGGGTACCATATCTGTGATGGGCCGTCTGAAACACAGCTAACTTTGTAAGCTCTCAGTGGTGGCATGTGGCAGTGCCAGCCATAAGGAAGGCTTCTGAAGTCTGTGCTCACTCTGACCCAGGGTTGTTGGAGGATTTCTCGTGTGATCACAGGTGATGTAGTATCTTTTACATAACAATGCAGTCCAAATAGCTACCTAATGGTTCATGAATCGATCCACGTGCTGATATTATAGGACTGAAAGGGGGGTGTAGGAGATCCTTATGTAGTATATACAAATTTGGTCTGTGCGGAAATGATGTTGATAAATATCTCTTGTTTTTTTCTAAGATCCAATCCATTTCCATGACTTTCTCTAATAAGGATCTTGTGGGCCCCCATTTCAGACCTATAGTATCATCATGTGGTTCTATTCATGAACCATTAGGTAAATATTCGGAAAATGTTCTTCAACCAATAGAATAGCACACTCTATGCGTTCTTATGTAAAAGATGCTACATCGTTTCTCAACAAATTGTCTGAAATTGAACTATAGAGTGAAAAACAAAGGTGTGCCGTTCCTATGGAAGGTAGGTCAGAAGGGTCCTGAGTGATCAAGTCCGGGGGATCTGATCCTTCAGGAGCAAGAGCCCTCACACACCCGAGGGGTGTCAATCTTCATCATTGGGCAGCTCCTCGTTGGGCCGGTGCTGCAATGCCCAACGGGCCCTGTGAGGGGGCTCTTTGCCGGAGTTCTTTTGAGCTGCCGTCTGTGAAGTGTAGATGTAATGATGAGGGTGTCTTGTGTGAGTAGAGTGCAGTAAAATGTTAAAAATAACTCTAGGGATTCGTCAATGAAATCTTTAATGTGTTGCACCCTAGGTTATATTAAAAATAAGTGTGAGCTTGGGTGGATATAATGGTCCACGTTAGCTCAGGGTGTAGGTGGTGGTCAACATGTTTCTTGCCGATAAAGTCTGGGGAGATCAAGGCAATTCGTCAGGACCGTGTACAAAATGTACTACACTACTCATAAAGGGACAGAAACGTACACATGTCTAGCTTGTACTATCCCATGTGCAAGAAAGATATAGAGTATACCTTAATGCGTACAACAATAATGCCGACCGTGGTGGTCGGAGAAAAGGCTCCAATGAGGCGATGCGGAGTTGCGCTATAGCGTCCTCCCGCGATTAACGATCGCCGGGAGAAGTGTGCGACCTACCCGTATGCTCTGCTCGGCTCGAGAAACATGTTGACCACCACCTATTCCCTGACCCAACGTGGACCATCATATCCACCCAAGCCCACACTTGGTGTATATCCCATAGGACAGTAACCCAATTTAGGCCCCAGTAGATGTCAATGGGGGAAATACATTCTCCCGATTTTTTTTTTTTTTTTTAAATCTCCCACTTTTCTCTTCTAAAGTGCTCATTGTAACTCAAGTGCTCATTGGGATCAAGCCATATACATAAATGTGTGACATTCTAAGTGCCCACCACTGCCACCAGGGATATGACCCATCAAGCCATATAGATGTGTGACATGCTAAGTACCTACCACTGCCACCAGGGATATGACCCATAGAAAACACAGGGGAGGGGGGCCACCATAACATTCATACAGGATTGAAGTGAGCAGTAGCAGTCAAATCTTTAATTTGAAATAATTTTTATTGTATTGTTGTTGTTTGCTTTTTAATTCTCTGGTATCTTTTATTATTGTATGCTTTGAAAGCTATGTTAACCGAATAAAGTACAATTAAGACTGAGATGTGAGAACTGCATCCACTACAATAATGTCATTTTGTGGAATACTATCACCCATCCACCTCAAGGAAATAAAGTATTTTTGAGACACCGAGCGAGTTGTGATAGCAACAACTGCATATATGGATTAAAATGTCCAAGTGTCAGTCAGTCAAGAAACTTTATTTAGTCAATTTGACCATCCAAGTGCAAAAGATACAAAGTAGTGGGTTCACCAACACATACAATGTCCAACAATATTTCTGTACACGATGTTAACTGACAGTGAACAGGATAGCGTCATCATACAAGATTTTTTTTTAAATAAATTAGAAAAGATGTGATTAAAAGAGAAGGTGGTTAAAACTTATCAAAGTGAGCGTCCCACACTCAATGGAACCCATACTAAATTTTACATTAAAATGGGATAAAAAAGGCATATACTATCTATAAACATTGTTAAAAAGGTGCGGCTAATAACTTCTTGAGCACAGTTTCCACATTATGGCTAAATAGCTCCTTAAAATAAAATCAGCTAATCTTACAAATATCCTAATAAGAAGAATCTTCATAAAAATAGAATAAAAGCTTCGCAAAAGTAAACTCCCAAAAAAATACTCTCAAACGTAAATCTTCACAGAGAGGTGGAGACGGAAGAAAGTGCTAGTGCGTGTAGTGCAAGGGTACCATTATGCATATTTGTTAAATAGCCGGTGCGGACACCGATTGCAATGTTTAACCCCAATAGAGGAGAAGCAAATGGTCAAGTGGATAGGGCATAATGCATAGATAAAAAAAACGCAACATTTCCCTAATACTAAAAGCCCATGAAAGTTTATATACATATAGTTTGAGTACACAATCATGATACCATATTAACTGGTACTGGTGCTATTTGTATATCGTGCCCTAACTGTGCATGTAAACTAGTGGAGCCAGATATAGTTAAAGAACTATAATGAATGGTTTAACCATTCTTCGATCTGAGTCTCCTGATAAGTCACATTTTCCCCAGAAATGTGGCTACTGCACATGCTAGTAATGGCCTGGAGTCTGTTTTTAGGATACGTAGCGCCTCTTGATGACATCGAGTACCCATCTGCCTGCAAACGGGGGCTAACCACTTAAGCCTGGGGAGGTTATACAGTGGGCATGCAAAGAAAACATGGTTGATAGTCTCGAGAGCCCCTGAGCATTGGGGACAGCAGCGTGATGCGTCATCAGATCCCCGCTGCCAAGCTGCAGTAAATGAATTCAGAGGGAGAGTACCAAATCTGAACTGTATGTATAGCTTCCTATCGCTCGGTATGGTGATAACCTCCATGTATTGCTCATACATACTAAGTAGCTTAAATTCTAGAAATTCTGTTGTAAGGCGGCCCCCTGTTAATGACACATTTCTCTGATCTACCCAATTCCAGTAGCAGGTCTTAACGCATTCTCTACTGGGTAACAAACTAATGTCAGACTCAGCCCACAGATTCCCCAGGCCAACCGCAGAGAGGGACTGCTGAATGTTACTAAACCACCCAACCTTTTTGAAACGGTCTAGGCTACAGACTTCTTCAAGGGCAGCCACACAGTGGCTAAGCTCAGGTGTTTTTTTCAGATTTAGCCAAAAAAGGAGGGGGCGTAATCTAGCTTTGTCCACTATTGAGGGCCTGCCCATGTCGAGCCTTAGGGGGAGGAGTGGAGTACTCTGTGGAAGAGAGCAGAGTGACCTCAGAAATGTATTTTCATTGCGGAGAAGGCCCTCTAGGTTGTCGAACCCCCAAAGTTCAGCTCCGTAAAGAGCGGAGCTTACCACTTTCTGTAAGTAGATTTGGAGCAATGGTGCTATGGGCCTAGTTTGTGAAGCCCTGTGTTCCTTTAATAATGCCCCTGTGGTTTTCCTCTGCTGGAGGGATCGTTTAAAGATATGGTGTTTCCAGGACATTTTCTCTGCAAGCGTTACGCCCAAATAATCAAAAGTGTCCACTCTCTCCAGAGGGGTTTCCCCCAACAATAGTTTGCCCTTGAATGATTTGTGTGGATTTAGCAACATGAGCTTGGTTTTTGAGGTGTTGATCTCCAAGCCTCTAGATCTACAGAAGGACATAAAACGGTCAAGTAGCAGCTGTAAACCACTGGGGGTTTTTGAGACCGGCAGGGTGTCGTCCGCGAACAGTAAAGTTGTGATTTTCGCTCCCCCCATTTTGGGGGCATCAGCGTGGGCCTCTGCTAGGTACTTCACCACTCCATTTATGAACAACGAGAAGAGGGCGCCAGGACGCAGCCCTGACGTACCCCTCTAGCAACTTTTATTAGATCTGACAGCTGCCCTTGGTCCCCCCATCACACCCTTGCATAGTTTTCCTCATGTAGCCGAATTAGGAGAGTCAAGATGTTGTGTGGGAGCCCCTGTTCCCGTATAACCTGCCATAGTTTAGTCCTAGGTATAAGATCAAAAGCTGACTTTGAATCAATAAAGGCAGTGTACAGACTACCCTGTTCTATTAGCACTGTCTTCCAGGCCAGCAAGGTAAAACGGAAAACTTGATCCACGGTACTCACTTTCTTCCTAAACACCGCTTGGAAGGGGGATAATATGTTGTTTTCCTCCATCCAGTCTGTGATTTTATTAAGTAGAGCGCGCGAAAAATCCTTCTGTGCGGCATCGATTAGGCTGATTGGCCTATAGTTGGAGGGTAGCGAACGATCCCCTTCTTGAATACTGGGATGACTTCGGCTCCCTTCTATGACGGAGGTATCGGAGCCCCTTCAGCAATCCCATTTGCTAAAGTCTGGATGTAGTTGGTCCAGTTCGGGATGTCGCTCAAAAAGACATCTCCAGGTATGCCGTCAGGGCCAGACGCTTTGTTTTTGACTATGGAGCAAATACTTTGCGTTATCTCCGCTGAGGAAAAAAGGTTGGTACCTAGTTGGTTGCTTCTATAACCCATGGATGGGCCTCCCGAGTCTAATACTTCCGATCCTGTGTAGACTGCTGAGAAATGTTCATACCAGGCAGCTTCAGAGATGTTACTTGTCGGTGGTTTAGATTTTTCGGCATCACCCCTCGTGACTAACAGTCAAAACAACTGGGAGTCCTTCCTTTGGCAGGCGTCGCGAATTTGGAGCCAACGGTTCTCGGTCCACTCCTTATTTGCCTCGGCCTGCGCTAATTTGTAATGTTTCCTGGCCAGTCGTATCACGTCGACTTGGTTTGCTCTTATCATGGCTGCTAGCTCAAGCCCCAGCTTCTTACACTTCGGGGTGAACCAAGAGAAATGAGAGTTGTCTGATGGCTTCTTGTGACGAGACATTGGGAGAGTGAAATAAGAAGCTATATCAGTAAACAAGGACGTATGGGTGGTCGTTATTGCTGCAAGCTTGTCCTGCTTCAATAATAAATCACTGAGTTTGTTGGTACTTGTCAAGAGTGCTTGATTTATAGCTTCTTGCTTATGGTCATCAATAGCTACACGTGCCCACTTAAGACGCCTTTTGTTGTTTGTAGTACAAATCTCCTTAGTCGTTAGCTTTGCGTCCGTGCAGCTGGAGTTCCTGGTCCAAATGCTATTCATGGTAAGATCAAGGGGGTTATGATCGCTGTCAATGGTTTGCCCAACTATCATGTCCAACACGTCAGGCCATAGTCTCAGATCTAGTAGCACATAATCAATCCGGCTCACATGTTCAGTTCTGTTGAATGTGTTAGCCCCCTTCTTATCAGATGGGGTACGGCCATTGGCAGCCCTAAGACCGTACTCGAGAGTAAGTGCTTGAAGCTGTAAAGCAGATCGGGTCCATTTTTTGATGGGTTGCAGATCGAGCGGAGGAACATGCCACAGCTCGTCTATTTTATTACTGTCCATTAGATCTTCTATGCCCAGCGGTTCATACGTAGTGTTGAAATCACCTGCTAGTAGTATTGGAGATAGGGACTCTCTTTCCTCGAGGCGATCTTCCAGAGCTTGTATGGTTGATGATCTGGAGCCCGCTTTGGCACCACGGGCATAGACATTATAAATGTCCAACCCCTTGCCGTTCCTGCCCCTCAAAGTGATTGCAAGAATATCAGGGCTGTTAGTCTTGATCTCCCTAACGGAGCATTGCAGATCGATCTTAATCCAGATCAACAGCCCCCCTACTGGCCGCCCCGGTCTGCTTTTCATCGCTGGACAGCTTATCGTAACATAGCCGGGGATAAAGACCGGTACAGTGGACCACTTTTCTTGAAGGATGCAGATATCAAAATCCTCTATATACTGAATCCAGTGGGGGAGTTCCACCTTAGATCTTAAACCTGCCACATTCCATGACAGTATGTGGAGTTTAGATGTGGATTCTACTGGACCGATGCGGGCTGGTTGGGGATCCTCCAATACATTACACACTTGGGGTAGAGTAGAGCATGCTTTCAGATCTAAACTTAACAATGGTAATATACCGGTCTTAGCCGGTGCCAAATCTGGCGTCTCCTTAGTTGAGTGCTGGGACTTAGATGACAAGACACTATGTAGAACCCCAGACATGTTGGACTCGATGGAAGGTGTCACTACCTTGGCTGAATGGCTTAAAATCACGGGGGTTTTGAAATCCTGCCCCACCTGTCAATCGATAAGGGCCAATGGGGAGTCCATCCCCAACCGGGTGTCGTGCCTTCTGTACGCTTGAGACTGGAACATGTCACGGGGATTGTACTTCATCTGTATATTGGTGGAAGTAGGTGAACATGATCTTGCTTCCAACGCTATAAGATTATGTACCAAGGTCTCATTTTTCAGATGTACTTCAATCGAATCAGTCGGTAAGGTGTTATTGCTTAGTCGTTTGGCCCAAATGATATCATCCCTAATAACAGACCTACACCCTCTTATTTTTCTAATCCAATGGATTGTTTTATTAACCAAAGAGTTTTTGTCTTCGTATTTTGCTAGAGATGGTGAGGCTTTTGGTACATTGATCAGAAAAATACTCTTAGGGAGGGATCGGTCCTGATCATACCTTGGACTATGAGGACGTTGTAACTCAACTGGCTTTGCATCGATTGATCCCCCTGGGTTCCGGACCTTTGTGTTTGCTTGTCTTGGGTGCCATGTTTGTATGGACATAAGAGGCACGAGAGACGCAGAGGTATTTGAAGACATTGGGACAACACTATTCCCTGGCATTTTACCCTGTCTCATTTGCGGGCTCGATGTGGGTATCCGCTCTAGGTCGTTCATTATCTATCAGTGTCTTGACTTGTTTAGCAAGTGCTACAATTAACGATTTAAGTAAGGTAACTTCGTCCCTGAGATCTGAGATTACCCTTTGTGTATCCAACCCTACTAACGGATATTCATCTGGGGATCCCTCCCCCCTCCTTTCATAGGCCTCTGCCTCAGGGACCTGGTGTATTACAACTCGAGTTACGGGTGAGGGTATCCAACCTTCTTCTTCCTGCCTCCAAGTTGTATTTTCGGATAAACCATGTAGTGGAGAGTAACGATTAATTGTGGGGACATTAAAAATGGTATTATTGGTGTTACTGCTGGTTATCTCAGCTACTTCTATTGTGCTGTCACTTGGGCTTTTATCTGCCACTTCATTAGACGAGGGGGCTACCCTTTCCTTACTAATAGCTTTCGCAGATTCAGGACGGGAACATTTGCCTGGCTCCAAGACCATTGTCATTGCACTACGCGTAGTGCGCTTAGAAAATATGGACGGAATTCTTTTAATTGGGTTAGAGGTTAGGCTAGAAAGAGGATTAAGTGCACTAGGGGAATGCTGAATGTCTGAGGCAGCTGGAATCAAAGCCGGATCTAAGATATCATGGCATTCATCCAGAAGGTCATCAATGCGATTAAGAACGCAACTAGTGGCACTAATTTTTCGGGTTGTCCTAGTTTTACTAACTTTCCTACGAGGCCCTTCACTCTTCCCACCCCCCTCTTTATCATTGGACTTCCAATTCTCCATTGAGGTAGGTCAGTAGGTGACAGCACTGAAATGTACGAACCAGAGAACAAACTAATAATACCAGACAAACAATCTAAGTAGCAATGGTTATAACTTTAGTCAAACTCCTATACAGAAGATGCTAGTTCAACAACTCTAGAAAGAGGGTGAGCCCAGTGACTAATCTTAAGACTAGGACGAGGTAGCAGACAGGAACACAATGAGTCTTATATTGTGATTGTATTAAGACGTAACGAAGTTCGAGGTCCCAAGAAGATCTCTGCTGATGTTGGAACGCGAGGGCCAAAAGCCAAGGGAGGTGGCCCTGCCCTGCCTCTTCCTGGTGCTGACGGGCGCAGGAGGGGCCCGCCCTTGTCCCGGACTTTGCCCGGGCACAGCCCGCGCGCATCCCATGCCGCGGGATGACTTCCGCGCTTTAGAGCACGATGCCGGCTCCTCCCTCCTGGGAGTCAGGTGAGTTGTGGGGCTTGGAGTCCCCTCAGGCCAGGCACAGGAGCAGCGGCACACAAAACAGCGTCCCGCGCTGCGGGATGACTTCCGCGCTTTAGAGCGCGATGGCGGCTCCTCCCTCCTGGGAGTCAGGTGAGTTGTGGGGCTTTGAGTCCCTTCAGGCCAGGCACAGGAGCAGCGGCACACAAAACAGCGTCCAAGTGATTTTTTTTGTATATAGGTAAAGCCACACAAAATATCAAAGTGAAAATCACTGAATACAAAAATAACATTAGGAATAATCTCAAAACATCCAGCTTTACAACACGCTGGCATTACTATAACCACAATATCAGCCAGCTACGTTGATCTAAACAGAAAACTATTACACAGAGAGATCTATTGGATAAAACTGTTAAACACCATGCAACAAGATGGTTTGAATGAGAGACTGGAAATGTCATGCTTTTTGTAAAGGTATCTTTTTGTAATATTTGCAGACATTATGATTTCTGTTAGTTTTGTTCAATCATGTAATATTCATCTGTATCAGCACTTGCATTCAAACAGTTGACATTATGCATCCAACAGATTCATATGAGTTACATCAATTGTTTTTTTTCAAATTGGTCCCAACGGCATTGCTTCATGTAAAACAGTCAATTGTACCCAAGAAAAATGTAAACGACACACATTTTGAATGAAATAAATTCACAAGTTTTTATATTAAATTTAATTAGTAAATACATTTGTACAATACACTATTTATAGTGGAGTTGCTCCACAGTGAGTAGAAATAGGGTGCTTGGGAGAGTGCTTGTGAGTAGAAAAGGAAAAGTAAGGAATTAGAGTGCCAATATACACAATATTTCAAACAATTAGGTAGGTGCCTGGCTGTAATTAATATGCATCTTTTTGCTTCGCAGTTACAAGATACAACATATGTTTTCCAAGTTATCTAGATGTGGACAAAGATCCCAGTACAGGTTGATATAGTTGGAAATGGCAAACCTTCGACCCCCAGGTGGTGGACAGGCCAATTAACCCTTAGTATGGGGTCTTCATCAGGACAAAGAGGGAGCAACCAAAGAAACCACCGTTATACAATCAGTGGGGAGTCATCAAGAATAGGACATGAGGCTCCTAATGAGAGGAAGACACGGGGGACACTTCCATGGTCCTGGTAGGATCCAGTTCATAGATGTGCCATGGGGCTTCTTATAAGTGGATAATTGTTTCCAAGTAGTCTGTGAGTTTCTTAATAAATATTAGTAAAACCCGATTCAATCAGGTATGGAATCTGCAACTCTGAGCTAGAAGTGTCTCCAGGAGAATCTCGCATCTTTGGAATCATCAGCACTTTATCAGTGATCAGCTGGATTGATACAGTTCACATTAGTGTAATGTTGTTTTTTCAGTTTCACCGTTTTTTTCACCACAGTCTTTTAGATTTATGATAGTATGGCCCATGAGTGATATAACACATTTTAAGATGGCACTCGCAACCGGGTAGTAGCATCGTTCACTTACGGTCACATGAAAAGAGTAATTTATTCACCGGTAAATGCAGTTCAGGCTGTAATGGTGGCTGTTCCAAAACTTTTGACTGGTGCACAAGCCACAGATCAGGTAAGATGGGACATGTATGCACGCTTCTCTTCCTGTAGGAAGATTTTGTTGTCAGTTTAAATTTGGCATGCCTAAAACAGCTGCATATGGTGATGACATCATGATATTTACTGAAAAAGCACGAATGGCTATTCCTGCATTGCTGGACATCATTTACAAATTCCCCACCTCCAAGTGATCGGAGTTCACATTATGTCAATCTGATTTGCAGCATGGTAGTGATTTATGGTGACTTGCACACTCACTTTTAATCTTTTGCATGCTAATAACTGAAGTAATATTATTGCATCAATTAAGGGTACAACGTAGGATCCATGGTTCACCGTGGGTCAATATGGTTATGGCACAGCAAGTGGTGGCAGTTCTCTTGCAATTAATGTTCATTCACATTTGATCCTATATGTATTACAGATGGTGGTGGTTTTGACCATCCTGCATTGCTTCCTTTGTTAATCTATACGTATGTAATTCTTTGTAGCTTCTCCTTGATGAAGGGCGCAAGGTGCCCTAAATGCATTGGATAAGCACGTAACTTCATGAAATACAAAGGGAGAAATCTGCAACTGTTTTTAATATGACAAATTCAGACCATATTATCACTGTAATATGAAAAAGGGTTCACTTATGTTAAGTATGGCAAATTATTAAAAGAACATTTTTGGGTTTAAATAAAGATTACTTTTTGAAAATACAGGTTTGGTTGACGTGTCCAAAAAAGTAAGAAAAACACTCCTTCAGGTCTGCTTGTGCTCAGTAGGCCTGCATACTGGTTGGCATGCAGCTATATTTTCAGTTTTCCTTGATGTGTCTCGGAGCAGAGAGCACACTACTACAGCACAGATATTTGTTTACATTTGAATTACGCAAGAGAAAAAAGATAGAGATTTGGTCGACTTTGGAATGCAATCTTGGAACTTTCTATTTTTTAATTGTACTGCTAATAGCATGTTATCAATCCCTGAGACAGTGAGAGAAATTTAAAGAAAGCTAAAACCCAGAGACTCACCAGATTAGGTTTGTATTGCAGGGCAGCCTAAGGTTTTGGGGTATGTTTCTAGGGCCAGGGCCTTGATATTATGAAGCAGCAGGGAAGGTGGCTGGTGTCGACTGTAGGGGGATGGGTATAGGGGGGAGTAGGTGCAGGTTTGCACTAAGGAAGCTAGGGCGGTCAGGTGTCCTCTCTGGTGTGTGATGTGAAGTCCTGGAGGATTTTGTCCAATCAGGTTGCCAGGGGGGTTTCCATAATCCTCTCTTTTCCTCTCATTGGAGGGCTGTGATTGCACTCATCTAATGACCTCTGTTTGTCAATGCAAGATCGAGGGGGGGTGCAGCAGATTTCCAATTCATTGCTACCGCCCGCTTGGCCGGAGTAGTGCAAGGTCTGTAAAGCGAGTCGTGGGCTTCCCTGTTTTGGGACGAGAGTACTGTCCAAGCAGGCACTGACACGCCATGTCCCATAGAACCGCGATGAGGGGAAAACACTACAGTAAGAAGGACAGGATTAGTACATGCTGACAGGATTGCACATGACACAGCGGTCAATGTTTTTCTTTTTGGCTTAGCTGAAGCTCATAGTTTGATAATTAGATGCAAGTTGTTATGAGGATGCACAATTGTAAAACCTGCCTCCCCATAGAGACATTACACACTCCAAGTTGTATCACAGAAGTAGTGCTCTTGCAGGATCCACTAAGCTCTTGTCAATTAAGTGTGATGTGATTGTATTAAACGACTGCGGGGTGTGCACTCCTGTACAATTATTGTATAAAAGCTAATAAAGAACAATTAAAAAGAAAAACTGCCATGCCGTGTCAAGCCGCTCTCGGCCTGTGGCTCGGGAACTGTCCATCAGAATCACGTCCCAGTAGGCCTGCTGAGACCCGGAGGCCCAGAGCATGTGGCTCATTCCTGCTGAGTCTTACTGTTGTGTGTAAAATGTATTGGTATTGGAATGGAGCATAGAATGTGTGTAGCATTCTGTAGGCTGGGTTCCAGTCCCAGGCATTCGTTAGGCAGAGGTCTTGGAGTGGAAGCTATACTGCCTGGCTCTCACCTGTTCCCCTGTACTATCTAATTTAGCCGACTTAAAGAAGAATTATTTACTTGTGATTCCTGCTGCGTGCTACCATAACACTGACCTGCAGCGGTGGCATTCTTCCGTACCAGGATATATATTTGAGGTGACCAGGAATCTAGAGGGTCCCTAACTTTGGAGAGTGTTTTTGTTCATTATGTCTGGCCAATTATATCAGGTTATTTGAGAACCATATGCCCAATTATTTAATGTTTCTTGGTTGCCAGTGTAGGCCTGTGTTTCCAGTACACAAAGGAAGGCACCATGAGTTTAGAGGTAGATTTTCCGTTTTTTTCTTCATTTATACTATAGCCAGAGAAGGTGGAGAATTTGTAAATGATGTCCAGCAATGCAGGAATCGCCATTCCTGCTTCTTCAGTAAATATCATGATGTCATCACCATATGCAGCTGTTTTAGGCATGCCAAATTTAAACTGAAAGCCTTTGATGCTATGTATCTATTAATTGCAGAAGGGAGTTAATAGCAAGCATGAAAAGTAGAGGGAAAGAGGGCATCCTTGTTGAGTACCCAGTTGTAGATCAAAGGGGTCTGACAGGTTTCCATGAATTCTAAATCTTGCTTCTGAGCAGAAAGAGATAAGGCCATATTCATTTTAGTATAATGGTTCCCTAGATCATATTGGTGAAGAAAGGTCCGAAGGTAAGACCATGAGATCTAAGCCTTCGCCGCATCTAGGGCAATTGGCGCTAATGGTAAGCCAGAAAGATGTGGCAGAAGGTGCGGGTGTTGTCACTGGCAAGTCTGCCTTTGACTAACCCTGATTGTGAGGTGTAGATTAGCTTTGTGATTGTTTTCTTCAAATGTTTTGCTAGCAAATCTGTACATATCTTTGCTTCCATATTGAGTCATGATATTAGTTTGTCATTTTTCAGGTCTAAGTGGTCTTTGCCCTCTTTAGGTATGACAACAATAGTAGCTTCTACGGTAGAGCTGGTGACCGCGCCCTTGAAGGTAAAAAGTTTGAGGGCTGTTTTAAGTGACTCGAAGGTTGTGTACAGAATGTCTCATAGAAGCTGATTGGGAATCCATCTGGGCCAGGGGCTTTGCCACTTGGAATGAAGGATAAGGCTTCCAAATTGTTTTTTTTCCCTCTGGGAGTTTGTTTAGGGAGAGTCTGTCTGCATCAGAAGCTTTATTAATCTTAAGGTCCTAAACATTTTTCCCTTGAAATGCAGTTTGTGGCTGTTAGAACTGGGGTCTCTAGTTGGCAATGGTTTGCACCTTTGTCCAAATAGGGACCCTTGCTTCTAGTCAGGATAAGGGGAAACACTCCTAAAATAACCCCTGCTCACCCCTGGTAGCTTGGCACGAGCAGACAGGCTTATCTCAGAGGCAGTGTGTAAAGCATTTGTGACCCACATACAGTAATACAGTGAAAACACTACAGATGGACACCACACAGGTTGTTTATGTAAAAATAAGTAATCTTTATATAGACTTATCACAAGACCCAATAGCAAAAATCCACAATACTGTAATCAAAAATAGACTTAAAATGATAGAGACAGTTCACGTTATCTTCAAAAATAGGATAGTCAATCAAATAAAGCTTGTAGCAACAAATAACTCCACTTGGAGTTATCACGACGTCGTGACCGGTGGAAATCCCAAAGTACGGCGCCGACCGCGAGGTGCGCGGCGTCGGGCCTGGAGTCGAGCAGACCCACAAAGAACAGTACCTGGAATTCGATGAAAACAAAGACGGTGCACGGCGTCGGGAGGTGATGCTTCGTTGGCGCCGGCGGCGCCGGTTCCTTACGACCCCAGGGAGGTGATGTCTCGGTTCCTTACTGCAGCGCAGGGGAGGTGAGGCGTCGGTTCCTTACTGTGTCGGGAGGTGACGTCACGGATGGCGGCGAGGCGTCGGTTCCTTACGATGGTGCGGCGTCGATGGATTCGGGGTCACCCACGCCGAGGATCGGCTCCGCGATGATGAAGCCCTGGCGTCGGTGAAGTCGGGGCTGCGGTGCGGAGTCGGGACGGTGCGTCGTGAGCGCCACGAGCGGTGTCCTCGGCTCCGGTGCAGGCAGCGGCCTCGATGACGGCTTCGGAGTCGATGTCGCACGGCGTCGGCAGGCGTCGGGCCTACGGTGCAAGTCGGGCGGTGCGTCGTGCTCTTCACGAGCGGTGCCCACGGCTTCGGTGCAGGTTACGGCGTCGCTCGCCGGCGTCGGTGTTGCAATTTCCCTCTGTTAGCAGCTAAAACAGCAGTTCCAGATGCAGGCAAACAGAAGGGGTGAAGTCTTTGTGTCCCTGTGACTTCAGGCAGGAGGCAAGCTCAGTTCAAGCCCTTGGAGATTCCCTTCTTCAAGATGACAAAGCACAGCAAAGTCTTTTCTCCTGTCCTTGGCAGAAAGCAACCACTGCAGGCCAACCCCAATCAGCAAACCAGCACAGGGGCAGTACTCCTCCTTCAGCTTCTCCGGTTCTTCTCCTTGGCAACAGGTTTCTTGATTTCCCAGAAGTGATCTAATTTCCTAGGGGTCTGGGTCCCCTTTTATACACCTTTTCCCTTTGTTCTCTGAAGGCAGAGAGGCCTCTGCCTAGTCCAAAACCAGTTCTGGTCAGTCCTGGAGCACTTTGTTTTTCTGACTCCTTCTTTCCTTTGTGAGTGAGGGGCAGAGCCATCAGACGCCCGGCAGGAGGTGGAGCCAGCATTGTGGAAGGCAGGCACAGCCCTATTCAGACCCAGGTGCAACTCCTCCCTCCACTCTGGATGCAGACCTTCCTATTCAGCCCTGTGCTGACTCACCCTGTCTCCTGTAGCCACCCCCAGCCCCTGTCACTCAATCTCTAGACAAGGAATACACAACCTAGCAGAGGCAGGCTTGGAAGTTTAGGCAAGAAAATACCCACTTTCTAAAAGTGGTATTTTCAAACACAGAATGTTAAAACCAACTTCACTAAAAGATGTATTTTATCATTCTGAGTTCAGGCATACTAAATTCGTTTTTCTACCATGTTCCCTGGGTCAGTTCTGACTATAAGGTGTAATAGTCAGTCTGCCCATTCTGGCCTATGGGGAGCAGGTAGCCTTGCAATAGTGAAAAACGAAAATGGCTGTAATTCACTATTAGGACATGCCACACACACCAGGGCATGTCCTACCTTATACTTACAATGCACCCTGCCCTAGGGCCTACTTTAGGGGTGACCAACATGCAGTAAAGGGAAGGTTTAGGGACTGGTAAGTGGGTGCACTCACCAAGTCGACATGGCAGCCCTAGGCTGCACACAGGCTCTGCAATGGCAGGCCCGAGGCACATTTTACAAGCCGCTTCTGTGGGTGGCACAACCAGTGCTGCAAGCCCACCAGCAGCATTGGATTTACAAGCCCTGGGCACACTCAGTGCACTGTACTAGGGACTGACAAGTAAACCAATCATCCAATCATGGAGTCACTAATCCATAACACAATTTACAGTAGGGAGCACTTGCACTGTGGCACTGAACAGCAGTGGCACAGTGCCCAAAAGCATCTAAAACCAGCAAAACATAAGAGGCAACAGCAAAAAAATGGAAGGGAGACCCACGCCAATGGTGCCAAGTCTAACACGTGTCCCCTCCAGCTGAAATGTGGGGAGAACTACCCTTCCTCCTGGGAGTTCTCATCACTAAGGCGGAAAAATCTGGACAGACCATCAGCATTGGCGTGTTCTGTACCAGGGCGGTGTTCCACCGTAAAGTCCATCCCCTGTAGGGAAATGGACCACCTCAACAGTTTTGGATTCTCACCCCTCATCTGCATTAACCATCTGAGGGGCCTGTGGTCTGTCTGAACCCGGAAGTGAGTCCCAAACAAGTATGGTCTCAACTTCTTCAGTGCCCAGACCACAGCAAATGCTTCACGTTCAATCGCACTCCACCTCTGTTCCCGTGGGAGTAACCTCCTACTAATAAAGGCTACAGGTTGGTCTAGGCCCTCCTCATTCATCTGTGAAAGCACAGCCCCAACACCATGCTCTGAAGCATCTGTCTGCACAATGAATTCCTTTGAGAAGTTGGGCGCCTGAAGCACGGGCGCCGTGCACATGGCAGATTTCAGGGCATCAAAAGCCTTTTGGCAGGCATCAGTCCAGTTCACTTTCCTGGGCTGCTTCCTGGAAGTCAGCTCAGTCAAGGGTGCAACAATGTTGCCATACCCCTTGACAAACCTCCTGTAATACCCGGTGAGTCCTAAGAAGGCCCTCACCTCTGTTTGGGTTTTGGGGGTTCCCAAGCCAGGATGGTATCTATCTTGGGCTGTAGGGGCGCCACCTGGCCGCTCCCTACCTGGTGTCCCAAGTACACCACAGAACCCTGCCCGATCTGGCACTTACTCGCCTTGATCGTGAGGCCTGCCCTCCGCAGCGCCTTCAACACTTCCCAGAGGTGGTGCAGATGTTCCTCCCAAGTGGCGCTGAACACTGCAATGTCATCCAGGTAGGCGGCACTGAAATCCTCCAGCCCAGCCAACACCTGGTTGACCAACCTCTGAAAGGTGGCAGGGGCATTCTTCATCCCAAAGGGCATCACCCGGAATTGGTAGTGCCCATCTGGTGTGGAGAATGCTGACCTCTCTTTGGCCCCATCAGTTAAGGCGATCTGCCAGTATCCAGACGTTAGATCAAACGTGCTGAGGTACTGGGCAGCCCCTAACCGATCAATGAGCTCATCAGCTCTGGGGATGGGGTGCGCGTCAGTCCTGGTGACTGAATTGAGTCCTCGGTAGTCCACACAGAACCGGAGTTCAGGTGTGGCACCAGGCGCGGCAGCCTTTGGGACCAAGACCACTGGGCTGGCCCAAGGACTGTTAGAGGACTCAATCACCCCTAAGGCAAACATCTTGGAGACCTCCTCCTTGATGCAAGCTCTCACCCTGTCAGTCACTCTGTAAGTTTTGTGCTTTACAGGAGGACTGTCCCCAGTGTCCACATCATGGATGCACCATTCAGTGATACTGGGAGTCAGGGAGAACAGATCAGAAAACTGTCCCAACAGTTGGCGACAGTCATTCTGCTGCTCCGGGGTCAGGGTGGGAGAGAGGTTCACACCATCCACTGACCCATCTTGCTCTTTTGCATACAGGAGATCAGGAAGAGGTTCAGTCTCCTCTTCCATCCCAGCATCTGTTGCTAAGAGCATGCCCACTTCAGACCTCTCAAAGTGGGGCTTCAGGCGGTTCACATGCAGGACCCGCAAGGGGTTCCTGGGAGACTGCAAGTCCACCAAGTAGGTGACATCACTCTTGCGCTCCACCACCTCAAATGGTCCGGTCCACTTATCCTGGAGCGCACAGGGCTCCACTGGGGCCATGACCCAAACCTTTGTCCAGGCTGAAACTCGATCAGAGTGGCGTTCTGATCATGCCAACGTTTCATCTCTTCCTGGCTGGCTTCCAGATTCGCCTCAGCGAGTTGTCTGAAACGCCGAGTCTGGTTCCTGAAGGCCAGCATGTAACTAAATACATCCTGGGGAGTTTTCCTGGGAGCTTTCTCCCAGCCTTCCTTGACCAGACTCAGAGGTCCTCTTACAGGATGGCCGTACAGCAGTTCAAAGGGACTGAACCCTAAGGACTTCTGGGGCACCTCTCTGTAAGCAAAGAGCAGGCATGGCAAGAGGACGTCCCACTTACGCCTCATGGGTTCTTCCAGACCCATAATCATGCCTTTAAGGGTCCGGTTGAATCTCTCAACCAGCCCATTACCTTGGGGGTGGTAAGGAGTGGTGAACTTATAGGTTACACCACACTCCTGCCACAGGGACTTCATATACTTGGAAATGAAGTTAGTACCACGGTCAGACACCACCTCCTTGGGGAACCCCACACGGGAGAAAATCCCCATCAGTGCACGTCCCACCACGGGGGCCGTCACTGTCCGAAGAGGGATGGCTTCCGGGTACCGGGTGGCATGGTCCACCAAGACCAGGATGAACCTGTTGCCCATGGCTGTCTTGGGATCCAGAGGCCCCACAATGTCAATACCCACCCTCTCAAAGGGGGTGCTGACAACAGGGAAAGGTTGGAGAGGAGCCTTGTGCTTCCTCCCACTCTTACCACTTGCCTGGCAAGTCTGACAGGTCCTGCAATGAGTATCTGAACTCTTGCGCATTTGGGGCCAATGAAAGTGGGTGACAAGCCTTTGAAAGGTCTTGTCTTGCCCCAAATGTCCTGCTAAAGGCACATCATGAGCCAGACCCAGTAGGAAGGCTCTGAAGCGCTGGGGTACCACCAGCACACGGGCTGACCCAGGCTCAGCAACCTTAGGCTCACTATACAGGAGACTATTCTCCCAGTAGATCCAGTGTGATCCAGACCGATCACCTGCTGCCTGGCTTACAGCCTGTTGCCGCAAGCCCTCAAGAGAAGGGCACTTCTTCTGCTCCTCGCAGAATTCTTCCCTGGAGGGGCCTCCCTCCTGCTGCCAATGGGTCAGCTCAGGCAGGTCCCCCAGTTCAGCCACTTGTTCCCCTGTAGGCTCCAGGGCATCCCCCTCAAGGTCTGCCTCCTCCTGGACCGTGGGAACTTCGGGGGCCGGTTTCCCGCGCCCCTGCCTCCTCTCTTTAAGGCAGGCACCTGGGCCCTTCTTCCAGGCTCCAGGTCCTCTTGAATACCCTTACCGGCTGCCATTGACCGAGTGGTCACACACGCCCACTCTGGCAGACCCAACATCTCCAAATGAGACCTCCGCTCCACCTTCGCCCAAGGGGAGCTCTCCAAATCATTGCCTAGCAGACAGTCAACAGGCATGGCTGGCCTCACAGCTACTTGAAGGATACCTGAGACCCCCCACTCAAAGGGAACCTGGGCCACCTTGCAGTGGCTCTCTGAGTTGTCAGCGGCAACTACCGGGTAGAATACGTTGGGGACCACCTGCTCTTCAGACACCAGCCGACAACTGACAGCTGTCACACTGGCCCCGGTGTCTCTCAGAGCCTCCACCCTATGGCCATTGATGGTCACCCACTGCCTGTATTTTTAGTGTTATCAGGCAGCTGGGTCCTAGGGACCATCTCACTGTCTCCTAGAGAGACCAGGGACATCTCTGCGGGACCCCACCCACCTTGGGCACCCAACTCCTCCCCCAGGGCTACACTAGCCATCTGCCGGGGTGGTGCACCAGTGGGTGCAGTGGTCACGGTATTGGGGCACTTGGGACTTCCTACAAAGTGACCCACCTGACCACAACTAAAACATGCTTTGGGCCCCTTCTGAACAGACTTATCTGTTGGGACCCATGGTCTTTTCTCAGTGGGAGGCTGGGAACCCTTACCTTGGTTCCCTTGGGGTTTACTTTGGGGCCCTTTTTGGAACTCCTTCTGTTTACCCTTGTCCCCCACTCTTCTGCTGGGGACCCTGCCCACCTTTGGCGGAGTCTCCCACAAGACCCTTGTGGACCCGGGTACTGACCCAGCGGTCCGCCTCCTCAGCAAGCTTTCTAGGATTAGTCAGCTTACTGTCAACAAGGTGCTGGCGTAGCTCTGGAAAACAACTACTGGACAAGTGCTCCCATGCAATTAAATCATAGAACTCCTGCAAGTCATTTACTTTGCTACCCTTCACCCATCCATCCAATGCTCTGCAAAAATAAGACACATACTCCACCCAGGTACTAGGCTCCAGCTTTTTGCAGTTCCTAAACTTCTGTCTATAAAGCTCTGGAGTTAACCCATACCTTGCCACTAAAGCTTCCTTCAGGTGGGCATAGGACATCTGATCCACTGTGGGCAAGGCTAGCAAGGTTTCCCTTCCCTCACCTGCAAAGCGGCCCCACAACCCCGCTCCCCAATCCTTCTCAGGGACCCGGTGTGATGTCATGGCGATCTCATAAGCTTTAAACCATTGCCCAATGTCCTCCCCTTCATGAAATCCTTAATAACCTCCTTGGGGATGTACACTCTACTTTCTACAGGCACTGGAGGTGTGCTGCCACCAGAGGGAGTGATTTCTAGGCTCCTAGCCTTTAGCTCTAGCTCCCTCACCACTCTCTCATGCTCTAAAAGCATCTTCTTTTCTTCCATGGCCAACCTCTTACTTTCTAACTCCAATTTCTTATGCTCAAGGCTATCATGGCTTCCCTGTTTCAGTTTGGCCATTTCCATTTCATGCATCCTGCTTTTGTCCCTGTCCTCCAGCTCCTCTGGAGACAGGCCCTTTGAGAAACACTGCTGCCCTCCCTGGAAGGCGCTCTCCTCCCAGTTAAGCCCAATGGCCCCTCAAGCTGCCCATCTAAATTCTCTGCCTCCTCCACAGGCTCCTCGGACTGCCCACTGGCATTCCGTGCTTCCAACCAGGCCCTTAGCGCCTTGTGAAACTCCTCCTTCCTGGTGAGGCCTCTCATAGAGATTTTAAATTTTTTGCAAACAGCTTTGAGTTCTGTCACAGTGTAGGTATCAACCCTATCTTCTTCAAATTCAATATCTGCAGGTGCAATGGATCCTTTTTGCTCATGGTGAAAATTGGCAGTTCTCAACAAAAATAAAGGTTCCAAGGAAAAAAGTCCTATCAAAATGTATGTGGTCGCGTATTGGTCTGCACTCACTAGTAGTGTACACCAATCACTGTATATGAATCACAAATGCAAGTCCAAATCCTCACCGCTGACCACCAATGTTAGAACTGGGGGTCTCTAGTTGGCAATGGTTTGCACCTTTGTCCAAATAGGGACCCTTGCTTCTAGTCAGGATAAGGGGGAAACACTCCTAAAATAACCCCTGCTCACCCCCTGGTAGCTTGGCACGAGCAGACAGGCTTATCTCAGAGGCAGTGTGTAAAGCATTTGTGACCCACATACAGTAATACAGTGAAAACACTACAGATGGACACCACACAGGTTGTTTATGTAAAAATAAGTAATCTTTATATAGACTTATCACAAGACCCAATAGCAAAAATCCACAATACTGTAATCAAAAATAGACTTAAAATGATAGAGACAGTTCACGTTATCTTCAAAAATAGGATAGTCAATCAAATAAAGCTTGTAGCAACAAATAACTCCACTTGGAGTTATCACGACGTCGTGACCGGTGGAAATCCCAAAGTACGGCGCCGACCGCGAGGTGCGCGGCGTCGGGCCTGGAGTCGAGCAGACCCACAAAGAACAGTACCTGGAATTCGATGAAAACAAAGACGGTGCACGGCGTCGGGGAGGTGATGCTTCGTTGGCGCCGGCGGCGTCGGTTCCTTACGACCCCAGGGGAGGTGATGTCTCGGTTCCTTACTGCAGCGCAGGGAGGTGAGGCGTCGGTTCCTTACTGTGTCGGGAGGTGACGTCACGGATGGCGGCGAGGCGTCGGTTCCTTACGATGGTGCGGCGTCGATGGATTCGGGGTCACCCACGTCGAGGATCGGCTCCGCGATGATGAAGCCCTGGCGTCGGTGAAGTCGGGGCTGCGGTGCGAGTCGGGACGGTGCGTCGTGAGCGTCACGAGCGGTGTCCTCGGCTCCGGTGCAGGCAGCGGCCTCGATGACGGCTTCGGAGTCGATGTCGCACGGCGTCGGCAGGCGTCGGGCCTACGGTGCAAGTCGGGGCGGTGCGTCGTGCTCTTCACGAGCGGTGCCCACGGCTTCGGTGCAGGTTACGGCGTCGCTCGCCGGCGTCGGTGTTGCAATTTCCCTCTGTTAGCAGCTAAAACAGCAGTTCCAGATGCAGGCAAACAGAAGGGGTGAAGTCTTTGTGTCCCTGTGACTTCAGGCAGGAGGCAAGCTCAGTTCAAGCCCTTGGAGATTCCCTTCTTCAAGATGACAAAGCACAGCAAAGTCTTTTCTCCTGTCCTTGGCAGAAAGCAACCACTGCAGGCCAACCCCAATCAGCAAACCAGCACAGGGGCAGTACTCCTCCTTCAGCTTCTCCGGTTCTTCTCCTTGGCAACAGGTTTCTTGATTTCCCAGAAGTGATCTAATTTCCTAGGGGCCTGGGTCCCTTTTTATACACCTTTTCCCTTTGTTCTCTGAAGGCAGAGAGGCCTCTGCCTAGTCCAAAACCAGTTCTGGTCAGTCCTGGAGCACTTTGTTTTTCTGACTCCTTCTTTCCTTTGTGAGTGAGGGGCAGAGCCATCAGACGCCCGGCAGGAGGTGGAGCCAGCATTGTGGAAGGCAGGCACAGCCCTATTCAGACCCAGGTGCAACTCCTCCCTCCACTCTGGATGCAGACCTTCCTATTCAGCCCTGTGCTGACTCACCCTGTCTCCTGTAGCCACCCCCAGCCCCTGTCACTCAATCTCTAGACAAGGAATACACAACCTAGCAGAGGCAGGCTTGGAAGTTTAGGCAAGAAAATACCCACTTTCTAAAAGTGGTATTTTCAAACACAGAATGTTAAAACCAACTTCACTAAAAGATGTATTTTATCATTCTGAGTTCAGGCATACTAAATTCGTTTTTCTACCATGTTCCCTGGGTCAGTTCTGACTATAAGGTGTAATAGTCAGTCTGCCCATTCTGGCCTATGGGGAGCAGGTAGCCTTGCAATAGTGAAAAACGAAAATGGCTGTAATTCACTATTAGGACATGCCACACACACCAGGGCATGTCCTACCTTATACTTACAATGCACCCTGCCCTAGGGCCTACTTTAGGGGTGACCAACATGCAGTAAAGGGAAGGTTTAGGGACTGGTAAGTGGGTGCACTCACCAAGTCGACATGGCAGCCCTAGGCTGCACACAGGCTCTGCAATGGCAGGCCCGAGGCACATTTTACAAGCCGCTTCTGTGGGTGGCACAACCAGTGCTGCAAGCCCACCAGCAGCATTGGATTTACAAGCCCTGGGCACACTCAGTGCACTGTACTAGGGACTGACAAGTAAACCAATCATCCAATCATGGAGTCACTAATCCATAACACAATTTACAGTAGGGAGCACTTGCACTGTGGCACTGAACAGCAGTGGCACAGTGCCCAAAAGCATCTAAAACCAGCAAAACATAAGAGGCAACAGCAAAAAAATGGAAGGGAGACCCACGCCAATGGTGCCAAGTCTAACAGTGGCCTTATAGAGTGAGGCATATAGAAATTCCTGAAGACTCTGATTATTTAATTGTGCTTAATTTGAATTGAGGTTTCCTTACTGCTCGACATTGTTGATTTATTCTTTTTTAATTGTAGGTAAGAGGCAAGAGTTTCCCCTGGTTTGTTCAGATAGCATAGTTTTTTAGCTCTTTTCCTGGCAAGTTTGTTGTATTTGTATTTAAGACATTTGAGGGTGTCTAACTGTTTGTTTGTTTTTGTGTTACAATGTTGTTGCTCTGTCACTTCAATTTTGTTAGATAGGCTAATTTGAATTTGAGTTCTCTATTTCTTTTAACACAAACTTTATTGCATTTTTACATATTTATGCATACATTTATACTGAGACCTCGCAGTTATATGGTTCTATAATTAAGGATTTGCAGCACAATCATATCGGTTTATGCATTTACAGTTTTTGTCGCATCTTACATATTAGTGCTCGCATTCCTGCGCTCCTAGTCTGAGGCACAACTTGTGCTACCTTCCTGCATATATCAATCTGCAAGTTGCATTTGCAATGTTTATTTCTATTAAACTTAACATATCCCCATACACTCGCCCCCCTCCCACCGCCCAGTTGACTAACTGGACACCCAGCCGGAGACTACCTAGGCATACACACCAGTACACTTCTGTGTGTGTGTTGCTGGACAGCAGAGTTTATTGCGCAATATGGTTTTCTACTTTACCATTTAAGTTTGCACCTGTGTGTATTACACTTCTCCAACCTGTTAGTTTTATTACCCGCACGTTTGCCACCTAGATGCACCACTCCCCCCGGATGACTAGCGGCAATGTTTACGCTATTGCAACCGTGTTCTCTACTATCTCTTGAGTGGTCCCGTTCCACGCCTTGAATGCCTCACATAGCATATCCCAGGCCATTGCTATGGGTATTTTTCTCAGACCTCTCTGTTCTTCCCTGCGTATCGCAGCGCTTTCTGCTAGGCTCCACTTTACTACTTCCTCCTTCCATGCGTCTATTTTCGGCGGTCTTGTTGCCTTCCACCGTCTAGTGATGAGCCTCTTTGCTAGTAGTAGTGCTAAGTTCGCGAATCGTGCCTGCACCTTATACCCTTTCGATTTTGGATACACCCCTAATATGCAGCTCTTTGCCGTATTCCAGGTCTGCCCGCCAACCACCTCCGTTAGCACTTGCGCTATTTGTGTCCAGTAGTGTGTGAGTGCCGGATATGCCCAAATCATATGTATAAACCCTGATCTTCTTCAATACATCTCAGGCATTTTGACGATGCTGTGGGGAACATTTTGCGGATTCTGTGTGGAGTCAGATATGCCCTTTGCACAATTAAATATTGGATAAATTTAAATTGTGCGTTACGCGACGCTCCTTTCGGGTATGCAAGGAGTGACGTCCATTCCCAATCGACAGTTCTGTGGCCATGTCTGCCTCCCACTTCTCACGTAGGTTCTCTAATGATGAAGCCTGTGTTTCTCTGATGCCAGCGTATAGCCATTTTGTTAAGTGCCTGCCGTTCCCCATTAAATACAGCATGTAGACTAGCCTATTCGTCGGTGGTTCTTTGCTTGTCATGGGCCAATTCCCTACGCACCAGGTGTGATAGCCCTGCGTGTAGTAGAAATAAAGTGTCCGGTAGCCCATTAGTGCTGGCAAAATCTGTGTGTGACATTAGTGTACCCTCTTGGAACATCGCCCCCACTGTTGTAACTCCTCCCTCTTCCCATCCAGTCAAGTGTCTCTGCGTAACAGTGCCAGTTGGTATTGGCAGTCCCAACAGTGGAGTGTTTGGCGCATATGGTAGATGCGGTTTAGTATATTTTACAGCACATCTCCAATATTTCACTGCTATCTGCAATAGTGACGGGTCTGTAGTATTAATTGGGTGCGGGCTGTGCAATTTGGCGTGTAATTTGCCCTGCTTTAGTATTCTAGGCGTGTAACCTATTTCTTGCAGGTTTCGGCCCGCTAGCCAGTATGATAGCCATTGTAACTGGCTCGCCATACAGTAGGCCTTAAAATCTGGGGCTCCCATTCCACCTTCTGTTCTTGACAGTATGAGTTTCTTGAGTGCCACCCTACGTCTTCCTGCACCCCATATCAGTTCTATTAGCAGTGAGTCTAGTGCCTTGAACACTTTCAAGGGGATTAGTATCGAGATTGTTGTAAAGTAATACAATACTCTAGGCAGCATGACCATCTTCGCAATAGCCAAGCGGCCCGTGGCAGATAGCGGTAGTGTTATCCAGAACGCTATTTGTGATCTTAATGAGGCTATTGCCAGTTCTACGTTACCATCTAGTGTATCCTGCTGCGTCCGGTATATATGCACTCCCAGGTACTTAAATGTGGTCTGAGCAGTTTTTATTCTACTGCCCCCAAAAACAAGTGTGTGTTGAGCCTCAGCTTGATTGAAGAAGAAGGCTATTGATTTATCAAAATTAATATGTAGTCCCGCCACTCTACCGAACTCTGCAAAAAGGGCTGCAGCTACATTGAGCTCACTGCGCAAATCTCTAGTATACAATATTATGTCGTCGGCATATAGTGATGCTGCATGCGTTAATGGTCCAATAGGTATGCTCCAGTCCTGTGCTGATGCGCGCAATTTATGCGCCAGTGGTTCCAGTGCTAGTATAAAAAGCATGGGGGACAGTGGGTATCCCTGCCTTGTACCTCTGTATATATTGTACTCCCCAGAAATATGCTTGCCCGAACGTACCCGGGCTGTAGGAGCCGCATACAGCAGTCGGATCCAGTTTAGACATTCGTCAGGTATGCCATACTGTTCTAATGCCTCTAGCATATACTCCCAACTTAGCGTGTCAAACGCCTGTCTCATGTCCAGGGACAGACATCCAGCCGCTGGGTATTGGTCCAAGAGGGCCCACATTACTTGGTACAGCCTCCTCACATTATGCGCTGTGCTCCTTCGTAGCACAAACCTGCATTGATCTGCGTGTATTAACTTGTTGAGGTACGGCAGTAGGCGTGCCGCTAATATTTTGCTCAATATTTTATATTTCGTGTTTAAAAGCGACAGGGGTCAGTATGCCGTGATATCGGTGGCCTCTCGGCCTGGCTTCAGTATTGATACTACCAATGCCTGTTTTGTAGTCTGGGGAAGCGATCCTTCCTCCATTGCTGTCTCGTAGACCTTACATAATTGAGGCGCTAACTCTTTGGCGTATGCCGTGTAGAATTCTGTGGGTAGACCATCTAATCCAGGAGTTTTATTCCGTGGAAGGTCGCGAATAGCCGCCCGAACTTCTGCCGTGGTGATCGGTGAAGCTAAGTCGTCTTTGTCTGCTCTCTCGAGCTGTGGCAAGTTCACAGCACAAAGGAATTCAGCGATTTCCTGCCTGTTTACACGTCCAGGTGCACTATACAGGTGCCTGTAATATTTGTGGAACGCCGCATTAATCGTTAGTTGGGTATCTGCCACATCACCCAGGGGGGAGTGAATCCATGTGACAGGAGTAGCTTGGGGTTTGTTGCGTATGATACGAGCTAACAGGGTACCTGGCTTATCTGCCTCTACATGCGTTCTCTGCACATATGTCCTATAATCTACTACTCTTAGCCTCTCCAATGGTTCAGCATGTTCTATCCTTGTCTGCTGTAGTTTATCTGCCATAGCTGGGGTCTCGGCCGCCGCTTTTTCTAGCGATCCCAACTGTCCCTCCGCACCCGTTAGACTACGCACTATTTCTTACCTGACTCCTACCTTGGTTCCAATAGTGGTGCCTCTCAACACTACATTGAACGCTTCCCATTCGATTAGCGGGGATGAAGCTGTACCAGCATTTCTGGAAAAATTGTCAGTGATCGTATCAGATAATTGTGCCTTAAAAGCCCCATCTTCCAGTAATTTAGGATTCATTCTCCATGTCGGCACAGGAGTGGGAACATGGCCCCAGTCCAATACCATCTCAAGCGGGCTGTGGACAGAGAGCGTCTTACCCAGATATGTTGCATCTGTTACCTGCAGGAGAATAGTGTGGGAACAGAGGATATGGTCTATTCTGGTGTGTAGTGAATGAACCGGAGAGTAAAAGGAGTACTCCCGCGTTGACTCATTCTTACTCCGCCACACTTCTAGAAGTTCCCAACCGTCCGCCCACTCCCCGAGTGTCTTGGCTTGTCTTATTGACAATGCTCCATGAAGAGGTGGGTGCGACCTATCAAGGCTCGTGTCTAGTACCGAGTTGTAATCTCCCCCCAGTATCCAGGGGCAGTGTGCCCAGTCTGCCAGTGCAGTACTTAGGCGCTTCAGGAATATGTCTTGCTCCGTGTTCGGTGCGTATACACTCCCAATTAACAGTGTTTGACCATCCAACTCCCCTTTCAGTAGCACATACCTGCCCTCAATTTCTATTCTCTGTTCTTGCATTCTGAACGGTACCCCAGCACTCATCCACACTGCAGTCCCCTTTGCAAATGCCGAGTATGTTGTGCCATACAGTTGACATCTCCACTTTTTCTGTAGTTTGTATACCTCCGTTTTATTCAGTGCGTCTCTTGGACCAGTACTATGTGTGCTTTGCGCCTATTCAGTTGTGCGTGTATGCGGTATCTCTTGTGGAGCGAACCCATGCCCCGTACATTCCATGTGAGAAACTTATATCATGCTCGTGACTCCATTAATCCTGCTAAAGCTTGATATCACTTTTACGCGTGCCCTGGCTCTGCGTTCCTGGTACAATCTGTTGTGCGTCCAGCTGGGTCCCCCTGCAACTGCATTTGCTAAAACTAAAACTACCCCAATTCGAAGGTCCAACCCTAAAACTGTGCTCAACCATAAGGCTGCGAAAAACGACCGCAGCAACAACCTGCATTTTGCTTTCGCTCGGGGGAGGATACGCCAGCCGCGGACCATCTCACCCCCTGCCATGACCTACACGCCACGTTAGGCGGCCATATTGCAATGATTATGCAAAGATACCTTAATGCATTAATCTGAGTTTTATGCATACATCTGAATTTAGAGAAAAAAGACTAGGGAGAACAAATTCGAAACCCCCCACAGGCCCGGGGCACCCCCCGCATTACACATATTATGCATTTCTGAACATCTAGACAGTACAGTTACCAACTTTCACCAGCGTCTTCCTTACTCCTTCCGCCTGTTTCTGCACATTGTGTTTCTGGACTACAACTGAGTGGACACTCCAGCAATTATGGCTGTGTTCAGTCGCCTTTCCCCATGTTTGACCCACGAGTCCAGTCAGTCCTCCATATCCCTGGCAGTTTGTGGCGTCAACGAGGGAAACAGAGGTTGGCTAGCTTCCGAGTCCGTTGCTGGTACCCCCTCTGATGATGACTCCCATCGGCTGACTTCCCCAGTCGACCTCCATGCTGCCGCCGCTCTCAGCGCCGCCCTTTTGCTTTCGATCTTCTGTTCAAGAGTAGGCGCCCTCTCATCCCGCGTCTTCTGTTGCCTTATATTTCTTGGGCCCATGCGCCTGAGCCGTTGACTCAACCTCCGAGGCTTTCTGTGCTCCTCTAATATTGCCAGATTCGGAAAGTTTATCTCGATCCATTGCCATGCTGCCTCTACGTCTTCAAAAAAATGACTTGCATTGTCCTGCATTACTTTCAGTTTGGCAGTGATTAACGCAGGTTGAGCTGCTGCAGGTGTTGCTTGACCCCGAAGAAAGCTTCCCGTTGTCTTTGCACCTGCATTGTGTAGTCCGGGAACAGAGAGACCCTGGAGTTTTCATAAAAGAGTGGTTCCTTTTCTCGCGCTTGGTGCAGCAGAGTATCTCTATCCCTGTAATTCAGGACTTTTGCTACGATCGGTCGCGGTGGTGACCCTGGGGCCCTCGTTCCTGTTGGTACTCTGTGCGCCCTTTCAACACAAAACAATTCTGACAAACCTTCAGGAGCCACCTCCGAGCGCAACCAGTTTTCTTTGAAACGTGTGGGATCTCGGCCTTCACTCTTTTCGGGCATTCCCACTATTCGGATGTTGCTTCTGCGTGCCCGCCCCTCTGCATCGTCCACTTTGTCTTGTAGCTCCTTTATCTGCCTCTGCATCTGTGAGACCGTCTCTGATTGCTCCTTACGCCATGGCGTAATATCTGACAGAGCTGTTGCGTGGGTCTGTACCCTTTCCGCCAGTTTCTTGTGGTCTGCGCGTAGAAGGCTTACATCTGTTGTAAGGGTGCCTAATTTTTGTTCTAGCACTGTTCTCGTATTTCTTGCAATATGATGTCTAATTTGTCTACAGGTTGCTCTTCCTGCAACAGGGTGTCCGGAATAACCTCCTGCATATTCGGCGAGTCTCGCAGTGGGTTGGAGCACATTTCGCCAGATGGGCCTTGGTCCACCTGCTTCCCTTTTGTCCTCCCCATGCCGACGTCTACACCATCCACCAAGACACTATAAAGGACTGTCACTCCTTTAGTGGTCTCCAACATGTTCTATGCTCTTCTTTGTTTAGCGAGCCTACAGGACTGATCACACCTACCTGTCTGTGCTGGAAGATGCTCCGTACCTAGGCTGTTGCTCCAGTCTTCGCCCCTATTTCTACAACTAGGGAGTATATTTATGCCACTCTGCTGCCTAAAGTTCGCTGGTCAGGCTTTTGGATTTGCGCAGAACTTATACTTGGGCCCACTCCTGTGAGTACTGAACAGTCCGCGGCGCATTGCTCTCCGCTGCGCCAGTCTGCCTCCAGGACGCACTCCAGCACAGTCCAATTTAGGGCCCAGTTATACTTGAGGCACGCAACCCTTCAGGCCCTCTTTTTCCCCCCTTTTTTCTTTTAAACAGGCTATTTGCGGGATTTGCAATTGCCCCTTCTTTACCCACCCACCGAGGGGGGGGGAAACCAGTCTTTCGCTTTTCACGTGCACTTCCACTGTGCTCCTGGGCAGTACCTGTTGCAGCTGCTTGTCATCGCCTGCGGCATTACTCGTTCGTTACTGCCATCCTCATTCAGGCCCTCTGTTGCGCGCTTCCAGGCTCTCGTGAACACCCCGGGAGGGGAGGCTCTCCGCTGCTCGTACTGCTGTCTTGTGCTGTTCAATGTGCTATCACGGGCGGACTCCACCAGCAGTCACAACATGCTTGATCCTCCTGCTCAGACTCTGTTCCAAGCCCTCGCCGCTAGGTACGCCCACATCCATTTGCCGTCAGGGCCGCCATTTTGTTTATTCCCTAACCAGAGTATGTCGGTGTTACGCAGTTCGTGCCGTCTATATCCACTAGTGTTTAAAGATCCCCACACTGCAAACAACATGCAAATATCTCATCTTCCACAGCGCATAATTGCAGCAACGTCGTCTCCGTGTTTGAGCCTCTGCCACTTAAAGAGGCGTCTAGCAGCACCGAGGGGGCCTTGCCCTCTCTGTTCCGTCTGCGCTCTCGTCAGGCCTCTTGTGAGGGGAGTGCCCGTCCAGTTCCCATGCTGGCAACCCACCACTGGCAGAGGGGGGAGGGACTGCTCTCCTCACAGTGTGCTCACCTCCAAACTTTGTCTCAGAACGTGGTAGGGCTGCTCCAGGTCACCGCTGGTGTCTCCGCACTCCGGGCGCTCCGATCTGTGGATGCGTCTGTTGTTATGCACCACCCCAGCTCGTTTGTGGACTCCCGGGAAGGGAATCCCAACTCTCACAGCATTCCTGCTCAGCGTTGTCGGGGGCGTTACTAAATACGGAGCAGCTCAATCTTCGTCCGTGCCTCCGGTCCTGGTGTCGGCGAGCAGGCCCTGCGTCCAGCTTAATGTGTAGGCCGACAGGTGCAGAGTCGCGTAGGTCACCTGCCGGCCATCTCTTCCGCCCCCATATATCTGTGCTAGCAAAGCCTAAGTCTTTCTTTTCACGGCTCCAAACCCCTGCCGGGTACTTCAAATGCACATCCGTTACAGTTGGTGCACCGATGTCCGAGGAATATTCAGGATCTGCGGGGTTTTGGCGGCCCCCACCCGGGAGCTCTCGATCTAGGCGTCCGCCATTCTCTGCGGCTGGCCACGCCCCCGAGTTCTCTATTTCTTCTTCACATGCGGCTTATAATTAGGCCTCTGGTGTAGCACTTTAAAGTATCCCAGACCATGACAAGTATTTTCTTGCAAGAAGAGTCTTATGTCGTTTTTCTTGTTCATTTACATTATTCTCCAGGATTTCTGGATTCTGGACTTGTTGTTAGCATATATGTGACCATTTTGTAAAGTCATAGTGATGCATTCATGATCCAAGATCACCATTGGTTCTATTGAGTTCTCTGTGACGGATTGCATTTGAGTGTACGAGTAAGTAATCAATATGAAAGTAGTTTTGATGAGGCGATGCATAGAAATAAATTAATTGCCATCTGAATTGTGAAGTCACTATGGGGCATATTCTCAAGGACTCATCGCCGATTTATCGGCACTTTAGCGCCGCAAAAGTGGCGATAGATTTATCGCCCTATTCTCAAGCTGGTGCAAACTGCCGACATCGGCAGTTTTCCCGCGATAGCTGCCGCAAAACACATCGCCACGGATGAGAGCGACAACTAACGCTAATGATATGCAGAGTAGGCGTTCCCGTGCAAAAACACACAAAAACACCACTTCGCGATATTCTCAACGACCAGCCAGATCTGCGATGCAACCCGAAAACAGGCGATAAGGCGCGTTAGCAGCAGGGATTCAACACCTGCCTTTTACTGGTGTTAAGCAGGACGAAAACCTGCAGTATGAAAGGGAGCCCAGCCTAGAGCCACATCTGAAGACCAACAGATGCCATGGAGACAGTGATCATGCAGCCTGGAGACCCAAGAGGGCCACAACACCCACTGCAACCACCCCCGGACCCTCCCCCCCAGGTCATGAAGTCCAGTAGTCAACGGTAGTGGAAAAACAGAACTTTATTACAAATACATAAACAACAAGAGGAAAAGCTCAGCCAACGCGTTCCATGGGAACTTCACCAGGGCTACGAGTGGATCCAATAAACTGCAAATGCTGCGGGAACTCCCCAATACCATTCCATATCCCGAAATCAGTAGTCAGAAACCTGTTGGAGAAATGGTGACAATGGTCAAGCGTCCTCATAGTCACAAACGTAATCTGGTACAGTGTATTGCACTTGGACAAACCGGAATGCATACAGGCATGATGAATCCAGTCCAAATATACTCTAACAGAAGTCCGTGTGCTCGTAACCTCCGCAAGAGGAAGGTTACGACGACACAAACATCTGTTACGGTCTCATTATGCAGGATTCATCATACCTGTAAACATCACGGTTTGTATCATCTTGATACCCCTGCACCTTCACTTCCCCCACGCTGTGCATGAACAGCTGGAGACCATGCAAGGGAATTACGCCATAGCTGCCTTACCGCACGTGTCGGGGGCAATTGACTGTACACATGTACCACTTGTGCCCCCTGCCGACCCTGCACACAATTACCGCTACAGAAAGCACACGCATTCCATCAATGTGCAGGCAATAGTGGACCACCGGGGACAGTTCCCCATTGTCGTCGCCAACTTCACAGGCAGTGTGCATGATACATACATCGTCCGACAGTCCATCATCAACCAGCGCTTCCAGGATGGCACCTATGGCAATGCACTGCTCATTGGTAAGTACTAATTGAACACACCACACACCTCAACTCCACAATCACACAACTCACAACTGTGGGAGAGCACACGTAACATAATCACATACAACATGCCAACCAACATGCCCAACTACCGGACACGACAACACAAGTAACCGTGGTAACAGGGACCAGACATGTAGACAAACCATCCACAAAGGCAGAGCCCCTCTGCCACACAATTGCAGAATGTGGGGAGAGGTGGGAACCAAGAATGTGCGAAGGAGGCAAGTGACCCAGCAATAAGAAAGGACACAATGCCAAGTGTGGCAGAGATGTGCTGGACAGACTGCAGTATGCAGAGCACAGACATGTCCATGTGGACATATACTGCTGGTATTTGCAGTGTAGTGGACAGTGGACGCAAACAGGTTACCCCAGGCAGTGTGGAAGACCTTGGACATGTAGCCATGTGGTCCCCCCCTGTAAGCCTGAGCGGAGCGGCCTTGGCCGGCGTATGTCGCAAATGAATAGCCCGGGGCCCTGGGCGTGGTCCAGTTCCGGGATGGCCACCACAGTAACTACTGCATGTGTCTCTGTGTCCGCCATATCGTGACCATAGGCCTACACACACGTGCCCGACCACATTCAATGGCCGTATTCACACTGGAGATGAGGTGACTACGTCCCAAGCCAACCCGCGCACATCTCGTCAGCGCATGCAGGGTCGTGTCTGCCAGGGCGGCGCCCCCCACCCAGCCACGAGGCTGCCGCCGTGACCGGTGGTGCCTGCGTGATCCTGTGCACCTGCTGCACCCCAGCCCTGGTCCCCAGACCGGTCCGCCGCCCAGCGATGACTGCCCGCCCCTGCGCACCCAGGCCTCAATGCTCACCTGCCGCCACTGGCGTGTCTCCAAGAGGGCCCTCCACGTGCCGGTGCATCCTCCTCAGCCGATCGCTGGATTCCACGCCACAGGCCCCCAGCGCACCCTGCGGCACCGCACCGCGGAGTCATGTGTGTGCTGACTGCTGCCTGCGCGTACACTGCGGTCCAGCAGGGCTCACAAATCAAATCGAGTCTTGATTTGCTGGACGCCGTATTGAGGCCAATGCATCATCGCAGGCTGCACACCGGCTCAGCTCTTCAGGTGGGCCTAACTCTGTGCACCGCAAGTCATCGCCACGTGGCGGTAGACCCGTGCCGGACACAGGCCATCGGGTGCCACTAACTCTGTGCAACGCAAGTCATGGACCCTTTATGACTGAGTACCGTGGATGCGGACGCCATCATGTCACCTCCGGCAGTGGGGGATGTGCTGTGGTGGGCCCCTTTTATTGGCAGGGTCACATGTCCCGTGATGCCTGTGCTGGATGGGTGTGGTGTGGGTGTAAACCAGCCCTCAGGGAGTGGCTGTGGCATGCTGACAACAAGACGAGTGACCAGCAGATCACTACAGGGAAGACCTGGGACATGTAGCTGTGTCGTCACCCCCTGTGAGCATAAGCGGAGTGGGCTGGCCTGGCGAATGCCAGTCCAGCGTAGGGGTGTGAACAATGAGCCCGGGGCTATGGGCGTGGTTCAGTTCTGGCCTGGACAAGGAAGTAACCAATGCGTGTGTCTCCGTTGTAGTGTCTGCGCAACCCGGACCGCAATCGGCAATGTTGCACCCTGTGACCCAAGCCCCACAACATGTGCAAAATGGACGTGAGGGGGAATCAGTGACCCTACATTCATCCATACTGTCATACTTGAAGGATCATAGACATGACACATCTGTGTGAATTTGAATGTTCTATTCACATTCAGTGGAGTGTTGCAGCTGGAGCAGTACAGGGCCATGCACACCCCACTTGACATTGTTGCCCCGTGGAGGGTCAGCCAGAGTCCATTAGGGAAGGACAAATTCATCGGAAGAGGAAGAGTTCAGTCCGCAGTCTGATTGCTGTGTCATTGGTAACCAAACAGAATATGGCAGTCCACGTCGAGGTCCAAGGTGAGTGCCGCAGAGTGTATCGGGGGACAGTGGAAGGTGATGATGCAAAGGGCCGAACCAAGCTGAAACAGGCCATATGGCGGAGATGAATGCTACCGCTCTCTCATTACCACAACGGCAGTCTCATCCACATCATCGTCCTCTGATGTGTGATGTGCCTCACCTGTGGGTGGTGGTGTTTTGGCTGCAGCACTGTGAGGTACTGACACATCAGGGGCCGGAGGTGGATTGTCGGCCGCACTGTGTGGCAGTGACACATCAGGTGCCGGAGGTGGAATGTCTGCCGCACTGTGGGGCACTGACACATCAGGGGGCGGAGATGTGGATGTGGATGTGGATGCAGCAATGCCATGATGAGGATCTGCAGGTCATGGAAGATCCCAGCTACATCTCGCTGATGTGCAGTAGTGGCAGCCATCCTTTCCACCTCCATCCACACCATGTCCTCCATGAGCCTCCGCATGTGTCCCAACTCCCGGCTGAGATCGCTGGAGCCACTCTGACTAGACAGGTGTTCTTGTCTCCGAGTCATGACTCCAGCGATGTCAGCCATGGCTCATTGGAGACCATGGAGCGGACTGTGGGTGTCCGTTAGGAACTGTAAGTGGTCGCTGATGGGACGTAGACACCCATGGATGGCATCTAGTTTGGCTGCCATGAGGTCGAACCCCACCCGCACCTGCTCAGCCATCTCCTTCTGGCCTTCTAACACACGGCGTTGAAATGCCATGTGTTGGTCGTGGGGATCCTGGGAGACAGCCGGGTGGTCTATGCAGGGGGTGGGGTCTCCTCGATGCAGCTGGGCTGCCCTGCTCCTGGGGGTGGGGTGCGGAAGCTGTCCATGAGCTCTTGGAGGGCTTCGGTGTCGAAGGTGGGGAGGTCCTCCTCATCATCAGTGAGGAGGTGTTCGGTCTGCTCTGCAGGAGGTGATGATTCTCCCTCTGCAATGTAAAGGGGAGATGCAGTTTAACAGTGTGTTCCATGTATGTTCACGCATTGGCCAAGTTTCCAAACAGACTGCATGACAATGTACATTGTGACTGTTTAGGAGGAGCTGCCTAATTGAAGCGGGACAGTGGACATTTGTGCACCATCAGGGATGTGGGGTTGTACTTGTTCATTATCATGTCACAGTTTCCTGCTATGCCAAATGTGATTGGCCAGTTTCTACACACAAGCGGCAGCAGTTGTGTCCTCTGTTCTGTTGTGAATGTGTTGCAGTTTGTACCACATTGTTGTCAATGTTGATGTGCTCTGATTCATGTGTGTGTGCTGCATTGTGGGAGAGTCGCCCCTGCAGATCAGACTTTGCTTGGCCTTCTCCCTTTCATGCGGTGTGCCTTTGACTTCTGTGCTTATGCAGTGCTGAGATGTTGCATACTTGGGTAAATTGGGCTCTTGGTGGGAGTTGGGACTCTTGGGCATGGTTTGTCCGCAGATGTCTTGTTGCCGTCAGGGGTTGTTTGTGCACATGGATGTGTCAGTGTGTGACCTGCTCCTTTCCGAATGTGGACCACACTCAGCCACCTCGGTGTTGTGGCGTGCAACATGTCATGATGAGTGGCCTGCAGAAATGCTCATCGTCATGCAGTGTCACTTGCATTGTCAGTGGGGCTCACGGATCCGCAGCTTTGCTGGGTTCAGTACATGTGCATGGGTTTGTTGTGAGATTGGTGATGTGTGGGGAGGGCCCCCTCTGGGCACATTGTGGACAGGGGACTACTTGCTGTTTCTATGTGTGCTGCAGTATGGCAAGGAGATCAGGGACATGATCCAGAGTCATTGTGGTTGTGCAGTGTGCTATACTTCATTGTGCATGTGTGCCATTGTGCCCATCTCCCCCGTCCCCCAGTCCCTGGTGGTTACTCACCCTGTTGCTGTTGTGTCAGGTCATGTTGAGCAGTGTCCAGTCCCCCGACTCCTGCCACCGTCTCCACACTGATGACTGTGGACACCATTTCCTCCATCTCATCCAGCTCCTCCTGTGGCGCAGGACTCCCACCCCCAGTCTGCATTGCTGCTTTGCGGTTGTTTGCGAGTTTCAGCTTGGTTTTGCGCTTCACATCATTCCAGCGCCTCTTGAGCTCTTCCATTGTCCTCCTCAGCACTCCGACTGCATTCACCTTGTCCAGGATGGACTGCCATATTCAGTTTTTTGTTGCCAATGACACAGTGGAGGTGACAAACAGTAGTTGATGGTGTTCTACCACCTCCGTTATCAGGATCCTGTTTTCCTGCGGACTGAAGCGCATCTTCCTCTTCTTCTTCTCCTTGCCCTTCCCTGACCCCGAGGTCCCAGGCAGGTCCTCCTTGGGGCTTGTGGTTCGGGTTGTCCTCTGTACTTGCTCCGGCTACCTCCATTGTGCTTCGCAGTTGTTATGTTTTTTTTTTTTGTTTTTTTTTTTCAGGTTTTATGGTGATTTTTCCCGCCTGACGTGGGAATTGCAAGCCTGGCGCTGCTTGTCGCCGATTTTTCTATCGCGGTTGGGCCCATCGCAACTTTTTTCACGTTCGGGTTTCCTTTTTTATCGCCGTCGTGGTAGTTGTATCGCGGACATTTGAGGAGTTATCGGGAATCTATCGCATGTTACCGCCGTGTTGAGAATACGACGTTGACACAGAGTTATTTTCCTGCGATAGACGGCGATATGAAAAAATGCGTTAGCCTGTTTTGACGATGTTTATCGCACGTTCTTGAGAATATCCCCCTGTATGTAATTAAATTTGTGGGCAGAGACGAAGTTGCACACCTGTTTGCGAGCCTTGGATGGACTGCATTTAGACATCTTGGCCCAGATTTACTAAGGGCTTGCCTTGCCCCTGCATCACGCATTGTGATCAAGTCAACACAACCCATTGAGTCAGCCATAATAAGCCACGCAAAGCCACCTTGTGTGGCTCTGAATGTTAGTAAATATAGAAAAACTCAAGGCAGCGCAAGTCACTGCCTTGTGTTACTCTGCATTGGGAAGGCATTTTATGGGTGGGGCATGGGTGTTCCCATGCATCCATCCATGGATTTTGGAACACTCCAAGAATTGCTAGTAAACCTGGGAATGCGTCAAAATGCTACTCCTTCACAACACAGGCATAAAATGGAGATATATGTTTATTTCTCCTCATTATTTCCTCTTTCTGTTCTTCAGCACACAAAGAAAAAGGTAAATACCTCTGAGGATTGTTTTGTGCAGGAATGTGCCATTTCCTGCACAAAATAATCCTGTCTGCATTGCAGGCACCCTTGCACCATGACAGAAAGGTGTCTGAGTTGGCACTAGGCTGCATAGTGTGCGCCAGCGAAGACAGACTGCAGGAATGTGCCATATATTAGTAAATATAGAGCATTCCTGCTCTCTCCATTTGACGCAGTTCAGCAAGTTCCGTTGGTGTGTTGCGCCAAATAATAGTACATCTGGGCCCTAATGTCTGTCTAAAGTCCCATCCAGGGTAGGTCGAAATCATCACAGAGAATGAGAGAGGCATTGTGATGGAGAAGCGATAGTTTAATGTTTAGGGATTGTCAAAATAGTGGGCAATCAACGTTTGCTGAATACCCTTTTATGGCATTCAGATCCCAGTCTAGTAATAAGCCATCTACCCTCGTTATCGAGCTGAGACATAATAACTTATAGGCTAGAGCATCTTTTTACTTATGTGATTACTCAATTTTTTTTACTGATTGTATCTTAGGGGGTTATTTGTTCTACTCATCCTGATCTCATATTTAAAGCCTCACGATAACTAGTTATTTGTTTCTTGGGGAAATACTCAATCATGTTTTGAGCTATGATCAGTCCTATTATTGTGGGGTGTCTACCGCATGGTGTACATACATGAGTAACCAAAAAAGAGTCCACTGTACTCAAAGACAAATTAACTATCTTTCCAGGGAACTTTATAGTATTCAAGAAAAGCAATATGTTTTCTTAAAATAACCGTCACCCACCAAAATGTCCCTTGATGGCATGCTTCATCATTGGGTTCTTCCAACCCCGATGCGGGACGGGCGTGCTGTGACCGACGGAGACGTGGGAGCACTTTGTAGGGTGTGGACTATAAAGTGATCAGTGGGAGGATCAAAATTGTGAGTTTAAAAAAATATCTGGCTACGTGGAAAAAAGCTTTTATTGACTCCTGTTGCTGATATTATTCAAAAGGGGGGGAGAAAGGAGTAACACACTGTGATGGGTGTGTGTCTCCTGGTCTACATGTTTCAAGTCTACCCCTAAGGCTTTTCTTCAGGACCAGATTGAACGATCCCAAATTCCACTCCTAGAACAAAACCTTATAGGTCTTCCTAATTATTATTAAAGTGAGAGATTTTCATGCACATACAATACCTAGTCGGTATATTTCCTGCGTATGATCTGCAAAGATAGGACAGTAAATTATTGTTAACTGTTCAGTAAAGTTACGTAGTTTATAAACACATCACCAACTGTGGAAAAGAGAGTGATATATTCTTCTAGTGCACAACTATTCTTTGTATCGTGGTATCGTGCTGCCCTTTAAAAGACCGACAAAAAAATCCAATACATAAAACATAAATCACACACTCAATGCTGTAGGTTTCCGCTTGTCTTAGGAGGAATTGTACCCCTGTATGCATCGATATTCCTGATGGGAGACTGGTAATGATCAGATTGAATGCAACGAATCAAAAGCGTTGATGAAGAATATACATGTATATTGCCCGATTCAGGCCTCATGAGCTCTTCACGGGAGGGGAGGGGTGCTTGTAGTCACACACTGAAAGAGTAATAATAATTTAATCAATGATCAGGGAACTGAACTCATTGCAACAAGGCGTACCTTGGCGATTCCATTAAGAAAGACTTGTTTTAGGTTTCGCAAAGGAATGCTCGTTGTCATGATCGGCTATGCCGTACTTACTTTGTCAAAGCTGCACCCTCGCCCAGCTTACTTTGCATGCCCGTGGCTCCGATGCTAAATGCGAGAGTGGAGTTCGTCCTGTTAAATGACAGGAGATCCTACATACATGCAGAGTTTTATCACATGTGATTTTGGGACATGCAAAGCACTGCATCTGTAATTATATGTGAAATTACTGCATACATTACAACACAGTGTACATTCGCCACGGTAAACAAGGTAATGTGTATATGTTGGAGGGTAATTGTAACACAACATTGTAGGTCACTGTAGTAATGCAACTGGCGTTTTGTGCTGTTTTCAGAAGTTTTACTACCATACTCTAAGTGGGGGCCTACGTGGCGCTTCACGGTGCTGAGGTTAACAGGGAAATGGGGTGACGTGTTGTAATCTTATTCTAACTTTGCTTTTTATATATATTTGAATAGTCATCTTATTCCTATTTTGTTTACCAGCATAAATGATTGTGAGCAATAATTTGCATAATCTGCACATTATCTTGGCTGTCAGAAATGCACTTTTGTACAATCATACGTAAAAGGTTTTTTTGGGTGGCAATTATTAGTCAACAAGCTGCCAAAATTTCCTAGGGCAGCCCCACGGCACAGAGTGAGGTAACTAGACATACCTGCCAGGAGGTTCTTCTTTTTTAGGTTGCTTTGTAATCACACAAAACCGATATTCAGTAATGAACCACAACTAGGTCGACTGTCTATTCTTCACCACAGTAGTTTCCTCCACATTATACTTCGTTGATGTGCAAATGGAGCATAGTTGTCTATTTTTCCATTTGCCTATTTGTGCACAGTACACATACCCAATTTCCACTATAAATGTGCTAAGAACTGGATCCAGAAACATCTTAATATTTACTCATTTGTTTTAAAGTTTTGCTCATCACCTTCTGGTAATTTCAGATTTCAGTGTATATACAAGTATCTATCTGTTATAAAGAAGCATGGGGTAATTATGGACTAATCAAGGGAGTTTATGAGTCCTCTCTGATATTCTTTGATCACAGCCCCCTTTTGTATTCTTATCTTTCAGTTATGAGCAGACTGGATTACTTCAGTTTTCCATATCTTCTTAAAGCGCATGAAGTTCAGAAAGGCCTTTAGGGGGCGATGATAGATGACGTCCCAATGCATCTCAAAACCCAAGGTGACATCATGAAACAAAAGAACATTCTAGAATGCCTATTGCTGATTGCTAGTGATGCAGGACTGGGTCTTTTCTCTTCACTGGATGTCCCCAAGGCATTCCACAGTCAGCGGCCTCGAACTCATAGAGTTATGCCTTAAAGGGCGTTAAGATGTCCTATACCTGACTGAATGCAGAACCTTGTTGGGTGGTTGGTTGGTGGGTACTTCTGCAGGTATCCAGGAATCTCACCAAAATAGCACTTGGTGCAAAGCACTTGATTTTTTTTATATCTAACACTTTAATAGCAATTTTAAATATGTTAGAAATGGTACCAAAAGTGAGCAGGCTTAAAACTCACCCCCACTCACCACCACCACCCGGGATATACATATATATGTATTGCAACTTGTCCTTCAAAACTTTGGGGCATATTCTCAAGGACTCATCGCCGAGTTAGCAGCACTTTATCGCAGCCAAAGCGGTGATAAATTCAATGCGGTGCCTAGTCAATGTAAATCAGGGAACCAACCACTATCATGCAAATTGATGGTGGAAATGGAACCTAATCCAGGAGAGGGATTCGGAGGGGATCCCACTTTTTCGGAACTAGGGTCCTCACACACCCAGCAAGCTAGGTGTCATGCTTCATCATCTGGACCTGCTCCTCGTTGGGTCGGCGGTGCAATACCCAACGGGCACCCACGTAGGGGCTCTTTGTCGGAGATCTTTTGTTCCTTGCCGTTTGATGAAGTGGGGGTGTGTGGCCCGTGTAGGTGTAGATAAAGTGAATTAAGTGAGTTAAAAAGGTTGGATAATCCAGAAAACACTTTTATTCAAGCTGGTTATCCACCTCAGCAAAAACATAAAGAGTGGCAGTCTACCTGACGTGAAAGTTCAGTTGAAACTATGCTCATCTCTTGGGGTCAACATGTTTCTTGCCTAGTGGTAAGAATAATCCGTGGCAATTCTTCAGGACCTAATCTGTGAACACTAAAACTATCTACACTCAGTGGTGCGGCTATTGGCTAACTACCACAGGTAAACACCATGTCGCAATTCTTCAATAGTGTGGTTCAGTAACCTCCCACTGTCAAGAAAGTTACTTCAATCGGTACGGCGATTCAATGGGACACCTGGTAGCATGGTGTCCAGTCCTGCGGGGATCATGGCTAGTTCACCTACCCTCCTCGCCGGTCCTAGTTTTTAGGATCTGACAGGGCACTAATACTGGACCTCGAACAAAAGCCCCTTAGTCCCCTTTCTTGGAAAATAAAAATGATAAATTCAATGCACCATTCACAAGCTGGTGCTAACAGCCGATATCACCAGTTTACCTGCGATAGCAGCCGCAAACAAAATCGCCACGGATTACATCGGCAACTAACGCTAATGAGATGCAGAGTAGGCGTTCCAGTGCAAAAACCCGCGGAAACACCACTTCACAACATTCACAACGACTAGCCAGATCGGCGATAAGACCACAAAACATGCGATAAGGCACGTTAGCAGCAGGGATTTAACACCTGCTCTTACCTGGTGTTAAGTCGGACGACAACCTGCACCATGAAAGGGAGCCCAGCCCACAGCCACACCTGAAGAGCAACAGATGCCATGGAGCCACTGATCATGCAGCTCGGAGCCCCAAGAGGGCCACAACACCCACTGGCACCACCGCCAGGACCCCCACACCCCCCAGGACCCACCCCCGGACTACCACACCGGCAGTGGGGTATGTGACGTGCTAGGCCCCCTTGATTGGCAGGGTCACATGTCCTGTGACGCCTGTGCTGGATGGGTGTGGTGTGGGTCTGAACGAGCCCTCAGGGAGTGGCCGTGGCATGCTGATGACTAGACCAGTGTTCAGCAGATCACTACAGGGACGACCTTGGACGTTTAGCGTTGTCATCCCCCCCTGTAAGCGTAAGCGTAAGTGGAGTGGACTGGCCTGGCGTATGGCAGGGCAGCGTAGGGGTGGGAAAAATGAACCCGGGGCTCTGGGCGTGCCCCAATTCTGGGCTGGACATGGAAGTAACTGATGCGTGTGTCCCTGTTGTAGTGACTACGCCACCCGGACCGCAATCGGCACTGTTGCACCCTGTCACTCAAGTTCCACGACATGACCAACATGGATGTCAGGGGGAATCTCTCACCCTACATTCAACCATACTCACATACGTGAATGATCAAAGGCATGACACATCTGTGCGATTCTGAATGTTTAATTCACATCCAGTGGAGTGTTGCAGCTGGAGCAGTACAGGGCCATGCAAACCCCACTTCACATTATTGGCCCGTGGAGGGCCAGCCAGAGTCCTTTCAGGGAATGACAAGTACATCGGAAGGGGAAGAGTTCAGTCCGCAGTCTGATCGCTGTGTCATTGGTAACCAAAGAGGAGATGGCAGTCCATGTCGAGGTCCAAAGTGAGTGTCGTAGAGTGCATCGGGGGACAGTGGAAGGTGATGATGCAAAGGGCAGGACCAAGCCGAAACCCGCCATCTTGCGGAGATGAATGCTACTGCCTCCTCCTCACCAGTAAGGTTGGTTCACCCGCATCTTCCTCCTCTGATGGCACATGTGCCTCACACGTGGGTGGTGGTGGATTGCCTGCCGCACTGTGAGGCACTGACACATCAGGGGGCGCAGATGTGGATGAAGAAGCTGCAGCAGCACTCATCTGAGCAAGGCCTTGAGGCAGCAATGCCATGACGATGTGCTGCAGGGCATTGAAGGCCCCAGCCACATCCCGCTGGTGTGCAGCCATGGCAGCCATCCTGTCCGCCGTCATCCGCACCATGGTCTCCATGAGCCCCGCATCTGTCCCAACTTCCGGCAGACATCGGTGGAGCAACCCTGACTGGACAGTTGTTCTTGTCTCAGTATCATGACTCTAGCGATGTCAGCCATGGATCGCTGGAGAGCATGGAGCGGACTGTGGGTGTCCGTTAGGGACTGGAAGTGGTCCCTGATGGGAATCAGACACCCATGTATGGCATCAAGTCTGGCTGCCATGCGGTCGAACCCCACCCGCACCTGTTCAGCCACCTTCTCCTGACACTCCAACACACAGCGTTGGAAGGCCATGTGTTGTTCGTGGGGGTCCTGGGAGTCGGCCGTGGTGTTAGGTGCTTCCTGCTGTGTGGCCTGTGCAGGGGTTGGGGTTTCCTCGATGCAGCTGGGCTGCCCTGCTCCTGAGAGTGGGGTCCTCAGGGCGTCCATGAGCTGTTGGAGGGCGTCGGGGTCGATGCTGGTGTGGTCCTCTTCGTCATCAGTGAAGAGCTGTTGGGTCTGCTCTGCAGGAGGTGTTGGTTCTCCCTCTGCAATGTGAGGGGTAGATGCAGTTTAACATTGTGTTCACATGTATGTTGACGCATTGTACAAATTTACATTCAGACTGCTTGACAATGTACATTGTGACTGTTTGGGAGGAGCTGACTATTTTATGCGGGACAGTGGACATTTCGACAACATCACGGATGTGTGTTTGTACTAGTACATTTTCATATCACGTTTCCCTGCTATGCCAGTTGTGAGTGGCCAGTTTCTACACACAAGCGGCACCACTTGTGTCCTCTGTTCTGTTGTGAACGTGTTGCAGTTCATGGCACATTGTTGTCAATGTTGATGTGCTCTGCATATTATGTGTGTGTGCTGCATTTTGGGGGAGTCGCCCCTGCAGCTCTGATGTGGCTGGCCCTTATCCCTTTCAGGCGGTGTGCCTTGACTTCTGTGCTTCTGCAGTGCTGAGATGTTGCATACTTGGGTAGATTGGGCTCTTGGTGGTAGTTTGGACTGGGGGCATGGTTTGTCCGCAGGTGTGTTGTTCAGGTCAGGGGTTGTTTGTGCAGGTGGATGTGTCAAAGTTTGACCTGCTCCTTTACGGCTGTGGTCCACACTCAGCCACCTCAGTGTTGTGGCGTGCAACATGTCATGATATATTGACTGCAGCCATGCTATTCGTCATGCAGTGTCACTTGCATTGCCAGTGTGGCTCACTGACACGCCGCTTTGCTGGGTTCGGCACATGTGCATGGGTTTGTTGTGAGATCAGTGATGTGTGGGGAGTGCCCCCTCTGTGCACATTGTGAACGGGGGTTCACTTGTTGTTTCTATGTGTGCTGCAGTATGCCAAGGAGATCAGGGGCATGACCCAGAGTCATTGTGGGTGTGCAGTGTGCAATTCTTGATTGTGCATGTGTGCCATTGTGCCCATCTCCCCATCCCCCCAGTCCCTGGTGGTTACTCACCCCGTTGCTGTTGTGTCCGGTCATGTCGAGCAGTGTCCGGTCCCCCAACTCCTGCCACCGTCTCCCCACTGATGACTGTGGACACCATTTCCTCCATGTCATCCAGCTCCTCCTGTGGCGCTGGACTCCCACCTCCGGTCTGCATTGCTGCCTTCTGGTTGTTGGCGAGTTTCTGCTTGGTCTTGCGCTTGACATCATTCCAGCGCCTCTTGAGTTCTTCCATTGTCCTCCTCAGCACTCCTACTGCATTCACCTTGTCCAGGATGGACTGCCATGTTGCATATTTGGTTGCCACTGTCACAGTGGAGGTGACAAACAGTTGTTGATGGTGTTCTACCACCTCCGTGATCAGGATCCTGTTTGCCTGCGGACTGAACTTCGTCTTCCTCTTCTTCTTGTCCTTGCCCTTCCCTGTCCCCGGGTTCCCAGGCTCGGCCTCCGTGGGGCTTGTGGGGTTCTGGCCGTCCTCTGTTCCTGCTCCGGCTGCCTCCATTGTGCTTCGCTGTGGTTTGGTTTTTGTTTGTGTGTTTTTTTCTTCTGCTTTTATGGTGATTTTGTCCGCCTGACGTGAGTGATTTGCAGGCCTGGCGCTGCTTTTCGATGATTGTCCTTTCGCGATTGGGCCCATCGCAACTTTTTTCACGTTCGGCTTAGGATTTTTATCGCCGTCCCGGTGAGTTCTTCGTGGTCATTTTCCACGTTATCGGGGGACTATCGCATGTTACCGCCGTGTTGGGAATACCACGTTGACACAGTGTTATTTTCCCGCGTTAGACTGCGATGTGAGAAGTTGCGTTAAGCGATTTTGGCGATAGTTGACACACGTTCTTGAGAATATCCCCCTTTGTCTTTTTATTCATGGTTCTGCTCCCTGTCTTCCACCAGTCTGAGAGTATGCCTTGATATTGGCACCAGTTGTGCTTCTGGGTACATCCCCTAGATTGATAAACCAAGACTTCCAGTATCATACAATGGTCCAGGGCTTTTATATACATTTCTAGACTGCAGGGTTCAATTTTGTGCCAGTTCTTAGCTATGTCTCTCTTAGCAACAACCAGGATTGCCCATACAAATTTGATCCTTGCATGCACCAGAGGGCAGTGTAGGGCCTTCTGGTCTGGTCGTATATAATCGTTCTATATTTATGATGAGCTTCCTATATTTCATGTAATTAGGTACATAGTTCTCTCCAGTAGATCTCATGCCATCTACTTTTACAGGTGAATACACCTTACAGTTAAAAAACTCTTTTGTGAGATTTTGTTTTGTAAAATAAAAAGATCAATGTCCCTCTCACCATGGGAGTTTTCTCCCATAGCGAGGGGGGCAGTTTGCAGTTTTCACGGGGCAGGGGGCAGAGAGGGGCATTTTGCAGGTTTTACCTGACAGTGACAGACAGTGAAAACTGAGCATGTGTTTGTCCACTCTAAATCGTGTGGGCGGACACATGGCCAAGCGTCTGACGGCCTTTACTCCGTCTGGCCATCTCAGGTTAATGTTGGCGGCGGAGCCTGGGTAGTCTCCGCCGTTGACATATTGAATGTCTGCTTAACTGTAAATGAGACGGGTGGACCTTCAGTTTGGCGGAGAGAGTACTCTGTCACCATTGCAACAGAGTACTCTTTCCGTCAAACTCTAATTCGGGCCCAAAGTGTTTCCATATAATCATTCAGTGTGTCTGCTGGACTCTTTCACCCTCAGTGGTCTCATTAAGTCAGGCAATCAGACTTGCATTGCTATTAAGTTTACCTAGGAAGCTATTGTAACTACTAGAACACTAGACCATCAATATAAGAGCAACTACGTTCAAGTGACAGCTGTGTAATATGTGGTAAAATCACTAATATCATCTGGGTGGGTACCCTGTCTTTCTGCATGTGACCATAACAGATTCATGTATAGCCATTAAGGTGACTGCAGGGACAGGTCTCTCGTGATGCACGGTCTATTGTCTAACCTGCACCTAACTATGAGGTATTTGTTGATGCCAGTGTAGCAAACATGTGTCTTCCTATAAGCCTTCTATACTAGCATTCTCCCAGGTGAAGAAAACATAGCTGAGCATTGAAGAGGAACAAGACAGTACTTTGTGGGTACCATCACATGTACAAAATCCATTTTCCAAGTCAGAACTTTATTTTATGACTCATGGGTTTTGTGACCCCTACTGAACCACAATTTGGAAGCGGCATAAAATGGGCATTCTTCCCATAGAGCAATTTGGTATGCAGTGCATCAATGGCGCAATTCCAGTCACAAACCATTGAGCCCTATAGAGCTGGAATCAGCCGTGATAAAAGAAATATAGGTCAAATGGAAGGTCTTGATACTGGCAATTCCAGTCACAAACCATTGAACAATTAGCAACACCTCAAATGAGGTTGTAAATTATTTGCAAAGGAGAAGGGGTTCCTTTGGGAAACGTAATTTTCGTTTTTAAATCTGCATCAGTTCCTTTAAGGAACTTGGGCTGGTTTAAAAAAAAATTCCCATTTGGGAACACCAACACAGGGATGATAGTATTCTGTCCCTTGTAGGCCACCATTGCTGTGTATGTAGCCAATCACAGGGGGGTTGCAAATTGTGACCCCCCCTAATTATTTTTTTCTAAGCAAGTGGCTCTGAGACACTTTGCAAATAGAACATAGATTGATTTGTAGAATTAAATACTGGTCGCAAAAAGTTGGTGCACAATATGCGATCACTTTTGCGATGAGTATGATAGTCAACCTTTCCCTTAATCATGTATTTTTGCATGTACAACAACAGCATATAGAAATAACTTTCCACCCTGGAAAGGGATCTGTTCCTGCAGTTGACACGAGTAAACCTCTGAATATTTTCTATGTCGGAAAGGGTCAGAAAATGAGTTGTGAATACCCACAACATATTTTTGTGGGTGTTTCCAAATTTCCTTGAACACCCACTCCCAACTTACAGGAGGTTATTTAGTAATATGAAATACTCTGTGTGAGTAAATTTACGAGTGTAAAACAGATTTTTCTGAAGCTGAAAAGTGGTTTTGCACTTGTAAAGAAAGATATATCTGAAAGAAAGTAAAAGAGTCATGCGCAAATTGCTCTGTGATCAGACTTCATATGCTTTCCGAGATAGAATCCGTGGACATTACATGCGTTCTGATATGGGTATCGCGGCACTTAGGGATAAAGTGAATCACCATGGATCAACCAATGAGGTGAAATAGAGAAGCCGTGATTACAGCGCTGGTCACCAACCTAAACACTATACCAATCTAGAATCCTTTTCAAACATACAAACTTACAAAAGTCTAAGTAAAATACATCTCCATTTTTAGAGAATTACAGAGATACTTTGACGGCGGACTGTTATTTCTGCACCTCACATCAGTTTCAATTTTATCATGTCCCTTACGCAACAACCCCTTGCACCAGCCGTCCGGTGATGCCTCTGTGAGTCAGATCATAAGCAAGATAGAAGGGTTGGGCATGCGTCAGGTGATGAAGTCCCAAAAGCCAGAATTTTAGTTTTTCAAATGAATCTTTATTTTTAATCAAATTCTCACAGGGTAGGTGATTGTACGATCTATCTATCTATCTATCTTACATCTCCATTTTTACTACAGTAGGTGAGATTATTAAAAAAGGTTAGACCAGTTTGTTGGTTCATTGTTCGTTATTCTAACAATTGCCTTTTTGCTTTCCTTGGTTACATATGACCCAAACTAGACCTTTGGGGGAACATTTATCTTTCTCTACTGCTCCCAGGAACAAAAATGAAATGAAGACCTACAACTTAAATGCAAACATTCAGAAAATAGTTATACTTTAGACTACCGAAATAGCAGGTGTTAAATTACCCCATACTGAAGAACCAACTCTCCTCTAATAAATGAGGGGATGTAACGTTGCACCCACTCACTCCCTCGGTTACACTCCCCAGCGAAGAGTGGGGCTTGTATTTTTTTGTATGTGTGTTTTTTCATATATTCCAAGATGAATGCAGTTTATTTAAATAAAAGGTTTTCTGGAGTAACTCTGCCAGTTGCCACGATCATTCGTGGGGGCAGTGGAACAAGTGAGGAAAAGAGCAACGAAACACATGCACTTCCATGGAGTGCCCAATGCAATCTAAAATAAACATTCATTGGAACAGAACATAGGTGTGGCGAGGCAAGATGGCGACCGTGTAGGTGCGCAGCAAGTCGCTCTCCTCCCCTGCTCCCCTCACCAAAAGGAATGCGGATAAGCAGCAGATACAACATGGGCCTTGGCATAAATTAAAAGGTTACCTGCATGGGATGAGGAGAAAGTGGCAGTTCTCCTGTACTCGCAGATCCCTGAAGGGACGGGTCAGCGCGGTGATTCTTCCTCAAGCCTGCATGTCTCTGAAGAGCAGCGGTAAGATCAACAAGTGGGCAGACCTCATCAGCGTGTTCGCCTGCGTGCTTCCGTGTTTTGGAGCAAGCACTGCTTGGTCGTTTGCAGTGCTCCTCATGGCCCCCAAAGCCTCAAAGTTAATACGGGAAAAGGGAGACGCTGTATCCGGCTTGACACAGACTGTGGCAGCTAATAGGGGGCAGAGACAGGAATCGCCTTAAGATCAAGCAGGCAACAGTGCAGGTAAGCACATAGACTCCTGACCTGCTAAATACCGGCCTGATAGCATGGGGGGTAGGGAGGAGGACGAATTTGTCGGACTGCTCAGTCACTACAGCAAGGAAACCTCTGTTTGTGGCTGCTGTAGAGTCAGGGCATATAAGCACTCCCCAGGCAACCCCACAAGCAGCAATTACTGAATTTTTCCAATCAAAATGCACAATTAATGACCGGTCCCCCAGGATACTCGGGATGAAGGAGAACAATGCCCGGAGCGGTTTATCTCGGAGGCTGGTCAGGCTTTGTCAACAGCAGGCCCTTCCGGAACATCTGGTGCATTTGAACAGTCCATGCCTACTACACTAGGATGAGCCTGGGCTTGTCCCGAGTATAATGCTGAGTGTGGGGCTTGTATGCCACAATTGAAGAGGCTGATAAATTATTCTCCCTGACGGATGGCTCGGGCTCTGAAACCTCCAATTCATGCCTGAGTGATGTCGGGCATTGCACTTCTCTATCTGATTCAAGCACTCCGGAAGCGCCAGATACAGCCCTTAAGCGCTGAAAATCCCACAAGAGGTCTAAGGGCAAATTGGATCTTCATTAAAGCAGAGGCAAACTCTTATCGGGACTGGGCTATAGTGGGACTCCTCACATACCAGGATAATTGGAGAATCGGAGGACCCCGCAAAATTGGAGGCTTCAGTCCAACAAGGGATGGAAGGAGAGACCCCGAGTCCTTCTTTGGGACTGATTCTGAATCAGTCATTCCACACACCCCAGCGCCTTTAGACCCTTACGGGTGAGTAGTCGCCCTTTACAAGCCACTTGATTGATTGAATGATTGATTGAATGAATCCTGCATCGAGATTGGGGAAAAGCTTAACTGTATAAAGGAGAGGACCACAGCCGTTGAAACAGTTATCATAACCATGAAGGAGCAAGTTAAGTCACAAGGGGCACAATTGTCGGATGTGATGTGGAAGATCGAGGACTTTGAAAACCATCAGAGACTAAATAATCTTCGCATCCTTGGGACTGAGGAAGGACTGGAGGGGGACGATATAAGAACATTTATGCTGGACCTTCTCAGGAGCTGATTTCCTTAACTATCAGGGAGGAACAGGGAGTCGGAAATACAGAGGGTACATAGATTCCCCATAAACCAGCATAAGTATGGCAAGGGCAATGAAGATCAGAGGCAGCCAAGGGCCATATTGGTATTTTTTAGAAATGTTTTGCTCCGGCAAGCCATATTTGAGAAAGCCCGCCCTGAGGCTAGAAGAAGGTATAGGGAGTCCTCTTTTTTTGTCCGCCCGGACTTTTGTCACACGACTTTTGAACGCAGATGGCGCCTTCGGCAATTAATCAAACCCTTTTTAGGATGCAGGGTTTGAAGCCTATTTGTTGGCCCTGACGTGATTAAAAACTCTCGTTAAGGGCACTATAAGGTTTTTTTACCTCAGAGATCCTAGCTAAGGAATATCTGTGTGATTTGACGGCCACCAAGAATAATGTATAAATCATGGGCCTTTTGTTGAAATGGGTCTGCTTCTTTTTTGTTCTATTCCCTATAATCTTTTTTTTTTCGGAAGGCCAGATATGGCCGCTATGCATTCTGGCTTTATAATGGCCTGGTATTGTCCTCTTTTTGGTGGAGAAGGGGGGATGGCTAAGCTTCATATTGCAACTGTTAATACTTGAGGGCTAAATGATATGGCCAAAAGGAGAAGGATACAAGAGGACCTATAATTTCAAAGAGCAGATATTTATTGTCTGCAAGAAACCCATATCGCGTGCAGCGATATCGCCCTATTGGAAACCTTGGGATTGAATGTTCTCTGTTGCATGACACAGGATAATAGAACTAAGGGGCTGGCCGTACTAGCAAAAGGGAAGACTATTATCCATGGCCTGAAGGCCGTGATAAGTATGGGAGATGGGCAATGGTGTAGTGTAAATATTGTACTGTGTCTTTTATTCTTTGCTCAATAAATGCCTCTGTCGCAGATGACCCAGCGCTGCTCGATTTCTTAGCAATAGAGCTACCAACTTGGCCTGCCCTGTATATAGTGTGTGGGGACTTTAATCTGAATGGCTCTAGAGGAGGGCAAGGAGAAAAGACGGGGCATTATACGGGACGCAAACCGTAGTCTTAGATCCTTCAAGCATCTCGTAAAAGAAATAGGGTTAGTAGATATCTGGGTCTAATTGAAATCGCCTGATGCTGGGTATACTTAATACTCAGCCCCCCATGGCACCTTTGCAAGTTGGATCATTTTTGGAGACGCCTTCACTGGTTAGGGGCTCCCAGGTAGAGCTCTTTCCAAGACTAATGTTGGACCATAATACTCTTGTTCTAGAGCTTCCTCTTGAGGGACTGGGAAGGGTGCCCTCAAGATGGACTTTTGAGACGAGTCTCTTGTTTGATCCGGAATATGTCAGACACTTGAAAGGGTGGTGTTAGACCCGGGATCCCTGGTTGGCTGAAGTAGGTACCTTAGGCCAAATAGGGACCCTCGCTTCCACGTCAGGGAAAGGAAGGACACCTTCTCAGATAGCCCCCGCTTACCCGCTTGGTAGCTTGGCACGAGCAGCCAGGCTTATCTTCAAGGCAAATTTGTAAAGTATTTGCAACCACGCTCACAGCAACCCAATGATGACACCACAAATGGACTCCACACGAGTTTCATAATAACGAGTATAAATGTATATAAAAAGATATATGATAAGACCACACGATATAAATCCAACATATGCGTATTTGTAATATTCCTCCTGGCCGGTTGTCAGGCCAGCCAGCCCTTGTAAGTTCTGGCGATATTAATGAGCACTTCTAAACGTTCCACTGCAGTCCTAATGCAATGCTATGCAGTTCGTAATGCTAGAATCAGGCACTTTGCAATGTAAAAATAATGCAGTTCGTAATGCTAGAATCAGGCACTTTGCAATGTAAAAATAATGCAGTTCGTAATGCTACAATCAGGTACTTTGCAATGTAAAAATAATGCAATGCGTAAATCAACAATCACGTATTTCGTTATGCAGAAATAATGCAATGTGTAATACACTAATCAGGTAGTTCGTTATGCAGGAATAATGCAATGCGTAATACACTAATCAGGTTGTTCGTTATGCAGAAACAATGCAATGCGTAATACGACAATCAGGTAGTTCGTTATGCAGAAATAATGCAATGTGTAATACGACAATCAGGTAGTTCGTTATGCAGAAATAATGCAATGCGTAATACACTCCAGCACCAATCACGGTGCCTTAGGCGGTCTCTACGCCACTCGTACTGCCTCGCAGTCAGCCTCTGTCAACAGTTGCTCCCACACGGGTATGGTGTAAACAAAAAGTGCAGCTCCGCACTCCGGCCCCGGTACTGCCACTCCTCTGGCAAGTACAGGCCGCGATACGAGCCGAAGCAGAGGCTCGCGCTACAGGAATGGGAGAGGCCGAGAGCGTCTCCCTCCGAGCCCTCACCCCGCCCCAGGCGTCGACACACGTTACCTGGGGGGTGCGACCTCGCTCTCCTCTCCTCTTCCCGCGACTTGGGCCTCCGACGCAACCTTTGTGAATTCCGGGCAGTGGGACTCGGGCCCTCCCTCGACGAGGTTGGCTCGAGGTCCCGCTCTGGAAACGGCGGGCTCGGGCTGGCGGCTCGGCTCCTCCGGGGCTGCCGGTCCGGGCCGCTGATGCAACGAAGATCTCAGGCTGCAACAGGGCACACGCACACAGCGTCGCTGAGACTCACTTGAGCTTTGGGTGCATGATCACAGGGCACTCCTCACGAAGGTCTCAGGCTGCACGAAGCACACGCACACAGCGTCGCTGAGACTCACTTGAACTCCAGGTGCATGATAACAAGGCAATCCTCACGAAGGTCTCAGGCTGCACAAAGCACACGCACACAGTGTCGCTGAGACTCACTTGGATTCCGGTGCACACGATAACAAGGCAATCCTCACGAAGGTCTCAGGCTGCACAAAGCACACGCACACAGCGTCGCTGAGACTCACTTGGACTCCGGGTGTGCACGATAACAAGGCAATCCTCACGAAGGTCTCAGGCTGCACAAAGCACACAGCGTCGCTGAGACTCACTTGGACTCCGGTGCACACGATAACAGGACAATCCTCACGAAGGGCTCAGGCTGCAAAAAGCACACGCACACAGCGTCGCTGAGACTCATTTGGACTCCAGGTGCCCACGATCACAGGGCAATTCTTACGAGGGTCTCAGGCTGCAAAAAGCACACGCACACAGCGTCGCTGAGACTCTCCTGGAAACTTTTGTGTTCCTGAGTTTCCGCAACAGGGAGCCAGCTCACCTCAGGCCCTTGGGGATAAGTTACTTCCGGACAGAGCACACAGCAAAGTCCTTTCAAGCAGGGGGACACAGCACACAGCAAAGTCCCTTTAGCCTCTCCTTGGTTAAAGCAGCAAACTGCAGGCCAGCCCCAGAACACACAGCAAGGGTCAGTCCTTTCCTTCAGTCTCTTCAGCTGTTTCTTCCTTGGCAAAGGTTCCTCTTGCCCCCGAAGTAGCTTCAGTCTTGTTCAATCTTGATCAATCCATTTCTCCAAAGTTCAGGGGCTTCAGCTCTCATAGTTATACCCCTAAATGTCTTTGAAATCTTTGTGTTCAGGGGGGCACTGACCCCTGTTCAAACCAGGTCTGGGTGCCTCCCTGCCAGTGACACCTTCTTCCTTTGATTAGTGGGGGTCTGGATTCTCAATCACTCAGCAGGAGATGGGACCATTGTTTTATGGCAGCAACCCAGGCCTCTTCACCTCTAGGGGCTACTCCTCCCCCCTACACTCCAGATGCAGGTCAGCCTGTTGCTGTCTCACCTCCTCCCCTGGGTCAAGACATTCCCCAGATCCTATCACTTTCAAATCCAGACAGTCAATCCACAACCAGGCAGAGACACACAGAAATGTTAGAGCACAAAAACCCAGCCACTTCTAAAAGAGTGGTTTCTAAACACACAATGCAAAAACCACCTTCATAAAAAGATGTGTTATTACATTGTGAGTTCAGGCACACTAAACGTCACCTTTCCATCTTAAGCCTTTGGGAAGATAGGCTGGAAAACATATTACACAGCCTCCCCATTCTATCCTATGGGCAAGATGGCCTTTCAACAGTGAAAAACGAAATAGAGATTATTTCACTGTCAGGACATGGTACACACATTAGTACATGTCCTACCATTCACATACACTGCACCCTGCCCAGGGGGTACCTTGGGCCTACCATAGGGGTGTCTGATGTGCATAGAAAGGGAAGGGTAAGGTCTGGCAAGTGGGTGCACTTGTCAGAACAACATGGCAGTTTAACAAACTGCGCGCAGGCACTGCAGTGGCAGGCCTGAGTTCCCTCTTTAAGGCTACTTGTGTGGCTGGCACAATTAGTGCTGCAGGCCCACTAGTAGCATTTGCATTACCAGCCCTGGCACACATAGTGCACTTTACTAGGAACTTTACTAGTAAGGCAAACATGCCAATCATAGACAACCAATTACCATTACACTTTATACAGGGAGCACTTGCACTTTGACACTGATTAACAGTGGCAAAGTGCCCAAAGCATCTAAGTTGGCAAAACAAAATCCATCACAGCAGCAAAAATAGAGGAGGTAGAGGCAAAAAGTCAGGGGTAACCACGCCAAAAAATGCTAGGTCTAGCATGTGTCCCCTCCAGCCGAAAAGTGGGGGAACTACCCACCCTCATGGGAGTTCTCATCACTAAGGCAGAAAAATCTGGACAGACCATCAGCATTGGCGTGATCTGTTCCTGGGCGGTGTTCCACCGTGAAGTCCATTCCCTGTAGGGAGATGGACCACCTTAACAGTTTTGGGTTCTCACCCCTCATCTGCATCAACCATCTGAGGGGCCTGTGGTCTGTCTGAGCCAGGAAGTGAGTCCCAAACAAGTAAGGCCTTAGCTTCTTCAGTGCCCAGACCACAGCAAAAGCTTCCCTTTCAATTGCACTCCACCTCTGTTCCCTGGGAAGTAGCCTCCGGCTAATGAAAGCTACGGGTTGGTCCAAGCCCTCGTCATTCAATTGTGAGAGTACCGCTCCCACACCATGCTCTGAAGCATCTGTCTGCACTACAAATTCCGTGGAGAAATCAGGCGCCTTGAGTACGGGCGCCTAGCACATGGCAGTTTTCAGGGCATCAAAAGCGGTCTGGCAGGCATCAGTCGAGATCACTTTCTTGGGCTGTTTCTTTGACGTCAATTCTGTCAAGGGGGCAAAAATGGTGCCATACCCCTTCACAAACCATCTGTAATACTCAGTGAGTCCTAGAAAGGCCCTCACTCCTGTCTGGGTCTTGGGGGGTTCCCAAGCCAGAATGGTATCAATTTTTGCCTGTAGGGGCGCCACCTGGCCGCTCCCTACCTGGTGTCCTAAGTACACCACCGAACCCTGCCCTATCTGGCACTTGCTTGCCTTGATAGTTAGGCCCGCCCTCTGCAAGGCCTTCAACACTTCACAGAGGTGTTGCAAATGTTCCTCCCAACTGGAGCTGAACACAGCAATGTCGTCCACGTTGGTGGCGCTGAATTCCTCCAGCCCACTTAGCACCTGGTTAACCAGTCTCAGGAAGGTGGCAGGGGAGGAGTACTGTGGATCAGTGCTTGAACTTAGCACTGATCATAGAAAAATATACAAGAATAAAGGAGGGGAAATTATACATGGCTTTCATGGACCTAAGCGCAGCGTTTGACTGCGTGGTCCATGATAAGCTATGGTCTATAATGGAGATGATGGGGGTTGAACCTGCTATTCTAAATTTTGTTAGGCAGTCGTACGCAAACGCGACGGCATCAGTGCGTTACACCAAAACTGGAGACTGTACACGTTCTTTTAAAATCGCCAGAGGAGTAAGGCAGGGTTGCGTATTGGCCCCTTTCCTTTTCTCTTTGTACACAAACGGAGTAGAAAAGGCACTCACAGTGGCTACTAGGGACGTCCCCTTTTTTGAAAATCAAATGCTACCACTATTGGCTTATGCAGACGACGCGGTTTTAATCGCCAGAACAGGGAATGGGCTACAAAGGCTGATAACCGCGTATGTCTCCTTTATGGATTCACTTCAGTTGAAAGTGAACCAAACTAAGTCTTTTGTATTAATAGCAGGGGCCACAAAAAAAGAAAAGGTACCGCACTTTTGCGTGGAAATGGAAAAAATTGACGTAGTGGACTCTTTCCCCTACTTGGGCATTCTTTTTGATAAAGATTTGTCGTGGGCGAAACTGATGGAGGGAAGAAAGATGGTGATGGAGAGGGGTATTGTTGCCATAAAATCCTTTGCTAGAAAATTGGGTGCTAAACCCTTATTACCGATAAAAAACATTTACCAGGCTAGAGTTAAAGCAGCAGCGACGTATGGAGCTGGGGTGTCGGGTATGGTTGCATCGACACCACTACAAACTATTGAGAATATATTTTTCAAATCCGTAGTGGGATTACCTCTCTCTTTTACAAACGGTATTTTACACTCGGAATTGGACCTGCCTTACATCTTAGACTACACACAGCTAGCCCCACTTCTCCTCTGGCATTCAATCTGGAGGAGAGATACAGTCCCATTGAATCAATCAATACTAAGGAGCTGCCTAGCAATGGAGAAGTGGAAGAGGTCTAGGTGGCTAAGCTACGTAGAGTCAGCCCTAAGGGAGATTGGTCTCCAAGAACTTTTAAAGACCCCTAGCTTGTAGGAAGGTCTCTAAACAGAGGGTTTGCGATATGTTCATGCTGATGGCCGAGTACAAGCGCAAGGAACACTGTAAAGAGAAATTTGCAGTCCGGGCATATGGCCTCAACCCACCAATAACTGAAGGAGGTTTCTCTTATCTAGTAAATGTAAATAGGATGCAACACAGATTTATATTATTGAGGTTTCGCACTAACCTGATTCCCCTCATGTTAGGTTACCCTGAAAAAACATATAATCACGCCGATCTAAGTGCGTGCCCATGTGATAACCTCTCACCTCAAACAGAATTGCACATACTTTTATTCTGCAGCCTATATGAGAAGGAAAGGAATGTCCATCTTAAACCAATTTTAAAGAAAATGAATTTTAAGCAGTGTCGGGTAGCATTATACTTTCTAAAAACACTCCCTCACCCTTTGGTTTGTTATTCAGTTGCGTCATTCCTATGGGCTTGCATGAGGAAGAGGAAAGGGACACCGCGTAGATTGCTGAGTTTGTTAAACAATAATACAAGTATCTAGAGTTAGTATATGAAATGGTTCTCTCTTTTTTTTAAACATTTTTATGTATCTTCATCTTTATCCTAGAATTGTGATGAAATATTTGTTATCTTAATGATAGAGTATTGAAATAATTTTAATGTGAATTATTTATATGTGCTTTTATGATCTTTTTTAACATGATCGAATAAAGATGAATTGATTGATTGATTTATTGGCAGGGGCGTTCTTCAACCCAAAGGGCATAACCCTGAACTGGTAGTGCCCCTCTGGCGTTGAGAACGCTGACCTCTCTTTGGCCCCCTCGGTCAAGGCAATCTGCCAGTACCCCGACGTCAAGTCAAATGTACTGAGGTACCGGGCAGCTCCCAGCTGATCCACGAGCTCATCAGCTCTGGGGATAAAGGAATATTACAAATACGCATATGTTGGATTTATATCGTGTGGTCTTATCATATATCTTTTTATATAAATTTATACTCGTTTTTATGAAACTCGTGTGGAGTCCATTTGTGGTGTCCTCATTGGGTTGCTGTGAGCGTGGTTGCAAATACTTTACACATTTGCCTTGAAGATAAGCCTGGCTGCTCGTGCCAAGCTACCAAGGGGGTGAGCGGGGGCTATCTGAGAAGGTGTCCTTCCTTTCCCTGACGTGGAAGCGAGGGTCCCTATTTGGCCTAAGGTATCTACCTCAGCCAACCAGGGATCCCGGGTCTAACATTTGGTGGCAGCGGTGGGATCGGGCCGGCGGCTCGGCTCCTCCGGGGCTGCCGGTCCGGGCCGCTGATGCTACGAAGATCTCAGGCTGCAACAGGGCACACGCACACAGCGTCGCTGAGACTCACTTGAACTCCGGGTGCACGATAACAAGGCAATCCTCACGAAGGTCTCAGGCTGCACAAAGCACACGCACACAGCGTCGCTGAGGCTCACTTGGACTCCGGTGCACACGGTAACAAGGCAATCCTCACGAAGGTCTCAGGCTGCTCAATGCACACACACACAGCATCGCTGAGACTCACTTGGACTCCGGGGTGTGCACGATAACAAGGCAATCCTCACGAAGGTCTCACGCTGCACAAAGCACATGCACACAGCGTCGCTGAGACTCACTTGGACTCCAGTGCACACGATAACAGGACAATCCTCACGAAGGCCTCAGGCTGCAAAAAGCACACACACACAGCGTCGCTGAGACTCGCTTGGACTCCAGGTGCCCACGATCACAGGGCAATTCTTACGAGGGTCTCAGGCTGCAAAAAGCACACGCACACAGCGTCGCTGAGACTCTCCTGGAAACTTTTGTGTTCCTGAGTTTCCGCAACAGAGAGCCAGCTCACCTCGGGCCCTTGGGGATAAGTTACTTCCGGACACAGCACACAGCAAAGTCCTTTCAAGCAGGGGGACACAGCACACAGCGAAGTCCCTTTAGCCTCTCCTTGGTTAAAGCAGCAAACTGCAGGCCAGCCCCAGAACACACAGCAAGGGTCAGTCATTTCCTTGAGTCTCTTCAGCTGTTTCTTCCTTGGCAAAGGTTCCTCTTGACCACGAAGTAGCTTCAGTCTTGTTCAATCTTGATCAATCCATTTCTCCAAAGTTCAGGGGCTTCAGCTCTCATAGTTATACCCCTAAATGTCTTTGAAGTCTTTGTGTTCAGAGGGGCACTGACCCCTGTTCAAATCAGTTCTGGGTGCCTCCCTGCCAGTGACACCTTCTTCCTTTGATTAGTGGGGGTCTGGATTCTCAATCACTCAGCAGGAGATGGCACCATTGTTTTATGGCAGCAACCCAGGCCTCTTCACCTCTAGGGGCTACTCCTCCCCCCTACACTCCAGATGCAGGTCAGCCTGTTGCTGTCTCACCTCCTCCCCTGGGTCAAGACATTCCCCAGATCCTATCACTTTCAAATCCAGACAGTCAATCCACAACCAGGCAGAGACACACAGAAATGTTAGAGCACAAAACCCAGCCACTTCTAAAAGAGTGGCTTCTAAACACAGAATGCAAAAACCACCTTCATAAAAAGATGTGTTATTACATTGTGAGTTCAGGCACACTAAACTTCACCTTTCCATCTTAAGCCTTTGGGAAGATAGGCTGGAAAACATATTACACAGCCTCCCCATTCTATCCTATGGGCAAGATGGCCTTTCAACAGTGAAAAATGAAATAGAGATTATTTCACTGTCAGGACATGGTACACACCTTAGTACATGTCCTACCTTTCACATACACTGCACCCTGCCCAGGGGGTACCTTGGGCCTACCATAGGGGTGTCTGATGTGCATAGAAAGGGAAGGGTAAGGTCTGGCAAGTGGGTGCACTTGTCAGAACAACATGGCAGTTTAACAAACTGCGCGCAGGCACTGCAGTGGCAGGCCTGAGTTCCCTCTTTAAGGCTACTTGTGTGGGTGGCACAATTAGTGCTGCAGGCCCACTAGTAGCATTTGCATTACCAGCCCTGGCACACATAGTGCACTTTACTAGGGACTTTACTAGTAAGGCAAACATGCCAATCATGGACAACCAATTACCATTACACTTTATACAGGGAGCACTTGCACTTTGACACTGATTAGCAGTGGCAAAGTGCCCAAAGCATCTAAGTTGGCAAAACAAAATCCATCACAGCACAAAAATAGAGGAGGTAGAGGCAAAAAGTCAGGGGTAACCATGCCAAGAAATGCTAGGTCTAACAGGTGGATTCCAGAATTTTTTTTAAACTTATTAATGGTAGTGCCTTTGATAATAAGGTAGGAGAGGAGGGGACTGAGGGGCATGCCCCATCAATAGTTGAGTTAGCGATTGGAACTGCTGCTTAGGGATGCCTGTTGAAAATCTTTGAGCTGAGCTATTATAAAAAAACACAGTTCAAGACTCGTTCAGAAACTGGTTCGGAATTTGGAAGAAACTGGGAGTAGTCAGGTATAGTTGGTATATTCCTATGTACCGGAATAGTCAATTGCCCAAAATATTCTACAACAGTTGTTTATCCGTCGTAAAAACGAGCTGGACTGGGAAGGATAGAAGACCTGCTCTCTGGAAATCATATGGCATCATTTTAAGAGATTCGGGCTAGATTCAACATTGGGGCTCAAGATTTGTTTAAATATTTGCAACTTAAGGATTTTCTGTTAAGAAAGGTGGGGGGGGGTTTGTGGGCTTTTCCAGGATACCCCTGCTGGAGGTTTGAACAAGGGGAACCAACTACTCGATATCACAAATCTATGGGTGCCTCATGGAGGGGATCCCTGATGACCTGTAAAAACATGATATCAAATGGCGCGGGAGATTAGACACACATAAGTCTTGTTTCTTGGAATCTTTAGATCTGGGAGGGTCAACTTTATGCTCATCCAATCTACAAACCCAACATTATAAAAAATTTATTATTTATATATTACCCCTGCCAAAAAAGCTAAATGGGGTGGGGTGGCTGGGTTATGCTGCCCTCGTTGTCAGGAACCAAGTGCAGACTTGGTCCATATGTTTTTTTTGTGCTCCCGCCTCAATATATTGAGGTCAGAAATTGCACTATTCCTAAGGGAAATCCTTAAGTTGAATATCTCCCCGTCACCGCAGCTTATGTTGCTGGGCATAGATGAGTCAATCCTATGGATGGGGGTCGAGCTAATTTTTATTGCAATGGCAGTTTTTTGGGCAGTGTGTAGCCTCTGCTTGGTTGGATCCCTTACCTCCTACATTCCAGCAATGGAAGGGGTGATTTTTATATATTTATAACTTAGAAAAGGGAAAAAAGGGAGGAAAAAAAAAAGGGAAAAGAGCGGATGGGGAAGAAAGCGAAACTAAAAGGGAGGAGGCTATGGGGGCATCTCTCGGACTGGGTGTCATCCTATCATTAAAAGGTTAATTGCTTGACTGCAAGTGGAAGGGAAGGAAGGTAGGTTGTTCGGGTGACCCAGGGGTTTAATCTTATATATTGTATTGTATGGCTGGGACTTTTTGTATTGTTTTCTTTTGATGAATATGTGATCTGTGATGAATTTCCATTAAACCCAATTGTTGGATCTATTACTATTTATTGTATTTATGTAAACCTGCTGCTTTAGTTTTGTTAAAGTTTTGGGTGGAGAAAAAATGGGTAAAAGCTCAATAAAAATTTATTTTAAAAAAGGAACATCACAGAGGTATCATCTATGACAGATCTATTGGCTTTGTCAATATTTTTTTTGCCATGTTGTAAGCAGCTCGGCTGCTACCGGACTGGGGTGGTGGGGCGGGGGGTGGATTTTATGAAAGAAAAAGATAAAAGGACTTACCTTTAACGGCCGGCTGCCACCTCTCCTCCGTCATCTTCATCTTCCTTCTTCCGCAGTCCCGGCCGGCAGCAGGAAGCACACGAGCACACAGGCTCCGCCAAGCCAATCACAACGCTGCAATGTAGCGTTGTGATTGGTCTGAGCGCCGTGGTTCGGCACTCACACGGGGACAAGGGAGCATGTGCATGTTCCTCACCAGGCTGTGTAATGCAGCCTGGTGGGGATAATGCAAAGTGTGCATGAACTGTTTGGCTGGCCCAAGAGGGCCAGCCAAACAGTTCATGTGCACTTAGGGAGTGCAAACCACTCCTCGCCTGCTCTGGCCAGCCTCGCCCGCCACTGGCTGCAATAGGAAAAATAAAATGATAATAACAATGCGTTATTATCATTTTATTTTTTATTTTGAGCAGTGGGGCGACACTCCTCCGCCTTTGCGGAGGAGCCTCTACTGTCTGCATCATGGCTGAAAGTTTTAAAGAGCACAATGACGCAGCCAGCGCTGGTCGTGTCATTATGCATTTTTTGTTGTTGCTGGCGGGACGTGGGGTGTGCGGGGGCCCACATCGAGGGAGGGCTGTGGGGGGCAACACTAACAATGGACTGGGTGGAGAAAAAGTGCTATGATATCGCTACGTCACAATAAGTTTTTTTCTTTGTTAACGGGGGAGGGCAGTCCAGCAGGCAACAAGTGGGAAAGGTGAGTTGGGGGGCAATACTGGCAAAGGACGGTGGGAGGGAGGAGCCAGGGGCAACACAGACAACGAGTGTGGGATGGAGCGGATGGGAACAATCACAGGAACAGCAGGAGATGGGAGGGAGGGAGGGGCTGGGACATGAAACAACATGGACATTATTGGAAGGAGGAAGGGCGAGTTGGGGCAAGCACACACATCAGTAGAGGGGCTTCAGGTGAGGCATGCAAAAACACGGACATCAACGTAAGAAGGGAGAGTGGGTGGGGGCAAGCAACTGGATTAGGGAGGGACACAGTGGGGGCAGAAGTATACAAGGGAGCTAGCTATAAAAGCCACATTCTAGTGGAGTGCTCCCACCCAAAGAAAAACATTGCACCTAAATAAAAGAGCAGTGGAAGGATAAAAGTACTCCGTCCACGTTTCAGGTGAAGGACAAACACGATAAGGAAGGAAGCCCTAGGCAGTTGACCAAGCAGCAAGTCAATGAGAATAACAATGAAGCCATCCAGTGGTAAGTAATGGGCAGCTTCAGGCCCACTGATAGAAAACAAATGTCTAAAAGAGACAGCTCATGTCTAAAAGAGACAGCTCTAGGTGAGACCTAAAAGAAGTCATGTCAAGTCAGAAGTGGAAAGATACAAGTCAGAAAATAAGAACACCGTGAGAGTGAAATGCTCTTGGGTGGGGGCAACACAAGAATAAGGAGGAAAGCCATTGAATCAAGAGCAGACAACTAAGCTAGACAACAAAATAGTCCAATCATGAGCAAGAGGCTGACCCAAATCCCACTTAAAGTATATTTTATGGATTGAAACCAATAATTCTGGCTAAAGATAGCGGTCTGTAACTAAGGTAAACGAAAAAGGCTAATTTTGTATCAATAAGAAATGTGAACATGTATATCACTTTTATTTGTTTAAAAACAATAATGCAACTGAAATTATGTTATCAAAATGAAACAAGTATTGGTGATATTAATGGGTCTGACTTTCCTACAGCTACACTGTCAAGCCAGACCTAAAAGGTTCTTAATTAATTCAACTGAACACAATGAAATTATATAGTATAGCTAGCTGTTAAAAGGAACAAAGCTATTGTGTTAAAGTAATGAGACTCAGATTGTGTGATCAATAAAGTGTAAATGTGAGACTCAGCTGAAACTGCAGACAGTGAAACTGAATTGGCTAATTAGCAAGCGATAAAAACAACCTGGCATTTTATAAAGATTTATATTTGAAGTGTTGGTTTAATCAAGTTGTTACAAGGCTTGTCACTTGGACATACGCTGCAAATTATCTGCAGGTGGTGGTTACAATAACTTGAGGGGTGCAAACGAGTGTTATTGGCAAGCATTGGATACACAATACAAATCTAGACCAGACATGTTCTTAGAGAGGACAACCAGGGGCGTTCTTCTGAGAGTAGGCATAAATCTTCTCTGCTGACATTGCTTTTTTAATTTTTATTTCCCTTCATGTGATGGGAAATGAAAGCGCAAAGTGGTAATGAGGTTAACTATCTTCTGTGATGCTTTTGGGTTATGTGGTGAGAGGCAGGTCTTTTCTTATCATATTCTAAAATTAAATATCTTGGCGGACGTTTATCCGTAAATGGATCAGCACAGAAAATCTTTCTTATGCCATGACTGCATGTGACTTTGCATGAGCTGTGTGTTGGAGGCCACATGGGTCCTATAAGAGGGTGTGCAGCCAGGTCTGCAAAATCACTGTGTCCTCCTCACAAGAGAAACAGTTTGCCAAGAGGAGCATCACAAGAAATCGACCAACCATGAGGTTTCAGAGAGGCACACTGATGGTGAGTGACAAGGCTTGGGAGTCATTAAGAGGGTATTAGCAGGGGAAACATTCTATAGTGTTCAAATTTATTATGGGTGATGGAAGAGAACAAGTCTTTGTACAATGTGTATATTTTATTGATATAATGAACTTTCTAATGGAGAGGTATGAAGGGACAGAAATGATGATTGGGGTAGACATGGGGAGGGAGTCATGGTAGCCATGCTAAAGAATAGTAATCACTGTAGATTTGAGCTTAGTTACAGAAAGGGGTAGAGGGGTCTACATCTGCTTCCGATGCAAAGACAGTGCACACAGCTTTTAGGTAACATTTGAATGAAAGAAGGGAGTCACAAAATACCATACAGAAAAATGTAGAAGCATTTTTTTTAAATCTAAACACTTCAAAGACTGATCTTTTGGCATAATGCTTTTCAAGAAACAAATATGGAAAAAAATAGTTGGTTGGGTGAAGTGGGAGTTCGAGCCCTTATGGTGTCGAAGCAAACAGGAAGCCGAGCAGCCAATTTGTTTTGGAAAGTTTTTGGGGCTGGAAAGAGGTCCTTAAAGTAACACATATAAAGGCATTGACTTGCTTTGCAATACATAGCAAAAAGGGGCCTCCCACGGATAATATTTGAGTGTTATCACACTACAACTCACAGCTTGCAATGCAAATCTCTATTTACTTAAATTGTTAGAAAGGACTTTGTGCCAAAGCTTCCATGAGGCAGGCGCTAAGTAGGAGAAATCTTTTCATGTCTACTAACTTTTCAGACATTGCATGTGAGCTGCAATGTAAAGGATTGTCCAATGTGTGAAAGGATTTAAACTTTGTCTAGGCTTAGTATTTTGTAGTGGTAGAGTCCCTTTCTAGTACACAACCTATGCTAGACATTACGTTTGTGCATCAGTGCTGGAGAAGAGAGCAGTAGCACCATATCTTACTGGAAATAGCTCTATGCTGCTCTCTTACCCTTGAGCAATGAAGCCAGTAACTTTTGTTGCTGTGCTGTTTTGCACTCCCTTTTAGTAAATCTACCCCATAGTACTTTATCTATATTTTTATGCTCTGGCTCAGCACAGTCAAACAATTATGTTAGCATCACTTGAGCTAATCCCAGGTCTGGTAGTTAGTGGACTAATATGTGCACTGAAGGGTCTGTGTTTGACCTCATGGTCACAGGTTCAAATCCTGTCGGGTCCACTCAGTCTTTCATCATTCTGTAGTAGATAAAATGAGTACCGTTGGGCAACAATAAACCTCTGTCATTAAGCGCCAAGATACCCTTCGGTGAACATGTGCTTTACAAATGCATGTTATGTTAGAGAGGGGCTTTGGCTCCATCCACATGTTGGGAGTCAGGAGTACGTTTTGATTAGGCAGAAGTTGTGTATTACCACAGAAAAGTAAGTGGCCTCTAACAGCTGTAATCATTTTATTCATCCACATGCTTGAGGTAGAACTTTCAGGGGCACACATGACATTGTAATGCTATTAAAGTGTCTTAAGTAACTAGATAATTTATGATATTTTCCTCTGGCAAAAACACAGATGGGAGGTGAGCAGTCATTAACCTAAATGAATGTTTAGATCAGGCTTGACAGTGCAACTGTCCCTAAACCAACTGTTACCCTAAACCAATATTATTCTACAGTTCTTTGCTTCCACCCAAATACATCTCCAATCCCATGCACTTTACTGGTAATGTTTCACACTACCATACACCATTCCTTTAAAGCCAGACCTGTTGACATTGCTAATGCTTGTTTACTATGTTGGCGTTTAGAAATTCTGAAATCAACAAGGTTACAGTGTTCGATTCATTAAATTGTGCACACATTGGTACATTTGGATTAGTTTTCCAAAAATGCAAATCCTGATTTACTGAATCAGAATTTGCGGATTTTTTACTAACAGAAATTCACATACTCATGCGTAGAAGTACTCCAACTTGGTGGACTTGTCCGCATGAGTAAGTCTGCCATCAGCGAGAGGAGGGAAGGGGTGATAGCAGGTGCTAGGGATTGATAGACATGGATAATCTTGAGAAGATCCTCAAAGGTGGAACTTTGTGGCCATTCACAAAAGATTTCCATCCCGTCTTCCACTTCGCAAGCTCTTGGAATACTACCCGTGCAAAAAGACTGGATAGGTGCTTGCCAAGGTGGGAAAGGGGTGAAAACACGCCTGTATTAAATGGGCGTGTAAGGTAAAGGGGGTTAGCTGGAGGAAAATGAGTTTCACTACAGGAGAAAAAGAAAAATAATTTACATATGCACATTTCCTGTACAGGTACTCGTATGCAAAAGAGTAATGTAATGCAGTAACAGTCCTCACAGAAATCTGCTGCTATTCATGGTTTCTTTGCCTACTTCAAAGATATGAGGAATGTAACAAGGAACAAATTTACGACTTTTAAAAAGTTGTTTGTAAATCAGTCTTGTGCTCTCTTGTCAAATAAGAAAGTGGTAACATAGTCAAAACCGAAGCCACTTAGACCCGCTTTCCTTTTGTTAGTTTTTTTTAACCTCAGTAACCCCCTTCTTCGGCCTGTGGTTAACATTGAACTGCAAAATGTTTTCTGTTTCTCTGCACATTTTTATTTACTCGTTCTTCCTTTTACATTTTCGTTGCCTCCCTGCATCTGTATTTTACTAGTACAAAACTATAGAATAAATGATTATTTGATAACAAGAAATATAAATATATGCATACAAGCAAATATACTGCTTATAAGTGAGTGCCTTTCTTAAAACAATGCACAAATTACCAACTATCCAGTGAGTTGTAAGGTATATACTAGTAGTATCCATATAGTGGAGTACGTGGTTATTAGTCTGGAGATGCGCAGTGTTACCCGTTTTGTTTCCACTCTCTGACCACAACACATATAGTACATGGAGACACTAAGTAATGGCATTAAGTTTTCATCGCTTGCTAGAACCGTACGTGTAAATGTCTACAACACCTTGACTTATATTTTCCCAACTTCATTTCTTTCTGAAGACATTGGCCCTTCTGGTCGTGGTGTTGGTGGCCCACGTGGCAGAGGCAGAAACCAGAACAGGACGCCTGAGGAAGGGCAGAAGTCCCCGTGTCGGAGTTATCGCAAAAATACTAGGCATGCAGGCTCACGAGCAAAAGGAAAAATGTCCCACCCGCAAGTCTGACGCGTACTACCAAGTGAGGGTCAGCTCGACAGTGCCTGTGCATCAGTCGGCGTTCATGGGGGATATTAGGACCCGCTCGATCTGCCCATGGACTTACAGGTGAGTTTAGTCCACAACGTATTCCTTTTTAACAAATGATCCCTTGTTTCTGAAGCATAAATTGGGCGTTAAATGAAAAATCCCTGCCCATCACCTAGAAACCATTATCATGTATACATTATCAAGAAAACAATAATCATGAATATTGGGGGTGGTAGATAAGATGAACCAGATGTGATCTACAGAGTGTAAATGGACGAGACTTAGAACCCTCCCTCCGAAATGCAAGGATCCAAGGTGACAGAGATAATAAAAGAAAACTTGTGGTGATTGCTTCTTGGTAAAGGGGTAGCGATTATGCATTTCTTTAGTTGTACATAGTTACCTAAATTGATTATCAATTAATGACATGGACAATATACTTCTAGGTGGTTTGAGGATCTAGTCAATTGCAAACTTACTTCAGATTTCATATATATTATTATTCAAATATCAATATTGTTTTCTTCATGATTATTTTGTTATGTATATTTTTGTTTCCTCCGCCACTGCAAAATTATATCAAAGTCCTACTTTGTGAACTCTGCATACAAATTGTAATTCCTTTTTTTACATATCTACCTTCTCCCCAAATCAGGTTCTTAAATCATACTTTTATTTGTGATAAAACTAACATTACTACAGTAGACAACAATGCCACACGTGCAACATACTGACTATCTCTCGCATTATAAACTGGTAAACAGCCATTACAACGTGGCTGTGACCAGGCATTACCATTATAACGCGGCCATTAAAACACAGGAACCATTACCACACATAACCATTACCACGCAGGACTTTACAATGTATATGCCTTTACCATGCATGCCTTTACAACAAATTTGGTTCTAAAGGCATGAATGGTAAAGGAATATGCATTTTAAATGTAAGTATTAGATAAGTATATATTTTGGATTTAGGATGGGTATGGGTTTTTGATTAGCAAAGGTCATGTTAGGCTTTAGGGTGGGTATGGTTTTTTGGGTGGCAAGGGTAATTTTAGGGTTTAGAGTGGGTATGGTTTTTTGGGTGAGAAGGGTAATTTTAGTGTTAAATGTGGGTATGAGTTTTTGTGTGGCAAGGGTAATTTTAGGGTGGGTATGGGTTTTTGGGTGCGAAGGGTATTTTTTGAGTTTAGGGTGGGTATGGGTTTTTGGGTGGTAAGAGTAATTTTAGGGTTTAGTGTGGGTATGAGTTTAGGGGTTGTGGGGTTTTAAGGATATATATTATATATATATATATATATATATATATATACACACACACACTCTTATGTATTAATGCATCTGTAAATATATTTAAAAATACACATATATATAATAATATATATATATATACATACATATATATGTATACTTAGTGGGCCAAGTCCCGGGGGCATGCGGGGGGTGGGTTTATATTTTAGGGGGGCCTCCAAGGCCCCCCAAGCCCCGGGGACTGCCACCCCCGGGGCTTCAAACAAATAATGCTGGCGGGGGCACACGGCTCTCCCGCAGCCCCGGGGACCGCCACCCCCGGGGCTATTTAAAAAAAATAATAACCTGTGGGGGCTCCAGCCTCCACATGCCCCGGGACCGCCACCTCCCGGGGCACTAGTATTTAAATTCAGGGGTCCGTAATGGACCTCGGCCGGCCCCGGGGATCACCACCTCCCCGGGGCTGTGCAATTGTTGGGAGGGGGGCCGCGTGGCCCCCCTCCTGGAGCCTGTGGTGGCCCTGAGGACTGCCACCCCCCAGGGCCGGCTCCTGCAGTATCCCAGGGTGCCTACCCCCGGGACACTGCTGTTTGCAATGGCAGGACGGGAGCCGCGCGGCTCCCGTCCTGTCATTGCAAATCTTGCTTTGCTTCATTGAAGCGAGAGCAGGGAAACCTGCTCTCGCTTCAATGAAGCAAGCAGATTGCTTTTCCATAAGGGAGCTGCATGTCAGCAGCTCCTTATGGAAAAGCAATGCCGGCTCCCGCAGGACGCGGGAGCCGGCGGGACCGTGCGGGGATTGGGGACCCCCACGGTCACCAACGAGTGGCCAGGCCCCGGGGGATGGGGTCCCCGGGGCCATTAGTGGCCCAGGAGGGGGGCCACGCAGCCCCCTCCCCAAAAAGAAAATGTTATTAAAAACAAAAAAACGTAAAGGCCGGCCCCGGGATGGGGTCCCGGGGCCTCAAATGGCCTGAGGAGGGGGCCACGCAGCCCCCTCCAAATATCTTTTTTTTTTTTTAAAAGAGGGCATGCCCTGGGGATGGAGTCCCCGGGGCCAATAGAGGCCCAGGGAAGGGGGTCACGCGGCCCCTTCCCGCTTTTTTTTTCTTTTTTTAAAGAAAATCCTCAGACCCCAGGGGATGGGGTCCCCGGGGCCAAAAGTGGCCGAGGGAAGGGGGGCCACGCAGCCCCCCTCCCATAAAAAAAAAGGAAAGAAAAAAAAAAAAGACCGGCATCGTGCCGGAGGGCCCGCCCTCTCCTGCAGCAGTCTGCAAACGCGCCCCCTGGCGCGTTGTAGAGAGGAAGTAATTCCCTTGAATACTGGGGGTCCCTGGGGGCCAACTAGCCCACCAGGAACCTCCAGTATGCGCCAGGAGCTGCGTTGCAGAGAGGTGTTCAGAGGCCACGCCCTTTTTACACCTCTCTGCAACGCAGCTCTGTGGCGCTTTTGGAGGTACATGGTGGGCTAGTTGGACTCCAGGGACCCTCAGGATTCAAGGGGACTTAATCCCCCAACTTAAAACGCGCCACGGGGTGCGCTTTGCACAGTGGTGAAGGGAGGGGGCGGGGCTTCAGGTGACATGTGTGCAAACAGGCCCCGTGGCGCGTTTTAAGATGGGGAATTAAATCCCTTCAGTCCTGAGGGTCCCTGAGGCCAACTAGCCCACCAGGTACGTCCAGAAAGCGCCACAGAGCTGCGTTGCAGAGAGGTGTCAAAGGGGCGTGGCCTCCTGAACACCTCTCTGCAACGCAGCTTCCTGGCGCATACTGGAGGTACAGGGTGGGCTAGTTGGACCCCAGGGACCCTCATGATTCAAGGGGACTTAATCCCCCAACTTAAAATGCGCCACGGGGCGCGTTTGCACAGTGGTGAAGGGAGGGGCGGGGCTTGTGGTGACATGTGTGCAAACAGGCCCCATGGCATGTTTTAAGTTGGGGGATTAAGTCCCCTTCAATCCTGAGGGTCCCTGGAGTCCAACTAGCCCACCAGGTACTTCCGGTAAGCGCCCATGAGCTGTGTTGCAGAGAGGTGTAAAAAGGGGCGTAGCCTCGGACCATGTCTCTGCAACGCAGCTCTGTGGTGCTTACTGGAGGTACCTGGTGGGCTAGTTGGGCCCCAGGGACTCTCAGGATTCAAGGGGTCTTTATCCCCCAACTTAAAATGCGCCATGGGGCGAGTTTGCACAGTGGTGAAGGGAGGGGGCGGGGCGTGAGGTGACATGTGTGCAAACACGCCCGTGGCTCGATTTAATTCGGGGAAATAATGCCCCGTCAATCCTGAGGACCCCTGGGGTCTAACTAGTCTACCAGGTACCTCCAGTAAGCGCAACAGAGCTGCGTTGCAGAGAGGTGTAAAAAGGGGCGTGGCCTCGGCCCACCTCTCTGCAACGCAGCTCTGTGATGCTTACTGGAGGTACCTGGTGGGCTACTTGGCCTCCAGGGACCCTCAGGATTGAAGGGAACTTAATCCCCAACTTAAAATGCTCCACGGGGCGTGTTTGCACAGTGGTGAAGAGAGGGGACGGGGCCTGATGTGACAAGTTAGTTAGTTAGTTTTAATCCCCCTGCCCTATTATGTACTAGGGACTTACAGAGGAGGTCCTGCTAATCACAGGGGTACCCCAACGCATAGTGTTCCCTAGTGTATGTAGGTGTTTTCACTGTATTCTAAGTGTCTTTTAGCATAGCACTGGCTCTAGGCCTGGTTAGTCAGAGCCAGTTAACACCAGTACCCGTCTGAAAAAGTTGTGGGCACAGGATGATTTTGCAACAAGGCCTCTTTCTGCTCCTCTGTTGGTTCTTTCTGCACGTCTTGCTTCTTCCTGCACTTTTCTTCGTCTTTGTGGACTTCTGTTGCTTGTTTGTGCATTTCTTTTGCTTCTTTCTGTGCGTTTTTCTTCTTTCTTCACATGTCCTACCTCTGTAGGCATAGTTAGAAATTAGCATTTAAAAAACCTTTGAAATTCACTGAAAAAACCATAGGTTTCAGGCACGTTATAGTTAGAAATTAGCATTTAAAAACCTTTGAAATTCACTGAAAAACCATAGGTTTCAGGCACGTTATAGTTAGAAATTAGCATTTAAAAACCTTAGAAATTCACTGAAAAACCATAGGTTTTAGGGAAAGTTATAGTTAATTGGACATTTCACTCGTACAAAACCATAGAAATTCCCCGTTATAGTTAGTTCAGCTAACTATAACTCGCGCCCGCAATGCACTGCTGATGACGTCACATATTACATCACTCATGACATGGTCAGTGACATCACTGATGACATCACTGATGACATCTCAAATGACATCACTGATGACATCACTGATGACATCATCCATGTGATAATTTGATGCATCTTCTCACACCCTAATATAACCTTTGATACACCCACTCTAAATTACAGACTGCCACTCTCAAAACCATAGACACTCCAACACCAATAACTACATACCCACTCAATGATTCTTAGGTTTACACGAACATCCACTCACTCACCCGTACAGTCACTCATTCTTATGGTCACTCAGTACAGGACTATCATATGCACTCATACTATTATATAGACACTCACACACCGCCACTCATCCATAGAGGTACTCATACACCTAGTCAGTCATGCAAATAATTAATCACACTCCCATTTACTCACCTATACAGTTATACACACCAGCTCACTTACTCATACAAATACTAGAACATTCTTACGCTCCTATGCAATCACTGATGCAAGCACACACTCATCCATATAGCCACTCTCACAATCACACACTCTCACTTATAGCCATTTATATACTCCAACACACATATATACTGCCTTTCACATATGTAGTTACTCACACATGTACCACTGAGATATACATTCAATTACTAACAAACCCATACACACACTCACCCACCCATACAGTCCATCACAGACGCACTCTTGAAACCATGCACCCAGTGAATCACCCACTCACACATCTATGCACAGAGTCACACACACCTCACCCACACAAACACTCAGGCACCCATACAGATACTCAGACAACCAATCCATAACCCATATAGACACTCATGTAGCTAGTCACAAACCCATGCAGCTGCTTACACAACAACAGACAGACGGATACAGACATTCACACAGTTTAGTCACTAACCCATGGATTCAGTAAGATACGTTTAATCACTCACTTATAGACTCAGTCACGCACCTACTAAATCATCCATTCAGACACTTATATACCCACTCGTTCTTCAATACACCTTTTCCTATATATATTAAACATATTTAAACTTTACAGAAACACACAGTCACTGGATGATGTCATCAGTGATGTCATTTCAGATGTCATCAGTGATGTCACTGACCATGTCATGAGTGATGTAATATGTGACGTCATCAGCAGTGCATTGCGGGGGCGCGAGTTATAGTTAGCTGAACTAACTATAACGGGGGAATTTCTATGGTTTTGTACGAGTGAAATGTCCAACTAACTATAACTTTCCCTAAAACCTATGGTTTTTTCAGTGAATATAGATATATATATGGTTTAGACTTACCTGTAAAATACTTATTTATACTAATGAAACCTTTACCACGCTTATGCCTTTACCATTCATGCTTTTACAATGAAAATCATTGTAAAGGCATGCGTGGTAACGATTATGCGTGGTCATGGCATTCGAGTAGTAAAGGCCGCGTTGTAACGGCATATGTTACAACGGAATGCGTGGTTCTGTCATACATCCATATAAACTTGTCTTTCTTATTATTAACTATCGAGGTGGCCCTTCTGATTGGTCAGTTTCTCTGCTTGTAAAGTAGAAAAGCAGTGACACTGATTGGTCAGAGGACTAATATCAGAAGAGCATCATCTTTTAGGGAAGGACAGCTGCCCTGGCTTCCGGTCTTGCAGCTCTTAAAGATATTTAACACTACCTATATGATTGTAATTTGAAACTAAAGTGGGATGGGGTTCACAGATATAATGGTAATGCAGTCTCCATTGGGGTCTATTTAAGTAGTGGTTCTGTTAGCAAAGGTCAATTAAGTGTAAGCTGCAATGATTTGTCAAAGCTATAATCCATGTGACAAAAAGCAATTGTTAGAATTGTGCTATAATACAATTTCATCCTGTAATTTTACCGGTGGGCGCACATTTGCTTGGCATTAAGAATATCATGTATAAAAGGTAAAGTTTTGCTCATTTTGAGGTACTGTTCTCCTCTCTGTAAATGATTGATAATTGCACACATTTACAGTGAGATGGCCCATGTCATCATGTTGTGCAGGTCCTAATTATTTTGCAGTTGTGTTGAGACTGCAGATGTGTTGGTTCTCCTTTAGGATTGGGTTAGAGTGTCCTCAAATCACCCTCAAATTCTGAGATAATGTAATAAGCTTTTTAAAGAACATGAAAGCCTTGAACAGAATTTTCACACTATACGAGTATTGAACAAAATGGCTGCAACCCCTTTAAAAATAAAATATTTTTAAAAAAAATACCTTCAATTAGAGTTAGTAACCCCATTTCAAGTAGACATGTTTTGATGGTGGTGGCAACTAAACGTTTGTTGGAGAACCTGTAGATCTTCTACAGCTGACAACAGAAATTGAGCTATCTTTTAGCACGCTGTTAGATAATGGGCAGAAGTTTCATGCGATGGTGATGCTCGGGGAGAAGCCAGTACACGCTAGTCTCTTTTTAAGTCACTTTTTAACACTGTTCTCAAGCTCTCCATCCAAACATTGCATCAAACTAGTGCCTTTAAGGGTTTTGGTTAGCCTTGTGCGCTGCACAGGAAGGCTCACAAACTAACTTATTGGCTTGTCAGTTTGTTTTGTGACCTGGGTAGCCCTGGAATCAGATAGGGTACAATGCATGTAAGGCTCACGGTGCATGGTCATGGTTCTGAAGAACTCACCTTCTTCCTCTGGGTGCCTGTGAAAGTGAGGTGGGCAACTGTAGAACACGATAAACGATGCATGTGGGTCAAGCTTAACTGCCACAGTCTGGGGGATTCCTTTCTTTGACTCGCAAAAATTATGATAAATTGTTTAATGAGCAGTCTTCATGGGTCTCAAACCTACTTTATCAAGAACAATGTATCCAATTCTTTTCATGCCCCTGGCTTCCATCCTTCCTAATGGCCCAAATATCCTCATCATTCTTCTCCACTACCCAGTCCACCATGACCGCCACCACCACCCTCACCCTCTGCACTTTCTGTAGCCACTCTGCTGTGAGACTCTAAAATTTGCCCTATGCAGAGCATATTTGGTTAGGTGCTGGCAAGTCATCAGTGGCTAATCTTTGCAGTCACTCTTTTTAGTTAGAAGCATGTTCTTAGAGATAGAGTAGCCCCTGCCCCATTCTTGCTTCAGTTCAGTCGGTGGTCCTGTGCTATTTTCTTCTTTGAATATGGTAATAGGTGTTTGTGAAGGATGGTCCATAAACTGCATTAATGCCTTGATTGTTTATTTACAGGTCAGACATAGACAACCAGAGGTACCCTATGCATGTATCTCAGGCCGTATGCACTGATAGCTGCGGAGGCTTCGATTTGAACCCAGTCGAAATCAAGCACCAGATCTTGGTCCTGTGGAAAGAACCGAACAGCTGCACCTTTACACTGGAAACAATGAGTGTTGTAGTGGGATGCACTTGCGTCACCCCAACAGCATAGTGATGGACCGCTAAGTCGTCAGCCTCATGAAAATGATGTTCTCAAAAGTGTAAGAAGTGAGCAAAGAACAATGGCCAATAAAAGCTGCAGGAATAGTGCAAGCATTGGGGGTGGGGTGGATGGGGGAATTACAATTTGCTTCATAAAATTTGGAGACACAGAAAAAATAGATGTTTGTTATATCAGCTTTAATATACTGGTCGGTTTGGAGGGCTGAATCAAAAATCACTATCACTTAGATGAAAGGAAATTGACACAAATAGTAATGTAAAAACAACAACCCCACATCTTGCAGCAGGAAGCAACACACAAGTGATTCATTTTTTTTCTGATTTCAAGCATTGACAAGCCAGTAAAAAACCTGTATCAATAATGTCATCTGTGGGCTCTGGTGACTGAAATCCCTTGCCTTGGGTGTGTCAGCAGCATCTCAAGATAGTGTGACAGGACTTAAATACATATAGGCCAGTTGTGTATCTTCTCAAACAATGAACCTTGACTTCAGTGGGCAAGTATGGGCCATTTGATTTCTTGTCCTTGTGACTTTCAAATATCCAGGTAACGTACCCCCGGCTATCAATCAACCTTGTGCTTTCTGTTGATTTCCTACAGTAATGTTTCAATAAGATGGCAAAATGTAATATAAGACAACAGTGTGTTTAACTCTATATGAAATGTTTCGCTAGACATAATATGTGTTTTTGTATGTGTGCACACAGTAGTGTGATGCAAAGGTATGGCAATTTTCCAGTCAAATATTTTTATTTTTCAATTTCAAGGACGGAACTGTGTTCCTGAATGATACTTCAGGTGTTTGAAACAGATATATATCAGAAAAATAATTCTACATTATCTTTTATTTAATGTATACTAGTATTTATTCTCTAATTTGTTTTCTATTTATCATTAATTTAATTTCACTGGTAACAACAATACTTTATAAAAAATGTAATATTGTAACCTATTTTGCCTAATGTGTTAAACCATTTTAAGAATTGTAAGTTATTAATTTATTGGGTCCTATTTATGGCTGAAGATGAAAAAATGAATGTTAAATATATTTCTCATTGTAGCAATAAATAATTAAAAACTGATGCACAATAATGTCTCTTAATCGTTTGCACGAAGTAACTGTTTCTTATCCCCCTGTTCTAAAAATTTGAATTACTGCTACATGATATAATCCAGATTTTGGAGACAATTTAATCTAGATGGTCATCACCTGCCACACTCACCTGTGCCTGTGTCATTCATCCCCGTTGTCGTCAAGACTCTCATCTGTGCTTCCTAAGTTGGTCCCTCTGGCACTCCAATTTGTGTGGTTCTCCCCACTCTCCCATTATCACATGTCCTTCTGATCGATTAGCCGCTCTGCATGGCCACTCCCCAATCGGACCTTGTTCTATGAGAACCTCATAAGGATTTAAAATGGTTAAAATTCTTTCTTCCCAATGGAACTCACTTCACAGTGCACAACTTGAATCATGCACTCCTTCCCCTCTAACTTCACTTGTGAGGTCCCCGACTGGTCCCCCCTTAAACACGTTTTTTAGCGTTAGAATGATCATACTGATCTCACAATTATCTAAGGAAAAAAATGGAACCCTCTTTCTTATGTGGATCTGGAAGTTATCCACCAGTGTATTCATCTTCTGCAACTATCCAGCTCATTGAGACTCATCAGAAAAACACTAGCGCCATGCCTCATCCATCACGGATGCATCACCCCAGAGCCATGAACCAGAACTCTACCTATCAATCTACCAACTCCAACTCATGACCCGATACCACTACCTGTTTATATTTTAATTTCCACAGTATGTTTCCAGTGGGTTTGCATGTTTTTGGCATTAAGTATGGTATTTGAAAAAGTTAAAGTGTCTTTCACTTGGAGGTATCTCCCTTTGTTTTTGAAGGTATTGCCAGTTTCCTACAGAAATGATGTAGGATTTTTCACACGCTTCTAAATCAAAATGGCCCAGATTATCACTTTGAACAAGTGTTCATAGTTCAGCAGTTGACCGGGATTCTGAGTATCTTTACTTTGCTTCATAACCCTACCCACCTTGCACAGTTTCTGCAACCACTCAGATTCATCACCCACTAATCAGATCCCTGATCCATCACTCTCACATGTGCCTCATTCATGTACTCTTTGTAACCCATGACCCTTCTCCCACCTCTCTTCCTCATTCTCATATACCCTATTCATTCTGTTCCACACCCCCTTCAGCCGCTCTAGCAGTCACTACATATACCCACCCAGAGCCATCAAATGGCCCACACTGACCATACGAAATTCTTCAGCCCTGTTCGCTTTACTCAACATCATGTGATGCTCTCTAGTGAACCACCCCATTCTGACCAACCAGACTGCTCTGAAATCCATCACCAACCCTCCCCGGCAAACACCCACCTTCCTCTAAACACGGATGGCATAGCGGCCCTGTCTGACTCTAGCCTGTCCGACTATCCAGCCTTCTTAACTATATCACTCACCACAGTTCTTAGGATGCCCCATCACACAAGCCACTCTTTCGAATCACATCCACTTAACCCAGTTAACCTACTCAGAGTCTCCCTTTAACAACCACTGTCCCTAAGACCCACTACCCTCCCAAATGTGCCCCCGTTCACCACCCTACCCCATCAACCAGCATTGTCTAATCACTATGTCATTATGCCCATGTTGCCCTTTCTGTCAAGCCACACACTGACCTGGCCCATCTATTAATAATCACCCTCTCAAATTTGTTCTATCACACTTTCTTGCTTCATTACCAGTTGCTCCACCTTCTAAGATGCAACAAAGAGCACCACACTACCCAGCAGTCTTTGACCATCAGGTCCTCCTTTCCTCATCTCTACCTGGGATACCACATCTGATCTGTCTGCTCCCCTCATGTTTCACCTCATTCTCTGAGCTCCATCAGATCAAGGGTGAAGATGAGCCGAGAGGGCTGTGGTAGGATGCAGCAGCTGTACAGATCACTAGCACCTGGATGTAGTGCTTAGAACATGCTGACACCATCCAACAACATTATGTGACAAAGGCAGAAGCAGTGACAGAGGCTGTGATGTCAAGAAGGGTATCTGACAGGAGTTCGAAACCCCGGAAGTAGGAAGCAGCAGGCATAGGACCCATGTACTTCACGCTGATAGTTAAAGCCCCACAACACTGATGTAGGCAAATAAGGACAGATAAAAGTGAGGACGGGAGATAGAGCTGGGGAAGCCACAAAACTAAATGTGAGATCCAAGCCCGGAATGAGCCGAGGCTCAGGACTGGCTCTAAGAGCCACATCACAGGCCGAGCCATCAAATTATTTGCCATGTAATTCGGCCAACAAACGTCCTCTAGAAATATGTTAAATCTTAAATATTCCAAAAAGATGTATACCTTACCACATGGAAGCATTTCACTTTAGTATAATAGACTAATAGTATAATATATGAAGGCATTGCATAGAATATTATTTATTAGAAATTATAGTTTGTAAACATGGGCCCTAACAAAGATGTTCTCAGTGAACCAAGAGGCAAGTCGGTTGTTCAGTTGTCCTGTGCCCTCTAACATGGCCTATATTGTTATTATAGATGGAGTAACATTGCAGTGAATTTAAGCATATGCAAGAGATATGTAATTATAAGGGGAAGGGAGGCACTGTGAAGTAAATTAGTTGTCTAGGATCACACAATTTAGTCAAGCAGGAAGCCGGTTTTAAACTGGTGTTTCACAGTGCGCAAATCATCAACTGGATGGATAGCTTCTCTTTTCCTCCATTAACACAAAAATTACCCTGCTCTGTGTTTAATTTTTGCAGCGCTAGATCAGAACACGGTGCTAATAAATTATTATTCTTTGTTAAATATTTTTTATTTAGATTGATAAAGCAGTAACAGTATAGATGACAAAAGGATAAGACAATGGTATATATTACAGAGCAATATAGCTGTTAGTCAAGCAACAACATAAAGATAAAAATTATTAAACGCCATCTAATAATAAAATATAATGAATGAGCAGCATATATTTTTCTTTTAATATAGAAAAACAGGAAGAAGAAGAAAAGACGGAAAAAAGGGGAACAAAAGAAAGAGGGGAAAAAGAAATGGGGAGAGAAAGAAGGGAGGAAGGAAGGAAAAAAGAAGGAAAAGTAGAGGCAGAAATATGAAAATTACGATATAGATGAGTGTGAAGACAAAACGTAGTGAAAGGTAGCCAATATAAATCAGATTTTAATTTTTGAGGTAACAAAGATGAAGAAACAGTAGATATTCTATGCTCTTCACAAATAATATTCCACCATGTTAACATACATAGTTTAGAATTATCTTTCAACAAGAAAGTATAATCTTAAAAGCAAGTGCAATGAAAAGATCAAATAGTACAAGCTTGGGTGAAGGATTATCAAAATCAGCTGACATAGTTCCAATGGTCCCACATTACGGCAGTGGATGGGGGCTCGTTAGGTGACATCCATACGCTCTTCCTTCTGATGAATGTGTGACTATGGAGGAGGCGTCCCGCACATCTTTGCCATGGAGTCCATGGCTGAATATGACTAGGGTGTAGCTGAATTAGCAGAGGGACTGGTAGGGTTACTGCTTTTACTCTTGTTGCACTGTCTGAGTGCATACCATACCTTGATTATCCTGAAGAAACCCTAGATCTTTGTAGGCTAAAATAGTAGTTGAAACATGTTGGAAATGGGAAGATCTCAGGTCAGGTGATTCATTGCAATTCACTGGTTGACCTACATCCTTTCACTGTTTTTAAACTCACCGAATAAAGGAATATTTTGATCATACCTCCAGGTATATTTTAAATACTTTTTGTCTTGCCCACAAAAACAGGACCAAGTATTTTGTCCTGATCATAGATTTATGAGAACTCCCAGGGGTAAATTAGCTTCCTTTGGTTGGGTACGCTGAGGTGACATTGTTCCTACCCCGGTATGAGAGGACGTCAAATGATGAAGCATGCCTCGATAAGTTGAGGGTGAGACGACCTCTCAAAAATCTTATGATGACCCACACTCTGGCAAAAGCCCCAAAAAAAACAAGTCTGTGTTGACTTGTATACCCTCAAGTGACCTTGTTCGTGTTGTGTAGCTTCAGGAGGATACAGTTGAGGTTGGACCTCCTTCACTCTCCCTACAGGGATATATAGTTCCAATTAAAACATTCTGAATTGATAGAGTGTTAGACTGAAAATCTTTAAACATTTGGACCAAATAGATTTCTAAAAATTAAACACTTGAGGACAGTAGTATAATAGATGAGTTAAAGTACCATTTGTAGTAGAACGGGTGCAGCATAATGGAGAAGCAGAAGGATCAATTTTATGGCTAAAGGTAGGAGTGATGATAGCTCTATTATAAACAAAAAACAAAGATTGGGTGACATTGGCAGCTTTGGAGGTATTAAAATTTGTAAGCCATAGTTTATCCCACACGAGAACAGAAAACAATACAGAAAGGTCATTTTCCTGTAACAGTTCAATAGACGTTTTACGTCTTACAGAAATATAGGATAATAAAAATGTATAACTGAATGAAGCTTTGGAAATGGAATCATGATTAATATTGTATAATGGTGTCAGGGGAGTGAACGGTATGGAATTGGGAGGAAAATTATTGTTTATTAAAAAGGATTGGAGATCAAGTGAAAATGTGGTATATTCTTATAAACTAGAGCTGGGCAAGTTATATCGTTTGTGTAATTGAGCAAAAGGTACAATAGAATTATGTAAAACCATATGATGAACATACAAAATACCCTTCTCTTTTCAGTGCTTGAAATAAAATGACTTATTACGAAATGTAATTAATTTTTTACACCAAATGGAGAATGCAAGAAAAGATTGATAAAAATCAGAACCTTGGGTAAATTTTGTATACATCAAATGGTGAGAATATTTTTAAATCGTGTTTATAGAAATAAAAGTACAGTTAGACATAGAAATGGCATCATTAAATGAAAAACTATGTAATAAAGAATGCTCAAAATTAATCCATCGTGGTATGGGAGAGTCTTGATAGTCTTTAGTCAGTGCGTAAAATTGTTGAATTAAAATTGGGGAATCATGCACCACTTTATTTCTTAGGACAAATCAATTTAGATAAGGCAATAAGAGCACATTTATTATTCCAAAGAAATTTGGTACAAATAGAATTAATTTGGAAAAAATAATAATTGGGAAATTTGAAAGGTAACATAGAAAGTATAAAAAGGACATGTGGTACGATCATCATTTTGATGGTATCCAATCTGCTCCACAAGGATAAATGAAGAGGAGACCAGGAAGAAAGTAAATTCTGAATTTTACTTTTTAAACTATTAACATTATGAGTAAGTATGCTAGAAATAATGGGAGATAACCAAACACCCAGGTATTTAATTTTGGAAGGTCAATATGCAAAATTAGTATTATTAAACATATAATAATAGGATGTAGAATGTAATGGTAAAATCTCAGTTTTGGAGATGTTTAACTTATAACCAGAAATATTGGAATATAAATTAATCTCTTGCAAAAAGGGATCTAAGGAAGTTGGGGGATTAGACATATAAATCAAAATATCATCAGCATAAGCGGATAGATTGATTTCAAGGGAGTTATGTTTAAAGCCAGATATAAAGGGGATACAGTGAATTCGTTTGAGAAACTGTTCCAAAAAGAAAAGAAAAGCAAAGAGAAAGAGGACAACCTTGTCTAGTGCCTCTATATAAATTAAAATAAGGGAGAAATGCCCATTATCATAAACACTAGCACGAGGATCAGAGTATAGTGGTTTGATGGATTAAATACATATATGACCAAAACCAAACCAGTGGAGAGTGTTAAACATAAATTGCCAATTTCTACGTTTTAATGCCTTTTCGACATCAAGGGATAAGGCAGCGAGAGGAGAGGGGTATTTTTTTCCAAATGCAAGAATGTTTGAGAACACCCTGGCATTATCCGCAGCAAGTCTACCCTTAATAAAACCGAATTGGTCAGGTTTAACAAGAAGTAGAACAACATCTTCCAACTGAGATGCTAGAATTTTGGCAAAAACTTTACATTCATAGTTAACGTACAAAATTGGAAGGTAAATTTTGCAAAGGGTATGATCCTTGCCTGGTGACAATAAGGGCATCTGGAAAAGAGCCATTGGCCTTGGAGTTCAATAAAAAGAGTTAAAAAGCTCAAGTAATTTAGAAGCAAAAAAAGAGGAAACAGAAGATATTAGTTCAATAGAAAAACCATCCAGGCCAGGAGCTTTGGTTTTCTCTAAAGACTTTGGGGCCGATTCCGATTCGGGCCGGAAATCTCTCCGACCGAGCCGGACTCGGAGAGATTTCCGACCGAATCGGACCCTAGCAGCCCGACCGAACGAGTACGATGCGCACGCATGCCATCGGACTCGATTCGGTCGGACTCCCATTGAAGTCAATGGGAGCCAGTCGTACGACGCGTACACGGGCTCCCATTGACTCAATGGGCACGACGCGAACAAGGGCGCCCCCTACAGCGAGTACGCGTCGATGCGGGTCGCGCCGTACATGCACGTGTAGGGGGGACCCATGGGTCCCCCCTGTGTGCGACTCGTGCGGCTACGCGTATGGCTCCGACTGCTCTTTGGAGCCGGAGTGCGCGGCTCGGTCGGACTGCTCGCGGCGCGCATCGTACTTACCCGGCCGGGAACGTCTCCATTGCGCGGTGCGAAGTCGGAGTCCGAGCGGAGTCGGTCGGGTGCGGTTCGACCCGGGAACGAGTCGGTCGGAGCGGTCGGGACGCCCGGACGAGTCGGTCGGCGATTTCGCATCGTACTCGCTCGCCCAGACGCGTGCACGAATCGGTCGGGAAATAGGGCTCCGAATCGGATCCGGTTAAGCCGAATTCGATTCGGAGCCCTACCGGCCGAGATCGGAATCGGCCCCTTAATAGCATCAATAACCTCTTGAAGAATTATGCCATTTTCAAGAGCATTAAACGTATCGGGAATAGAAGGGGGATTAGGAAGGCCATTAAAAATGTTTCAATGTCACATTCTGAAGGAGTAGTATCTTCCGTATGTAATGATTCATAATAACATTGAAAGTCATTGATAATATCTGGATCAGAGGACATTGTATTATTGGTAAGTTCATTACAAATAGGACCAATAGTTTTTCATTCCGATTCAACTTTTAAATAAGTGGCCAACATTTTGCCAGCTTTATTTTGACCCCAATGATACTTAGATTACATTTTTAGAAGGATATTACATGCATCATTAGTAGCACGTTTACTAAGGGTAGACATAAGTTAAATACATTTCTGTAAATTCGAGGAAGATTTAGAAGTAAAGTAAGTATGCTCAGAGTTTTAATATGTTGAAGAGTTAAGAGGTATTGGAAATATAACTTCTTTTTTTAACAGAATAAGCAATAGTAAAGACCCTAAAATAAGCTTTAAAAGCATCCCAATTGTAATGAGTGGAATTGTCAGTAAAATGATTAAATGGGAAAAATTCTTTAATGAATAAAGTGGCTTCTAAAATTACATTTTCATCCGACAGTAAGGAATTGTTAAATCTCCAATGACCGTGTTTGGAATTATTAAAAGATAAATCAAAAGTGGATAAAACAGGGGCATGGTCAGAAATGAAAATAGAACACATTTCTGATGATTGAATGGATGGGAGTTAGGATTTCGAAACTAAAACATAATCAATTCTGGACATAGTATGATGAACATTAGAAAAAAATCATAAATTCATATGTATCTGGGTGACAAGTTTTCCATACATCGAAAAATTGACATCTGGTAATGGCAGATTAGAATGCTTTATGATTTTTATCAGGTTTAAATTTACAGTTAGATTTCCTATCAGTAAATTGGTCTATTCAGTCATTGAAATCATCTGCAACAATAATATTGGGATTATCAATGGAAGTCAGTCTTAATTTAATACTATGCCAGAATTCAGGATCAGATTTGACAAGGCCGTAGATATTTAAAAAAGAAAATTGTTTATTGCAAATAGTGGCATTAAGTAATACCCATCGTTCATTTGTGTCACATTCAGTTGATAAAATGTGAATATTTAACGACTTAAGGCATAAAATGGCAACACCCTTAAAATTAATAGCAGGAGAAACAAGCATTGGCATAGCCAATAGGTCTCGCCTTTGGGAACTAATAAGTGTTTAGGCAGAGATATTGAGTTTGTGTTTGTTTTTAAGCTGTGTTGTACAGAAGTCTGCAGTATGCTGAAATGTTATAATAAAGAAGTGTGAGAAGCATTTTTGTTACTTTAGTTATGACCAAGAAAGTATGTACAACAGAATGACGATATTAAAAAAGTATTAATACTAAGTAATGATTTGAGGTATTTTTTGATGTTTGAATGCTGGCAATTTGTATCTGCCTGTCCCAATGGTTGCTTTTTATGGTGTTTATTGTTAAAGGGGTGGGTATACATAACAGGAGAGTGAAGGTTAGTTAGTTAGTTAGTGAGAGTGATAGATTTAGTGAGTTAGTTAGTGAGAGATAGTGAGAGAGTTAGTTAGTTAGTGAGAGAGATTGAGAGAGTTAGTTAGTGAGAGTGATAAAATTAATTAGTTAGTTAGTGAGAGTGAGAGAGTTAGTGAGTGTGAGAGTTAGTTAGTGAGAGTGAGAGAGTTAGTGAGTGAGTTAGTTAGTGAGAGAGAGTTGGAGTTAGTGAGTTAGTGAGAGAGAGTGAGACTTAGTGAGTTAGTGAGAGTGAGAGAGTTAGTGAGTGAGAGTGAGTGAGAGTTAGTGGGTGAGGTAATGAGAGTGAGAGAGTTAGTGAAAGTGAGAGTTAGTTAGTGAGTGAGAGTGAGTTAGTGAGTGAGAGAGTTAGTTAGTGAGAGAGAGTGAGAGAGTTAGTGAGTTAGTGAGAGAGAGTTAGTGAGTGAGAGAGAGCTATTGAGTAAGAGTGAGTGAGAGAGTTAGTTAGTTAGTGAGAGTGAGAGAGTTAGTTAGTGAGAGTGAGTGAGAGAATTAGTTAGTTAGTGAGAGTGAGAGAGTTAGATCTGAGGTGCATTGGGAGAGCTGTGTGCAGCATGAGGGACAGATCTGAGATGCACTGGGAGAGGTGTGTGCAGTGTGGACAGACCTGAGATGCACTGGGAGAGGTGTGTGCAGTGTGGACAGACCTGAGGTGCACTGGGAAGCATCAGGGACAGACCTGAGGTGCACTGGGAGAGCTGTGTGCAGCATGAGGGACAGACCAGAGGTGCACTGGGAGAGGTGTGTGCAGCGTGAGGGACAGATCTGAAGTGCACCAAACACCACGAGCAGAATGCCAGTGTGGCCCGTGTTTTTCCTTTTGCTTTATGTTGTGCCAGGAGCCCAATCTGTGAACTAACGTAGACCTCAGACTCACCATGGGAAGATTTTTTAATATTAAAACTGTAGACAAGACGTGAAGCTGTTCTTTTAGCCAAACTCCAGTGCTAGGGTACCACAGCAAGGAGGACCGTGGTGTAACTGGTTTGTGCAGAACGTCAGTTGAAGTAAGGATGCAAGAACAGTGGCAGTAATTATTTATTTGACCCAGTGGGCTTCGGAGCGCTGTACAGTTTTCTGTATACAGTATGCATTATACGGTGTGAAGCATGAGCATGAAGTTACATACCACAGTTTCTATGTGTCTGTTGTGTAAACAGTTATGTTTTATTATAATTTTCTTATGTGCGTTCTGCCAGACTCCGGCTGAAATTATGCCCCTGTGAAAGGAGTGTACTACAGGGGCTGGCGGAAGAGAGGAGAGGCAGAGGGGAGATAAGGAAGTGATTTGATTTGATTTGATTTTGGAATTTATATAGCGCACGATTGCCCTGGAGCGTCTAGGCGCTTTTGCGGAGGAGATTGCCGGAGATGGTGTATTTAGTTTGCAAAGAGCCATGTCTTTAGTAGTTTTCTGAAACCAAGTAGTGTTGGGCAGCTTTTGATATTTAACGGAAGTGAGTTCCACAACCTCACAGTACCCAGGACAAAGCTTCTTCCTCCCCAGCTCGCTTTCTTGAATTTTGGTGTTTGGAGGAGTTTGCTCTGTGCTGAGCGTAGGTGCCTTGATGGATGGTACCAGGTGAGGTGTTGCTTCAAGAATGCTGGTCCATTTCCGTGGACAGCTTTGTATGCTAGACATAGGGCTTTAAAGTCTATTCTTTTCTCCATAGTAAGCCAGTGGAGTTTTTTCAAACCTTCGGAGATGGATTGGAATTTGGGAACGTCTAGCAGAAATCTGGCAGCAGTGTTTTGTGCTCGCTGGAGTTTAACCATATGTTGTTTCTGAAGGCCTAAGTATAGTGCATTTCCATAGTCCAGTCTAGCCAAGGCTAGGACCGTCACTAGCGTTTTTACTGCTTCCGGGGGAATGAAGGAGCGCACTTTACGAATTGATTTTAGAGTGAGAAACACCAATGAGACGACTTTATTTACCTGTTGTTGGAAGGTCAGTCTGTCATCAAAAATGACACCCAGGTTCCTCACTTTATGGACTGGGGTAGGCACAGCGCCCATACTAGAAGGCCACCAATTTTGTGACCAAAATGATGTGTCAGAGCCTAATAAAAGTACCTCAGTTTTTGTTCCATTGAGCTTTAGACAGTTTGTCCCCATCCATTGGTTTATGTGGGACATGCACTGGTTAAAACGCTCAGCTGTTTCCTCAGGCTTACTAGAGATGGACACCACTATTTGGGTGTCATCAGCGTAAGATATAAGTGTAAAGCCGAATTGCCTAATGACCTTGGCTAAAGGAGTCACATAAAGGTTAAACAGGGTGGGGCTTAAGGAGGAGCCCTGTGGTACCCCGCAAGGCAAAGTAAACTGTTCTGAGCAGGAGTCCGCTATCTGAACATATTGGTATCTGTTGTTCAGAAAGGATTTGAGCAATGTTTGGGCAGAGTTCTTGATTCCCACCTCTTGGAGTCTCCTGATTAGGATGTCATGGTTCACGGTGTCGAAGGCCGCCGACAGATCCAACAGGATCAAGGCGGCCTTGGCACCCGTGTCCAGTATTGCCCGGATCTCCTCTGCTGCCATGATCAGGGCGGTTTCAGTGCCATGTCCTTGTCGGAAACCATACTGTGAGGAATCCAGCAGGTCTGTCGACGAGATGAAGGTCGTTAGTTGGAAATTTTGAATTTTTTCCAGGACCTTGGCCGGGAAGGGGATCCTTGCTATTGGTCTGTAATTGCTGTTGTCATTGGGATCTAGATTGGGTTTTTTCAATAGTGGAAGAATGGATATTGTCTTCCATGCATCTGGAAAGACACCTGAGCTAATTATTTCTTTAAAAAGAATGCTAAGTTGTTCACTGATTGTGTCTGGTGCCATATGGAATATGTTGGGAGGACAGGGGTCTGATGGTGCTCCGGATTTTATTGATTTAATTGCCTCCTCTACCTGTTCTATGTTTGGTGGTTCAAACGAATCCAAGACATTGGTGGGGTATGGGGAGATTGTGGCGGGAGTGGCTGCCATGCCGTCTTCCCAGTCTGAAAGGGATCCGAAGATGATTTGTACTTTGTCCTTAAAATACCTGGCTAGTTGGTTGCAGAAAGCCACACTGATGTCCTTTTTTTGTGGTTCAGGAAGCTTGACTAGCTTCTTCAATGTTGAGAATAGTGCTTTGCTGGAATTGCCTGCCTGTTGGATTTTATTTGAAAAGTAACTGCTTTTCTTTTCCAGTAACATCTTTTCATAGATGCTCAAAGATTGAGAATATAGAGTTTTATCGGTTATTGAGTAGTTGCTTCTCCAGCGTCTCTCTGCCTTTCTGCAAAGTTGTTTCTGTTTGCGCAGGGCAACACAGAACCAGGGCTCAGATTTCTTTATGCGCTTGGTCGTGATGCTTTTTTCTGGTGCCAGTAAGTTCACTGCGGATATAATCCAATTGGTGAAGTTACCTGTTGCTTTATTTGCCTCATATTTTAGGTCAGGTTTAGAGGATGCCAGAGTGTATTGCATCTGCTGGGGGCCAATATTCCTCCAGTTGCGACCTCTGATTATCTTATGGGGTGTGTGCGCCCTGGATATGTGATGTGTGGTGGTTATTGTGAACAAGATGGCTCTATGGTCTGACCTTGGAATTGGCAGGATTTCTTGTATTTTAAGATGGGGATTGGATGTGAAAAGTCCATCCAAAGAGTGACCAGCATCATGTGTGGGGTGCAATACTTTCTGGTCCAGTGAAGCATTAGACATCATCTCTATTAGTGATGCTGAATTATGGTCTTCTAAATCTTCAAGGTGGTAATTAAAATCGCCTAATATACAGTAGTCCTCTGAGTTGGTGCTTGATTCTATTACTTGGCTGATAATTTCCTCGAATTTGCTTTTGCTTTTCGAGCTGGGAGGCCTATACAGTAATGAGCCATTGAAAGTGTAGTTAGCACTCAGAGTGATTCTGAAGGAAAGTAGTTCGCAATCAGGGCTACTTCCTGCCGGGGATCCTTTGAGTTCCAGGGAGTTGTTGATTATGATCGCTAGTCCGCCTCCCCGTCTATCTTGTCTATCATTTTTGATAATTGAGAATCCTGGGGGTATAGCTAGGGCCAGATCACAATCAGAGGTGCTATTTGCCCAGGTTTCGGTCACAAAGGCCATATCAACTTTGTGTGAGGTCAATAGTTCTGCAAATTCTATGTTGTGTTTTATTAGGGAGCGGGTATTAATGAGCAAGCCTGTAACTATCTTGGGGGCTGGTGACTGTCCATATGGGATATGTTTTTCTGTGGAGCATGCTTTAGTTTTAGTAAAGAGAAACTTTGCGTTGCAGTGGGGGCATGACTTAAGCTCATTGGATAGGTCGAGCTGAAGACAGGGGGATTTAAGATATGTTTTATTGAGGTCCATAAGAGTGACATAAGAGTACGTCAGTCTTGTACCTGCTTTTAGAGTGTGGCGAACAGGGCTAATGGCCCTAGGCCCGGTCCAGGCACGGACGGATGCAGACGGGCTTGCCTTAGGCGCGCCTTCGGCGTGCCAGCGGCGCGCCCGCTGCGCGCGTCCGCTGCTGCATCCTGTATTTATGCAAAGTGGCAGGGAATTTGGCGCGCACACAAGTGACTGCCTCCTCTGACCCGTAGTCAGTCAGGAATTTCCGGTTCAATCTGCCCTCCACTACAAACGGCACCAGCCGCGGTGGAACGGGGCACAGAACACAGAAGAAAGCAGGTAAATTCAATTTGCGCTATCGTTGCAATAAAAACAATTAAAATAGCTATTTCCAGAGCAGTTTTTTAAAAGCTTTCCTACACGAGTCTTGGTCGTTGCTAAAGTGCAAAGTGCATTTAGTTCAAGTCAATGGCAGCATGCGTGTGAGGGCATGAGCGTGCGGCATAGACCTACCGCTGGTATGTGCGCGTCCGCTGCTGCATCCTGTATTTATGCAAAGTGGCAGGGAATTTGGCGCGCACACAAGTGACTGCCTCCTCTGACCCGGAAGTCAGTCAGGAATTTCCGGTTCAATCTGCCCTCCACTACAAACGGCACCAGCCGCAGTGGAACGGGGCACAGAACACAGAAGAAAGCAGGTAAATTCAATTTGCGCTAGCGTCGCAATAAAAACAATTAAAATAGCTATTTCCAGAGCAGTTTTTTAAAAGCTTTCCTACACGAGTCTTGGTCGTTGCTAAAGTGCAAAGTGCATTTAGTTCAAGTCAATGGCAGCATGCGTGTGAGGGCATGAGCGTGCGGCATAGACCTACCGCTGGTATGTGCGCGTCCGCTGCTGCATCCTGTATTTATGCAAAGTGGCAGGGAATTTGGCGCACACACAAGTGACTGCCTCCTCTGACCCGGAAGTCAGTCAGGAATGATAGCCGATCCCTTTTGTTTACGAGCAGTTGCTGAGGGGAAAGAGGAATGGAGGAGGGGTGCTATGTCTGGTTTCTGTCACAGTGGCGGCGAAAGTAACCTGTTACGGAAATGCAGCCTGCCGTGCAGATGGCACACTATGTGTATGTGTGAAGGATGTATTTGTTTTTCCTGTGGTTACGCATTGTCTCCCATCTATGTTGTAGAGGAGTGAGTAGGATTGTGGTATGGGAGCATTTAAAGGATGTGTGTAAGGTGAAAGGGCAGGTTAATAAAGTTTTTTGACAAACCTTTTTTTCTGTGTCTGGGGGAGGTGTGGTGTGTTTGTCATCTTTTATCGTTGTGTGCTGGGTTATTCCCTACTAATATTAGTAATATTAAGCTTGTTTTATAATGGATGTATTTTTATACGCTAGCACCCTGTGTTTTGGGAATAATGTATTATATGTAATTTACCCATAATTTTCCTACGTGAAAAATAATTTACGAATATGCGTTTTGGCATGTATATGCGTTAATGAAGGCTACTGTAGGGGCCTACATTATTCCTGTGCGTGAATTGATCTGCAACTGTTTTTTGATGCGTAGTGATAAACAGTGTGAAATGAGTTGTAATATGGGGTGGTGTGATAGAGTAAAGGCAGAGGGGAGTTGAGCAGGGAAGCGCCCGAGGATCTGATTAAATTGGTATAATAAAGCACTACTGGGTTGAGCAAGGCCGAACATGTTTAATTTTTTTTAAAGCTGTGCTTTTGTTTTAAATGAGAGCCTAACATGTTTAGTATTTGTTTATTAATGCTAATAATTGAGTGTTGTGTAATGTGTAATGTTTTTGGAGAATTTTGTCATGTGCGTTTAGCCATACTCTGGCTGAAATTAAGCCCCTTTGAAAACAGTGTACTATAGGGGATGGCGGTAGAAAGGAGAGGCTTAGGGGAGATGGAACGTGATAGCAACTGTTCGTAAACAAAGGGCTCGGCTGAGGGGAAAGAGGAATAGAGGAGGGGTGCTATGTCTGGCTTATGTCACAGTGGCGTCGCTGGTCTGTTTCTTGGTAACGCTTGTAACAACAGCATTGTAATGTGACTCCGGGGAAGCGGCGGTGGACGTGATTACATCCTTATACATAAAGGCCACAGGCACTCATCAACAATAATGCAATATGAATGCAGGGAAGCCTCAGACACAACATTTTAATATGAGTACAGTGAAGCGCCACCTTGGACGTGATTACATAGTTATACATAAAGCACCACCACTGTTGAGCGTGCCCGAACATCATACATTTTTTTTCAAGCGGTGCTTTGTTTTAAATCAAATGCCAGGATGTTTAGTGTCCGTTTCCTAATGTTTATATTTGTGTTTTCTGGGAGAGCTGTGTGCAGTGTGAGGGACAGACCTGAGGTGCACTGGGAAAGCTGTGTGCAGCGTGAGGGACAGATCTGAGGTGCACTAGAAGGTGTGTGCAGCATAAGGGACAGATCTGAGGTGCACTGGGAGAGCTGTGTGCGGCGTGAGGGACAGATCTGAGATGCATTGGGAGAGCTGTGTGCAGCGTGAAGGACAGATCTGAGATGCACTGGGAGAGGTGTGTGCAGCGTGAGGGACAGATCTGAGATGCACTGGGAGAGGTGTGTGCAGTGTGGACAGACCTGAGGTGCATTGGGAGAGCTGTGTGCAGCATGAGGGACAGATCTGAGGTGCACTGGGAGAGCTGCGTGCGGCGTGAGGGACAGATCTGAGGTGCACTGGGAGAGCTGTGTGCGGCGTGAGGCACAGATGTGAGGTGCACTGGGAGAGCTGTGTGCGGCGTGTGGGACAGACCTGAGGTGCATTGGGAGAGCTGTGTGCGTCGTGAGGGACAGATCTGAGGTGCACTGGGAGAGGTGTGTGCAGTGTGGACAGACCTGAGGTGCATTGGGAGAGCTGAGTGCAGCGTGAGGGACAGATCTGAGGTGCACTGGGAGAGCTGTGCGGCGTGAGGGACAGATCTGAGGTGCACTGGGAGAGCTGTGTGCGGCGTGAGGCACAGATGTGAGGTGCACTGGGAGAGCTGTGTGTGGCGTGTGGGACAGACTTGAGGTGCATTGGGAGAGCTGTGTGCGTCGTGAGGGACAGATCTGAGGTGCACTGGGAGAGGTGTGTGCAGTGTGGACAGACCTGAGATGCCTAACATGTTTAGTGTTTGTTTATTAATGCTAATAATGTGTGTAGTGTAATCTGTAATGTTTTATTAGAATTTTAACGTGCGTTCAGCCACACTCCGGCTGAAATTAAGCCCCCTTAAAAGGAGTGTACTACGGGGGCTGGCAAAAGAGGTGAGGCAGAGGGGAGATAAAGAAGTGATAGTGCGCTCCTCAACCTGAACTGAACCTGAATATTGGAAAACAAACTATTAGGGCTAATAAATAAACGTATGCAGAAAGCAGCATGCACGGTAGGTTATAGATTTATAACGCACAATACTGACCCAGTGGGCTTCAAAGCGCTGTACAGTTCTGTGCATACAGTATGCATTATACAGTGGGAAGCATGATAGCAACTGCTCGTAAACAAAGGGATCGGGAAGTGATAGTGCGCTCCTCAACCTGAACTGAACCATGGGTGAGGCACTTTGGTTGAGTACTCTCTGGAGGCCTGGGCAGCCAGCTTGCCTCGCGAAGCAGGTTACCTGTTGAAGCACAATGTACTAAATTCCTTGCATAATTGGCATAACATGGGTTGCACGGCTTGCCAAATTATCTCCTGTGGGTTGCATTTTAATGAGCAGTTGCCGTACCGTCATTTCACGTACACAGGAACACACTCCCGGGTTCGTCCTGCACAGGCAACTTCGTTTATTTACAATAAATGGCTTAAAGGCAAATCAAGTGTGGCGCTACTTGCAAAAGTCACTTAAAATTCGCTTAAAGGCAAATCGAGTGTGGCGCTGCTTGCAAAATTCACTTAAAAATTCTCTTTGTGCATGTTTGTAATCTCACTTTTCCACCAGTCCTGATAGAGTAAAGTGAGGGGAGTGGAGCAGGGAAGCGCCCGAGGATGTGATTAAATTGGTATACATAAAGCACAACTGGGTTGAACAAGGCCGAACATCCTTAATTTTTTTTTTAAAGCTGTGCTTTTGTTTTAAATGAGAGCCTAACATGTTTAGGGTTTGTTTATTAATGCTAATAATGTGTGTAGTGTAAACTGTAATGTTTTATTAGAATTTTAACGTGCGTTCAGCCACACTCCGGCTGAAATTAAGCCCCCTTAAAAGGAGTGTACTACAGGGGCTGGCGGAAAAGAGGTGAGGCAGAGGGGAGATAAAGAAGTGATAGTGCGCTCCTCAACCTGAACTGAACCTGAATATTGGAAAACAAACTATTAGGGCTAATAAATAAACGTATGCAGAAAGCAGCATGCACAGTAGGTTACCTTGGTTGAATACGCTCTGGAGGCCCTGGCAGCCAGCTTGCCTCGCGAAGCAGGTTACCTGTTGAAGCACAATGTACTTAATTCCTTGCATAATTGGCATGACATGGGTTGCACGGCTTGTCTAATTATCTCCTGTGGGTTGCATTTTAATGAGCAGTTGCCGTACAGTCACTTGACATACACAGGAACACCTCCCCGGGTTCGAAATGGCTTAATGGCAAATCGAGTGTGGCGCTGCTTGCAAAATTCACTTAAAATTCGCTTAAAGGCAAATCGAATGTGGCGCTGCTTGCAAAATTCACTTAAAATTTGCTTAAAGGCAAATCGAGTGTGGCGCTGCTTGCAAAATTCACTTAAAATTCGCTTTGTGCATGTTGGTAATCTCACTTTTACACCAGTCCCTTAGATTCAACAAAGTGTAAGCGGTGGGAAGCATGATAGCAACTGCTCGTAAACAAAGGGACAGTGGCGGCGAAAGTAACCTGATACTGGAATGCAGCCGGCCGTGCAACTGGCACACTGCGCGCCACTAATTACTGCGCTCGCTTCCGAGACCCATAGGCCATGGGAGGGAACATTTAGAGATAAGGCGGGACATACCCGAGCCTTTGGCCATTTGTGTGCTTTCTTTTGTGAAAGCCTTACGCAAATGGCCAATCAAATACTTGGCCGAAAAAAAAAAAAACATGAGGAAAGATGTGTTAGCTGGAAGTCCTTACTAGAAGCCTCGCAGAGCAGCGCATGCGCTTGCTCAGGCGAGACCTAAAAACAACCTGACCAACCCATTGAGACTTCAATTTAAGATACTCAAAATCCTTCCAATGAGTTTCCTGTAAGAAAGCAATATGTGAGTTAAGTTTCAACAAATGCGAAAGTACCTTTTGTCGCTTGACAGGATGACCCAGCCAATGACCGTTCCATGAGACAAAGTTAAACATGCTACAGGATAAAAATAAGGATACAAGAAAATGAATGACAAGCTGCAAAAATGTAAAGGGAAACAAAAAGACACATGGGCTCAATACAATGGCGGGCGGAAAGCCTCCGCCCGTCACCGACTTGGAATTGGGACCGACCGACTTGTGGTCGGCGGTTCCGAACGCCAGATTATGATGCGACCGAACACTGTTCGGTAGGTTTCCCATTGTTTCCTATGGGAGCTCGTGTGACACCTGACAGACGGCCAAAACACAGGTTCCTAAGGAGAGTGGGGTGTTTGTGGAAAACCCTGCACCTTGTCGCAGGCACCCCACGGTGCCTGCCACACAGTGCAGGGTTTTAGAGGGGCGTCCCTTAGGTACCCCCTCGGCCCCCAACCGGAGACCGCAGAATGAAGGGGGCCTTACCAGGGGCCCCCAGAGTCACTTTGCGACAGCCTTTCCGTGTTGGATAAGCCAATGCGGAAAGGCTGTTGAAAATCGTCATCGTAGTCCGGACGGCGGGAACGCTGACCATTGGGGTGTATGATGCATTTCCGACTGACACGAATAATCCATGATTCGGTCGGAACCGTGTCGGAATGACCACGTGGTTTACATTCCGACCGTGAACATCGTAATCGGGTGGTCGGAATGTAACCCGACCGAGTCGGTCGGAAAGGCTCCGACGCAGTCGGGGAAATTCTGATTGTCGGGAGGAGGCTTTCTGCCCGACATCGTAATGAGCCATACACTGTATTAACAATATTGTGGCGTAAAAAAACTGCAAATAGAATAAAAAGGGAAAACAAATAAACACTCATACAATCATAGGAAAAAAGAGAGAAGGAGAAGAGTAGAAAAGAATAAAGTAAAGAAAAGAAAATGGACAGAAGAAAAAGAGGAAGATGAAATAGAATGAGAAGAAAAGGATGAAGAGACAGATCAAGGATAAAAATCCAGATCTGAAGTGAAAAGAGTAGAGAATGAGCATGAGGTGTGTCAGCACCAAAAACAAGAACAACAGCGGAGACAAAAACAAGAAAATATATGAAACATAGTCATATAGTCAGAAAAATCAGCCCTCGAAAAATCTACTTGCACAATAAAATGTTATCATGTCGAACTATTTTTTGCACCTAAAAGTCCCATCTGGTGAGTAAACTTAGGCTGGAAAGTAACAGGTGTTCTGTTCATTCAGAAAGTGAATGAGCAATAAAGATACCATTAAATCTTGTTTTTATCTTGACACATTTGCTTTCTGTTCAAGGAAAGAGGTCAAATGTCAGTTTGTCTTTTAACTAATTGCTGCTTTGAGGTTTATTTTTGCCTCTCTTACTAGAGTTAGAGGTTTTTGTCAAGTGAGCTGTCTGAAGATGTCAGTTATATTTCTCTAAAACATAACATTTAAATAAATAGCCTGTAAATCAATATTACAAATATTTCAAAATATAAATTACAAAAGCAAATTTTTTTTATAATTAAGAAGTGTGATGCAGGGGGGCATGGCTTGAAGCCAAAGAAGATGGCTGCAGACCAACAGAGCGCTGCGGTGGCTCGGTCGGAGTGTCGGCCTTGGCGCACTCCCGGAACCGCACAGCAACATACGAGTGGAGTCCTTCGTGATGTGAAGGACCCCGGAGGTCTTCTCTTTGTTTTTCCGGTGCCGGTGAGCATTTCCTACCATTTGTTGCGGTGGGCGCGTTTTTCCCCTCAAGGGACTCACGCCCGCCATTTTGTTTTATGTGTTTTTCCTTACGCACATTTCAAAATGCTGCAATGCTTCACATTTCGACTCCTGGCTGCATTTTAATTTTTATTCCAATATCTACACTTTTTGTTATGAAGGGCTGCATCTGTTTATGGAAAGACCTTGACAGCTAAAATAGCTATTCATTTTATAATACTATATAGCAGCAGCAGTGGTAAATAATATATTTTTATCTGTGTGAAGGCGCAGCTAACTTGAGGAACTGGGCCTATTGAACTAAAGGTGAAGAGTTGGAGCCTTGTAAAGCTTGATTCCTCAAGTGAAAACATATGTTCACTGCAACCAAAGGTGGAAAACTGTGCAAATGTGGTATTTTTGATCTTTCTACCGATTTTTGTGTGTCAATCATATTTTTAATGGAGATGGATGATAAAGACACGCGTTCTGTCTTCTGATATACACCCAATCTGCATTGGCTCTGTCTCTCTTGTTTTTTGAGGGAGCTTTTCCATTATTCTGAGTGCAGGCTGAATACTTTTTCTTGGAGAAGCTCTACATCTTCTTCAATACTCTCTTGCTGGTTTCCTCTCCACGTACAATATTTCTGCTTATATATCATTTTTTACGGTGGCTGCACTTTCATCATCAGAAAGTTTTTGTCTGAATGTTTATGGGGAGAACGAAATTTGAAGTAATTATTCAGCGTGCTCATCTTTGGTGGATCATAATCCTTTCACTATCCTTCAAACAGTCATGAAAGACTCTGAATGAAACACAATGTCTCATTTTGTAGGTGCAATGGCAACGTTGTCTAATATTCTGCTCTCCACCAATAAACTTACTTCTAAACTAACCGCTCCCTCTGTGCTTTCCTCTACTAAACGTGTCAAAAAGGACCTGCCCTCACCAGTCAAACGTCTTCAAGTCTTAGATGACAAATGGTCTACTATGGAACTTAAGGTTACGCAAATTGAACAGCGGGTGGACTCTGTTCAGGATATGTTGAATCAGGTGCCCTCTATGAAATTGGAAATTGCACAACTTAAAAGGCAAGTGGAGAATCTTGAAAATCGCAGTAGGCGCAACAACTTACGGATATATGGTTTGGCGGAAGGTTCAGAAGGCTCTGATTCCATCTCATTTTTTAAATCATTCCTCCTGCAAATTCTTGGTATTCCTAACTCTCCTGTTTTGAATAGTCAAAGAGCACATCGTCTGGGCCATCGTCCAACTTTGGCCAACCCCTCTATTAATTCCAGAGGTGTCATTCTTTATTTATACGATAAAGAAACAGCAGATAGAAGATATACATTTTTGGATATGAGACCAGCACTTCAAAATCTCAACACCAGATTTGGACTCTTTCATCCATGTCTTTTTAAAGTTACTTATAAGAATAAAACCACGACTTATGAAGATCAAGTTTTATTGCAACATTTTTTGGACCATTGCAGAGAAGAAGATATGGACGTCTCCAGGCTCTCTTATGTTTAATCGTCATAGTATTCATTGTTTTAACATGCTTTGTTTTCCTAGTGGTTTGCTGTCATTTCATATTATAATGTTTTGGCGCCACTATGCGTTATTTATCCTTCATGTTTTTCTCTTTCTGTTAGGTGCGTTTTTTTGTACATGATATTTGTGACCTTTTATACATGAACTTTGTGGTTCCCGGTCTGCATTGGATGGTTTCCTCCCTCCCCGATCCGCCCCGGGTTGCCTGGTTAGTTGTGTCATCTTCCTTATGTGGCTTCACCACCCTCGTCTTGTCCATGTTAGTCGTAGTTGGTCAATCTGTTCTCATAAACTATGGTTTGTATTTCTCCTTTTTGTCCATATCTCTCCTTTTCTGTCTTATTTCGGATATTCCTTTTTCTCCACTATGTATTTTTCTCTTTCTTCATTTTTTCTACTCCTTTTCTTTTCAATTTCTAACCTTATATTCATTTGCTATCTTTTCATTTTCCATAACTACATATTTCTTTCTCTATGCTATTCAGATGTTGCTGGTATATTTTTGCAAGTTCTTTATTAACTAATATTGCTTATACACCATTATTGACTCTCAATTGTAATGTTTTATATTATTTTGATAGTTAAATGGCATTTAATAGTTATTTCATGGAAAGGTTTGGGTTCTCCTATAAAACGTCAAAGGGTACTAACTCATTTATCTAATTTGAATTGTGATATAGCTTTATTACAAGAAACTCATGTTTTTGATAAGGAAATTTCTAAACTCAAAAGACAATGGGTTGGTCACGTTTTTGCCTCTCTGGGTATGGGGAAACGTAATGGAGGAACCATTTTATGTCATAAACATCTTGAATTGCAGGTTGTTACACAAGGTACTGATGATGATTTGGCTAGGTGGGTTTCTGTTTCTTTGTTGATTAATAAGATTCCTATGACTTTATTTAATCTTTATGCTCCCACTGCCCCCAGACACTCTTTTCTGGCCCGCAATTTTATCTAAATTAATGTCCTTTCAAGATGAATACTTATTAGTTGGTGGTGACTATAATATGGTTTATGACCCCATTTTTGATCGCAATTCTAAATCTAAATTCATTACCTCCCAGATGCACTCTCAGTTTACATCTACTATCCAACAACAATCTCTAATGGATGCTTGGAGACTATGTAATCCTACACTTTTAGAATATACTTTCTTTTCCCCTGTCCATCTCTCCCAATCTCGCCTAGACTATCTTTTTATCTCAAAAGCATATTACTCATTCAAATATTGGTTCTATACTTATTTCTGATCATGCTCCCGTTACTTTAGTTTTGGATCTTCTTCCGCCTACTCAAGGTACCCGAAGATAGAGATGTAATAATTCTCTCCTTTTGGATTCCAATTTCACCCAAAAATTTGAAGTTTTCATTACTACTTTCTTTCTTGAGAATGAAAATCTGTCCTTGTCTCCACTGATTATATGGGATACTTTCAAGGCAGCCTCTAGGGACTTTATTATCTTTTTTGTATCCCATAGAAAGAAAACTTCTCTACATAATTTAAAATCACTAACGGCATGAATTAAACATGTAGAGCAGTCTTATTACCACACAAACTCTAAGACCTGTCTTGATGAACTTATCAAATCTAAATTTTAATTCAATCAATTATCCACAGAAAACGCCAATTCATTTTTACTTAAATCCTCTGCCAAATATTATGGTGGTCAAAATAAGGCGGGGAAACTTTTAGCTAACTATCTCAGAGTAAAAAAAGAACGCACTACGATTAAATCTATCCTAACCTCAGCTAATCGCTGGTCTATAAAAATGAAGATATATTGTTAGAATTTACTCAGTTTTTTCAATCTCTTTATACTCCTGAATCCCCTGGACTTCAAGAAGGTATTCGTCATTATTTGCCTTCTATTGCTCCACCTACTTCTTCTAATTTAGATTTTTCAGTATTAGATGATGATATTAGGGACCTTGATATTCTTACTGCCATTCTTACTATTAAACGTGAAAAGCCCCAGGACCTGATGGTTTTACAATTGAGTTTTATTCTAATTTATCTAAATTTCTTGTTCCTAAATTATTTCAACTTTTCCACTTTTTTATTGCTTCCCAAAAACCCAGTGGCTCTTTTCACGATGACTTGATATGCCTTCTCCCTAAAGACGGTAAAGATCATACACTGTGTAAGAATTACAGACCCATTTCTTTAATTAATCTAGATTACAAAATTTTTGCAAAAATCTTGGCTCTTCTTTTAGAATCTTTTCTCCCTCATTTAATCGGGTGGGAATAATGTGGGTTCATTAAAGATAGACATATTTCGGACAACACTAGATTATTCTTCAATGTTCTTAGCACGTCTAAAACCTATAAAGAATCTTTAGCAGCCACCTCACTAGATGCTGAGAAAGCTTTTGATCGGGTTGGGTGACCTTTTATCTTTGCTACCTTATCCTGGTTTGGTTTTGGTAATGCATTTATAAATTATGTCTCTCTTTTATACTCCTCTCCTGCCTCTTCCATCTTAGCTAATGGTCTTCTCTCACCATCTTTTTCTTTACATCGTGGAGTTAGACAAGGTTGTCCCTTATCCCCCATTTTATTTATTCTTGCTCTTGAACCCTTCTTGATCAAACTTCGTTTGAACTCTCTGATCACTGGTTTTCAATATGGCGTTTGTCAATTAAAGCGTTCTGTATATGCTGATGATATCTTGCTTTTTCTCTCACAACCCCAGACTTCCTTGACAGCTTTTCTATCTGAAGTAACCTGTTTCGCCTCTGTGTCTGGTTACAAATTAAATGTTGATAAATGTGAAATACTTCCATTAAATAAATTATGTTTTTCTGCAGATTATATGTGTTCTGGTGTTCATTGGAATTCAGATAAAATCAAATATCTAGGTTTATGGTTTAAATCTTCTATTAAAGAATCCATATTATTAAATTAAAAAAAATTACAGACAACACTACGCTCTTTTACATCCAAATGGAATCCCCTGTTTTTATCCTGGTGGGGCTGTCTCGATACGATAAAAATGATGTTGGTTCCTATAATACTTTTTTATATCTCCGATATCCAGCGGTGGTTTCTCTATTTGGGCGTGGGGCCGTTGCCCCCCTGTTTGTTTTGCTGCCCCCGGACCTGCCGTTCCCTATATTAAATGATTAAGCAGCAGTGCCAGCGCTGAGCGCACTGCTTTTATTTTAGCATGGCCCGGGCCGGGAGAGATTGTCTTGTTTACTATTTCCATGAGAGTGAGGGCGGGCGCGGGGGTCATGGGTGGTGGGAGGAGCTTCAATCATGATTGATACACAGGTTCAGGTGGGCCTGGGGTGAAGTGCGCATGCTAGGTTGGAGAGATGCCTTGCCCTGTCCCAACCCAACATGCGCACTTGGACCCATGCTGCTGCAGCAATGTTAGGAGCCCTGGGGGATTACATTCACAGCCCCCAAGTCTCCTAAGGAGTGTTGTCAGCGCCTGACCGAGCCAATCAGCATGCTGCTCTTTTGCTGTTTACAAACAGAAACAGCAAGGGAGCAGCGTCATGACTGGCTGAGGAGACGGGGGTAGGGCTGCAGGGCCGAGCTGGTCACAGCTTCCATCCAGCCCTCAAAGTCACGAGTGTTCTTGGACGGTGAGAGTCACGAGTGGGAAGGTGCTGTGATAACGGGCGGTGAGTCTGCATGTTTTTTTATAGCCAGGTAAAAACATTAAATAGCTCAAAACCAGACAGACATCTATAAAATTGTCTGAAATGCCTCCGCAGGCTGTCTAATGCCGCGTGCCTGATTCCGTAACAGTACTTCACTGAACAGTCTTAACAAAAAACAATTTCCCGTGTGCAAGGATAAACTGAAGACTTTTGTCTTTGAATTTGAATAACTTATTTAGGTCGGCCTGTTAGAAAGCAGTCCATCTTGTCATCTATCTCTTGAATGTCACCATCAAGAGCAGATGTTCTGATTAGTGTAACAAAAGCGGATTCTACTCTTAAATAGCAGCCAGAGTGCGCTGGGGTGAAGGCACAGTTCTAGGTATGTTCTGCTTTTCAGGAATATACGATGTTACATCGTGGCGATACCTTTACAACGCAGGCATTACAACGCAAGTCGTTACAACGACTTGCGCTGGAGGGCGCTGGACTTAGGAATAGTATGATTTACTATTCCAACTCCAGCCTACGTTACAGTTGGGAAGGTGTTGGAATAGTAAATCATACTATTCCTTAGCTTAGAGCGCCATCCAGCGCAAGTCATTGTAATGACTTGCGTTGTAATGCCCGCGTTGTAAAGGTATTGCGGTGTGAAGACCGCGATGTAACCGATGTTTCCCGCTTTTCAGTGAGTGATAACCTCCGTCCCCTGCATGTCATAAATTCAATCAAAGCTTTGCAGATTGGTAGTTAAGGAAAGTTTGGAGCGTTTGATTTAAGAAAGACTGCCACTGAAAACAAGAGCATTTTTTTTAATCGAAAATAAAAAGGCAGGTCTTCTGTTGCCTGAATAATCTACCGGGCATTCGAATTTTCCAAATAACACGTTTGCATTCTTGTCCTATCTCGTGACGCAGTAAAGTTTTGCTCACGGTTTCAATGTGTGACGGTGAGCATGGCAGATAGATAATAATAAATGCATCTGTAAATAAGGTTAAAAAAAAACTTACATTGCATGGAATGAGATAACGTTCATACAACAGCACAAAGCGTACGTTCTTTAAATGCCCAGTCACTATAAAGTATTAGAAAACAAAACCAGGTGATTAGCCTATGTTTAAGTTACTTCTTACAGTGAACGGAGTGGGACTGCAGGAGTGTTTCCATTGTGATGGAATTGCCTTTGAAGACTTTTGAATGTGAACACAACAATGTGCATCATGGGGGTCGGCAATAAGGCGCAGTTTAAGTAATAGTTATGTTGCGCTGTCAAGCTGCTTAATCAGGCCATCACTGTTAAGTGCTGCTTCCATCCATTTCAACAGGGGCAGCAGGCCAGCGCAAGATCTTGTCGACCTACTTCTTCCATTACCTGTAGGATTGGTCCCGCCTCACCCCCTTCTCAAGTCTTCCACCATTACCATCAAGAGGTGGGGGGCACGAGCCATGAGCACACCAAGAATCCCCAGGAACCATTCAAACTCGGTAACATGCAGCCGGGCGGACAAAGACTGATGCACGTGCTGCTCAGGGGCAGAGCCGGCCTTTGCTAAGATATTGCCTGGGCGTTGGCGGAGAGAAATGTGGAGCCTTTCCTGATATTAGTGAATTAAATGAGGCAGCAGGGGGTCCCTTTTGTGTTCATCGGTCAGTACCTGGATGAGCAGGGTCTGGTCCCTGAACACAACATCCCAGGACCTTCCCCAGCTCACCGCAAGCACCAATAGCTTAGCTGCCTCAGGGAGATGATGGTTTTGTTGATGTGTGTCAGCAGGTTAAGAGGCTGAAGGAAGGGGGCAATGGGGTGTTAAAACCATTGCCGCCATATAACACCACTGTAAACTGGCAAATCAGACCAAAACGCAAAAGCAGGGAGGGACAAGGCTGTTAGCATAACCTTAATGCACACAGCTCCAGGTGCCCCTTAGAAAATTGGTGCCCTGGGCCTGGGCCCAGCTCACCCATGCTAAAGGCCAGCCCTGCTTAAAGCCTTAACTTTGCACAATATTCTCTGGCCTCTACCTCGAAACTCAGATGACCGTAACCCCCCCAAAAGTCTCAAACATGTGTGTCTTATTCGTACCACTGTGCAGCAGCATAATGCAATACCTGTTAGCGACATCAAGGGCAATTATTAAGTTTTATCCTAGCTCCCTTCATGCATGTCAGCACACATGTATATATTAAGGTTGTGTTTACCCGATTATAAAACATGGTGTTTCTGTCTCCAGAAATTGTCAGTTGCAGACATTGGCTTGCCATGCAATCTCTTTTCTCTTGTACAGTGCATACTTTGAACTGAGTCACCTCCAAGCATTTTTAACGGACCACCATTGAGAACTCTGGAGCAAAGGCTGAAGGCAGTGCGAATTTCTCACAGTGCCTGCCAGTGGGTCAAAATGGTGTTCAGAATACTTGGTCATCCAACACTTGGCCTCTCTTCTGAACAGAGAAATGGTCACTTATTCCAGTTGCAATTGTGATTCTGTGCAACTGTGTGTGAAGGAGGTTTTGATGATGTAGTGTACCAGCAAGGGGAGCTCAGAGAGTTCAATCAGGATGGGGGTGATATTATCCTATTTCTTCATCGCCTGAATGAGACGTAAAGTGCTTTGTAGGGTGCCCTACTGCCTTTTAATGTTTGTTGCTTGCTGTCTCATTGTGTCCAGTCAGACAATTCACAATAACTTGTATTCTCGCTGTAGATTTAATTTGTAAAGGTTTATCAATAAATATAGAAATCTGTGAGGTACTCACTGCATTATTATCTCAAAGTCTGTTAGAAGTTCTCTGGTCATACTGAATAAGGAGCTACCTAAGTCATTATCATATGAAATCTCTTTATTGTCGTCATAACTACACTTTCACAACTGCCTTATTAACCTTCTTGCTTTCTCAAATTTGCTTGAAAATGCACCATTTGTCAACTCTTTTTTCAAAGTTTTCTTGGGGGGAGAACCCCCCCAAACCCTCCTTATGAAGGTCGGGCTCACCTGCTATGCTCCCACAGGTCACTCATCCAGAACTTTTACGCCACACCACTTTCAAATGTCACCAGCCGCCACTGCCAATATCCCCATAAACATTTCCAACTCTCATTTTAAGATAATTTATTCCATATTATCCAAATTCTTATGGAATAACAAAAAACCCTGTATGTCTCTTCATAAGCTTCAACGTCCTAAACATTTGGGGGGTGTTAACTTTCCAGATTTTCAAATCTATCACACGGCATTTTCTCTTAAGCAATCATCTTTATTGTTACAAGAAGATGACGAATCATCCTTACCGTTATGGACTACTATTGAAAAATCTTTTCTTCACCCATTCTTATTTCAAAAATGTTGATCCTTTACACATAGACCTTCGTCACTTTCCCTTCCGATTTTTAATAATACTTGTAAAATTCTCCACCCTCTTTTTATAAATCATCTTTCTGCTAGAGACCAATTTTTGCATTCTTCACTATGTTATAATAAATTTCTCAAAATTAATGGTAAAATAATTTTTGGGAAAGACTGGCATATTAAAGAAATCCGTTGGGTTCATCAACTTTCTCAAGGTGATTCGTGTATATCTTTTATGGTTGCCCAAATACGCTTTTCTTTATCTATTTCTCATGCATCCAAATATACATCTTTAACTTCATTGATTCAATCAACTTATAATCGTTTTGCCCATATTTCTACCTCTTTTTCTTCATCTTCTACCACTCTTGCGGTTTTATCTCTTTCCCCCTCTGCATCTCAATTGTATAAACATTTGACTTCCTCTCCAGCTATTCAACATAAAATGGAAGTGGAACTTTCTTGGGATGAAGATCTTCAAGTTTCCTTCTCTACTTGTGTATGGAACAGAATCTGGACAAAAAGAAGGAGATCCTCTAGAGCAGCTAACACCACCCAAACATTATTTTTTATTTACAATAGACTCCTGTTTACTCCTGCCTCGTTACAAAAAATAAATCTTAATTCTTCTCCATCTTGTTGGACTTGTCATTCAATTCCTGCAGACTTAAAATACATGCGATTTGACTGTCCTCATATTCATGCATTTTGGATACAAGTCTGGTGGCAAATTATGATATTTTTCATACACACATCTCTTTTACATTCATAAACATCTTTCTGGGTAACATCTCTGAAGACAGGGTCTCTCACTCTACTAATTTTCATATAATAGATTTGCTTCTTACAGTTGCTTTCCAACAGATTACCAGGGCTTGGAGGAATGCTGCTACATGGGGGAGCTACTGTCTTCAACCATATCTTTTAGCGATGCTGTACAGCAGTGAGGCTGCAGCAAAGCATGGTTGAAAGTTAGGCGAAAAAGCGCTATGGCAAAGTCAGCACTGACAGCAAGGGATTATTCTCTCCCTTCACAAAATAAAAAGGTTTAATTATCTTGCATCCAAAAGTTCGCTGTTTTGGCCCCGCATGAGGACAGTATCAAATAAGCCCATTCAGAGCAGGAAGTGCAGCGTCATTTGCACATTTGTAGCAACTTGAAACCCGCTGACGTGACTGACGCTTTTCTTCTGGTGGAACAGGAAGCAGCAAGCAATGAAGGGGGAGGAAGGGTGGCAGTGAATGGGCAAGCAACAACAGGGGATAGGCAGACCGGACAAGCAACAATGCAGGAGGCGGGAGGGTGGTTGGGCAGGTCATGCAACAATGCGGGAGAGAGGAAGGGCGTGGGTCGAGGTAAGGTGAAGGAGACTTGAGGGCTCAGGGTGGTTACAGGTAAAAGGATGTGAGGCTGACTTTAGGGTTCAGGGGTAGGCAGAGGTAAAGGGAATGGAGAATGAGTTGAGGGTTCAGGGGTGGGCAGAGGTAAAGAGAAAAGCAACCAAAATGTATGCTTAGGAAATTGCCTGCATGTGACCTAGTTTCACTATGGCTAGTTGTTTGCGTTCAGGAAGCGCAAACTTCTACTCTGATGGTTTCAAGTTATCCTTTTACACTTTTGGATCACACTGAAATGTGCAAATTACACATAACTTAGTCCTTAACAGACATGTGCAAGCAGCCAACATGTATTTTGTGTCACATGTCACTTTTTTAGGGCAAACCAGAGGCGTGGTTGCAATGCACTGGGACCCAGAGGTGGGAGAAGGCCCAGCATGCCTTACACCGGCCGATGTTATTTCAGAGGCTTTCTGTTCTGATTTTCTTTTTTAGACACAGTGCATGCCAGGGGCTTTGCTGAGTTTACGTTTCAGGGTGAGAGGTGCAGCGCGAGTAGAGGACAAGGGAACGATGTAGCAGAGACAAGAACAGCATGAAAGAAAAGGAGAGGGTGAAAGAACGGGGAGGAGGGTAAGAACAGGTGACAGAATGAGAGAAGAAATTAAGGTTGATTGAGAAAGAAAAAGGAGATCAGGATGAACAAAGTGGGCCAGGAAAAAGGAAAAGAAAGGAACCAGAAATAAGTAAAGAAGGGAGGAAGGATGTTAGAAATGGGGGTCTCTAGTTGGCTGAGGTAGGTACCTTTGTCCAAGTAGGGACCCTTCTTCCTAGTCAGGGCAAGGGAGTTACACTCCTAAAATAACCCCTGCTCACCCCCTTGGTAGCTTGGCACGAGCAGTCAGGCTTATCTAAGAGGAAGTGTGTAAAGCATTTGCACATAACCAACAGTAATACAGTGAAAACACTACAAAAGAACACTACACCAGTTTTAGAAAAATGACCAATATTTTATCTGTGCAAACAAGACCAAAACGATAAAAATCCACCATACAGTTCTCAGAATTTGCAATAATCAAAAGTAGACTTAAAATACTGTTCCTTGAAGTCGATAGCTCCATCCGGGGCTATCACGGCATCGTGAACAACAAATCCAAAGAGTTTTGGCTGACCGCGACGTCACGGGCCAGCTACGGTGTCAAAAGACCTGCAAAACAGTACCTTTTAGAAATGCAGGGTGTCGGCGACCTCTGGTTGAGCCCCGAAGGGCCGGCGTCCCCACTCATTGGATCCGGAGGTCTGTGTAGGAGTCGTCGGACCCTCGAAGTGACATGCGTTGCAGATCGAACTCCTCGCGGTTGAAGTCGGGAGCGCTGGCGTCGGCAGGCATCGGGACTGCGGTGTTAAGTGCAGCAGTGCGGCATGCTGGTGCCCTCAGGACGCGATGCAGGCAGCGGCTCGGTGACGGTTGTCCAGTGGCGTCGGTGAGACCAGGGCTGCGGTGCAGGATGAGGGCGGTGCATTGTGTAACTTACAAGTGGTGCCCCTGTACCACGGTGCAAGCAGTGGCGTCATGTCGGCGTGGCGCGGCATCATCGGGGATACCAGGGCGGTGGCGTGAAGTGAGGCTGCACGGAGTGCGGTGCCCACAGGTCGTGGGGCAAGCAGCAGCTCGGTGGCGGCATCAGGTGGCATCATCGGTGAGACCAGGGTTGCGGTGCGAAGTGCGGCAGTGCCCTCTGTGGTGCCTTCAGGACACGGAGTCGGCAGTGGCGCCGTTGACAGCGTCGGGTTGCTTTTTCTTCTGTTCCAGCACAAAACACACAGTCCCCAGTGCTGGTAGCAGATGAACTTGAAGTCTTTGCAGTTCCTGAGACTTCTTGAACAGGGGGCAAGCTCTATCTCAAGCCCTTGGAGAAACTCACACAAAGAAGTTGCAGAAAGTTCAGTCTAGTCCTTTCACTGCCCAAGACAGAAGCAGCCACTGCAGGCCAACACAGCAAAGCACACAGCAAAGTGGTAGTTCCTCCTCACAGCTTCTCCAGCTCTTCTTCTTGGCAGTCTTCTTAGTCTCAAAGAGTTCTATGAAGTATTTTATCTCCCTGAGACTTCAACAGGAGGCAAGCTCTACTTTAAGCCCTTGGAGAAAATTCTAACAGCAGGATGATGAAAGTACAATCCAGTCCTTTCCCTGCCCAAGACAGAAGCAGCAAGCAGCTGGGCCAACACAGCAGAGCATGCAGCAAAGTGGCACTTCCTCCTGACAGCTTTTCCAGCTCTTCTTCCTGGCAGGTTACTTAGTTCAGCAGTAATCTAAAATACTGGGATCTGGTCCCCAGTATTTATACAGCAAATTCCTTTGTTCTCTTGGTGCAGAGAGGCTATGTGCTCAGCCAAAACCAGTTCTGTCCTCTCTGGTCCAGCTTCACGGCAGTAGGTGGATACAGCATTGTCCAAGGCAGACAGGGCCTATTCAGGTGCAAGGGAAATATCCTCTCACCACTCTAAATACAGACCATGCCTATTCAGGTGCTAGTGAAAACTCCTCCCACTACTCTGACTACAGCCCAGGTCTATTCAGCCCAGCCTTGATTCATTCAGGAAAGGCAGGACACACATCACCCCCCCCCCCAGCGGCCGTCTGAGAGAATGCACATCCCTTGTCACTCCAAAACCAGACAGTCAATTTACAAACCAGCAGAGGCACACAGAAAATACCCACTTTCTAAAAGTGGTATTTTCAAACACACAATATAAAAATAATCTTTACTAAAAGATGCATTTTTATATTCTGACTTCAGGCATACTAAACTCCATCTTTCTATCTCGTCCCAGTGGGAAGTTATATTTATAAGATATTATAAATAAACTCCCATTCTATCCAATGGGACAGATAGCTTTTCAATAGTGAAAAACGCAATACACTTTATTTCTCTATCAGGACATGTCACACATCTCAGTACATGCCCTGCCTTTCACATACACTGCACCCTGCCCATGGGGCTACCTTAGGGGTGTTTTACAAGTCAGAAAAGGGAAGGTTAGGGCCTGGTAAGTAGGTGCACTTGCCAGTTCGACATGGCAGTACCAAACTGCGCACAGACACTGCAGTGGCAGGTCTGAGTTAGATTTACAGGCTGCTCATGTGTGCTCATGTGCTGCAGGACCACTAGCAGCATTTGATTTACAGGCCCTGGGCACACACAGTGCACTGTACTAGGGACTTCCCAGTAAATCAAATATGCCAATCATGGAATCACCAATCCATAAACACAATGTACATGGAGAGCATATGCACTTTAGCACTGAATAGCAGTGGTAAAGTGCCCAGAGTCCCCAAACCAACAAAAACTGGTCAAAAATAGGAAGCCAAAAAGCAAAAAGTCTGGGGGTAAACCCACTGAAAAAGCCAAGTCTAACAAAGGAGATGAGGATGGGTGGGAGACAGAAGAGGGGAAGAGAGAGACTGAGGAACGGGAGATAGGAGAAGAAAATGAGAGCAGAGCGAGGTGGAGATAGGGAGGGGACAAGGCAAGAAGAGTAGAATGAGGAATTTGAAAACCCATACATTACAATGGTGCAGCTGGTGCAGTGTTACCGGTGTTTGGGGGTATGCGAGGTGCGGCACTTCATTTATAGCAGTATTTTAATACCGGCGGAGGGCCAAGCTTCATTGCTCCCCTTGGAGTGGACCCATGACCCCCAGGCTATGCCAATAAGCAAACATGCTAGTATTATAACGCTTATGAATTATTGTAAATGTGAAGTTGTTGTGAATGCAATGAGTTCACTATAAACTAATATGTTGGCATAGTTTCCACCAAGGTGAAATGGGCATAAAAAATATTTGCCAATGCGCAGTCACATGCTAAGTAATTCTTTAAATAGTTAAATATTTAACAAATTAAATATCCATTAAAAACAGCAGTTACTATGTAATTAATATATAAATTATAATCCGTAACGAAATTCCAGCAGACAGTTGTATTCCACACATAGCCTATAGCTGTATCCCAATATTGTGTTCTGCAAAGGTGAAACGACGCAGGAGGAGAAAGAACATTCAACACACTGATGGATGGGTGTTTGCTCATTTATTAACCTAACAACAACTAACTCTATTTCTGGCTATAGCCCCTGTGACCTCACACCTGGGCCTAAGTAGCAGTGGGAGATAGGAGACATTGGCCCTCCTCACAGCCCAACTCCTATTAACATCAAGCTGGGCTCAGTCAATATTCTTTCAAAAACACAAACAAATAGAAAAACACCCACCCCCTTTTTTCTTATGATGTTATATAGTCTTGGTAATGCAAAGAGGCTCTGGGGTTTGATCTCAGATCATATGGGGGTGCAACCGACCCTCAGCCTCCCCAGCGGGACTGCCTCCTTATCAGTTTCTCTTAGATGGGCCTTATCCAGCCCGGCCACCATGTCAAGTGACTTCGGGTTGAGGTCACCACAAGTCCCACAGCCTCATCCAACTCAACAATGCCTGAACGGTTACCTTCCCTGGGTGATCTCTTTGGGAATGTTCCACTGGGTGGCGGAACAAACTTCCTGGATCAATTCACGTTTTGAGTCACTGTGTCCCCAGGTTGAGTGGCTGTCATTCTACCCTTGGCCTGCACCACCTGCCAGAGTTCTGGGTTGCTTTTCTCCACCTTCTCCAGATAACCTACTTGAATGTCGAACACAAGCTCTACTTTTCTGACTTGCAGTGTTGTCTGTGACAACCTTTTTTTTTTTTTTTTTTTCTCATTAGCCTCAGATTACCTTCCACATCACCTCCATCCGAAACCACCCTTTTTCAGTGCCGGGAGAGAAAGGTTCTGATATCCAAAGACCTGCCAATCGCATTTCCAATAGCCATTCTCCCTAACCCTCGACTCTCCCAACCGAAAACCATCGCTCAGGTACCGATCCTCCAGGAGAGATACGAAAATATTCGGAGTGGCTTGTGCAATTTTACCAAGGTCTGCTTTTTAGGCATAATCATTGGACCACCCTTCCTACCTCTCCAACCATTCTACTAGCGGACGCCAAAAGGCATACCTTCTCCTATCTAGGGAGATTGCATCCAAACTTAAAATATATGTCAATGATGATTTCCACTCTATATAAGCAGGAGGATTTAGGCAAGTCCATTTTTTACACCACTCTCTTCGCGCCATCAACATAGCTTAGAAAATTAGTTTTTGTTCATCCCTAACTAACTCGCTGTCCACCCCAAAGAATACAAGGAGAGGGCTTACCTGAATCTGTTTCTTCAAAATTTCAGCCAAGGCACTGCATACCTCTCCCTAAAATACCTGAATCTTTGGATACCCCCAGAACATATGCATGTCATATGCCAACTTCAGGCCGCATTTGGTACACGCCATCTCTCCTCTGTTCCCCACCTTCGACAACTTATGTGGAGTCCAGTACACTCTATAGATAGAAAAAAGGTGGTTTCTCTTTAAATAGGCAGGTTTGATCAGTTTATGTAGTGTAGAAAAGGATACTTGCCATAATTTTTCCAGCATTGCTCCTGGCAAGTCAGTCCCCCATAGCTCTTGTGGCTGAGTAAACTCCCCCTCCAGCTCTTCCATCATCCGCCAATACCAATTTGATGTTTCCTTCTTCTTGGGGTCATCCAAAATCATCATTTCTTCAAGTTCGTTGGCGCCTCCTATCTTATTTTCTAATACTTGCACCCAACTTTGAATCTGAAGATACTTGAATCTTGAAACTTGGTAGTTTGTTTTATTTTGAAAACTCTCCCATGAAATCATCAGTTTTCCTTCTAATAAATCCTCCCACCTTTCCACTCCAACCTTCCTTAATGCCCCGGCCAATTTGTCCTTCGTACATTCCGGTGATCCGGGTGAGTCCCAAATAGGAGCCATATTGCTGTAATACATCCATTTCAATCTCCTTCTGATCCTATACCAGGCTTCTGCCGCTCCTCTAAGAATCTTCAGTCTAACTTTTTTTAAATATCTAGGATCTGCATATTTCATCATAAATCCCGAAGCCCCTCCTTTTAGCAGTCCGTAAACCGCTTCCCAATTTCTGAATCTGAGGGCCTATCTAAGAGCATCCTATTTTTCTTAAGCTGAAAAGCCCATGCATATAGTTGCAAGTCAGGAAGAGTCAGGCCCCCCTTCTCTTTCCTCCTCCACAGCTTTTTCCATGATATTCGAGGTCCTTTTGCTGCCCAGATAAAAGAGCCAATCTTGCCCTGCAACTTCATAAGCCCCGCTTCCTTAAACGGCAGAGGTATTGCGTTAAAGAGAAAGGTCAACTTTGGTAATAAAATCATTTTCACTAGGTTTACTCTACCAAGGGGTAAGTGCATCCAACTTGTCATTAAATCACAGACTTCTTTTTTCACCCTATTAAAGTTGGTTTCCGCTAGCTTATTAATATCTTGAGTCACTCTCACTCCCAAATACCTCATTTCAGTTGTAGTTTTTTCTGCCCCTTCATCTAAGTTCCATTCCATAATCTCGGATTTACCCGTTTATCTCGTACCCTGATATTCTCCCGAAATCTTCTGCAATTTTTACTACATACTTCATTGTACTTCCAAGGTCCTCCGTATATATCAACAGGTCATCAGCATATAATGCCAGTTTCTTAACCCAATCGTTACACTGAAAAGGGCTCTGCCCTCAACCTTTTGCCAGTGGTTCCATATATAGATTAAATAATATAGATTAAATAATAATGGGGATAACGGACACCCTTGTCTTGTCTTGTCCCTCTCCTAATAGTAAATGCTGAAGTTAATACTCCATTCACTAAAACTCTTGCCTTTGGTAATTTGTAAAACCCCGCAATTATTCTGCAAAATCTGTCACCCAACTTAGCAGTTTCCATGACGGATGCCAGAAAAGCCCAATTCACACGATCAAACGCCTTGGTTGCATCCAAGGCTATAACCGCTAAAGGTGCATTATTCGTTACCGCCAGATCTATTGCCCCTATCAGGGAGTAAGTTAACTCATGTAAAGCCCTTCCTTGCATAAAGCCTTTCTGGTCCTCGTGTACCAAATCCCCCATTAGGCCCTTAAGTCTATCTGCCAGAATTTTTGAAAAAATCTTGTAATCGCAATTTAAAAGTGACACTGGCCTATAACAGTCACATCTGTTTTTGCTCTTGCCTGGTTTTAAGATTAGAGAAATTGTAGCCTCTGACCAGGATTCTGGTTGGGTTATCCCTTGCATAAACAGCTCATTGAATAATCTAGTCAGAATTGGGATCAACACCTCTTTTAGTGTGCTGTATACTTCTAAGGGCAAACTATCTGGACCAGGTGCTTTCCCCCGCTTGCCCTTCTTTAGTACCTGCTCCACCTCCCCCTCCTGGATTTGAGTATTCAATAAAGCAGTTTTTTCGTCTTCCAATGCCACTATCGCACCCCCCCTAAGCCACCTATTTCTCTCTTCTTCGGATGACACCAAATCTTCTTCATACAAAGTACCAAAATAATTATAGAAGGCCTCTTCAACCTCTTTTCTGTTGGTTAAAACCTTACCAGTATTCTGACATTTAATTTCTTGTATTAAGTTTTTCACCTGATCTTTTCTTATCTGCCAAGCTAGCAATTTTCCACAATTTTCCCCATACTCAAATTGTGTTAGCTTGCTTGTCTCCCACCTCTCCCTCACCCTCTTATCCAGAATACCGGCAAGTTTAATTTTCAAGTCTGTTAATTCCATCTGTCTAGATTCTCTCTGAATGTTGTTAACCAAATCTCCTTCTAGTACTCTTATCCTTTCTTCCACTTCTCTTATCTCTTCTCGAAAGACTCTCCTCTTCCCAACCGCATAACTTATTAGCTTCCCCCTCAAGTATGCTTTGTAAGAGTCCCACACCACCCCTGCCGACGCCGAACCCCAATTAAATTTAAAAAATTCAATTGTATCCTCCTTTAATCATCTCACAATTTCCTTATCTAACAGCAGGGTGCGGTCTAGCGTCCATCGTCGGGGAGCACTATCTTCCTTGAGACCAATCTCCTATAGTACTGCGGAGTGATCTGACAAATGTACCCCGATATGTGTAATACTCCTGACTTGTTCTCGTAAACCTAAATCTAACAAAATGTATCTATCTTTGACTGATGATGATATTTCTTGTTAACATACGTGTATCCTCTTTTATCCCCCATCCTCCATCTCCAACTATCATATAATCCTAGTTGCTTCATCATAAATTTTATCTGCCCCTTCATTTTTTGGTTTGCACTTGCTCTACTACCAACCGATCTATCCAAAGTACTGTCCAATGCCACATTAAAATCACCCGCCCAAATAATTGGGTCTGAGGAGCAAGATAACTCCACTAATAACTCTTGCAGTGGTGCTATATCATCCACATTCGGCCCGTAATACCCTGCTAACATGAAACCATGCCCCCTCACTTTTAATTTAACTACGACCCATCTGCCACATGTGTCTGAGTTACTTTGTATAATAGAAATATTTGGGTCTTGTTTTACTAATATCGCCACTCCTTTAGTTACAATAGTTTGCTTAGTGCATACCATTTGTTTCACCCACCTTTGAGACTTAAATACCTCCTTACACTCTTTCTCTGACAAATGCGTCTCCTGAAGCACACAAATCTGGGCATTACAATCTTTTATATACTGGAGGATACGCTCTCTTCTCGGCCTCACTCTTAACCCATTAACGTTCCAAGATAAAATCTTCAAGCTCGATCTCTGTCCCTCTCCCATATTTCTATCTTAGTAAACTTCTTAACTAACAAATCTGAGACTTCAGAGGAATTTTCTTCTTTTTTCCCTAATGCTCCCCACCCAGTGACCCATACCCTTTCCCCTTCCCCCCCCCCCCCCCATGGAGAACCTTCCCCCATTTCTAATAGCCTAAACCTAAGCCTATATGTTTTCCACCAGGTGTGTTTCTATCTCTTCCTGAAATCTAATAAGTTACCTTTCAACCGCTATTTATTGCTCTTCCTAACTAGCTACCTGAAGTGTCTATTAGTAATCTATTTACATATCTATTTACAGGATCTTATAAAGTCATCCACTTCACTCACTGCTCTGAAATTATGCATCTTGTTATTCATCATAACTTTTAGCACCGCCGGGAATGTCATCTGCACAGAGGCTCCTAACACCTTCAACTGATCCATTCTCTTTCCCAACTCCCATTGTCTATTGGAGGTAATGTAGGAAATATCTGACCTGATTTCACAAGATACCCCATCTACCTTTACTGTTTTCATTTTCAGAGCGCGGGATAATGCCTTCTCTTTCAGAGAGTAAGTAAGAAAATTTACCAGAATCCTCCTAGGTTTACTTCTATTTGGATTAAGCCTAAAAGGATCCCTATGTACTCTCTGAATGTCCCTCCCCAACTCTTGCTCAGTCTCTTCTAGGTGGAGCCCTGTTTTAATCAGCTTGACTACCAAACCTTTCAGGTCGTCTCCCTCCGTTCCTTCAGGCACATTTAAAATCCGTAAATTATTTCTCCTTTGGTTATTTTCCATCCTTTCCTCCCACTCCTGACGCCCCTGTTCTCTCAATCTCAAGGCTTTTATTTCTTCTTCATTTGTCTGTATCTTACCCTTGAGTTCCTCTACTGTCAGCTCCAAGACTGTTGTTCTTCCTGTAAGATCATCCAATTTTTTCTCTAGCGCCTCGCAAGCCGATTTAATCTCTTTTTGATTCCCTTCAGACACCTCGAACCTACTTCTAATCTCGGACGTAAGTGTTGCTATCAAATCACCCAGGACTGCTCCCTCCGTGTTGACTTCTTGCCCCTGCTCATTTTGAGTCTTATCTTTTCTCTCTTTTGTGTTCAATTTCTGACTTGAGTTAAATTCTTCTGTCCCCCTTTCCTTAGTTCCCTCATCTTGCTCTAACGATGGACCTCTCTCTTTTCTCTTCTTGATCCTTTTCTTGCAATATTGTATATCTGTTAGGACTACACATATCACTCCACTCCCCCGGTGATTCCTCCATTTCATGATCTAACCGTCCCTCCGTACTCTTATCCATCTCACCCCTCTCACTACTTATCGTCCTTCCTTCCCTCAGTGTTAGTGTCCTAGGCAACACCTTAAAAAAGGTCCTAAGTGAGGGTGTAACCTTCACCTTCTGAGTTTTGTTCATGCGATGTTTTATCAGCTCCTCTTGCTTGGTTACTCTTTGTTCTCTTTTTACAGGGATTCTTACTAGTGGAGTTTTAAACTCTGAAATTTTTCTTTCCTCCTCTCTTTCACCTCCTTCACCTCTACCTCCACCACCCCCTTCTCCTCTGCTTGCCCCCTGTCCTGACAAGACCTTATCCCACTTAGCACTCCTTAATGAATATCTTCCTTGTCCCGGCTGCTTGGACTCACTATTATGAGTAATCTCTGCTTTTTGTTTTAAATTTGACTTTTTTTTTTCTACAACCTTGTCATCTAACGACACAGGAACCCAGGTCGGATGGTAGGTACCATATCTATGATGGGCCATCTGAAACACAGCTAACTTTGTAAGCTCTCAGTGGTGGCATGTGGCAGTGCCAGCCATAAGTAAGGCTTCTGAAGTCTGCGCTCACTCTGACCCAGGGTTGTTGGGGGATTTCTTGTGTGATCACAGGTGATGTAGTATCTTTTACATAACAATGCAGTCCAAATAGCTACCTAATGGTTCATGAATCGTTCCACGTGCTGATATTATAGGACTGAAAGGGGGGGCCACAAGATTCTTATGTAGCGTATACAAATTTGGTCTGTGCGGAAATGATGTTGATAAATATCTCTTGTTTTTTTCTAAGATCCAATCCATTTCCATGGCTTTCTCTAATAAGGATCTTGTGGACCCCCATTTCAGACCTATAGTATCATCATGTGGTTCTATTCATGACCCATTAGGTAAATATTCTGAAAATGTTCTTCAACCAATAGAATAGCACACTCTATGCGTTCTTATGTAAAAGATGCTACATCGTTTCTCAACAAATTGTCTGAAATTGAGCTATAGCCAAAACAAGAAACTTGATTATGAACTATTGACATAATGCTTTATATACATCCAGGTCACATCAAGAGGGCATTGAAGCAATTGAATGGGCTTTGCTGAGTCATGATGACATTCAAGCAAATAAGGTATTTCAGCTACAGTTACTTCATTTTTATTTATAACACAGTTATTTTGTATGAAAAAACACCATATTTCCTTCAAAAGAAAGGAATTTCTATGGAATTCACTGGGGCCTTAAGTTATACCAACATCTTTATGGCCAAGTTTGAATTTGATCACATTTACAACAACTGCCTCTTTATCTGAAGCTTTATTTAAGAAACAAAGATGACATAGTCATCAAATGGGTGGGCCCGCTGCATGTGTTGAGAAGCAACGTAGTTGAACTGAGCAACAGAAACCCCAATATCAAATTCACTCACAGGACAGAGTAGCAAAAGATTTCATTTCTAGATGTTGGCATATGCATAGAAGGAAATACAACCCAAGCGAAAGCTCATCATAAACCAACTGATAGGAGCAACAGTCTATCATTTTTGTGTTTCCACCGAGGATCACTTAAGAAACATCTTCCTTACTCACAGTTCAAGAGACTGAAGAGTATAATGTCAGATGAATCCGTTTTCTAATGCACGCATGGTGAATACTTTGAGTGGTTCGTGGCACAAAGGTAGCCAATGTCTTTTCTACAGGACTCAGCTGGTCGACTAAAATTGATAAATAGAGAGACACTTTTGAAAAGATATGAGATACATTCAGAGACCAGATTCACATTTGTATCCAAATTTTTCACCGTTTTCAATCAAATCAGGAGAACTTTCTTATGGCTTTGGGAACTCTTGAAGAGTGAGGAAAACTTTGGGTCTATTCACCTTTCCATATTCAAGGAATTTAAAAGACATTGTATCCAAAAAGCTGTACTTTTCAGAAGAACACTTGAATAGGCACATTGAGATGTGAGAATACCCTCTTTAGCCAAGAGCTTATATGTCCACTTTCGATTGGGTAACCTACCCCTCAAACCATTTACAAGCAGATGAAATAAAGATCAGACCTCTCATTTGTGTCCAGATTGAGGTCTGGTTCTAGAGACAGAGGTGCGTACTATGTTCTGATCGGAATATCCTGGTCCGCGCCGCAAGTGGATACGTCCAGTGTGCCTGAACTTGGAGGTGACCCGCTATTTAGTTGCCAAGAGAATTTTGAAAAATTACACTTAATGCCCAATCGTATTTGCTGTTAGCTGCTTCTTGTTAAATGCTCGGTACAATCGAACTAAGTTTTTGTTTAAGCTTTCACAACGTGAAATGGGTCGTATTGCAAACAGAGTGATTCGAGCATTGCCTAGGGCCAGGCTTTTGGAACAAATTTGCTATTTTGCAATTTTTTAGATTCTGCATTTTTGATAATGTATTGCCTTATTGTTAACTAATTACATTTCCGTGATCTTGCACTTTATCTAGTTTTATATTGCCATTTATTTTCCTTTTTCAGGCTAGCTGATTAACTGTTTTTGTGTACTGTTTTATATTACTATGATTATAAATTTTATATTTGTTTTTAAGTCCCTATAATTGAAGTGTATATGAGTCAACACACTGCCTGTTGTAAGCCACTCACCTGAAACCCCAGGTGGATCCGATTGGGCGAAGACAACCCCCGAATCCCTTCTGAGGACCAAACTGCAGGTAGCAGTGGTAAGGGGAACACTGCACCAACAGTAGTCCCCAAAAGGAAGAGGGGGAGGAAGAGAGAGAGAGAAACAATACAGGGTTCCTCTAAGCTCTGTACTGCGTCATTGTGTTCTGGGTGGTCTGTCTGATCTGGTTTGACTGGTATGTGAAACACCTTTCAGCATCTGAGTGGGATTACCTGTAAGAACGAATATTACAAACTGTTACCAAATGGTACACTCAATACTGATTTCTTCATGCACTGTGCAAGGAGTTTGCACATACCATAAATCTTAGCCTTTAAGGTATCGGAGTACCATTAGTACAACATATTGCACCATATGTCATGTAAATTAGCACTTTTCAAATTACACTTGATTGGTATACAGTCTTTCACAGAATTTGCAGTTTTGCATATGCACCAATGTTCTAATATCTATCTCTAGCCATGGCTTGAAGGCAGTTCAAATGCCACTTTAAGACAGGATCAAGAGTTTTGCAAATGTTTGTTTCTACGTAATAATCCTTCAGTTAGGACTCAGAATAATCGAAACCAACAGCTGCTATGATGTAGTTTTTATCCAAAAAGTACACATAAAAGCCTTTACCTGCTTCTGCTGTCACTCGAGTGTGTGAGAGCCTCACCCGAATCAGAATACCGGACGTGTTACTCCATCTCCAGTTTTTTGATGTTTTGTTTTCTCTCTGCAGGAAGCTGCTGTTGCACTACATTGCCAATGCTGTCGGGGAATGAAAAATTTCCTAGCTATCGTAACGGAAAAGTTCAATTCTATTAAGGACTCAATGCAGCCGAGAGGCAAAGAGTTCGTTCGAGAAGGGGTCGCAGCGGTCCTGAAGGGCCCAGAAGCGCTCGTATGAAGCTTCCAAAGGCAGGAATCGTGCTAATGACGTGACTGCTACTCTGCCACCTGGTTGGCAATGCCTGGGAAGTGCTCTGCTGGAAGAGCGATTTGATTGTCCAGGCAATATGACCATAGGGTACGAGCCAGGTAGGAGAGGGTCTTCGACCTAGTGCCCCCAAGATGATTGACATAGCGCGCCGCCGCCACATTGTCCATCTTTAATAGCATGCTGCACTGGGCTTTCTCCTTGGTCCAACATTTCACTGCGAATGACCCCGCCATCAGCTCCAGGCAATTGATGTGCAAACATCGTTCTTCTGCGGCCCATTTTCCTCCTGTGGAGTACTCCCCACAGCGGGTGCCCCAACTGGAACTGCCGGCGTCCGACTCTATGACCAAATTGGGACGGGACCCGAAGATCGCACGGCCGTTCCAAGCATCCATGTGCGCAATTCACCACAATAATTCCTCTCGAGCCTCCTCCGAGAGAGAAACAGAATAGGAGTAACCAAGGCCCTGCCTCAAACTGGATATCTTCAGCCGTTGCAGAGACCTGTAATGTAAGGGTCCTGGGAAGATCGCTGAATCGGCGACGAAAGGAGACCCACAATCCGAGCCAATTGGCGAAGGGAAATGATGGACCTGGACAGCGCCCTGTGCAACTCGTGCTTGATCTTGGTCAGTTTGCGAGATCGGAGGCTGAGAGTTGCGGCAACGGAGTCCACTACAAAGGCCAAAAACTGGGTCGACTGGGTAGGGGTCAAGGAGGATTTCTCCACGTTGATAACGAACCCCAGAGACTCCAGAAGTGTGATCGCCGTCTGTAAATGATGGGACAGACGGGAAGGGTATTGGTCCATGATCAGAATATCGTTGAGGTAAACGATCATTCTGAAGCCCCGGTCCCTAAGGTGCTCGATAACTGGCCTCATCACTTTGGTGAAGCACCACGGAGCAGAGGACAGCTTGAAAGGAAGGGAAGTGAACTTGTAAACTTGGGAATTCCATAGAAACTGGAGGTATTGACTGTGAGGAGGAAAGATCGGGTCCGTAAGGTATGCATCCCTGAGATCCAGGCAGACCATCCAATCATTGATGAGAAGACGGTCCCGGAGAAGATGGATGCCTTTATTATTATTATTAAACTGAATTTATAGGGCGCACAGCTACCCCAAGCGGTTTCCCTGCGCCAACCCGGTAGGAAAGATAGAAATGAAAAAAGAAATTAAAGATTGAACAACTTTGGGCCCGATTCACATAACTAACTTAAGACAAAATCCTAAACTTACTACCATTTTGGTATTCACAGAAGGCACTTACTCATTTTGGTATTCACAGAAGGCACTTACTTACTCATTTTGAGTAACTTACTCACTTTGTGTAACTTACTCATTTTTGTATTCACAGAAGGCACTTACTCATTGATGAGTAAGTGCCTTCTGTGAATACCAAAATGAGTAAGTAGTAAGTTACTCATTTTGGTATTCACAGAAGGCACTTACTCATTGATGAGTAAGTGCCTTCTGTGAATACCAAAATGAGTAAGTTACACAAAATGAGTAAGTTACACAAAATGAGTAAGTAAGTGCCTTCTGAGAATACCAAAATGAGTAAGTGCCTTCTGTGAATACCAAAATGGTAGTAAGTTTAGGATTTTGTCTTAAGTTAGTTCTGTGAATCGGGCCCCAAGTCTTCTAACTTCTGCAGAATCTACCATACACTGATTCCTCGCGTAGAGAGATAGGTAGAGAATTCCATAGTAGGTCCCAAGTAGGAAACAGACCGATCACGCATGTGAGCGAGTTTGATTTTAGGGATAGAGAACCTAGTCTGCAGGGCAGAGCGCAGAGGACATGAGGGTTTGTAGCGTTGAACTAGAGATTGCAAATATTTCGGAGCCACTCCAGTTTTAATTTTGAACATATAGCACAAGGCTTTGAATTTAACTCGATTCTCCACCTTTAGCCAATGAAGGTCGCGAAGAAAGCCAGAGACTGAAACAGTCTAAGGTGCATGACACAGCAGTCTGGCAGCCACATTTTGCACTACTTGAAGTCTTTAGATCGTAGCTTTGTTGGAGCCCAGATAGAGAACATTACCGTAGTCCAGCCTAGACGTAACTAGGGCATGAACTACCGTTCTCTGAGCAGAGAGGGGTATCATCCAAAAATTTTCTTCAGCCACTTTAGAATTGGTAAAACAAGTGGAAGCCACCTTGTTGACTTGTTGTTTCATTGAAAGATGATCGTCAATGATGAAGCCCAAATTACGAACCTGATGTACTGGCAGGGGTAAGGCACCCATTTCAGAAGGCCAGTGTTGAGGTCCCCAAAGGTCATGTTTTTCCCCTAAGATCATGACTTCAGTCTTGTCTCCATTTAATTTGAGCAGGTTGTTTTGCATCCAAGAAGCGATTTTACTCAGACCTGACTGAAGAACAGAAGGACCCCTTAGATGAGGAAAGGGGAAAGATGATCTGAGTGTCATCGGCGTGGGAAAAAAGGGACAGCCCAGCCTCTTCGGCAACATCTGCCAGAGGCCGGACATAGACATTAAATAGCAAAGGGCTCAGCACAGAGCCTTGGGGAATTCCATAGGGTGACAAATAGGAATTGGAGCTGGCCGCTGCAGAAAAGACATGAAAAGTACGGCTGGTTAAAAAAGAGCTGAGCCACTGCAAGGCTGAGCCCTCCAGGCCCAAGGACTGCAAGGCTCTCAACAGGACAATGTGAGATACCGTATCAAACGTGGCGCTTAGGTCCAGTAGGATAAGAGCCGCCGTATCGCCCTCATCCAACCGGTGTCTCAGAATTTCGGTGACTCCTAGTAGAGTTGATTCAGTAGAGAAACCAGCTCTAAATCCAGATTGAGAGGTGTGAAGAAAATTCTGAGACTCAACAAAGGCAGTCAGCTGGGTGTTAAAATGTTTTTCAAGAATTTTGGAAATGGCCGGGAGCAGCGAGATGGGATGGAAATTAGATGGCTTAGTCGGGTCAGCGTTGTCTTTCTTTAAAAGAGGGAGCACCATCGAATGTTTCCATTCCGAGGGAACTAGGCCCTCCTGTAAGGAAGCGTTGAGGAGGTACATAATTATCGAGAGTATAGGGGCATCAAGCTGTTTCATCACAGGAATAGGAAGTAGGTCACGGGGAGAACCAGATTTAATGTGTGCAAGAATACGATTAAACAAGCTGAATTCCAAGCGAGACCAAGCTTCGAGTTTGTTGGTTGATTTTGTAATACTGTGGATCCTGTCACTGGTAGCATTAAGGGTGGTCTGGGTATTGGGTGAAATATTTTGGGAGTTTTTACTGGACAGTGCAGAATGTATTTTTTCAACTTTATCCACAAAGTAGTGGGCGAGGTCCTCACATTGAGTTCCAGTAAGAGCAAGGGGGGTGGTCTGGGTTTAAGAACCGGATAGTTCTTTTACCACCTTGAAAAGAGTTTTGGAGCAATTTTGTGCTTGAGAAATTTTGTGTGAGAAAAACTCAACTCAAGCTGCTTTACAGAGAATGTGGTATTCAATTAGGGCTTTTTTGTATGCCACTTTGGCATCTATCTGGTAATTTTTCCTCCAGTGTCTTTCTAGGGTTTTACATCTGGACTTTTCATTCTTAAGCCTCTCAGTGAACCATGGGGCTGGTGGCCGATGATTGTTAGAGCGTTTGTTGGACAGAGGGAGGCAGGTATCAACTGCTTGTAAAATCCAGCTTTGGATAGAACCAAGATCCGTGGTTGAAATCTGTTCGACAGCTGGTCTACTGTCAGCTATAAGCTTGTTTAAAGCCCGGACATCGAGCTTTGCCCAGCTTCTGACTTTTGGTTTAGGTCCCATAGAGATTGCCGAAGGACAGGGCGAGACTTTCAGCAAGAGAGTAACAGCAAAATGATCAGACCAGCACAAGGGAAAAGCAGGGGGACAGCTAAGGTAAAAAAAAATAGGATCAAGCAGATGGCCTGCTACATGGGTAGGACCTGAATTGCAAAGTTGGACGTGTTCCATCTTGAAGTGGTGGAAAACCAACCACTCGTCAAGGTCTCTCAAATTGACCCCCTTCCCTCTTCTCTACCAGGAACAAGTTGCTGACGAAACCATGAGGATGTACGGAGGTCCTAACTATTGCCCCTTTTGATAGGAGCTGCTTCACCTCGGCCTCTTCGAGCTCTGTCTGAGCCAGGGAAAAACTCAACGGGTTCGGGAGCCTGGCTGCACTGGGGAATCCGTGAACTCCAGGTGGAACCCTCTGATAGTCTGTAACACCCATGCATCCATAGTAATTTTTAACCAGTTGTGAGAAAACTCCCCCAATCTGCCCCCAAGACGGATCACTGTGGGGTTCTGCACGCTTACCTTTATTTGAGACATAGGAACCATTGCCCCTTCCTTCCAGTCCTCTTCTCTGAGGGTAGGATCTGGTGGGGTAGAAATTGCCAAAACAAGCGGGGTCTTGCCAGTTTCCTCTATGATGATCGCTGCCTCTCGAAGGGGCTTGACAGCCAGCACGGCCGATTGAGCGCCCCCTACCACGACCGGCGCTGGCAAAAACCCGGGACGTGAAAATTTGCTTGATCGAAGAATGAGCTTTATCAATGGATGTAAAGGTATTTACAAATTTTCCCAGCTCTTTAATGAATGGGTCCCCAAACAGGTTGCCATTGGCCACAGGACCCACTCCCATAGTGGAAAACTTCCCCAGCTTAGGGCCAATTTTTATCAAAAGCGAGTGGCGACGCTCGGTGGCTATTGCACAATTGGCGTTTCCCACAGAATAATGGCCCGTTGCACCCAACAAGAAAGAGCATCTGGAGAAATCAGGGACTCTGATGCCTTTGCATCCTCAGCCATGTCAAGAATTTTTGACAATGGACCTGCGACATCCAAGAGTTTGTCTTGGCACGACCGCCAAGACCTATTGTAGAAAGTATTCAGTCCAGAGTTATTTTTAAAATCTTAATATCAATCGCAGCACAGCAACATAGAGCAGTCTGATCATCATTAAGGCTCAGTGCAACTGACCTTTCAGATACAAGCAGTTCTACCAAAGGATTCTAAGTGGAACCAGAATGTAGAACATACAATAACATGGTTTGCATGACAACAAGGGAAAGATGGAATGTAACATATCTCCCTTATATAGGAAAAGACATAAAGTAATGTGGGGAAAAGTGAAGAAAAGAACAAGTCTAACTTACAAAATTTAATAATTTCACTGGTAACAATCTTGAGCGACTAGAATCCTTAACTCTAGAGGCAACAGAGTCACCATGAGAAGCTGTAGATTCATTGACATTTTGTGGTACATTATATGGCGTGGTGCGCATTTCCAAGTTGGTCTTGAGATTAGAATTGTTAACCTTTTTGGATTCAGTTGTGATTCTAAAACCTTCAGGACACTTAGCAACACGTCTGACATTCCACAATTTTCCATCTTGGGTGATAACACTGTTTTTAAAAATCCTAGTAATTTTAATAGGTTTTCCAAACTTGCTCATACACTTGCCAATAAAACCTGGTTTCTTAATTCTCACCCAGTCTCCTACTTTGAAGTCATGCTCCTTGGTATTCCACTTTTTATCATACCACACTTTGTTCTTACTTTGTTTTTCTTTAACTCTTTCACAAGTATTGTGCAGATTATGCTCATTCCAGATATTGTTCTTACATTTCTCTTTAAACCACCATGGACATATATTTGAAGCAGGATCCCTGCCCTTCAAAAGACGGAAAGGACTAACCTCTGTAAGTGTATGTGGAGTAATTCTATACATCCATATTCTTTCTCTTAATAAATTTCTCCAATCACCTCTCTGTTTGACAACGTCAGAAATGTAACCCTTCAACACCCGGTTGAAGCGTTCAACTTCTCCATTTTCATGTGGCGCATAAAGAGATGTGGTAACATGTTTTATGTTGTGACATTTAAGATATTCTTCCATTTCTGTTGAAATAAGTTGTACACCATTGTCTGTCACTATGGTTGAGGGACAACCTTCCCTCGCAAAAATTTCTTTAAAAAAATCCAAAACCCTGTCAGTGGTAGAAACTGAAACAAACTTGACCTCTGGCCATTTCGAATGGTAATCGACTAGAACTAAAGCATATCGTGAATCAGATGGAAGGTTCAAAAATGGACCTGAAATATCAAATGCCAATTTCTTCCAAGGTTCCTCAGGCCACTCTGTGTTCTTAAGGGGTGGTACATTGAGTTTAAGCATTTTTTCACTGGAAATACATACATCACATTCTCTCACTGTGCGATCAACCATACGATCCATACCTGGCCACCAGAAGTAAGATCTAACTAAATGTTTCATAGCAGACATTCCTGGGTGAGAATTATGAGCTAATTTGAGAATTAAATCACGCACAGTTTCCATTTTTGTACACAATATCTCCTTCTAATTCTAACTCTTCTGCAACATTAAACATGGGCATGAGCTCTTCACTAATATCCCTTTTCCTAGGCCAACCCTCCAAAATGTATCTCTTAACGGTTTGCCATAATGGATCTTCCTCTTCACTGACCCTCCATTTCTCCTCTGAAATTTCTTCGAAAGCTCCTACAACAACATCTTGAATAGTGGTAACAATTTCAGAATCATCTCCCTTTTCAGACAGATGTACATTACATGGATGACGCGACATGAAATCCGCTGTAACATTTTTTTTACCTGGAACAAACTCAGTTTTAAAACAGTATTCTTGTAATCTTGAGGTTAATCTGGCAATGCGCGCAGTAGAGTTCCATCCACCCCCAGGTGAAAGTATATTAACCAAAGGTTTGTGATCCGTCCTTAAAGTGAATTTACCTCCCCATACATAATTCCTGTAGTGTTCAATTGCCCATACACATGCAAGTAACTCTTTCTCAATGACGGCATACCTTCGCTCAGTTTCATTTAAAGTTCTTGAAGCAAAACACACATTCCATTCCTCATTTCCACATTTCTGTGACAAAACACCCCCTTTGCCATACAAACTGGCATCCACAGTTATAACACAGTGTTTGTTCATACAGAACGGTCTTAATGTGGGGGCATTCACAATGTCTTCTTTGATGGTGGTAAATGCTTCTTGCTGCTCTTTACCCCACTCAAAAATAGCCTTATGCCTTAAAAGTTTCCTTAGTGGCTCCATTTTAGTGGCAAAGTTAGTCACAAATTTGCTGTAATATTCACACATGCCTGCAAAAGACAACAATTGTTCCTTGTTAATTGGAGCAGGAGCATTTATGATGCCATCTACATTAGATTTTTTGGTACTACACCATCACCTGTAAGAGTGTGACATAAATATTCAACAGTTTTTTTAAACATTTTGCATTTATGCGCCTTAAGTGTCTGGCCATTTTGTTTTAATCAAGAACAAACCTCTGACAAATGCTTCAGATGTTCCTCCTCATTAGCTGAAAATATTAATATATCGTCTTGAAAACACTTGACGAAATTATCTACATCCCTGAAAATGTTGAACATGACTCTCTGAAACACTGAGGCCGCCGAGGCTAGCCCAAAAGGCATTCTTGTATACTGGTATAAACCCTGTGGAGTGATAAAAGCAGTTAACATTTTGGATTCTTCGGTAAGAGGAACTTGATGGTACGCTGACCTCAAATCGAAAGTTGAAAATTCTTTTGCACCCTCTAAAATGGAAACCACCTCATTTAAATTGGGAAGAGGGTGACAATCCACAACAATTCCTGAATTAAGTGCCCTCAAGTCAACACATAATCTCAATTTTTTGTCCGGTTTGCGAACTAAAACAATGGGTGAAACCCATTCAGAAGAGTCAACAGGTTCAATGATCCCCTCTGAAACAAGTTCAGCTAACATGTTCTTTAACTCCTCCCTAACATTAATAGGAACTGATCTAATCTTTTGCATGACAGGAGTAACATTACTCTTGAGCTTAATATGATGCAAGTACTCCTTGAGTTTTCCTAAAGAATCAGTAAAAACTTCTTTGTAACTGTCTTTTATGAGTCTTTCCATGTCTTCACAACCTGTAATTGAAATGTTATTAGAAAACACAGTTTCATCCAACATGACTGGTTCTTTTAACCTAGGATTTAAAATTATACCAAGTTTCCATTGGTCTTTCCAACCAAGAACATTTATCCCTTTAACAGAAACATATAACTTTATATGTGCCATTCTGCTTTTGAAACGTAATTCAGTGTTGAAATATTCAACCATATCAATTCTTGAGCCATCATAGCTTTCTGGTGTGATATCAGGTGGAATTATCTCATTTATATCAAAAACCGAGCTAAGTTTTTCCATAAAATATATCTTAGAAATAATAGTCCATGGAGAACCTGAATCAGCCATGAGACTTAAATTCACATCTGATATCTCAACAGTACACATGGGAGGGCTCCTAACAGGCATATTTTCACTATCTATAACATTGGCAATGCTTTCAAGCAACGAAACAACAAAGCCCTTGTTTTGAAAGGAATTACCAGCTTCATAGTTATGTGTCACAGCTCCATCGCCCTCCAACGTACAAGAAACCCTTCCGCGATTTTGAGGAATAAAGGGACATATCTACAAGGGCTTTATCTCCGCTTTTTTGGCTTTAAAAGTCAGAAAAACGGAGATAAAACTATCGCCCTATCAACAAGAGGGTGCTAACATGCATAATCGCATGTTAGCACCCTTTTTCCCAACGCCTCCCTTTTGCATCTCTAATGAGATGCAAAGTGGGCGTTCCTCCCCGAAATAACTGGAGAAATGTCGCTAAGCGACATTTCTCCAATTATCAAGCTGGACGCTAACAGGCAGAGCGATAAGCAAAGTAGCGCTAACCACGGTTATCGCTACTTTACTTACGCCTGCTTGTAATCCGACTTAGCCATGTAATCCAATGGGAGGTGGATTACATGGCTAAGAACACCCTGCCCTATCAGCAAGGTATCGCTGGTTGCAGTGCGATTATCGCTGGATTTCCAGCGATAATCACACTGTTTTCCAGCTGACGCTTGGATTCCTATCGCATTGGAGATATGCGTTGCTGATAGCACGCTATCTCCGCGATAGGAACCAGCGTTAGGAGGCGATAATTATCCTAGCGCTAAATGCGCTTAGCGATAATTATCGCCTGGCCTTGCTGATATGCCCCAAACTTCCTTTGATCTCTACACATATTGGAGAAATGCCCTATCCTTCCACACTTCCTACATTCCCTGTTAACAGCTGGGCACCCTCCAAAAGAAGTGATGTGTGTTTTGCTGCCACACCTGTAACAAACTAAATTCTTGTCATTTTTTTCAAATCTCTTAAAATTATTATAGTTAGTATTGCGAGAAACATTGAAATTCGAGTTTGTAGTGTCATTCTTTAAATCATCAGGGCGTTTGACTGCACACACTTCTTCACCCTTGTCAGACTTGTTATTCACATTTCTTACAGTGTGCATCCATTTTTCTGACTGTTCGAAAGCCTTAGCAGTGGAAATGGCTTCTGAAAGTTTTGGATCACCCATCACCCATAACTGTTCTTGAGTTTTTTTACACTTCACATGGATGATAATTTGGTCCCTTATCATTTCGTCCCACATGTTTCCGAAGTTACATTGTATGCTTAGAGTGCGCAAAGATGTTAAAAAATCATCAAATGATTCATTTTCCTCTCGTATTCTTGTATAAAACTTGAATCTATTCAGAGCTATATTGGTCGTAGGTTTAAATCTTTTCTCCATCCTGAGTAATGCCTCATTGTAAACATTAGTTGCTTCTCCACCATCAGAAATGACAATTTGGGGTAATGCTCTGAAAAATATCTGTCCCTCTGAACCTAAACAATGTAGAAAGATACTTTTTTTCTTTCTGCGCCCATTCGCTCCCCATCAATAGCCTTCATGTAATTGATGAACTCCTCCTTCCATCTTGACCATGCTATGGGAGGATCACCTTTAGTTTGTAAAAACTTAGCAGGGGGTTCAAACTGCATTTTAATTGTAGAAGGGGTTGTTATTTGTCAGATCACTTTTATATATTTTTTTTTTTAAAGCAAACTGTGTATTTAAACTGTTTTCTCCTTTTTATGTATGTATATTTAATAGATCAGGTGAAATTTTTTTTTTTCATGTAGATAACATAACATCAAGTTACTTGATATGCCAAACGCGTTGTAGTTATTTAAAAGAATTTTTTTTCTCCCTTGTAGATAACATAACATCAATTTACTTGAAATGCCAACCGCGATGTAGCTATTTGATATAAAATTGAAAAGAAGCGCTGAAAACCATGCAAGACGATGTTCCTTTATAAACAGGCCAGCGCGTAATGGTTGCTATGGGCGTTGTTATGGACTCCTAAAGATGGCCGCCACGTTGCGTGTATCACGTCTGTTTGTCACTCGCTTGTGAATTAGTGACGTTGCGTGAACACGTACTTGAATAATGAACCTTCCAAAAGAACTCAGGTGAAGACGCAGCGCGCCTCCAAGGAAATCCAAAGTCTCGTGAAGACGCAGCGCGCCCGCCCCAGGTGATTACTTTTAAAATATGCGCTCGCTCAATTGTAGGCATGCGAATTAACAACGCTTACCATGTAATTTGAAAGCGCCAATCCTTTAAAAAATCACCACGACAGTGCGGCTGGGCATACGCTGATCCGGTTTCTTCCTTGTAGCTTAAATTTCTTTTTCTTCTTTTCCTTTGCTGAAACAGTTGAAAAATCCTTGAAATTCGAAGTTTGGGGTTCAGGAACACGCTTCTGTGCTGCAGCTCCTTGTTGAGTGGAGTGTTCCTCAGCTCGTCGCCAATTTGTAGAAAGTATTCAGTCCAGAGTTATTTTTAAAGTTTTAATATCAATTGCAGCACAGCAACATAGAGCAGTCTGATCATCATTAAGGCTCAGTGCAACTGACCTTTCAGATACAAGCAGTTCTACCAAAGGATTCTAAGTGGAACCAGAATGTAGAACATACAATAACATGGTATGCATAACAACAAGGGAAAGATGGAATGGAACACCTATCAATACCTTTTTTCGGTTCCTTGACAAATTTGGCCAAAAAGGTGACCATCTTAGGGTCAATCTTCGGGGTATGAGCGACTTTCCCCTCCAGCGCGGGGCACTCCGCGCGCAAACAATTCCGCACCTCTTTATCCAAGGGCTTCCTTAGTCTGCCCACGATATACGAGGCTACATTTGGGGCTGGGGTCCATTCTGCCGATTTGGGATGAACCAGATCCTCGGGGTCAAGTATATCAGAAGACTTGGAAGGGATTGCCAACCTAGCGTCATTGTTGTCATTGGGATCAGGCTTAGCAGCAGGTCTCCAGGGTCTACCGGTATCTCTGTCCCCATCAAGTGTTGAGAGAGTCCCCCCATCCATCGGTGCCGGGGCAGAGGGATCGGGGCCCGAGGGAGGGGGGAATCAAAGTGAGGCAGTGAGGAGAATGGCTGAGACTGGATGAATGCCATCTTAAGGTGTTCGAGAGCATCCGTATCTACACCGGAAGCCACTGCGCATTTGCGTTTACAGCCTGGAGGGGTGTGTAGAGGAGTGGCTTACCCTGGAGGTCTGGGGGCCAGGGGCCCAGTTAGTTCTTCCCTCTGTTCGAGGGGTCTGAGGCAATGTACCTGTAACTCCTCAATGTGCTTCTCCAGTGGAGCCACTACATGAGATACTGCCCTGAATATAGACACATCCATTATCTGGCAAAAACTGTCGTCAATGGGCAGATAAGCCACCTCCTCCCCCTCCTCATAATATTCATTGTAATCGTTATATTGCTCCACCGGGAAGAATCAGATGAATTGATACAGAGATTAGTCAGGGAAATTTGTCAGGTGAGTAACCCAAGAAGGACACAGCCAGAGGCCAATACCAACGTAAGTGACCAGCAATCCCACAATTCAAAGGGTGAGTTGACACACTCTCCCGCCTGCGCAGTCCCTTCAAGCACTAATGTGCCCCAATAAATCCTATCCGCAATGCGGGTGCCACGCTCCAGGCCGGGGCTCTCAAATTATGCCCAGATTACAATGTTTAGAGAATTTGAAATGCCTTTGGTACCGCCGCGGCCGCCGCGTCTCGCAGAATGCAACTAGCAAAGACGCCCGGGCGCTCTGGGGATAGACGCACTGAGTGCATGGAGGTTTCCACTCGTGGTCCCCCTAGCGGCCGGAAGACTGCACCGCGCAAAGAGAGCCACTGATTAGCGGCCGCGAAGGAGCAAAAATCGTTCCCACAGCCGTTTTAGTTGCTGGGCAAAGAAGGCAGGCCCTTGCATGCGGTAACACGGGCCAAGAAAGCTGAAAACTAAGCAAACAACAGTACAATATAAACATTTACTACCACAAGAACAGGAAAAATGAAAGGGTACTCATCTGAAGGCTGCTGGAGCAGCAAAGAAAGAGGAATATAGAGCATCAACAGGACCGTTAAAGAGGAGACGCAAATCTGATTGGATGTTTATTGACTGTTTACTTTCCCAGTGTTTGATGGGAAATGTAGTTTCTTGAGATTACATGTTCTTTAAGGCTGCTGTGAGAATAAATGCAAGAAAGAAAAACCTAACCCTCGCCTCCGGTCCTGACATAGAATCTGGAAGCTGGGAATCCGAAGTCGCAAGGACGACGAGGCAGGAACTGGAGCGCTTATCCAGGAATTGCTGCGGTGCTGGGGCAACAGGTAAACGATTCCATCAAACGAGGCAAAGCGGAGAAGTCTTGGCATGGAGTGGCTTAAATAGCAGGTGTTTCTTCTCATGTATAGTGCGGTAACGGCTTTCTTAATGGGAGCCATCCGTGCACATGGGTGAAAGGAGCAATTTGCACGTGTCACCCGTGCAGGAAGGGAAACAGCGGTTTACACGTGCATCGCACAACCACCCTAGCTCATAAACCAGTCTCTGTTCTTGAAATACTATGCAAACATTGTACTGTATATGCAATATAACACAAGTGCTTATTGTAACTCAAGTGCTCATTGTTATCAGTGTGATCAAGCCATGTACATACATGTGTGACATGCTAAGTGCCCACCAATGCCACCAGGGATAGGACCCATCAAGCCATATACATGTGTGACATGCTAAGTACCTACCACTGCCACCAGGGATATGACCCGTAGAAAACACAGGGTTGGGGGGGCCACCATAACGTTCATACAGGATTGAAGTGAGAAGTAGTGCGAATTGTTCCACAGGGTACAGGATTCATGACACAGCATTACATTGCTGAAGAACATCTAGTGGCTGTTTGTATGAGAAGATTTGTACAGATTATGTGGTCTTGTTTCTGTGGAATTTTTTCTTTTCATAGCCTTTGTTTCTATGTATAGTGGCAGTGGTCGCACAAATATTTGGTAACAGTCAAATCTTTAATTTGTAATAATTTGTATTGTATTGTTATTGTTTGCTTTGTGATTCTCTGATATTTTTTATTATTGTATGCTTTTTTGAAGGTTATGTTAACCGAATAAAGTACAATTAAGACTGAGATGTGAGAATTGCATCCACCTCAATAATGTCATTTTGTGGAACACTGTCACTCATCCACATCGAGGAAATTAAGTATTTTGAGACACTCAGCGAGTTGTGATAGCAACAATTGCATATATGCTTTAAAATGTCCATGTGGTTTTTTGTATATAGCTAAAACCAAAAAAGCACAAAATGATGTCCTCTGGGAATGAATTTCAGACCCTACTTAATAAACACTTACCCCTTTGTCACACCATACCACACTCTTCTAACACTCAAGCGCGCGGGCTGCTATTCTGACCAGCCGTAACCATGCGTTAGCACAGAAACCTTTAGGTTGTGCGTTTGTCAACGTAATTTATTAAAAAATATTTCTCAAAGTTAAAACATTTTTCACTTCATACGTAGTACTTAGCAATAAATTTACAAAAATGCAAATTGGTTTTTTAAAAACAATTTTTTTCAAATAATTACATGCACAGAATAAGAAAAAACAACTCAATAGAGACAAATTCATAAAAGAAAAGAACGAGAGAAAAAGCAGGCATTAATTTTTGTCATTAAAAAACCATTGCCGTCTACAGTTTCTTCAGATGAACCCTGATGCAAGGCAGACAATCAACATCTAGAGTAACATCCGATTGGCGGAATAATGGTAAAGGGCGTCGACGCGTTTCGATGGATATTCTGGTTGGACCATCTTTGTCAAGACTACGAATTTAATTACTCTCGTAGGATAGAAACATCTACAATACAAATATATGCATTACATAATGGAAAAATTATTTTATTAAAATTAAAAACAGTATATACAACTACACAATCTCAAACTCTTTAGATTGAAATTTTTTGGTGCTAACACAGCAATCGACTTGATCCCAACAGTAGCCCTCCTTCACTTGACTCTCCAATCATCACCAGGTTCCCCTTTTTTTTCTTTTCTCATCCATACATACCCGTGCTCTGCTCATCCACACAATCCTATACTATTCTCACACACCATAATCCTCCCATATCATGATGCCTCTATGTGAGGAAGAACTTAGGGGCATATTATCAAGCGGCAGCGATAATTATTGCTGGCCGCTCTTAGCGAGATTTTTCTTATCGCCGGCTATCGCTGGCAATTATCGCCATGCTATCGCTGTATTAACAACGCATAGCGCAATGGCGATAATTTCCCAGCGATAGCGGTGTTTTCCATGGAACATCGCTGGTTTTCCAGCGATGTTCCATGGAAAACGGCGATAACCTTGCTGATACGACCCTGTGGTCGTATCAGCATAATCCACCCCCATTGTTAGGTATAGGTAAGTCTGCATTTTTGCAGACGTTAGTTTTTTGGCGAAAACCGCGGTTTTCGCCAGAAACTAACGTCTGCAAAAATGCGTGGGACTCCTTGTTAATATCGCAATGTACATTTCGCGATATTTAACAAGGCAGTCCGTCAGGGGTACGCCCAGTGACGCCCACTTTGCATCTCATTAGAGATGCGAAGTTAGGCGTGCTGGAAACGGGCGCTAAGTCAAGGAAACACGCGCTAGCGTGTCCTTGATGATATTGCGATAAAATTATCGCCGCTTTTCGCCTGAAAACGGACGCTAAAGCGGCGATAATTTTATCGCGGCCCCTTGATAATATGCCCCTTACTTTCTAATAGAGCACTTTCAATTATGGAAAAATAAATTGAAAGATCCAATCTTCAATCAGCGAGTCACAGAGGGAAGTTGACATCTAAAAACCACATATATATAATAATCCAATCAGTGGTCTAGAATTCCAAAATTTCACTGTGCCATCACCCATTTAGCCCACAGCCTAAATTATTCCTGATGTAAATGCATATGGCTGTAGCTTACCTATTTCCCAAATTAATAAGGTTTGCTACAAGTTTCTTCTCCTCCTCCAGCACGAAAAGACCATTACAGATCTAAAATAGGTTAAAAATAAAAATCCCCATCAAAGAGCAAAACGTCATCAGAACCTATTTCCAACAACCACGTATAGAATTGTTAAATCTAGGGAAAATAAGGGACATACCTCTTGGTCACTAATCTGCCACCTTGACCCTTTCGGTCTATTCCCGCGATACAAATTAATATATATGTGTAAGGAGGAAACTCCTTCTGTATTGCCCATGTTCCATACAGATCCTCTGTGTGCTCTAATTGTATTCTTTTCGAAGGCTAGATGAAAAAACAAAAAGACAAAACCACATATGTGAAAATCACTAAACACAAAAATAACATTCGGAATAAACTCAAAACATCCAGCTTTACAACCCAGTGGCACAACTATAACCACAATATTAGCCAGCTATGTTGATCTAAACAGAAAACTATTACACAGACAGATCTATTGGATACACCTGTTAAACACCATGCAATCAGATGGTTTGAATGAGACACTGGAAATGTCATGCTTTTTATAAAGGTATCTTTTTGTAGAATTTGCAGACATTATGATTTCTGTTAGTTTTGTTCAATCGTGTAATATTCATCTGTATCACCACTTGCATTAAAACAGTTGACTTTATGCATCCAACAGATTCATATGAGTTACATAAATTGCTTTTTGCACTTGGCTCATACTTAAGTTTTATTTGTGTATTTTTTGTTTGTGAGTCTCTTTGCATGTTAAAACCTCTAAATTAGCTGCAGGCACATTATTGAAGTTTATAGTTATTGTTTCAGTGTTACCCGGGGTTTGTTTCTCTCACTACATATTTTCTTAGTTTTTTAAGGCTGTGAAACATTTACAAATGAAAAAATATATAAATACAGCTTTATCAGGGATCACCGGGGTTGATACAGTTCACATTAGTGGAATGTTTTTTTTTCAGTTTCACCGTTCTTTTCACCACAGTCTTTTAGTTTAATGATAGTATGGCCCATGAGTGATAAAACACATTTTAAGATGGCACTTGCAACCGGGTAGTAGTATTGTTCACTTGCGGTCACATGACCAGATTAATTTATTCAAGGGTAAATGCAGTTCAGGATGTAATGGGGGCACAAGCCACAGATCAGGTAAGATGAAACATTTACGCACGCTTCTCTTTCTGTATGATGATTTTGTTGTCGATGATCGGAGTTCATATTATGTCAATCGCAGCACAGTGGTGATTTCTCTTGACGGGCACACTCACATTTACTCTTTTGCACACTAATAAATGGGGCAATATTATTGGCATCATTCAAGGGCACAACGTAGAACACATGGTTCATGGTTGTTCAGTATGTTTTGGTTGAAGCACAGCAAGTGGTGGCAGTTCTCTTGCAATTAATGTTCATTCACATTTGATCCTATATGTATTACAGATGGTGGTGGTTTTGACCATCCTGCATTGCTTCCTTTGTTAATCTATACATATGTAATTCTTTGCAGCTTGTCCCAGATGAATGGCACAAGGTGCCCGAAATGCATTTGATAAGATGTAACTTAATGAAATACAAGGGGAGAAATCTGCAACTCTTTTGATATGACAAATTCAGACCATATCGTCACTGTAATATCAAAAGGATTCCCCTTTGATATGTATGGAAAATCATTAAAAGAACATTTTTGGATTTAAATAAAGAGTATTTTTTGAAAATACAGGTTTGGTTGATACACGTCCTAAAAGGAAGAAAAAAACACTCCTTCAGGAATACTTCCCTCTGCTTGTGCTCAGTAGGCCTGCAGATTAGTTGGCATGCAGTTATATTTTCAGTTTTCCTTGATCTGTCTCAGAGTAGAGAGAACATCACTACAGCACAGATATGTGTTTACATTTGAATTAGGCATGAGAAAAAAATAGAGTTTTGGTTGACTTTGGAATACAATCTTGAAACTTTCTATTTTTGAATTTTATTGCTTATAGCATGTTATCAACCCCTGAGATAGTGGGAGATATGTAAAGAAAAACCAAAAGACTTACCAGGTTAGCTTTGTATTTCAGGGCAGCCTAGGGTGTTGGGGTATGTTGCCAGGGCCTTGATATTATGAAGCAGCAGGGAAGGGGGCTGGTGTCACCTGGGGAAGAATGGGTATAGGGGAGAGTAGGCACAGCTTTGCACTAAAGAAGCGAGGGCGGTCAGGTGTCCTCTCTGGTGTGTGATATAAAGTCCTGGAGGATCTTGTCCCATCAGGTTGCCAGGGGGGGTTTCCATAATCCTCTCTTTTCCTCTCATTGGAGGGCTGTGCTTGCACTCATCTAATGACCTCTGTTTGTCAATGCAAGATCTAGGGGGGTGCAGCAAATTTCCATTTCATTGCTACCACCCACTTGGCCGGAGTAGTGCAAGGTCTGTAAAGTGAGTTGTGGGCTTCCCTGTTTTGGGACGTGAGTACTGTCCAAGCAGGCACTTGCACGCTATGTCCCATAGAACAGGGGGGAAAGGGGAAAACACTTCAGTAAGAAGGACAGGATTAGTACATGCTGACAGGATTGCACATGACACAGGGGTCAATGTTTTTCTTTTTGGCATAGCTGAAGCTCATAGGGGCATATGTACAAGGACTGGCGAAAACTACCGCTAACGCTAGTTAGCAGCAGTTTTCTTACTGCTGTGTACCGCTGAAAACTATTGCCTTGTTAGCGACGTATGTATAAGACGTCGCTACATGGTGATAGCTTCAGGGATCAGTGGTGAAAACTGCCCCTAACATTAGCGTGATGGCGATAGGAATTCTGTCGTTAGCGGGCAAAAACCAACGAAAGGCCCATTAGCGGCTAAAAAAAACGCACGTTAGTCAGCCCAACGTGAGTTTTTTTTGCCTCTAATGGAACAAATAGCCTATCAGTCGACCTCCAATAGAAAATAGGCAAAAAAAACAATGAAATGCAGAATGGAGCTGCCAGGGACAAGTGCAGCACACATCAACAACCCCCTCAAGCCACCCAATATCCAGGATGACCAGGATGAGAGCCTGGATGCCTCTCAGGATCTGCGCCTGGAGCCTGGATGCCTCGCTGGACCTACGTCTGGAGCCTGGATGCCTCGCTGGGCCTGCGCCTGGAGCCTGAATGCCGGGCTGGGCCTGCACCTGGAGCCTGGATGCCTCGCTGGACCTGCGCCTGGATCCTGGATGCCTCACTGGACCTGCATCTGGAGCCTGGATGCCTTGCTGGACATGCGTCTGGAGCCTGGATGCCTCGCTGGACCTGCGCCTGGAGCCTGGATGCCTCGCTGGACCTGCGCCTGGAGCCTGGATGCCTCGCTGGACCTGCGTCTGGAGCCTGGATGCCTTGGTGGACCTGCGTCTGGAGCCTGGATGCCTCGCTGGACCTGCGTCTGGAGCCTGGAGCGGGATGCGGAGGAGCTGTGGAGTTGATGAGCCATGGCGGTAGACATTGAGGTGCGGCGATCGCCCGTACCTGGTGGTGAAGTCTGGCCGGTCGCATGGAGACACGTTGCTGACCTGTGTGAGAAGATCGCCTTGTGCCCCTCGGAGCTGTGAATGGTAGAGGTGCTCCTGCGCACCAATGTAGGGAGGTCTGCATCGCATACTATGATCCACCACTACACCGGGGTGCACAGAGAGTATTACCACCAGTGGGCGGCACCTCTCTGCATCACAGGCCGGATGAGGTTGCGCTGGCCGGATGCTGTGGAGGGTGAAGCCCCTGAGCTGCACCAAACTTGTGTTGCGGGAGCGCTGCAATTTCACACCTAAGGGGGCCCTGCTGCATTAACTGCATCGGGAGGTTCACCAGCGGACCTGACGGCGACTGCTGTACCCACGCTTGTGAAATCCCACCTGGCTGAGGCTCCTGCAGGCTGATTCACAGATTTGGAGAGAGTTTAGCGTATTGCACCACGGTGTCAATGTCCAGGTAAGGAGAAGGTGGGACACGTAGCGGAGGAGGCCCGGGGGTCGAGTCGCCCAGGCCTAGCACCTGCAGATGATGCAGCACCAGTGTCGGCTCATCCGCTATGGCGGAAGAGCGTCGCCCCACTGCTTCCAAGCAGTGCAAGAAGAGGAACAATCATCACATGATGATAGCTTCCTGATGTTATCGTGCCATGTTTCCTTTGCGGGCGGGAGGGTGTATAGGGTTGCTCCACTCACGGAGCAGGGCAGGGGCGGAGTGGCATGCCCACTCAAGTGCGCAGTGACTGGTAGGTCGGCCCGCTCAGGCCGCACAAAGCAGTCATGCGCACTGTCCTGTTCGCAATGCAGACTTCATTACAGCCTGCATGGAGAACATGCCCACACCTCCAGCCCCTGGCTGAACGCCTTGTCCCGGCGCCAATGACCAATCCCAACACTGCATTGCAGCGTTGTGATTGGCATAGGGGAGTGAGCCTGGCTGCCTACTTCCTTTTCCTGGACGCAGACTCAGGAGAGCAGGAGCAACGAAGACACGGGACCCGGCCTCGAGGTAAGATTTCTCTCATCTTACTATTTACAACACCCGCTCACACACACACCCCTGCGTCCACGCCCCATCCAGTGTTCTTTCTGGCGTTTCCCCCCTCCCAGCTGTCCAGTCCCCCCGCAGCACTTCTCAATGGCGGCCGCTTTGCGGCCATGCGCAGCGGGCGTACCACTGGTGTGCCAAAGGTATATATGGAGTTACGACGCATACCATTATATCGCATTCCATTACAATGCATACTAATACTAGGCATGTTGCAACAGTAGGGAAGGTGTTGGATTGCGGAGATGTAAACATTACTATTCCCACTTCAGTGAGTGCAACCCTAAGATTAACCCTTACACCCCAACCCTGAACCCTAAAATTCACCTTTGAGCCCCCAAATTTCATATTTGACCCAAATGCACACCCCAAATTTCATATTTGACCCAAATTCACACCCCAAAATTCAAAGTTTACACCATAATACACCCCACATTTCATCTCCGACACCCATACCCACCCTAAAAATTAAAAATACCCCATTACTGACCACACAATGCGTTGTAATGGAATGCGATGTAAAGTCACCTGCATTGCTGGATTTGCGTTCTAAAGACATTACAATGGAATGCCTGTGTTGTGATGGACATCTCCCATGCCAAAGGCAAGCCATAGGCAAGCCCGTCTGCATCCGTCTGCCCCTGGACTGCGCTCAGCACCAAGGACCCTTCCTCTCGGATACTCCACCCCTACGGCGCCAGCGCCCACCTCGCCATCAACCCTGGACGCCATATCGCCTGTCAGGACCAACATCTGCTCCGGACCGGACATCGCCATCACTGACGGCTGCTAAATCACCCGCAAGGACCACCCCGACCGTCCAGGAGGAGGCATTGCCATCACCTGCAGAAGCACACTCCGACTGACCACGCGCTCTAATGACCCAGCGGTGACCATGGAACACCTCAACTTCCAGATCAGGACCAACCCCACCCCCATCCACTGCGGCGCCCTCATCTGCAGGCCCCTCGGGCCATGGACACCCATTCTCCGATACCATTGTAGACCTCATTGCACACCAGGCTTTCCCATCCACCGACGACATCCTACTCGACGAACTCAAGGTCCACCTGGACAACCCCAGTCACCAGAACACTACCCCCTCCTGGGGTAGCTCCCCAACATCAGACTCAAGCAGCTAGTCACCGCAGCAAGCCACATAGCAGGACACACGGTTGAGCACGTCTCCTCTGCCATCTGGATCTTCAACTACAGCCACACCACCGTACTCTCCTGGACCGACCATCATTCTATACATCACGGCTTCATCATGCCCACCGTACACAACCGCCATCATCGCCCCCCTCGCAGCTGGATCAAGGCCACCGAAGTACGTCTCGTCAACTCCCTCAGCACCACCACTCCGCCAACGCTTACAGACGATGACACTGCAGCGCGCAACCGCCACCGATGGATCTCCAACTGCGCCGACACCAGGACACCCCTCAATAACGGCACTGCATCAGTACCTTACGCCTGCATGATGGCAGGCATAAGGGTGACACAGTGCCACAGGGATAGGCTGGCTCCATGCATTGCTGGAGTTGCGTCATGGTTGTGACGCGACGGCACCAATGGGTGACTTTAGCGCAGACAGATACGTCAGTATTCCAGACGTATCTGTCATTACTTGCGGCATGGATCGCTGTCCAGTAAATACAGCGCATCCGTGGTGTCGCAAGAAGGGGGTAATGAAAAGTGTTGCAACGCTGTCTTGTCGCAGCACTGCAACACTTTTCATGAGTGAGGCCCAGGAATGCGCACTATCTTATTGATTGTGCGCAGTCCTGCCCTGTAGTTTTGTCGCAGGGCAGCGCAGCAACATTGCTTGCAGCGCAGTTCAGCAACAAAACCTGCTGAAATGAGGCCCGAGAGTTATCTCCATTTTTAAGACCAGCTTTTTTCTGATCTTAAGTCCCAGCCGCTAACGGGCTTTAGCGGCTGTTTTTTTAATGTATCGCGGGTCCGGGCGATCGTTGTAAATATCGCAAAGAGGGGTTAGCGTGTGTTTTTGCACGGGAACGCCTACCTTGCATGTCATCGCTAACATGGGTGGTGATGCTGAAAGCGGCAGGTATCGCCAGAAAGCTGTCGCTAACGGCTGTTAGCGACAGCTTGTTAATAGGGTGATAAAAATATTGCCGCATTAGCGGCAGAAAAGTGCAGCTGACGTGGCGTTAATTCGTTGTACATATGCCCCATAGTTTGATAATTAGTGCAAGTTGTTATGGGGATGCACAATTGTAAAACTTGCCTCCTCATGGAGACATTACACACTCCAAGTTGTATCACAGGAGCAGTGCTCTTGGAGGATCCACTAAGTTATTGTCAATTAAGTGTGATGTGATTGTATTAAATGACTGCGGGGTGTGCACTCCTGTACAGTTCATTTCTAAAAGCCAATAAAGAACAATTAAAAAGAAAAACTGCCATGCCGTGTCAAGCCGCTCTCAGCCTGTGGCTCGGGAAATGTGCAACAGAATTGCATCCCAGTAGGCCTGCTGGGACCCGGAGGCCCAGAGCATGTGGCTCATACCTGCTGAATCTGACTTGAAGCAGTGGCATTCTTCCGTACCAGGATATATATTTGAGGCGACCAGGAATCTAGAGGGTCCCTAACTTTGGAGAGTGTTTTTTGTTCATTATGTCTGGCCAATTCAATCAGGTCATTTGAGAACCATATGCCCAATTATTTAATGTTTCTTGGTTGCCAATGTAGGCCGGTGTTTCCAGTTCACAAAGGAAGGCACCATGAGTTTAGAGGTAGATCTTCATTTTTTTTCTTTATTTATACTATAGCCAGAGAAGGTGGACAATTTGTAAATGTCCAGCAATGAAGGAATCGCCATTTCTGCTTCTTCCGTAAATATCAAGATGTGATCACCATATGCTGCTGTTTTAGGCATTCCAAATTTAAACTTAAAGCCTTTGATTCTATGTATCTATTAATTGCAGAAGGGAGTTGATATCAAGCATGGAAAGTAGGGGGAAAGAGGGCATCCTTGTTGAGTACCCAGTTGTAGATCAAAGGGGTCTGACAGGTTTCCATGAATTCTAAATCTTGCTTCTGAGCAGCAAGAGTATAAGGCCATAGTCATTTTAGTATAAATGTTCCCTAGATCATATTGGTGAAGCAAGGTCCGAAGGTAAGACCATGAGATCTAAGCCTTCGCTGCGTCTAGGGAAATTGGTGCTAGTGAGTTAGAAAGATGTGGCAGAAGGTGCGGGTGTTGTCACTGGCAAGTCTGCCTTTGACTAACCCTGATTGTGAGGTGTAGATTAGTTTTGTGATTGTTTTCTCCAAACATTTTGCTAGCAAATCTGTACATATCTTTGCTTCCATATCGATTCATGATATTAGTTTGTAGTTTTTCAGGTCTAAGTGGTTTGCCCTCTTTAGGTATGACAACGATAGTAGCTTCTACGGTAGAGCTGGTGACCGCGCCCTAGAAGGTGAAAAGATTGAGGGCAGTTTCAAGTGACTCGATGGTTGTTTACAGAATGTCTTACAGAAGCTGATTGGGAATCTATCTGGGCCAGGGGCTTTGCCACTTGGAATTAAGGATAAGGCTTCCAAATAGTTTTTTTCCCTCTAGGAGTTTGTTTAGGGAGAGTCTGTCTGCATCAGAAGCTTTATTAATCTTAAGGTCCTTTAGGAATTCTGAACATTTTTCCCTTGAAATGCAGTTTGTGGCCTTATAGAGTGAGGCATGTAGAAATTCCAGAAGACTTTCACTATTTAATTGTGCTTAATTTGAATTGAGGTATCTCTAATGCTCGAGATTGTTGATTTATTCTTTTTGAATTTTAGGTAAGAGTCAAGAGTTTTCCCTGGTTTGTTCTGATAGCATAGTTTTTTGGGCTTTGTTCAATAGTGAGCTCTTTGACTGACAAGTTTGTTGTATTTGTATTTAAGACATTTGAATCTATCTAACTGTTTGGCTTTTTTGGCATGACAATGTTGTTGCTCTGTCACTTCCATTTTGTTAGTTAGGCTAATTTGAAATTGAGTTCACTATTTCTTTTTGACATGCAGCTTATAATTAGGCCTCTGGTGTAGCACCTTAAAGTATCCCAGACCATGACACATATTTTCTTGCATGAAGAGTCTTATGTCTTTTTTCTGGTTCATTTACATTATTCTCCTGGATTTCTGGATTCTGGACTTGTTGTTAGCATTTATGTGGCCCTTTTGTAAAGTCAGAGTGATGCATGCATGATCCGAGATCACCATTGGTTCTATTGAGGTCTCTGTGACGGATTGCATTTGAGTGGACGAGTAAGTAATCAATATGAAAGTAGTTTTGATGAGGGGATGAGTAGAAATAAATTAATTGCCATCTGAATTGTGTAGTCACCTAATGTAATTAAGTTTGTGGGCAGAGACAAAGTTGCACACCTGTTTGCGAGCCTTGGATGGATTGCATTTAGACATCTTGTCCCAGATTTAATAAGGGCCTGCCTTGCCCCTGCATCACACATTGTGATCAAGTCAACACAACCCCGTAAGTCAGCCATACTAAGCCACTTAAAGTCACCTTGTGTGGCTCTGAGTGTTAGTAAATATAGAATTACTCAAGGCAGCGCAAGTCGCTGCATTGCGTTACTCTGCATTGGGAAGGTATTTTATGGGTGGGGCATGGTGTTCCCATGCATCCACCCATGGATTTTGGCACACTTCAAGACTAGTAAACCTGAGAATGCGTCAAAATGCTACACCTTCACAACACAGGCATAACAAGGAGAAATATGTTTATTTCTCCTCTTTATTTCCTCTTTTTGTTCTTCAGCACACATAGAAAAAGGAAAATACTCTGAGGACTGTTTTGTGCAGGAATGTGGCACTTCCTGCACAAAATAATCCTATCTGCAATGCAGGCACCCTTGCACCATGACAGAAAGGTGTCTGAGTTGGCGCTAGGCTGCATAGTGTGCGCCAGCGCAGAGAGACTGCAGGAATGTGCCATATATTAGTAAATATGGCGTATTCCTGCTCTCTCCATTTGACGCAGTTCAGCAAGTTCCCTTGGTGCGTTGCGCCAAATAATAGTAAATCTAGGCCCTAATGTCTGTCTCAAGTCCCATCCAGGGTAGCTGAAATCATAACAGAGAATGAGAAAGGCATTGTGATGGAGAAGCTATAGTTTAGTGTTGAGGGACTGACAAAATAGTGGGCAATCAACGTTTGCTGAATAGACTTTTATGGCATACAGATCCCAGTCTAGTAATGAGCCATCTACCCTTGTTTTCGAGCTGAGACATAATAACTTATAGCCCAGAGCACCTTTTTACTAATGTGATTACTCAATTTTTTTACCCATTGTATCTTAGGCGGTTATGTCCTCTACTCATCCTGACCTCATATTTAAAGCCTCACGTTAACTAGTTTTTTGTTTCTAAGGGAAATACTCAATCATGTTTTGAGCTATGATCACTCCTATTATTGTGGGGTGTCTACCGCATGGTGTACATACATGCACAGTTTTGTCACCTGTGATATTGGGACATGCAAAGCACTGCATCTGTAATCATAGGTGAAATTACTGCATACATAACAACACACTGTACATTCTCCACGGTAAACAAGGTAATCTGTATATGTTGTGGGGGGAGGGGGTAATAGTAACAGAACAATGCAAGTCACTGTAGTAATGCAACAGGCGTTTTGTGCTGTTTTCAGAAGTTTTACTACTGTGCTCTAAGTGGAGGCCTACTACGTGGAGCTTCACGGTGCTGTGGTTAACAGGGAATTGGAGTGACGAGTTGTGATCTTATTCTAACGTTGCTTGTTATGTATATTTGAATAGTCATCTTAGTCCTATTTTGTTGACCAGCGTAAATGATTGTGAGCAATAATTTGCATAACCTACACAATATCTTGGTTGTCAGAAATGCACTTTTGTACAATCATACGTAAAAGGTTTTTTTGGGTGGCAACTATTAGTCAACAAGCTGCCAAAATTTGCTAGGGCAGCCCCAGGGCACAGAGTGAGGTAACTAGACATACCTGCCAGAAGGTTCTTCTTTTTTAGGTTGCTTTGCAATCACACAAAACCAATAATTAGTAATGAACTACAACTAGGTCGACTGTCTATTCTTCACCGCAGTAGTTTCTTCCACATTATACTTTGTTGATGTGCAAATGGAGCATAGTTGTATATTTTTCCATTTGCCTATTTGGGCTCAGTACACATACCCAATTTCCACTATAAATGTGCTAAGAACTGCATCCAGAAACATCTTAATATTTAATCATTTGTTTTAAAGTTTTGCTCATCACCGTCCGGTAATTTCAGAGCTCAGTGTATATACAAGTATCTATCTGTTATAAAGAAGCATAGGGTAGTTAGGGACTAATCGAGGGAGTTTATAGGTCCTCACTGATATTCTCTGATCACAGCCCCCTTTTGTTTTCTTATATTTCACTTATGAGCAGACTGGAATAGTGGAATACATCAGTTTTCCACATCTTCTTAAAGCGCATGAAGTTCAGAAAGGCCTTTAGTTTTGGTTTTTAAAGGGGCGATGATGGATGACGTCCCAATGCATCTCAAAACCCAAGGTGACATCATGACCCTAGGATTGCAATTCGACACCGCTCTCTCCTTCCGACCACACGCACTGACAGTGGCGGGGACCTGCTTCAACCTCATCAAGTAATTAAAAAAACATTTTGACTTCATCCCCCTCACTGCAAGGAAAACAGTTGCGGTAGCACTGATCCTCTCGTGCCTAGACTACTGCAACAGCCTCCTGGCGGGAGCCAATAAACAAACACTAAAAAGACTACAAGTGGTGCAACACGCTGCGGCCCGCTTAATCCTGAAGTTACCACATAGGTCCTCCGCATCCGCAGCTCTAAAAACCCTTAATTGGCTCCCACTGCATAAGAGAATCCTATTTAAGTTTCTCCTAATCACTTTCAGAGCTTCACTAAACCTCGGCCCAACGTACCTCTCAGCCAGGTTCACCCCATATACCACGATCAGGACCCTTAGGTCCTCATCAGCAAACTTCCTCAAACCCCCCTGCTTTAGGTATAAAACAAAGGGAGGAAAAACAGTAGCCGCCATGGGAACAAAAGCCTGGAACCTTTTGCCAACTGACCTGAGAATGTTAAAAACAGAGACACAGTTTAGGAAGGCACTGAAAACTTGGATCTTTGAATCCCCAGACGATTTCTTCCTATCCCTCATATAGGGTCCCCGTGGCTCCCTCTCAACCTTCATCCGACTAGCACCAGGATGCTCCTTTTGGAGTGACAGCTCGCGCTCTATAAATACAACAATCAAATCAAATCAAAAGAACATTCTAAGATGCCTATTGCTGATTGCTAGTGATGCAGGGCTAGGTCTTTTCTCTTCACTGGATGCCCCCAAGGCATTCCACAGTCAGCGGCCTTGAACTCTTAGAGTTATGGCGTTAAGAAGTCCCATACCTGACTGAATGCAGAACCTTGTTGAGTACGTGGTTGGTGGGTACTTCTGCAGGTACCCAGGAATCTCACCAGAATAGCACTTGGTGCAAAGCACTTTAATTTTTTTATATCTCTCACTCTATTAGCAAGTTTAAATATGTTAGAAATAGTACCAAAAGTGAGAAGGCTTAAAACTCACCCCCCACCCACCACCAACACCCGTGATATACATGTATCGCAACTTGTCATTCAAAACTTTGTCTTTTTAGTCATGGTTCTGCTCCCTGTCTTCCACCAGTCGAAGAGTATGCCTTGATATTGGTACCAGTTGTGCTTCTGAGGACATCCCCTAGATTGATAAACCAAGACTTCCATTGTCATTCAATGGTCCAGGTCTTTTCTAGACTGCGGGTAAATTTTTGTGCCAGTTCTTAGCTATGTCTCTCTTAGCAACAGCCAGGACTCCCCACTACACATTTGATCCTTGCATGCACCAGAGGGCAGAGTAGGGCTTTCTGGTCTGGTCATATATGATCTTTGTATATTTATGATGAACTTCCTATATTTCATGTAATTAGGTACTGTGAAGAAGTAAAAGGGAGTAGAATTAGAATGTGGAGTTAAACGGTATACCATTACACGCTCAAGAATGGCAGTTTTCCAGTCACGATTTTGTTCCTTAGCCAATTGAATTGTTTCCTTTAGAACTCGGTTGAATCTCTCTACCATTCCGTTACATTCTGGATGATAAAGAGAGCAACGTTTGTGTACTATTCCTTTCTTGGCCAAGAACTCTTCCATTTCTCTTGATACTAGCTGTACACCATTATCTGTTAGGAGAGATTCAGGAAGACCCTCCCTACAAAAAATGTTCTCTAAAAACCTTATTACATCCTTAGTTTCTATACTCTGAGTGATTTTGATCTCAGGCCATCGAGAATACATGTCAACTAACACACAAGAACATAGGATTGACCACTCTTGGAAGAGACTGGACCCAAGAGATCTAAAGCCACATGTTGCCAACAACGTTCAGGAGCCTCTCGTATAATCATTGGTTGAACTCTGGTTTTACAAATGTTATCACATGCATTACACCCGATGCAGTCTCTCACCATACGTTCAACCTGCACATCAATTCCAGGCCACCAGAAATGAAGGCGAACCCTTTCCTTGGTTTTAGAGATGCCCTGATATCCCAGATGAGCCAAATGGACAATCTTTTTCCTAAGAGAAGTCGGAGGAACAAGACGCGTTCCCCTCCAAAGTAAGTCATCTTTCAATGAAAGTTCATTTCTTACATTAAAAAAATTACTAACACCTTCACTCAAAGGTCTGATACTGGTCCACCCTTCTGAGACAAATCTACATACATTAATTAAATCTTGGTCACTTTTAAAGGAGTCTCTCCATTCTGATTCAGAAACTACTCCTTCAACCACCTCACATACTTTAAAATAATCAATTTCCCAGGTATCTTCGGGATCAAGAGGAATCGCAACATTTCTTTTTGGAACCAGACGAGAAAGGCAATCTGCAACCTTGTTATCAACACCCGGAATGTATTTTACAACAAAGTCAAAGTCCTGAAGTGCTATGACCCACTTACATATCCGAGAGGATATAGCATCCAATGACTTTTTGCAGAATATATCCTTTAGGGGCTTGTGGTCTGAATGAACAACAAAAGAGGTACCCCAGAGAAATTTCTTAAGCTTCTTTATTGCCCAGAAAATGCACAACGCCTCTTTTTCAATTACAGAATATTGAAGTTCAGGACCAACAAGAGCTCTTGAAAGAAACAGTATGGTTTCTTCCTTTCCATCTCTGATCTGTTTGAGAACGGCACCTAAACCATGTGAACTGGCATCAGTGACCAGAATAGAACTCGAAGATGTGTCAAAGCTTTGCAATGATGGAGCAGAAGAAAGGGCTTTTTTAATCCCTTCAAACTCCAACTGACACTGAGAAGACCAGGAGAATTTCACACCTTTCTTTAAGAGAGACCTAAGCTCAGATGTACGACAGGCAAACCGCGGAACAAATTTGTTGTAATACTCCGCCATACCCAGGAAAGTTACCAGTTCATCCCTGGACTGCGGAACGGGAAGTTCATCAATAGTCTTCACAAGACGCTCTCTAGGCTTAACACCCTCACTGGTCAAACAGTGACCCAAGTAATCAATTTCTGAAAGATTAAATTTGCATTTGTTCTCACGTAAAGTTAGACCTCTCTCACTGAAACGTTCAAGTACACATCTCAGTCTAGCATCGTGTTCACTTTGAGATGAGCCATGAATTAAAACATCATCTTGGTATACCTTGACTCCCTCCACCCCACTCAGAACATCTTCCATGACTCTCTGAAAGACGGATGCTGCAGAGATCAACCCAAAGGGAAGACGTGTGAACTTGAAAGTTCCAAAAGGGGTTATGAAGGAAGTCAGGTCCATGGATTTCTCATCAATTTTGACTTGGTGGTATGCTGCACGTAGATCTAAAGAGGAGAAGATGCGTGCATTCTTCAGCTGAGCTAACATTTTGGTTATGTTAGGGAGAGGGTACTTGTCAGCAACTACAGCACGGATTAGAGCGCGAAGATCCACACATAAGCGAACCTCGCCTGAGGCCTTACGTGCCAAAACCACGAGAGCCATCCATTCGCTGGCCTCAGTTTCAATAATAATACCTTCTTTCTTTAATTTCTCAAGTTCATTAAGCATAGACTCTTTCATGGCTAAAGGTACACTACGTACCTTACATGTAACAGGTTGAGAATCAGGCTTTAGTACAATATTGTGAGTGTAGCCTGAGAGACAACCCAATTTCTCACAAAAACTTCCTTGAATTCTGAACGCAGAGCACAACATGAGTCACTCACATTTTGAATAATACTAGTGTTCAATTCTCTAACATTAGAAATGGCGTTTGTACAACTCTCGTTTGAAACAGATTTTGAAGAAGCAGATTGTGGAGAGATGTCTCTGAGTACTATGCATGGATCACCACCAGGGACTAGAGATATACCTAGATCAGCTTGGTGGAACCAACTGATTATGCTGTCACCCCTACAAGAAATGTATATTTTCCCCGCAGTCAAACGCCCTTTGTATTCAATACTTCCCATGAAGTAGCCAAACAATTTTATGGGTTGACCACCATAGGCTAAGGGTTTGATATCTGGCTTGTAAATAGTGACTTTCCCGCATAGGTTTAAATCAAAAAAATTCTTGGGAATGAGAGAGATTTTCGCTCCAGAATCAAATAATACCTTAATGTTGCAATCATTTACCAAGACTATATAAATAGGACCTTTACACTTGTTCTTGTTCATAGGTGTAAGGATCTCACCACAGTGTAGTTCATTGTCATCAGAGTCAGACTCACACTCGCTCTCTATCAAAACTTCTTTGACTCGCCTATTAGTTTTAGTCTTTTTGGCTCTACAAGCTTTAGTAAAATGACCCACTTTTCCACAATTTTGCACTTGGATTTGAGGGTAGGACAAGATTTGTCGTTGGCAAGATGATCTAACATATCACAACGGTAGCATTTTATTTTTGTGTTAGTTTTGGATTGAGAGTTGAAAGAGTGAGCAACGTGAGTAGACTTGCGTTGTTTCCAGATGGCCTTAGAGGGTTTTTTAGTAACAGTGTGAACCTTTTCATCTAATGTACCATTTTCTTTCTTTTTAATGACCTCAACGCAAGCAAGGGAATGTTCGATTCTTTTTGCAACTGCTAGGACTTCATCAAGTTTTGGGTCATCTTTCTGCCAAAGTTCATCTTTGATTTTCTCAACAAAACAACCTAGCATAAATTGGTCACGTATGCGTTCTTCAATGGAATTATCAAATTTGCACGTGGCAGCTAATTTACGCAGAGCAGTAATGTATGCTTCAACAGACTCATCAGATTTTTGTACCCTCTTACCAAAATGATATCGTTCTAAAATGGTACTAACTTTTGGGAGATAGTGTTTGTCAAGTTTTTTAAGACAGATTTCGAATTCATTCAGATTATCTGACTCATCATCAGTTAGATTCGGAAGATGCTCAAACACCTCTTGGCCCTCAGAACCTAAACAGTGTAAGAGTAATGCTGATTTTCTTTCAGCGCTCAAGGATACTCCACAAACCCTTGCATAATTTAAGAAAACCTTCTTCCGTTTTGACCAGCGTATATTAGGATCACCAGGATTGGATAAAAAAAACGGAGGCGGAGTAACATTTTGCATTATGCAAGAATTTGAAAAATAAATAAGAGTAATATAAGGTAATTATGCAAGTAAGTAAATATTCAAAATATATACATACAGTTATAATCCAAGTTCAATGTAATTAGAACTTGAGTATATATAATAGGATACAGTCTTTCTTCAGAGTAAAAGTTCCTTTAGTTGAGATGAATGCTGTGTGCATCAGCATAGAATAAGGGTTAACACACAAGATGTAATTATTAGCTCTGTGTGTCAGCGCGATGTAATTGTTAAAAAGCAAAGCGATGGCTGATACACGAAGTTTCTTATGGAAGAGCTGAGTGTGTCAGCGTTGGTTTGTTGTTGCTGTGAATTGGCTGAAAGTTAAGATAAGTAGAAATTTGGCGTGCCGTTTTATTTCTTGAAAAACAAATATTATAAATGCTGTGCGCGTCAGCGCAACATTTCACAGTATGTAAAGAACTGCGTATGAATCAAACAGTATTGAGAACAGCTGTGCGCGTCAGCGCGATGAAGTCGAGTCGTTGCTTAGCAACTGAAATGGCTTCAGCGAGTGTAGCGTTGAAGTGTAGCGTTGAAAAGCGTGTGGACGTCAGCCAAGCGTAACAGCTGTGCGCGTCAGCGTGATGAAGTGAAGACGTAGCTTAGCAACAATAGTGACTTCAGGGAGCGTTACGTTGAAGAGCGTGTGGGCGTCAGCCAAGCGTGGCGTTAATGCGGAACGATGTCAGACATAAACGACTTCATTGCTTGGTAGCATGATGCCAGGAACGCTGAAGAGAGTCGTGTTGTGTGACGAAGAATAGAACACAGACTCCGTGAGTTCAACACGCGCAGGTATGACTCGAGCAAGGTTTAAATAATGCTCGAAAAACGCTAGCGCGAGGGCTTTTCTTGTATCTTTAAAATAATACTTTGAAATTGGCACAGTCAAATCACGAACTACAAAAGAATGAAGCGTGAAAGATTGAAGCAAAAAGCACGGACAAATCACAAGATGCACGAAAGCTGCAGTGTGAATGAGTGAAACGTGATGAGTCCAGGAGAAGAATTGAAGAGCGAAGTAGCGCCTTTTGAAGAAATTAATAAAATAGAAACACAGTACCTTTGTATTTCGGCGCAGTTGTGTTAGGACGTTGTTGAGGAGGCACAGGTGGGGCAGCTCCTTGGTTAAGTAGAAATGAAGATCTTACTGTCACAGGGTTCTTGTTGTTGAAGTTGAATGTTGAATGTTGAAGATGATAGTTTGTTGAAAGAAACTGGTCATCCACGCTCGTCGCCAGTGTGAAGAAGTAAAAGGGAGTAGTATGACAGGTTGAACAGATCTTCTTTATTTCAAGTAGAGGATATAACAACGTCCTAGCCACAGGGCAGCCAGCAGCAACTGACTCCCAGTCCTAGGCAACCAAGGTAGACTCTTCATACATTCTAGATTGCTAAGGCAACAATTTCTATGTAGGGAAATACACTAATACAGAGTAATGGAAAAGCATTACCACAGGTACGTTGTTCTCTCCAGTAGATCTCATGCCATCTACTTTTACAAGTGAATACACCTTACAGTTAAAAAACTCTGTTGTGAAATTTTGTTTTGTAAAATAAAAAGATCAATGTCGCTCTCGCCATGAGAGTTTTCCCCCATAGCGAGGGGGGAGCGTTTGCAGTTTTCACTGGGCAGAGGGCAGAGAGGGGCATTTTGCAGGTTATCTCTGGCAGTGACAGACAGTGAAAACTGACCATGTGTTTGTCCACTCTAAATCGCGTGGGCGGACACATGGGCAAACGTCTGACGGTCTTTACTCCGTCTGGCCATCTGAGGTGAATGTCGGCGGCGGCGGAGCCTGGGTAGTCTCCGCCGTTGACATAATGAATGTCTGCTTGACTGTAAATAAGACGGGTGGACCTTCAGTTTGGCGGAGAGTGTACTCTGTCACCATTGCAACAGAGTACTCTTTCCGTCCAACTCTAAATCGGGCCCCAAGTGTTTTCCATATAATCAGTGTGTCTGCCGGACGGTTTCACCCTCAGTGGTCTCATTAAGTCAGGCAATCAGACTTGCATTGCTATTATGTTTACCTAGGAAGCTATTGTAATTACTAGAACACTAGACCATCAATATAAGAGCAACTACATTCAAGTGACAGCTGTGTAATATGTGATAAACCCACTAATATCATCTGGGTGGGTACCCTGTCTTTCTACATGTGACCATAACAGTTTCATGTATAGCCATTAAGGTGACTGCAGGGACAGGTCTCTCGTGATGCACGGTCTACTGTCCAACCTGCACATAACTATGAGGTATTTGTTGATGCCAGTGTAGCAAACATGTGCCTTCCTAAAAGCCTTCTATACTAGCATTCTCCCAGGTGAAGAAAACATAGCTGAGCATTGAAGAGAAACAAGACAGTACTTTGTGGGTACCAACACATGTACAAAATCCATTTTCCAAGTCAGAACTTTATTTTCTGACTCAGTGGTTCTGTGACCCCTACTGAACCACAATTTGGAAGCGGCATAAAATGGGCATTCTTCCCACAGTGCAATTTGGAATGCAATGCATCAATGGCACAATTCTAGTCACAAACCATTGAACAATTAGCAAACACCTCAAACAAGTTGGTAAATTATTTGCAAAGGAGAAGGGGTTCCGTTGGGAAACTTATTTTTCTTTTTTAAATCTGCATCGGTTCCTTAAAGGAACTCGGGCTGGTTTAAAAAAAAGTTTCACATTTGGGAACACCAACACAGGGAGGGTAGTATTCTGTCCCTAGTAGGCCACCATTGCTGTGTATGTAGCCAATCACAGGGGGAGGGGGGTTGCAAATTGTGACCCCCCCTAATTATTTTTTACTAGGAAGTAGCTCTAAGACACTTTGCAAATAGAACATAGATCGATTTGTAAAATTAAATACTGGTCGAAAAAGTTGGTGCCCAATATGCGATCCCTTTTGCGATCAGTATGATAGTAAATCTTGCCCATAATCATGTATTTTTGCATGCACAACAACTGCAAGTAGAAATAAATTTACGAGTAAACCTCTGAATATTTTCTACGCGGGAAAGGGTCAGAAAATGAGTTGTGAATATCCACAACATATTTTTGTGGGTGTTACCAAATTTCCTTAAACAACCACTCCCACCTTACATGAGTTTATTAAGTAATATGAAATACTCTGTGTGAGTAAGTTTACGAGTGTAAAACTGATTTTTCTGAAGCTGAAAAGTTGTTTTGCACTTTAAAAAAAAGATATATCTGAAAGAAAGTAAAAGAGTCATGCGCAAATTGCTCTGTGAATAGACTTCTAATGCTTTCTGAGATAGAAACCGTGGGCATTATATGCGTTCTGATATGGGTATCGCAGCACTTAGGGATAAACTGAATCACCATGGATCAACCAATGAGGTGAAATAGAGAAGCCATGATTACAGCACTGGTCACCAACCTAAGCACTATATCAATCTAGAATCCATTTCAAACACACAAACTTACAAAAGTCTAAGTAAAATACTTCTGCATTTTTACTACAGTAGGTGAGATTATTAAAAAGGTTAGACCAGTTTGTTGCTTCATTGTTTGTTATTCTAACAATTGCCTCTTTGCTTTCCTTGGTTACATATGACCCAAACTAGACCTTTGGGGGAACATAAATCTTTCTCTACTGCTCCCACGAACAAAAATGAAATGAAGACCTACAACTTAAATGCTAACATTCAGAAAATAGTTATACTTTAGACCTCATAAATTGTAGGTTAAATGACCCCATACTGAAGAACCAACTCTCCTCTAATAAATGAGGGGATGTAACGTTGCACCCACTCACTCCCTCGGTTACACTCCCCAGAGAAGAGTGGGGCTTGTATTTTTTTGTATGTGTGTTTTATATATTCCAAGATGAATGCAGTTTATTTAAATAAAGGGTTGTCTGGAGAAACTCTGCCAGTTGCCACAATCATTCGTGGGGGCAGTGGAACAAGTGAGGGAAAGAGCAAAAAAACACATGCACTTCCATGGAGTGCCCAATGCAATCTAAAATAAACATTCATTGGAACAGAACATATGTGTGGCGATGCAAGATGGCAACTGTGTAGGTGCGCAGCAAGTCGCTCTCCTCCCCTGCTCCCCTCACCAAAGGGAATGTGGATAGCAGCCGATAAAACCCAGGCCATGGAATAAATTAAAAGGTTACCTGCATGGGATGAGGAGAAAGTGGCAGTTCTCCAGTACTATCTGAGCCCTGAAGGGACGGGTCAGCTCGGCGATTCATCCTCAATGCCTACATGTCTCCGAAGAGCGGCGGTACGATCAACAAGTGGGCGGATCTGTTCGGCGTGTTTGCCGGCGTGCTTCCGTGTATTGGAGCAAGCACTGCTTGGTCGTTTGCAGTGCTCGTCATGGCCCCCAAAGCCTCAAAGTTACTCCAGGATAAGGGAGATGCTTTATCCGGCTTGACACGGACTGTGGCAGCTAATAAGGGGCAGAGACAGGAATCGCCTTAAGATCAAGCAGGCAACAGTGCAGGTAAGCACAAAGACTCCTGACCTGCTAAATACCGGCCTGATAGCATGGGGTTAGGGCGGAGGAAGAATTTGTCAGACTGCACAGTCAGTACAGCAAGGAAACCTTTGTTTGTGGCTGCTGTAGAGTCATGGGATGTAAGCACTCCCCAAGCTCCCACACAACCAGCAATTACTGAATTTTTCCAATCAAAATGCACAAATAATGACCGGTCCCCCAGGATACTCGGGATGAAGTAGAACAATGCTTGGAGAGGTTTATCTCGGAGGCTGGTCAGGCTTTGTCAACAGCGGGCCCTTCAGTCACATCTAGTGCATTTGAACAGTCAATGCCTACTACACTAGGAAGAGCCAGGGCTTGTACCGAGTATAATGCGGAGTGCAGGCTTGTGTGTCGCCAGATGCCACAATTGAAGAGGCTGATAAATTATTCTTCCTGATGCATGGCTCGGGCTCTGAAACCTCCAATTCATGCCTTTCATCCAGCACTTCTCTATCTGATTCAAGCACTCAGGAAGCGCCAGATACAGTCCTTAAGCGCTGAAAATCCCACAAGAGGTCTAAGGGCAATTTGGATCTTTGTTAAAGCAGAGGCAAACTCTTATCAGGGGCTGGGCTATAGTGGGACTACTCACATACCAGAATAATTGGAGAATCGGAGGCCCCCGCAAAATTGGAGGCTTCAGTCCAACAAGGGATAGGAGGAGAGTCCTTTGTGGTGCCTGATTCTGGAATAAATGAAAGGGCATCGAACCGAGACTGGGGCAGATGGTAAAAAAGCAAGGCAGGCGATGAAAAAACTTGAAGGGTCTATAAGAAGGGTTGGCAATGCACTCTACATAGGTATCACACAGAAACTCCTTAAGAAACTGCCATGCATCCAGAACGCCTCTGCCAGACTCATCCTCAACATCCACCGCCGCAGCCACATCACCAGCCACCTGAGAGACCTCCACTGGCTCCAAGTCAACAAAAGAATCCCCTTCAAGCTCCTCACACATGCCTACAAAGTCCTACATGACATGGGACCTGCATACCTCAACCACCGCCTCTCGTTCCACGCATCTGCCAGAGACCTCCGCTCCACTGGCCCTGGCTGCCATTCCACGTATCTGCAAGACCACGGTCAGGGGAAGATCTTTCTCCTACCTTGCAGCAAAGATCTGGAACACCCTGCCTCCCCCTCTAAGGCAATCACCGTCACCGCCCCAATTCATGAAGGACCTCAAGACCTGGCTCTTCGACAGTTCCACAGTCATCCCCCCCCAGCGCCTTGAGACCCTTACGGGTGAGTAATCGCACTTTACAAGCCACTTGATTGATTGAATGATTGGATGAATCCTACATCGAGATTGGGGAAACGTTTAACTGTATAGAGGAGAGGACCACAGCCGTTGAAACAGTTATCATAACTGTTAGGTTTGAAAACCCCATTCCTGCAATGCGCTTGTTTCATGTCATATTAGGTTAGCAGTGTGTGGCTAAATAGACACCATTTGTCTTCACATTATGCAACCCACTGAGTTATCCCTGTAACGTGCAAGCTTTAGTTAGCGAGTGTAACTCCATTTTGTATTTCGTAATCCCTATTAGGCTGCTTAGGCTGTGCCTGAACTAGGCCTCATTATTCGTATTGCTTGTCTCAGCAGAACACTGTATTTAGTTATTATTTTCTTTTCTGTTCAAGGCTGCCTCCCGACTTACTAATGAATTCACCATTCTGCCCTCGCATACCTATCCAAGTGTGTAGTTCTGCTCCCATGTTAGGAGACGCTGAGACACAGCGCGGTAACCTTGAGTTGCAGATAGCATGTACCCATCTTCAGGTGGTAGCCCATTCTTCTGTGCCTCCTTTGTTCATGTTCGGCCTAGGCCGGTAACTTTCCACTGTGGGCGTGGTTGGAGGCACTTGGGAAGAATGATTATGTGTTGCAGGCTGTTGGGGGGTCAGTCCCTCGGTAGACATCTTAGGGTGCAGGTCAGATTGGACTCCTCTGCAGAGCATTGCTAATAAAACTGGTTTATATTCTCTACTGTCTGACCGACTCTTCATTACTTGGGAAGGCATAGCAAGTGGTTGTAAACAACCCGGGTGGCCCCTAAGGGGCCACTTCCTTCAGTTGGCGCCCGAACAGGGACCCCGCAAGGTGACCTGACTCACCCGCAATCGGGTTGCAGGGTTGGGGTTGCGTCCGGTCGGTCGGGCGGATCGGGATACCCCACACGATCGAGCTTGGTTCTCACAGCTGCCCCACCCATCTGATTGGGCGACTCCTCGTCTAGTGGTCACCGGTTGGGGTCCTGAGAAGGCGAAACCTTAGAGTCGACCGAAGAGTCGGCAGTGGAGAATAACTTGACTCGACCTGTGTGCACCAGGTGAGTGAATTGATTCTTGGAAAAACGGTGCCATTCTTGAACGGCTCGAGCCTATGGGCTGTGTCTTGGTACAGTCTCCGGACTGTCTTGGTGCAGTTTTCGGACTGCCTTGCTTGAACGGCACAAGCCTACAGGCTGTGTCTTGGTACAGTCTCCGGACTGTCTTGGTGCAGTTTTCGGACTGCCTTGCTTGAACGGCACGAGCCGACGGGCTGTGTCTTGGTACGGTCTTCGGGCTGTCTTGGTTTGAACTTGGTGGGGTTGCGGACCCTTTAAAAGACACAGAGTGTTTGCGAACAGCCTACCAGGCCAACTGGAAATTTGGCCTATTCTTGAAAAGGTCTGGGACTGTTTGCGAACAATCTGCCAGGCCAACTGAAAATTGGGTTTACTTTTGAAAAGGTCTGGGGCTAGAGCCTGTCTTCTTGAACTTGGTACAGTCTCCGGACTGTAGGGAGCGGTTTCGGACCGCTTTGGTTTGGTTCTTGAACAATATTTGTATTCTTTATTTTTTTTCTTTTATTATTTTGTTTGTTGGTGTTATATTTGTCCGTTGGGGACAGCGCATGTGTCTTATATTAAGATGCCTTGTCTAAGTGAACTGGGGTGTTTTGGATGTCGGTGTTGTTCTACTGAGGCTCGATTGGAAGAGAGCCAGCCTGCGCCTCCGGAGGGTACCCCAAAGCTTGATGTATACGTCAAGCACCTTATTGGCCCTATTACGTTTAGCACATTGTGGAATAAATATACGAGGGACAATGCTGAATTTACAATGGCCACTTACTGGCTCGGTTGATGAGCAAAAATGTAATTTCTTGCAGGACAAATTGTTCGCCAAAAAGAGCAGGCAGTCGATGTTTTATTCTCTAAGAGTATGGCAGAAGGAAGCAAAGCAACGGCGTATGAGAGCAGAGGAAGAGGCTCGGAGGAGACAGACGCAAACTATAACGCAGAAGGCCGTGGTCTATGAGAGGGAAAAGATAGAGAAGGGCATAGAATGTGCAGATAGAAAGTTTCGATTGCAGACTGATAAATGTTATGTCGCTAGAGAGGAAGGTGATGTTTTTGTTGAAGAACTATTGGATTCTCTCCCTCCTCCACCTTATGTTCCTGAGCGGATATACCCAAAAGTCCCAACATCTCAGTCCCCGGCCTCTGGTGCCGCTCTCCCTAATATTTCTGCCTCTAGTCCAACTGTTTCGGCCCCAGCCCGCCTGCTTCCTCTCTACTCACGCAAGGAACAGGGGCGGGAGCCGTTAGCTCTCCTGTTCTGTCTACTGACTCCGGATCTGCCGCTATGCCCCCTTTTACTCCTACAACACTGTCTCCCTTCATGATGATACCTGTCTCTTCGTCTGCTCTTTCTCCCTTAAGTATGACACCACAAGTACTGCAGCATGGCGAGACCCCTGTGCGTGGGATACATGAAGGGAATTGGGCGGCAGCACGAGACCGTATGGACAAAGTGTTGGTGCGTTCTGCTGTGGGTGATGAGGAAAAGCAAATGGTGGTGAATCAAGCAGCTCAGTGGGCCCGGAATGCGATCAATAGTGTGGAAGATGTGTGGAGTGTGATGAAAGATTATGAGCCCTTCATACAGCAGCATGCTCTCAAGCACATGTAGGACTGTGGGAGCAGTGTTTCCAGGGTGTTGCACCGCAGATTATCTATGACATACGGGACAGGGTATATGCTACAGGTATGGCTCCCAATGAAGTTTTTAGTAATGTAACGACATTGGTGGGTTATCGGGGCAGATTGCTCCAAAAGGTTCCGACGATGGTGACCCAGTGCCCCATGAGGGAGGTCCATCCCATTTATCATCCTGAAATACCAGTACTGCGCGACTCCACGAATACTGTAATTAGGCCACGAGTTGACGCTTGGTTTCAGGAACAGTGGATCTATACTCCTTGGAAGAGGAGTGAGGTAATCTCCCTTAAAAGTCAGTTGCCGGACCCTCGGAAAAACCCGACTGCGTATTACAAAGAGTTGACAGAGGCAGCCTCCTCCACGGTGATGACGTTAGCTGATATTGAGTTGTTCTTTGGCCTGCTGGTACCGGTGGATATATGGAGGCAAGTGCATACACAGGATCATGTAGTGGAATTAGGAGGAACATGGGATCAGATCAGGGCTTGGGATAAAGAACGCAAACCCGGCGAGAAACCGAAGGCGGAGTTATTGGCTTTGCCGGGTCGCATTATCACTTACATGCATTCCCTTATCCCGCCGAGACGGGTGGATTGGGACAAGTTGACTGCATGTCGTCAGAAGGACAAGAGTGTGTCCGATTTCTTTACTAGGTTTGAAGGGGTGTTTCTCGACTTTAGTGGTCAGGACCTGTCATTGGAAGGTGGTGTACGGTTGTTTGTCAGCAGGTTTGTTAACAACTTACTTCCTGAGATTGCGACTAGGTTGCAGGCATCAGAAAGTACTTGGAGCACTTCCTCCTCATCGGTAATACTGAGTATGGCACAGTACTATGAGCATAGAGAGAATGAAGAGAAGGAGAAAGTGGAGAAAAAGTCAAGAGTTGAAAACGAGGGTGTTGATGCAGCAAGTTGCGAGGGGAAATGGAAGAGGAAGAGGTTCGGGTTCGGCCCAGCGGCTACCCCGGTCTAACAGGGGTGGTACCTCGAGTGCACCCATTGGGCTCAACCAATGTGCATATTGCAAGCAGGAGGGACATTGGCGGAATGAGTGTCCGGAGTTATCCCAGAAAGGAGAGGCCCCGAGAGGTCGGGGTTTTAGAGGACGTGGAAGAGGAGGCCGGGGGGAGATGCAGTCAGAGAATGCATCGTCTAATAGACAGAGCGGGAACTATTTTGACGACCCCAGGGGGAGGCAGTACTATCATGATGACTACGACATGGACGAAGTAACGGGGATGTCTCACAGCTAGGATAGCCAGGGACAGGGCAGGGGACCAGTTCCAGTGCCTGTAGATCAATGCGGACCCTATGTCACTGCGGATCTGCAAGGCACGGCTAAGACATTTTTGATTGACACGGGTGCTATGAATAGCTCTGTTTCTCGTTCACTGGTCCCGGGGGCAGCTCTGTCTGGCCAAAATAATGTGTCAATAGGTTTTTCAGGCATGCCGGTTGTTAGCCCCATTTCCAAACCTCTTGCTCTGACTATTGGCCCCTTCACGGTTGATTCACCATTTTTATTAACATCAAATTGTGGGGAGAATTTGTTGGGATTGGATTTGTTAAAGAGGTTACATGCGACAATTTTTTGTTCTCCAGACGGCATTTACATGACTATTGGACCACAATTGGCCCGTGCTAAACAATGCTTTGCAAAGGATGCCCCCCCTCCCCACTGAGTTTAACGATGTGCCACGCACATTGTGGGCTATGGGAGACACAAATGTGGGGTTACTCCAGATCCCACCGGTCTCTATACAGGTCAAAGACAATGCTGTATTGCCACGTATTCCCCAGTACAAGATATCCCAGGGAGGAGAAAAGGCCTTATTGCAAATAATACAGGATTTGATTAAGTCCGGTGTGGTTGAGGAGACAGCGGTGAATGTGTGCAATAGCCCTATTCTTCCTATTCTTAAAAAGACACCCTTGGATTCTTCTGATGCTCACCCTGACGTTTATCGTTTCGTAATTGACCTTAGAGAGGTTAATAAAATAGTGGTTCCACAGTACCCTGTAGTTCCAGACATTACCATGATCTTGATAATGATTCCCCCGTCAGCAAAATTCTTCTCTGTTATCAATTTGAAGAATGCTAACTTCAGCATCCCAATCCATGCAGATAGCAGATATCTGTTTGGATTTGCAATAGCCGGAAGGAGCTTTAGATTCTGTCGTGCTCCACAAGGCTATACAGAAAGTCCTAGTATCTATAGTCAAGCTTGGAAAGCTAAATTGGATTCTTTGGAACTTCCTCCTGGTAATGTGCTGTTGCAGTACGTTGACGACCTCCTAGTGGCTTCGGACACTGAAGATGGTTGTAAAGAGGCCACACTTAAATTACTGTTGCATTTGGCACACCATGGGCACAAGGTGTCACTTTCGAAATTTCAATATTGTCGACAGGAGGTCACCTATCTAGGTCACCTACTGTCGAAGGAGGGGCGCAGACTAACACCTGAACACATAGCTGCTATTACTAATATGCCTGTTCCTGAGACCCAACGCGAGGTGCGCGCTTTCATTGGTATAACTTCGTATTGTCGTCACTGGATCCCTAATTATTCCTTACTAATGAAACCCCTCCTTTACCTGACCACCAAAGAAGTGCATGAACCCCTGCCTTGGACATCTGCATGTCAACAAGCTTTTGAGCAATTAAAGGTTGCGCTTTGCTCTGCTCCTGTGCTTGGTGCTCCTGATTACCAGAAGCCTTTTTTGCTCTATGTACAGAGGCAGATGGTTGCGCGCTTTCTGTTCTAACACAGGGTTTTGGTGGTAAGCAGAGACCCTGCGCTTATTTCTCTGCTATTCTTGATAACGTCGCCAGAGCTCTCCCGAGCTACTTGAGAGCGGCCGCAGCGGTGGCAGTTTCTATCAGACAATCGGCAGGGCTCGTCCTTGATACTGATCTCACAGTAATGGTACCTCATGCTGTGGATACGCTATTGAATAAGACAAAGGCGCAGTACCTTACTAGTGCGCGTCTGACTAGATATGAATTAACCTTGTTTGCTCCACACATTACCATCAAACGATGTGCCACTCTGAACCCAGCCACGTTACTACCCCTCCCTTCGGAAGAAAAGGACAATGATGTCCATGATTGTTTATTTCGGACTGAGGAAGAAACAAAAGGACGGGTAGACCAGACTGATGTTCCCTTAGCTGACCCCCAAGGGGAACTATATGTTGATGGCTCTTGTTTCAAACTACCAGATGGCACTACCACTGCAGCTTTTGCAATCACAACGTTACACACAGTAGTTGAGACATCCCGTATCCCATACCAATCGGCCCAAGCAGCAGAGTTGGTTGCCCTCCTTAGGGCTTGTGAGTTGAGTGAGGGACTGACTGTCAATGTCTACACCGACAGCCAGCATGCCTTTGGGGTGGCCCATAATTTTGGGCGCCTCTGGGCGGAGAGAGGGTTCTTGGCCTCGCATGGGTTGCGAATACAACATGGTCCACTGATACATAGACTTCTATCAGCTCTAGCACTTCCAGACAGATTAACAATAATAAAGTGTAGTGCCCATAAAGCAATAACAGACAACGTGGGAAGAGGAAATGCGTTCGCAGATCAGACAGCTAAAGAGACAGCTAGTACAAAGATGAAAAAGATGTTTGTGGCAGGCCCCGCTATGTGGGTCCCAGACACTGGAATGTTTGAAGACACCGTAGAAAACGTGAGAGAGATACAGAGTGAGGCGACTCTAGATGAATTAGCAATGTGGCGGGAGAGTACAGGGCATTTGGATGAGAATGTGTGTTGGACTGATAAGTCCGAGATACAGCGATGGATGCTACCAAATGCCTATGTGTTCCCTGTGGTTGCTATGGCCCACGGCCCAGCCCACATTAGCGCCAAGGGAATATGTAAGGTGCTGGATCCAGTGTGGCAGAATGATAACATTTCCAAAGTAGCCACCCACCTAGTCAAACACTGTATGGTCTGCTTGACACATAATCCTGGGAAAGGTACTCCAACGCCCTCAGGTAATTTTGCACCACCCTCCTTCACTTTCGAGGTTCTCCAGATGGATTTCATCGAAATGGAACGAGTTAACAATTTGAAGTATGTGCTAGTAGTGATTTGTGCATTCAGTAAATGGATTGAAGCTTATCCCACTAAGGAGAATACGGCTATGGCGACGGTGAAGGCACTCTTAAAAGAGTTCTTCTAAGACCTCCGACCCTCGGTCTATGTCCACTCTCTCCCCGCAGCTCCGCTGTGCCGTCTCTTGCCTCCAGACCCCACCTCCTCCTTGGGAGGTTCGAGGCTGCTGCCCGCTCCTGCGCCTGCTGCCCGCTCCAACTGGGACCAGACTGCCTGCAACTACCGTAACCTTTCTCAGCCGTTTTTTTCTTAATTTTTCCCTGTTGTGCCACTGTTATTGTGCCCATCTGTGTCTTGCTCTAATTCCACCACTGTTTTTATTTTCTCGTGCCTGCCTGTTCCTTTCGCCTTTCGCCGCTGCTCCCCCTGCGGCCCCTCCCCCCCAGAATTCCCCTCCCGAATTCCCCCACTCCCGCCTCCCAGCCTCTCCTCCCTCCCACCTCCCTTACTTAATGGCGGCTTCTGCACGCTTGCGCAGCGGACGCGCGCAGCGGTCGCGCCGCCGGCGTGCCGAAGGCGTGCCAAAGGCAAGCCCGTCTGTGCCCGTCCGCGACCCGACCGCGGCCAGCGCAAGGAACTCTGGACCTCCCACTACCCATCGCTACGACACCACCACCCTCCTCGCACTCAACCCTGGAAGACTTAAAGAATGCCAACAGGCCTCGCCGAACACGACCCACGGCCAGTTCTCCTGCCTCCACTGCCGCCAGACCCTCACCGCCACCCCGGCCTCCAACACCGCCGATGCCATCACCGGGGACACCCTAAAATGCATCCTCCTCAATGTACGCTCCGTACACAAACACGCCATGGAAATCTGGAACCTACTCGACTCTCTCTCGCCCGACATTGCCTTCTTCACAGAGACCTGGACCAATGCATCCTCCACCCCCGACATCAGCACCGCCATCCCAGACGGATACAAGATCCAGAGGAAAGACCAAACCACCCAGGAGGGGGCCTCGCCATCGCCCACAAGAGCATCCTCCGCCTCACCACCTCCAGCGAAACCTTCCCCTCCGCCGAACACCTGCACTTCCAGATCCAGACCACCCCCAAAGCCACACTCCGAGGAACCCTCATCTACAGACCCCCGGCCCCCGAACACCATTCGCCACCACCATCACCGACTTCATCGCACCCCACGCCATCACCTCAGCAAACTACATACTCATTGGAGACCTGAACTTCCACCTCGACAACCCCAGCGACCCCAACTAAACTATCCTTTGTGACAACCTCGCCAGCATCGGACTTAAACAACTCATCAACACACCGACCCACAGAGCAGGACACACCCTCGACCCCATCTTCGCGGCAGGAAACAGCATCCAATTCAGCCACACAACGCAGCCGCCATGGACCGACCACCACTGCGTACACTTCGCCATCAACAAACCCAAGGCACCCAAACCAGCCCCACACCCACCTCGAAGGAACTGGAGCAAGGTTACAGATGAGCAACTTAACTCCACCCTCACTCGAGACAACCACACCTGGGCACCCGACGCAGATGACGCAAACAACGCAGCCAGAGAACTCCACACCTGGATCTTCAACTGCGCAGACGAGCTCGCCCTGCTACGCAACCCCAACAGACAATGCCCCAGGAAAGCCGCCTGGTTCACCACTGCTCTCCAAGAAGCCAGACGCACCTGCAGACGCCTGGTAAAGAACTCGAGAAACACCAAGACAACCGAAAACCACACCACCTACAAGGACGCCTTGACGGACTACCATAACCAGATCAGAGCAACCAAGAGGAACTTCATCCACAACAAAATCCTGGCCAACTCCACCAACTCCAAGGAACTTTTCAGTGTCATTCAGGAATTCACCAACCCACGCAGCGAAGCCACAGACATCACACCATCCCAAGACCTCTGCGACAAGCTTGGAACCAATTTCCACCTCAAGATCAAAAACCTCAATGACAACTTCATCGACCATCCACCAGGTGCCACAGATGGCCCCCCGCTCCCCAGAAACACCAGCCAGCCCACCATCTCCAACTGGACACCGATCATGGCCCAAGACACCGCCTCAACCATGAAAAGCATCCACTCGGGGCCCCCACCGACCCCTGCCCCCCTCACATCTACCACAGAGCTGCGGCCGCCATCGCACCCGAACTACAACGCACCATCAACACCACCTTCAAAACAGGCATCTTCCCAGATGACTGGAAGCGCGCAGAAGTCAGACCCCTGCTCAAGAATCCCACAGCTGACCCCACCGACCTCAAGAACTATCGGCCCATCTCGCTCCTCCCCTTCGCAGTCAAAGTTGCAGAGAAAACAGTCAACAGGAAACTGACACGATTCATTGAAGAGAACGCCATCCTAGACCCGTCCCAATCCGGATTCCGAAGCAACCACAGCACAGAGACCGCCCTACTCGCCGCCACAGACGACATCCGCACCCTCCTGGACCAAGGCCACTCCGCAGCCCTCATCCTACTCGACCTATCAGCGGCCTTCGACACCGTCTCCCACCGCACACTAGTCACCAGACTACACGACGCAGGCATACAAGGAACAGCCCTGGACTGGATCCGATCATTCCTCACCGGAAGAAGCCAAAGGATCAGACTCCCACCCTTCCTCTCCGACCCCACGAAAATCACCTGCGGAGTCCCACAGGGTTCATCACTGAGCCCCACCCTCTTCAACATCTACATGGCCCCCTCGCTGCCATCGTCCGACAACACGGCCTCAACATCATATCCTACGCCGACGACACCCAGCTCATCCTCTCCCTCACCAAAGACCCCATCACTGCCAAACTCAACTTCCAGAAAGGAATGCAAGACGTCGCAGTCTGGATGACCAACAGCTGCCTGAAGCTCAATGCCGAGAAGACAGAAGTCCTCGTCCTCGGTACCATTCCCTGATTGATTGATTGATTCCCGCGCTATGGATTGCCAAGTTTGATCTGGAGTGACAACGGAAGTCACTTCAATTCAAAAGTCATTAAATTGGTATGCAAAGGCTTGCATATCAAGCAGAAATTCCATGCAGCAAACCATCCTCAATCAGCAGGCCTGGTTGAAAAGTACAATGGTACTCTCAAACTGAAGTTAGCGAAGATTCAAGAAAGCACAGGATTGCGATGGCCAGATGCGTTACCTTTGACTTTGTTGTCTACCAGAGCGACTGCGCACTCTAGGACAGGGTTGTCCCCGTACGAGGTGGTCTTTGGCCGCCCTGCTAATATTTGGGGTGTCCCAAAACCCAAGCGCTTCTCCGAGACCCCTTGTTAGTAGATTATCTGTACGAGTTAACCAATAATCTCCTCTCTATCCACCAACAGATCCAAGAGACACTGCGACCGGCACCAGAGGGGCCCAGGCATCAGCTACAGCCCGGCAATTTCGTATTCATCAGGAACTTTCAGAGGAAGAGCTGCCTGGCGTTGGAAAGGGCCACTATTGGTCCTCCTCGCCACCTGCACAGCAGTTAAAGTCGAAGGGCGAAAAAAATGGGTGCATGTAGTTCATTGTAAAAAAGCACCCCTCCCACTTCCTTATGATAAGCGGGTAATCGATGGCATTGCTGACCACGAAGGTGAGAAGGTGCCCCGCTTTGTCCCCTTCTCTGACGCCCAGTTGAGGGGGGCGCACACGGAAGCAGAAAGTGACGCTGCCTTGCTGGAGGCTGTCCCTCAGGAGATAAGGGCAGCCTCGGCATCTTCCCCATCTGATTCACAGGCACCTGAGTCTCAATGCCCTGCTGATTCTGAATTTCTTCCACTTTTTGTTGATGAAGAAGTGCCTGGGCCCCGACAGAAGGACAGTGTGCCAGTAGGGCAGTCTAGGAGTTAGAGAAGGACTCGAGCTTAGGGTGTAGGTGCTATGTCTACGGTGCCTGCATTAGATTACAGTACGCTACACTGGTGCACTGCCCTGGACACTGGACAGGATCGTTGAGGGTACTTGCCCAGGAGGGAGGGTGCCCTATCCTGAAAGAAGAGGATTTGTTTTCCAGCAAGGGCTGCGATCGCGCAGCTCCCCCTTGGGAGTGCTTCATAGCACCGTCGTTGATGAACAATAGGAGTCTACCAGTGAGGCTCTGAAGAACACTGGGTGACTTGTGCCCCTCTGGTCGGTTGTATTTTTTGTGGCTCCAATTCCTAAGGTTTCTTTGTATGTACCCATTTGGCTGTGCAGTCACGAGGGAGGAACAGCCTCTGGTGGCCCCACCATTACAGCAGAATAGTCCTGTGTGGTCTAGTTGGTCTACTGGATGTAGGGTAGTAGTGGTGGTAGTCCTTCTCATAGTAATGATAACACTGTTTGGGGTGGTCTGGTATTTAGAAGAACAGCATCCTGTGTACACTTTGATAGGGACTACACCGGCTCCACCTGAGCACCTGTTTGTCACGCTGGCCCCGCATAAAGAGACATAGGCAGACTTATGTCGAGAACGCTTTTCTGCAGATGCTTCACCAGCTACACAATACCACTAATGCCACGAATTGTTGGGTATGTGGGTTACTCCCCTCAGTTATGCACAAAAATGATTTACTGGTGTCATTACCCCTGTCATATTTAGGTAGCTGTGAGGCCTGGTTCCAGTTGCTTACTGTGGTGTACATGCATTATCATGCAGATGCTATGAACATGGTACAGTCTGATTACGAAGCAGTGTTGGAGTATATAGTCATACACCAAGGATATACACCTGGGGCAGATGGAAAGGGGGTACCCTACATCCAGAAGCTTGTATGAATATTTACAAAAATAATAAGAATGTCACTTGGTTACAAAATGAAATGTTGGATTTTCAAGGATTTAATGTTACTGAATACTTTAAATGTTTACAGGAACGAAACATTATCGAAGACAAAGCCATGCCCGTCCCTGTGATCCATACAGCAGCTAGTTTCTGTGTCGAAGGCTCAGGGAACATTCCAGTGGGACAGAGCAGTTGTAACTACACATATCGATTGAACACTACTAGTAGCGCACCTTTACTTACACCTCCAAATGTATGCTTTGTTTGTGGGGAACAGGCTTATACATGGCTTCCCAGGGGATGGTCTGGCCGGTGTTATATCTCTTTCCTTTTACCTCCCGTTTACATTGCACCGTCTAATTATCACAAGGATCATAGGCTACAGCGTAGGGATCTCCATTTGCATTGAGTCAAAAGAGTTGTCAATCCAGAAGACATAGATCAGACGGATACTTCCCTGCAGCAATTCACTGACATAATGAAGGGCATCCTGCCATTCTGTGGCCCCATGTTCAATAGTCGTAATATTCGTCGCCTTGCCAGAGTAGTTGAGGGAGTTATTAACACTACTTCAGCAATACTGACTAATCTTACAGTCGAGCTTCAAGCTACGAGGCTCGTTGCTCTTCAAAACCGGATGGTTTTAGATGTCATTCTTGCTGATAGGGGTGGAGCCTGCCGCGTCATCGGCAGCAGTTGCTGTGTTTACATTCCTGATAACGCTCCTAATGTATACTCTGCAATACAGAAATTACACAGGCTTGCTTCAGATATCCATCAGGATAATGGTACATGGTCCCTCTCAGGGTGGTTCTGGGGTCTGCTGACATCATGGGGTTGGAAGATACTACTTGTCCTAGTAGCTATAGCAGGTGTCATCTTCACATGTTGCTTATGTATTAATTGCCTTCCAGCATGTTGCTCCTATTGTGTGAGCAAGCTCACTCCTACCCCTAAATTGCCAGGACGGAATGATAAGGTCTCTACTATGATGATGCAGGATATACAGGACATGATGCTTATCGACGAAGGTATTTTTGAATACTAAGTAGATTTTGATACTCATTTGCTGCCTTATTTTCCTTTGTAACTTGAGTGACTATGCATTTACTTTTTTCCCATTTAGAAGTGTAAAGACCCTAAGGGATAGCCTCAATAAAGCATTTAGCCACCCATGCTAAAAGGAGGGTCTGTTAGGTTTGAAAACCCCATTCCTGCTATGCGCTTGTTTCATGCCATATTAGGTTAGCAGTGTGTGGCTAAATAGACACCATTTGTATTCATGTTATGCAACCCACTGAGTTATCCCTGTAACGTGCAAGTTTTAGTTAGCGAGTGTAACTCCATTTTGTATTTCGTAATCCCTATTAGGCTGCTTAGCTTGTGCCTGAACTAGGCCTCATTATTCGTATTGCTTGTCTCAGCAGGACACTGTATTTAGTTATTATTTTCTTTTCTGTTCAAGGCTGCCTCCCGACTTACTAATGAATAGGCCATTCTGCCCTCGCATACCTATCCGAGTGTGTAGTTCTGCTCCCATGTTAGGAGACGCTGAGACACAGCGCGGTAACCTTGAGTTGCAGATAGCATGTACCCATTTGGCAGGTGGTAGCCCATCCTTCTGTGCCTCCTTTGTTCATGTTCGGCCTAGGCCTGTAATTTTCCACTGTGGACGTGGTTGGAGGCTCTTGGGAAGAATGATTATGTGTTGCAGGCTGTTGGAGGGTCAGTCCCTCGGCAGACATCTTAGGGTGCAGGTCAGATTGGACTCCTCTGCAGAGTATTGCTAATAAAACTTGTTTATACTCTCTACTGTCTGACCGACTCTTCATTACTTGGAAAGGCATAGCAGGTGGTTGTAAATAACCTGGGTGGCCCCAAAGGGGCCACTTCCTTCATAATCATGAAGGAGCAAGTTAAGTCACAAGGGGCACAATTGTCGGATGTGATGTGGAAGATCGAGGACTTTGAAAACCATCAGAGATTAAATAATCTTCGCATCCTTAGGATTGAGGAAGGACTGGAGGGGGACAATATAAGAACATTTATGCTGGACCTTCTCAGGAGCCCATTTCCTTAACTATCAGGGAGGAACAGGGAGTCGGAAATACAGAGGGTACATAGATTCCCCATAAACCAGCATAAGAATGGCAAGGGCAATGGAGATCAGAGGCAGCCAAGGGCCATATTGGGATTTTTTGGGAATTTTTTGCTCCGGCAAGCCATATTTGAACAAGCCCACCCTAAGGCTAGAAGGTGGTATAGGGAGCCCTCTTTTTTGTCCGCCTGGATTTTTGTCACACGACTTTTGAACGCAGATGGCGCCTTCGTCAATTAATCAAACCCTTTCAGGATGCAGGGTTTGAAGCCTATTTGTTGGCCCCGACGTGATTAAAAACTCTCGTTAAGGGCACAATAAGGTTTTTTACCTCAGAGATCCAAGCTAAAGAATACCTGTTTGATTTGACGGCCGCCAAGGATAATGTATGAGTCATGGGCCTTTTGTTGAAATGGATCTCCTTCTTTTTTGTTCTCTCCCCTGTGATCTTTTTTCCGGAAGGCCAGATATGGCTGCTATGCATTCTGGCTTTATAATGGCCTGGTATTGTCCTCTTTTTGGTGGGGCTGTGTGGTTTGGTAGGGGGGCTGGTGGCATGTTGACATTGGATGGTCTGGCTGCCTCTATTAGATAGGGGGCGGGGGCGGGGGCTGGGGTAGAGTAGGAGGGTGGTTTTTGGGGGTGGTGTAGTGAGGAAGGGTGGGGCAAGACTTTAATTTGGTACAAAAGCAGTAAGTATGTACACGGAATGCTAAGGGTGAAAAAATGATGGTGGGATAAATGCAAGAATTGTTGGATCAAAGGTATGGTTGGGTCACTGCAGTTGAGCATACAAATAGTGTTATGAGTTGGGTTACTTCTCTGATGCCCTATTATGGGTATAAGAGTATGGAAAATTAAGCACTTAGGCTGTGTGCAGTATATGGGGGATGGCTAAGCTTCATATTGCAACTGTTAATACTTGCAGGCTAAATGATATGGCCAAAAGGAGAAGGATACAAGAGGACCTAATATTTGAAAGAGCAGATATTTATTGTCTGCAAGAAACCCATATCGCGTGCAGCGATAGAGCCCTATTGGCATCCTTGGGATTGAATGTTCTCTGTTGCACGACACAGGACAATAGAAATAAGGGGCTGGCCATATTAGCAAAAGGGAAGACTGTTATCCATGGCCTGATGGCTGTGATAAGTATGGGAGATGGGCAATGGTGTAGTGTAAATATTGTACTGGGTCTTTTACGCTTTGCTCGATAAATGCCTCTGTCGCAGATGACCCAGCGCTGCTCAATTTCTTAGCAATAGAGCTACCAACTTGGCGTGCCCTGTATATAGTATGTGAGTACTTTAATCTGAATGGCTCTAGAGGAAGACAAGGAGAAAAGACAGGGCATTATATGGGATGTAAACCTTAGTCTTTTAGATCCTTCAAGCATCTTGTAAGAGAAATAGGTTTTATAGATATCTGGGTCAATTTGAAATCACCTGATGCTGGGTATACTTAATACTCGGTCCCTCATGGCACCTTTGCAAGATTGGGTAATTTTTGGAGACGCCTTCACTGGTTAGGGGCTCCCAGGTAGAGCTCTTTCCAAGACTGTCGGACCATAATCCTCTTGTTCTAGAGCTTCCTCTTGAGGGACTGGGAGGGGTGCCCTGAAGATGGACTTTTGAGAAGAGTCTCTTATTTGATCCGGAATATGTAAGACACTTGAAGAGGTGGATTCCAGAATTTTTTTAACTTAATAAAGGTAGTGCCTTTGATAATAAGGTAGAAGAGGAGGGGACTGAGGGGCATGTCCCATCAATAGTTGAGTTAGCGATTGGAACTGCTGCTTAGGGATGCCTGTTGAAAATCTTTGAGCCGAGCTATTATAAAAAATCACGGTTCAAGACTCTGATAGCAGCATTCAGAAACTGGTTCGGAATTCGGAAGAAACTGGAAGTAGGCAGGTGTAGTTGGTATACTCCTATGTACCGGAATAGTCAATTTCCCGAAATATTCCAAAACGGTTGTTTATCTAAATGGGAACGAGCTGGCCTGGGAAGGATAGGAGACCTGCTCTCTGGGAATCATATGGCATCATTTGAAGAGATTCAGGCTAGATTCAACATTGGGGCACGAGATTTTTTTAAATATTTGCAACTTAGGGATTTTCTGTTAAGAAAGGTGGGAGGGGGTTAGCGGGCTTTTCCAGATTAGACACACATAAGTCTTGTTTCTTGGAATCTTTAGATCTGGGAGGGTCAACTTTATGCTCATCCAATCTACCCAACATTATGAAACAATTTTTGATTTATATATTACCTCTGCCAAAATAGCTAAGTGGGGTGGGGTGGGGTGGGTGGGTTATGCTGCCCTCGTTGCCAGGAACCAAGTGCAAACTTGGTCCATATGTTTTGTTCAGAAATTGCATTATTCCTAAAGGAAATCCTTAAGTTGAATATCTCCCCGTCACCGCAGCTTATGTTGCTGGGCGTAGATGAGTCAATCCTAGGGATGGGGGGTCGAGCTAATTTTTATCGCGATGGCAGTTTTTAGGCTATGGGTAGCCTCTGCTTGGTTGGATCCCTTACCTCCTACATTCCAGCAATGGAAGGGGCGCTTTTTATATATTTATAACTTGGAAAAGGCAGTTTTCCAAAAGGGAAAAAAAGGGAAAAGAGCGAAAGGGGAAGAAAGCGAAACTAAAAGGGAGGAGGCTATGGGGGCCTCTCTCGGACTGGGTGTCGTCCTATCATTAAAAGGTTCATTGCTTGACTGCAAGTGGAAGGGGAGGAGGGGAGGTTGTTCGGGTCACCCAGGGGTTTAATCTTATGTATTGTATTGTATGGCTGGGATTTTTTGTATTGTTTTCTTATGATGAATATGCGATCTGTGATGTATTTCCATTTAAACCCAATTGTTGGATCTGTTACTATTTATTGTATTTAAGTAAAGTTGTTGCTTTTGTTTTGTTAAAGTTTTGGGTGAGGGAAAAATGGGTAAAATCTCAATAAAAATGTATTTAAAAAAGAAGGAACATCACATAGGTGTCGTCTGTGACAGATCTATTGGCTTTGTCAATATTTTTTTGCCATGTTGTAAGCAGCTCGGCTGCTACCGGACTGGGGTAGTGGGGTGGGGGCGGGGGTGGATGGAATGAAAAAAAAAGATAAAATGACTTACCTTTAACGGCCGGCTGCCACCTCTCCTCCGTCATCTTCATCTTTCTTCTTCGTGCAGTCCCGGAAGTCAGCAGGAAGCACACGAGCACACAGGCTCCCCTAAGCCAATCACAACGCTGCAATGTAGCGTTGTGATTGGTCTGAGCTCCGTGGTTAGGCGCTCAGACGGGTACAGGGAGCATGTGCATGTTCCTCACTAGGCTGTGTAATGCAGCCTGGTGGGGATAATGCAAAGTGTGCATGAACTGTTTGGCCGGCCCAAGAGGGCCAGCCAAACAATTCATGCACACTGAGGGAGTGCAAACCACTCCTCGCCTGCTCTGGTCAGTCCCGCCCGCCACTGACTGCAATAGGAAAAATAAAATGATAATAACAATGCGTTATTATCATTTTATTTTTCCTTTTGAGCAGTGGGGAGACACTCCTCCGCCATTTTGTGGAGGAGCCTCTACAGTCTGCATCATGCCTGATATTTTTAAAAAGGACTATGATGCAGCCAGTGCTGGTCGTGTCATTATGCACTTTTTGTTGTTGCTGGCGGGACGTGGGGTGTGCGGGGGCCCACATCGAGGGAGGGCTGTGGGGGGCAACACTGACAATGGACTGGGTGGGAGAAAAGTGCTATGATATCGCTATGTCACAACACTTTTTTTCTTTGTTAACCCGGGAGGGCAGGCCAGCAGGCAAGAAGTGGGAAAGGTCAGTTGGGGGCAAAACTGGCAACGGACGGTGGGAGGGAGGAGCCAGGGGCAACACAGACAATGAGGGTGGGATGGAGGGGGTGGGAACAAGCACAGGAACAGCAGAAGATGGGAGGGAGGGAGGGGCTGGGACATGAAACAACATGGACATTATTGGAAGGAGGAAGGGGGAGTTGGGGCAAGCACACACATCAGCAGAGGGGGTTCAGGTGAGGCATGCAAAAACACAGACATCAATGGAAGAAGAGAGAGTGGGTGGTGGCAAGCAACTGGATAAGGGAGGAGCACAGAGGGGGCAGAAGTATACAAGGGGACTAGCTGTAAAAGCCACATTCTAGTGGAGTGCTCCAACCCAAAAATATCATAGCACCTAACAAAAGAGCAGTGAAAGGATAAAAGTACTCCGTCCATGTTTCAGGAGAGGGACAAACACACCATGAGGAAGGAAGCCTTAGGCAGTTGACCAAGCAGCAAGTCAATGAGAATAACAATGAAGCCATCCAGTGGTAAGTAATGGGCAGCCTCAGGCCCACTGATAGAAAACAAATGTCTAAAAGAGACAGCTCATGTCTAAAAGAGACAGCTCTAGGTGAGACCTAAAATAAGTCCTGTCAAGTCAGAAGTGGAAAGATGCTAGTCAGAAAAGCAGAACACCGTGAGAGTGAAATGTTCTTGGGTGGGAGCAACACAAGAATAAGGAGGAAAGCCATTGAATCAAGAGCAGACAACTAAGCTAGACAACAAAAGAATCCATTCATGAGCAAGAGGCTGACACAAACCCCACTTAAAGTATATTTTATGGATTGAAAAGAATAGTTCTGGCTACAGATTGCGGTCTGTAACCAAGATAAAAGAAAAAGGCTAAAATTGTATCAATAAGAAATGTAAACATGTATATCACTTTTATTTGTTTAAAAACAATAATGCAACTGAAATTATGTTATCAAAATGAAACAAGCATTAGGTGATTTTAACGGGTCTGACTTTCCTACAGCTACACTGTCAAGCCAGACCTAAAAAGTTCATAATTAATGAAATTGAACATAATGAAAATTTATAGTATAGCTAGCTGTTAAAAGAAACAGCAATGCTATTGTGTTAAAGTAATGAGACTTAGGGCCCGATTCACAAAAGTAATCTGAGACAAAATTCCAACATTACAACTTTCGATATTCACAAAGGGCATTTAGGAGTAGTAAAGTTAGGATTTTGTCTCAGTTAAACTTAAAGTTTTTGTCTTAAGTTTAACTTAAGTAAAACTTAAGTTTAACTGAGACAAAATCCTAACTTTACTACTCCTAAATACCCTTTGTAAATACCGAAAGTCGTAAAGTTAGGATTGTGTCTCAGTTAAACTTAAGTTTTGGTCTTAAGTTTAACTTAAGACCAAAACTTAAGTTTAACCGAGACAAAATCCTAACTTTGCTACTCCTAAATGCCCTTTGTGAATGCCGAAAGTCATAAAGTTAGGATTTTGTCTCAGATTACTTTTGTGAATCGGGCCCTTAGATTTATTTATTTAAGGAGTTTTATATAGCGCTGGCCGGACCCGGGGGTATCGGAGCGCTTTACAACAGTGTTTCGCAAGAGTTATATAGTAGAGCAGTCTTATGCATAAAGGTTCGGAAGTCCAAGAGTGCAGTGCATTCTTGAGGTAGTACTTGAGTCCTGAGGTAGCCTCGTTGTATGCGTTATTGAGGTAGTACGTGAGTCCTGGGGCAACCTCATTTTATGCACAATTGTCTTGGAGTGAGCTGAGGTGGATCTTTGTGATACAAAGTCAAAGAGTAGCGGAGTCAGGGTTAGCGTAAAGGCGGCAGCTATCCATTCGGGAGGTAGCGGTTGAGGAAGAGGGCTTTTAGGTGTTTTTTTAATTTTGTGAAGGACGGGATGGTTCTGATATCTGCTGGGATGGAGTTCCAGATTTTGGGCGCGTTTCCAGCGAAGGACCTAGCAGCAGTTTTGTGTTTGCGTGTTTTCATAGGGATGAGAAGAAGGGTGTTGGAGCTCCTGAGGTTTCTTGCCTGACCGGCCCTCTTGAGTTTGGCGGCCAGATAGTCCGGTTTTCCTGTGTGTAGGGCTTTGTGCGTGAGGCAAGCAGTTCTGAAATTGGCACGCTGTTCAACTGGGAGCCATTTTAGTTCCCTTAGTGCTGGTGAAATGTGATCGTATTTCCTGATTCCAGTGACCATTCTGGCTGCTGCGTTGAGGGTTGTTTTGAGGGGAGCTAGGTGGGATTTAGTGGTGCCAGTTAAGGTTGCATTACCATAGTCGAGTCTGGATAGCACCAGTGATTGGGTGGCTTGTTTGAGGTCCTTGGTAGGGATGAATGGTTTAATTTTGTTGAGAAGCTTCAGGTTGAGGAAGGCACTCTTTGCGGAGTTTCTGATGTGGTTGGTCATGTCAAGTTTTGGGTCTAGAGTGATTCCTAGTGATTTTACGGAGTTAGCCATAGTGAGATTACCGTTGAGGGCATCCATAGCTTTAAGTCATTCTGCAATTTGAGGGTTCTCTTCTTTGTTGGAGATGAGGAGGATCTCTGTTTTGTCTTGATTGAGTGTTAGGTGATTTTGGGACAGCCAATGTTGTATTTCTTTTAGAGTGTCATTTAGACTGAGGATGACGTCTAGGGAGGAGGTTTCTAGATAGATCTGAGTGTCATCAGCATAAAGGTGGAAGGGGATTTTAGCATTTTTAAGTATGGTGGTGAGGGGTTCCATGTATATGTTGAACAGTTGTGGTGAGAGCACTGAGCCTTGGGGTACACCCCTGTTGACAGGGTGAAGGTCGGAGGTAAAGTTTTTGATTTTTATCCTTTGCGAACGGTTATGTAAGAAGGAGGAGAGCCAGCGTAGGACCACCTCATCGGCACCTACCCTTTCTTGTAGGGCCTTGATGAGAAGTTGGTGATCAACCGTGTCAAAGGCTGCCGATAGGTCGAGGAGAATGAGTAGGCAGCGTTTATCGGTATGGATGGATTTGTGGATATCGTCTGTGATGCTGAGGATCGCAGTCTCGGTGCTATAGCCTTTTCTGAATCCCGATTGGTGCGGATCAAGAAGGTTGATATTGTCCATGTGCTGAGTCAATTGTGAGAGGACGCATTTTTCGAGGATTTTTGATAGGAGGGGGAGATTGGAGACGGGTCTGAAGTTATTCAGGTCCATGCAGTCAAGGCCTGGTTTTTTTAGTAGTGGCATTACTTGGCCGACTTTGAGGCATTCAGGTATGATGCCGGTTCTCAGGGAGCTGTTGATGATTCTGCACCAGAAAGGGGCTATGGAGAGTTTGAGTTTTTTGGTCAATTGGGTGGGAATAGGTTCAAGCACGTGGGAGGCGGGTTTGGAGGTAGAGATTAGCTTGAGGATCGCGTCTTCCAGGATTGGATTGAAGAACTTCCATGTTTTCGTGGGGTGCAAGCATGTGCTTTCTATTGTAGCTGGGGGCAGGCTTTTACAGGCGGGGTTGGTGCTGATGTCTAGTGAGAGTTCAATCTTGGTGATTTTTTCTTCGAAGAAGATGGCGAAGTTTTTGCATACTTCCTTGGAGGCCTGCATAGAGGGTACGGGGGGCTTGGAGGTTTGTTGCTTGATGATTTTAAACAGTTCATTGGGCCTGTTTTTTGCATTGTCCAGGGCGGAGCAGAAAAAGTTGGATTTTTCGCTGCAGATGTGTTTTTTGTATTTTCTTCGAGCTGCTTTGAGTTGTTCGAGTAGGCTTGAGGAGGGGTTGCTTCTCCATAGTCTTTCTGTGGCTCTAAGTTGTCTCCTTTCGTTGTTGATGTCCGTATTGAACCAGGATCTGGATGGGATGTTCCTGGTTTTATTTAGTTTCAGGGGGGCTATTTGGTCTAGAATGGATTTCCAGGTTGTGTTGTAGTGGGCCGTGAGTTCTGTCGTGGATAGATCATCCGCGGAGGTAGTGAGGAGGGAGTTGACCTTTTCCTCCAGGTCAGTCATGTTGATCTGAGTGAGGTTTCTGGTCCATTTGGGCTGTTCTTGGGTGAGGGGTTGTAAAGTGATTGGTTGAGTGAGGTGGAAGAGGATTAAGTGGTAGTCTGACCAGTCCACGGGCAGGGTGTGGTTTATCGTAACTGTGTCGCGTTTGGCGATAATGGCATCAAGGATTGCTCCTTTTTTGTGGGTTTCCTCAGTGCAGTGTTGAGTAAGGTTGTTGTTGTGTAGCAGCTCATTCAGGTTCTGGATTAGCGGGTTGTTTTCTTCATTCCAGTGTAGGTTGAGGTCGCCCAGAATTAAGTTATTCACATCTCGTAGTGAGCAGTGGGCAATCAGGTCGGACAGGTGTTCAGTGAAAGTGGCGGAGTTGCCTGGGGGGTGGTAGATAAGGTGGCAGGTTAGTGTTTTGTTGTTGCTAGTGCTGATGTTAACGGTTAGGCATTCAAAGGTGTTGTAGCTGAAGGAGTCTGTTTCCGTCACGGAAATATTGTCTCTGTGGATGATTGCTATGCCTCCTCCTCTTTGGTCTTTTCTATTTTTGTTGGTGATTATAAAGCTTGGGGGGACGAGAGTGTCCAGGAGTGGTAATGAGGAATCGTTAAGCCAGGTTTCGGTGATGAATGCTATGTCTATGTCGTGAGTGAGGATGGATTCTGCTAGTTCTGTGGCATGCTTGGTGGCTGCTCTGCAATTTATGAGCATGCATTTTGTGGGGGACGTCTCTGTTTTGGGTTTCTTCGTGCGGGGGGCCGTGGGGATGATAGTGCGGGTGGTCGGGGGTCTGGGTGATTTCGGAGGGGCTTGGTCTCTTCCTAGTCCTGTGATCACCTGAATTTTGGATTGGAGGGTGACAGTAATAGGATTGTCGTACGAGGAGGCGAGGTCCGCCGCTTCACTCTCAGACATAGCGTCTCTAGTTCTTTTGGGTCTCTGTGTCGGATTGGAGGGGGGGTTAGCGACCAATCTCTGGTGGGGAGCCTTAGACGGCCTTTGTTGTGTATGGGTGGTGAAGGAGTGGGTGCGCTGAGGCTGATGGGGCGCGGCGTGGTTGGCTAGTATTTCGGTAAAGCCCTGGGTTATAGATGCTATCTGGGTTTCCAGCAGGGAGAGTCGCTGCTCAGTCTCTAATTCTTTGAAGTACCGGGACTGGTCCTGTGCGGGAGTGTTGGGCCTAGGGGGGGAGAGTCTCAGGGTGTTTGGTAGCCTTGCTGTGGTTGTGTTGTCCGTGTAGGGGCTGGGGGGGGAGAGTCTCAGGGTGTTGGGTAGCCTTGTTGTGGTTGTGTTGTCCGTGTGGGGTCTAGGTTAGATTGTGTGTAAAGTGTAAATGTGAGACTCAGCTGAAAATGTAGACAGTGAAACTAAATTGGCTAATTAGCAAGCGATAAAAAAGAACAATCTTGGCATTTTATAAAGATTTTTATTTGAAGTGTCAGTTTAATCAAGTTGTTACAAGGCTTATCGCTTGGACATACAATGCAAATTATCTGCAGGCGGTGTTTACCATAACTTGAGGGGTGCAAATGAGCGCTAGTGGTCAAACATTGGATGCAAAGTACGAATTTAGAGCAGACATGTTCTTAGAGAGGACAACCAGGGGCGTTCTCCGAGTGTAGGCCTGAATCTTCTCTGCTGACATTGCTTTTTCTTTTTTCTTTCATGTGATGGGAAATGAAAGCGCATAGAGGTAATGAGGTTAACTATCTTTTGCGATGCTTTTGGGTTATGTGGTGAGAGGCAGGTCTTTTTTTATCGTATTCTAAAATTGAATTTCTTGGCAGACGTTTATCAGTAAGTGGGTCAGCGCAGAAAATCTTTGTCATGCCATGACTGCATGTGACTTTGCGTGAGCTGTGTGTGGGAGGACACCTGGGTCCTATAAGAGGGCGTGCAGCCAGGTCTGCAATATAACCGTGTCCTCCTCACTAGAGAAACACTTTGTCAAGAGGAGCATCACAAGAAAACGACCAACCATGAGGTTTCAGAGAGGCACGCTGATGGTGAGTGACAAGGCTTGGGAGTCATTAAGAGGGTAGTAGTGGGGGCAAACATTCTATAGTGTTCAAATGTATGATGGGTGATGGAAGAGAACAAGTCTTTGTACAATGTGTGTATTTTATTGATATAATGATCTTTCTAGTGGAGAGGTATGAAGGGCAGAAATGATGACTGGGGTAGACATGGGGAGGGAGTCATGGTAGCCTAGTTAAAGAATTGTAATCGCTGTAGATTTGAGCTTAGTCACAGAAAGGCGTACAGGGGTCTACATCTGCTTCAGATGCAAAGGCAGTGCACACAGCTTATAGGTAACATTTGTACGAAAGAAGGGAGTCACAAAATACCATACCGAAACATTTTAAAAGCATTTTTTTAGAAATGTAAACACATTTTAAGAAAAAAATATGGAAATCAATAGTTGGGTGAAGTGCCAGTTCGAGCCCTCATGGTGTTGAAGCAAACAAGAAGCCGAGCAGCCAATTGGCTTTGGAAAACATTTTGGGCTGGAACAAGGCCCTTAAAGTAACACATATAGCGCATTGCCTTGCAATATATAGCAAAAAGGGGCATCCCACGTGTGGTATTTGAGTGTTATCAAACTACAACTCACAGCTTGTAATGAAAATCTCTATTTACTTAAATTGTTTGACTGGACTTTGTGCCAACACTTCCTTGAGGAAGGCGCTAAGTAGGAGAAATCTTTTCATTTCTCCTAACTTTTCAGACTTATTATGTGAGCTGCAATGTAAAGGATTGTCCAAATTGTGAAAGGATCCAAACTTTGTCTAGGCTTAGTATTTTGTAGTGGTATAGTCCCTTTCTAGTATACAACCTATGCTAGACATTATGTTTGTGGATCAGTGCTGGAGAAGAGGGCAGCAGCACCATATCTTACTGGAAATAGTTCGATGATGCTCTCTTCCCCCTGGAGCAATGAAGCCAGCAACTTTTGTTGCTGTGCTGTCTTGCACTCCCTTTTAGTAAATCTACCCCATAGTACTTTATCTATATTTTTATGCTCTGTCTTGATAGCGCAGCCAAACAATTATGTTAGCATCACTTGAGCTAATCCCAGGTCTGGTGGTTAGTGGATTAATGTGTCCACTGAAGGGGTCTGTGTTTGGCCTCATGATCACAGGTTCAAATCCTGGCGGGTCCACTTAGTTTTTCATCTTTCTGAGGTAGATAAAATGAGTACCGTTGGGTAGCAATAAACCTCTGTCATTACGCACCAAGATACCCTTCAGTGAACATGTGCTTTACAAATGCATGTTATGTTAGAGAGGGGCTTTGGCTCCATCCACATGTTGGGAGCCAGGAGTACATTTTGATTAGGCCGAAGTTGTGTAATTCCACAGAAAACTAAATGGCCTCTAACAGCTGTAATCATTTTATTTATCCAGATGCTTGAGCTAGAACTTTCAGGGGCACACATGACATTGTAATGCTATTAATGTGTCTTAAGTAACTAGATAATTTATGATACTTTCGTCTGGCAAAAACACAGATGGGAGGTGAGCAGTCATTAACCTAAATGAATGTTTAGATCAGGATTGACAGTGCAACTGTCCCTAAACCAACTGTTACCCTAAACCAATATTATTCTACAGTTCTTTGTTTCCACACAAATACATCTCTAATCCCATACAATTTACTGGTAATGTTTCACACTACCATACACCATTCCTTTAAAGCCAGACCTGTTGACATTGCTAATGCTTGTTTACTATGTTGGCGTTTAGAAATTCTGAAATCAACAAGGTTACAGTGTTTGATTCATTAAATTGTGCACACATAAGTTACACAAACATTTGGATTGGTGTTCCAAAATGCAAATCTTGACTTACTGAATCTGAATTTACAGATTTTTTACTAACAGAAATTCACATACTCATGTGTAGAAGTACACCAACTTGGTGGACTTGTCCGCATGGGTAAGTCTGCCATCAGCGAGAGGAGGGAAGGGGTGATAGCGGGCGCTAGGGATTGATAGACATGGAGACTCTTGTGAAGATCCTCAAAGGTGGAACTTTGTGGCCATTCTTAAAGGTTTTCCATCCCATCTTCCTCTTTGCAAGCTCCTGGTATACTACTCATGCAAAAAGTATGGATAGGTGCTTGCCAGGGTAGGAAAGGGGCGAAAACACACCTGTATTAAATGGGCGTGTAAGGTAAAGGGGTTTCGCTGGAGGAAAATGAGTTTCACTACAGAAGAAAAAGAAAAATAATTTACATATGCACATTTCCTGTACAGGTACTCATATGCAAAAGAGTAATGTAATGCAGTAACAGTCCTCACAGAAATCTGCTGCTTTTCATGGTTTCTTTGCCTACTTCAAAGATATGAGGAATGTAACAAGGAACAAATGTAAGACTTTTAAAAAGATGTTTGTAAATCAGTCTTGTGCTCTCTTGTCAAATAAGAAAGTGGTAACATTGTCAAAACCGAAACCCCCTTCTTCAGCCTGTGGTTGACATTGAACTGCAAAATGTTTTCTGTTTCTCTGCACATTTTTTTTTACTCGTTCTTCCTTTTACATTTTCATTGCTTCCCTGCATCTGTATTTTACTAGTACAAAACTGTAGAATAAATTATTATTTGATAATAAGAAATATAAATATATGCATACAAGCAAATCTACTGCTTACATGTGAGTTTCTTTCTTAAAACAATGCACAAATTACCAACTATCCAGTGAGCTGTAAGGTATATACTAGTAGTATCCATATAGTGGAGTAAGTGGTTAATAGTCTGGAAATGCGCAGTGTTACCCGTTTTGTTTCTGCTCTCTGACTACAACACATATAGTACATGGAGACAGTAAGTAATGGCCTTAAATTTTCATCACTTGCTAGAACCGTACGTGTAAATCTCTACAACTCCTTGACTTATATTTTCCCAACTTCATTTCTTTCTGAAGACATTGGCCCTTCTGGTCGTGGTGTTGGTGGCCCACGCGGCAGCTGCAGAAACCAGAAGAGGACGCCTGAGGAAGGGCAGAAGTCCCAGTGTCAGAGTTATCGGAAAATCACTAGTCCTGCAAAATGAAAAGTGTCCCACCCACAAGTCTGACGCATACTACCCAGTGAGGTTCAACTTCACAGTGCCTGTGCGTGAGTCGGAACTCATGGGGGATATTAGGACCCGCTCGCTCTGCCCATGGACTTACAGGTGAGTTTAGTCCACAACGTATTCCTTTTTAATAAATGATCCCTTGTTTCTGAAGCATAAATTGGGCGTATTATGAAACCATTATCATGTATACAATATCAAGAAAACAATAATCATGAATATTGGGGGTGGTAGATAAGATGAACCAGATGCGACCTACAGAGTGTAAATGGGCGAGACTTAGAACCCTCCCTCCGAAATGCAAGGATCCAAGGTGACAGAGATAATAAAAGAAAACTTGTGGTGATTGCTTCTTGGTAATGGGGTAGCGATAATGCATTTCTTTAGTTGTACATAGATAGCTAAATTGAATGTTAATTAATGACATGGACAATATACTTCTTCTAGGTGGTTTGGGGATCTAGTCAATTGCAAATTTAATTCAGATTTCATATATAATATTATTTAAATATAAATATTATTTTCTTCAGGATTATTTTGTTATGTATATTTTTGTTTCCTCTGCCACTGTAACATTTTATATCAAAGTCCTACTTTGTGAACTCTGCATGCAAATTGCAATTCCATTTTACATATCTCCCCAAATCAGGTTCTTAAATCATATTTTTATTTGTGATAAAACTAACATTACTACAGTAGACGATAATGCCCCACGTGCAACATACTGACTATCTCTCTCATTATAAACTGGTAAACACCCATTACAACGTGGCTGTTACCAGGCATTACCATTATAACGCGGCCATTAAAACACAGGAACCATTACCACACATAACATTACCACGCAGGACTTTACAATGCATATGGCTTTACCACGCATGCCTTTACAACAAATTTCGTTGTTAAGGCATGAATGGTAAAGGAATATGCGTTTTAAATGTAAGTATTAGATAAGTATATATTTTGGATTTAGGATGGGTATGGGTTTTTGATTAGCAAAGGTAATGTTAGGCTTTAGGGTGGGTATGGATTTTTGGGTGGCAAGGGTAATTATAGGGTTTGGGATGGGGTAGTGTTTTTGTGTGGCAAAGATAATTTTAGGTTTTAGAATGCATCTGAGTATTTGGGTGAGAAGGATAATTTTAGGGTTAAGGGTGGGTATGGGTTTTTGGGTAGCAAGGGTAATTATAGGGTGGGCATGGGTTTTTGGGTGCCAAGGGTATTTTTAGAGGTTAGGGTGGGTATGGTTTTTGGGTGCTAAGGGTAATTTTAGGGTTCACAGTGGGTATGAGCTGAGGGGTTGTGGGGTTTTAAGGATATATATATTATATATATGAATGTGTGTGTGTGTATATATATATATATACACACATTCATATGTATTAATGCATCTGTAAATATATTAAAAATACTCAGATATATATTAATATATATATATACATAAATATATATCAGACAGCAATTCTCCACTTCAAAGGAAAATAAACCAGCACTCTGAGGGATTTTTTTCTTGCTCAACTTTTATTTTTGAGCAATGGCATCCACGTGTTCCGGCTGTCACGCAGCCTTGATCACGATGCAGATCGCCATTTTTTTAAACATTAAATACAATTTCATTACATTCATAAAAATAAACAAAGGACCATCCCAATGCACATCTCAGCCACTGAATTAGTAATGCTGGGCGCCATTTTGTAATGTTGTAAAAACAATGCTTACTCTTTTCCTTCATATACAAGTGCATTTTACAAGGCAATAATAAAAAACAAGAAGTTCTACACAGTGTATATCATCACTGTACTTGACTTAAATATATTGTTAATCATTCACATTGAGGATTTAATCAATTCAATGGAACAGAGTTAGCTTGTTTGATTTTTATGGTCAACCCTTGATTTAAAAACAGTACGGCTTTGTTAAAGTACTAGTGCTCACCTTTCACAGTATTTCCATACAGTACTCCATAATATATATGTATACTTATCCATATGTATATATATATATATATATATATATATATATATATATATATATATATATATATATATATATATATATATGTAAACCAAAAAAGTGTTTGTACCTACCTGTACATTTTATTTACCATGCATATGCCTTTACCAGGCATGTCTTTAACACTAAAATGTCAGTATTTTACAGGTAAATAGAAACTCTTTAAATATATATATATATATATATATATATATATATATATATATATATATATGTATGTATGTATGTATGTATGTATGTATATATATATATATATATATATATATATATATATATATATATATATATGCTTTAGACTTACCTGTAAAATACTTATTTATACTAATGAAACCTTTACCAGAGGTGGAGAGGTGTGGTGCAGCGGCCAGGGCAGCTGACTTCGGAGCACAGGTTTCACGGTTCGATCCCCGGCTCCGGTGGCAGCTCAGCTCAGCACCATGTGACTCTGGGCAATAGCTCACTTAATTTCCACTACGGCCCCCAGCGCCTTGAGACCCGTAAGGGTGAGTAGCTGCACTATATAAAAACGGACTTACATTTTTTTTACCACGCATATGCCTTTACCATTCATGCTTTTACAATTAAATTCATTGTAAAGGCATAAGTGGTAATGGTTATGCGTGGTAATGGCATTCGAGTTGTAACGGCTGTGTTGTAACGGCATGTGTTACAACGGAATGTGTCGTTCGGTCATACATCCAACTTGTCTTTCTTATTATTAACTATCGAGGTGTCCCTTCTGATAGGTCAGTCTCGCTGCTTGTAAAGTAGAAAAGCAGTGCCACTGATTTGTCAGAGGACTAATATCAGAAGAGCATCATCTGTTAGGGAAAGACAGCTGCCCTGGCTTCCGGTCTTGCCACCCTTAAAGATATTTAATACTACTTATATGATTGTAATTTGAAATTAAAGTGGGATGGGGTTCACAGATAAAATGGTAATGCAGTCTCCATTGGGGTCTATATAAGTAGTGGTTCTGTTAGCAAAGGTCAATGAAGTGTAACCTGCAATAATTTGTCAAAGCTATAATCCATGTGACAAAAAACAATTGTTAAAATTGTGCTATCATACAATTTTATCCTTCCGCTGTAATTTTAACGGTAGGCGCGCATTCGTTTGGAATTAAGAATATCATGTATAAAAGGTAAAGTTTTGCTTATTTTGAGGTACTGTCCCTCCTCTCTGTAAATGATTGATAATTGCTCACATTTACAGAGAGATGGCCCATGTCATCATGTGCAGGTGCTAATTATTTTGCAGTTGAGTTGAGACTGCAGATGTGTTGGTTTTCCTTCAGGATTGGGTTGGAGTGTCCTCAAATCACCCTCAAATTCTGAGACAATGTAATAAGCTTTTTAAAGAACATGAAAGCCTTGAACAGAATTTTCACAACTGTACAAGTATTGAATAAAATGGCTGCAACCCCTTCAAAAATGAAATTAAAAAAAATACCTTCAATTAGAGTTAGTAACCCCATTTCAAGCAGGCACGTTTTGATGGTGGTGGCAACTAAACTTTTGCTGGAGAACCTGTAGTTCTTCTACAGCTGACAACAAAAAATGAGCTACCTTTTAGCATGCTGTTAGATAATGGGCTGAAGTTTCATTCGATGGTGATGCTCGGGGAGAAGCCAGTGCACGCTAGTCCCTTTTTAAGTTGCTTTATAACACTGTTCTCAAGTACTCCATCCAAAAATTGCATTCAAACTAGTGCCTTTAAGGGTTTTGGTTAGCCTTCAGCGCTGCACAGGAAGGCTCACAAACTCACTTATTGGCGAGTCAGTTTGCTTTGTGACCTGGGTGGCCCTGGAATCAGATAGGGTAGAATGCATGTAAGACTCACAGTGCATGGTCATGGTTCTGAAGAACCCACCTTCTTCCTCTGGGTGCCTGTGAAAGTGTGGTGCGCAACTGCAGAACACCAAAAACGATGCATGTGAGTCCCACTTAACTGCCACAGTCTGGGGGATTTCTTTCTTCGACTAGTAAAATTATGATAAATTGTTTAATGATCAGTCGTCATGGGTCTCTAACCTACTTTATCAAGAACAATGTATCCAATTCTTTTCAAGCCCCTGTCTTCCATCCTTCCTAATGGCCCAAATACCCTCATCATTCTTCTCCACTATCTTGTCCACCATTACCGCCACCACCACCCTCACCCTCCGAACTTTCTGTAGCAACTCTGCTGTGAGTCTCTAAAATTTGCCCTATGCAGAGCATATTTGGTTAGGTGCTGGCAAGTCATCTGTGGCTAATCATTGGTGTCACTCTTTTTAGATAGAACCACGTTCTTAGAGATAGGGTAGCCCCCTCCAATCTTGCTTCATTTCAGTCAGGGGTCCTCTGCTATTGTCTTCTTTGAATATGGTAATAGGTGTTGGTGAAGGATGGTCCACAAACTGCACTAATGCCTTGATTGTTTATTTACAGGTTAGACATAGACAACCAGAGGTACCCTACGCATATATCTCAGGCCGTATGCGCTGATAGCTGCGGAGGCTTCGATTTGAACCCAGTCAAAATCAAGCGCCAGATCTTGGTCCTGCGGAAAGAACCGAAAAGCTGCACCTCTACACTGGAAACAATGACCGTTGTAGTGGGATGCACCTGCGTCACGCACAACAGCATAGTGATGGACCGCTAAGTGGTCAGCCTCATGAAAATGATGTTCTCAAAAGTGTAGGAAGTGAGCAAAGAATAATGGCCAATAAAAGCTGCAGTAATAGTGCAAGCATTGGGGGTGGGGTTAATGGGGGAATTCCAATATGCTTCATAAAAATTGGAGACACAGAAAAAATAGATGGGGCATATTATCAAGAACGGCGTTAAAATTATCGCCGCTTTAGCGGCAGAAAACTGCCGCTAAAGCGGCGATAATGGGCTTGATAATATGCCCTTGAGAATTCCAATAGAAGCCCATGTTCTGTCAACATGGGCTTCTATTGGAATTCTCAAGGGCATATTATCAAGCCCATTATCGCCGCTTTAGCTGCAGTTTTCTGCTGCTAAAGCGGCGATAATTTTAACGCCGTTTCTTGATAATATGCCCCGATGTTTGTTATATCAGCTTTATTATAAGGGTGGGTTTGAAGGCCTGAATCAAAAATCATTATCACTTAGATGAAAGGAAATTGACACGAATAGTAATGTAAAAACAAACCCCACATCTTGCAGCAGGAAGCAACACACAAGTGATTCAGTTTTTTTTCTGATTTCAAGCATTGACAAGCCAGTAAAAAACCTGTATCAATAATGTCATCTGTGGGCTCTGGTGACTGAAATCCCTTGCCTTGGGTGTGTCAGCAGCATTTCAATATAGTGTGACAGGACTTAAATTCATATAGGCCAGTTGTGTATCTTCTCAAACAATGAACCTTGACTTCAGTGGGCAAGTATGGGCCATTTGATTTCTTGTCCTTGTGACTTTCAAATATCCAGGTAACGTACCCCGGCTATCAATCAACCTTGTACTTTCTGTCGATTTCCTGCAGTAATGTCTCAATAAGATGGCAAAATGTAATATAAGGCAACAGTATGTATAACTCTATATGAAATGTTTCATTAGACATAATATGTGTTTTTGTATGTGAACGCACAGTAGTGTGATGCAAAGGTATGGCAATTTTTCAGCCAAATATTTTTATTCGTCAATTTCAAGGACGGAACTGTATTCCTGAATGATACTTCAGGTTTTTGAAACAGATATATGATATCAGAAAAATAATTCTACATTATCTTTTATTTAATGTATACTAGTATTTATTCTCTAATTTGTTTTCTATTTATCATTAATTTAATTTCACTGGTAACAACAATACTTGATAAAAAAATGTAATATTGTAACCATTTGCCTAATTTGTTAAACCATTTTAAGAGTTGTAAGTTATTAATTTATTGGGTCCTATTTATGGCTGGAGATGAAAAAAATGAATGTTAAATATATTTCTCATTGTAGCAATAAATAATTAAAAACTGATGCACAATAATGTCTCTTAATCGTTTGCACGAAGTAACTGTTCCTTATCCCCTGTACTAAAATTTTGAATTACTGCTACATGATATAATCCATATTTTAGAGTCAATTTAATCTAGATGGTCATCACCTGCCACACTCGCCTGTGCCTGTCTCATTCATCCCCGTTGTCCGTCAAGACTCTCGTCTGTCCTTCCTAAGTTGGTCCCTCTGGCACTCCCCTTTGTGTGGTTCTCCCCACTCTCCCACTATCACATGACCTTCTGATCGATTAGCTGCTCTGCATGGCCACTCCCCAATCGGACCTTGTTCTATGAGCACCTCATAAGGATTTAAAATGGTTTAAATCCTTTCTTCCCAATGGAACTCACTTCACAGTGCACTACTTGAATCATGCACTTCTCCCCCTCTAACTTCACTTGTGAGGTCCCCCTACCCGCCCCCCCTTAAACACGTTGTTTAGCATTAGAACGATCATACCGATCTCACAATTATCTAAGGAAAAAAATGGAATCCTCTTTCTTATGTGGATCTGGAAGTCATCCACCAGCGTATACATCTTCTGCAACTATCCAGCTCATAGAGACTCATCACAAAAACACTAGCCCCATGCCTCATCCATCACGGATGCATCACCCCACAGGCATGAACCAGAACTCTACCTATCAATCTACCCACTCCAACTCATGACCCGATGCCACTACTTGTTTATATTTTAATTTCCACAGAATTGTTCCAGTGGAATTGCATGTTTTTGGTATTAAGTATGGTATTTGAAAAAGTTAAAGTGTCTTTCACCTGGAGGTATTTCCCTTTGTTCTTTAAGGTATTGCCAGTTTCTTGCAGAAATGATCTAGGATTTTTCACACACTTCTAAAGCAAAATGGCCCAGATCATCACTTTGAACAAGTGTTCATAGTTCAGCAGATGACCTGGGATTCTGAGTATCTTTACTTTGCTTCACAACCCTACCCACCTTGCACAGTTTCGGCAACCACTCAGATTCATCACCCACTAATCAGATCCCTGATCCATCACTCTTAAATATGCCTCATTCATGTACTCTTTGTAACCCATGACCCTTCTCCCACCTCTCTTCCCCATTCTCATATACCCTATTCATTCTGTTCCACACCCCCTTCAGCCGCTCTAGCAGTCACTACATATACCCACCCAAAGCCATCAAATGACCCACACTGCCCATACGAAATTCTTCAGCCCTGTTCCCTTTATTCAACATCCTATGATGCTCTCCAGTGAACCAGTCCATTCTGACCAACCAGACTGCTCTGAAATCCATCACAAACCCTCCCCAGTAAACACCCACCTTCCTCTAATCACAGATGGCATAGCGTCCCTGTCTGACTCCAGCCTCTTAACTAGATCACTCACCACAGTTCTTAGGATGCCCCATCACACAAGCCACTCTTTCGAATCACATCCACTTACGCCAGTTAACCTACTCAGAGTCTCCCTTTAACAACCACTGTCCCTAGCACCCACTACCCTCCCAAGCGTGCCCCCATTCACCACCCTACCCCATCAACCAGCACTGTCTAATCACTATGTCATTATGTCCATGTTGCCCTTTCTGTCCAGCCACACACTGACCTGGCCCATCTATTAACAATCACCCTCTCCAGTGTGTTGTATCACACCTTTCTTGCTTCATTACCAGTTTCTCCACCTTCTAAGATGCAACAAAGAGCACCACACTACCCAGTCTTTGGCCATCAGGTCCTCCTTTCCTCATCTCAGCCTGGGATACCACATCTGATCTGTCTGCTCCCATCATGTTTCACCTCATTCTCCGAGCTCTATCAGATCAAGGGTGAAGATGAGCAGAGAGGGCTGTGGTAGGATGCAGCAGCTGAACAGATCACTAGCAACTGGATGTAGTGCTTAGAGCATGCTGACACCATCCAACAACATTATGTGGCAAAGGCAGAAGCAGTGACAGAGGCTGTGATGTAAAGAAGAGGATCTGACAGGAGTCCGAAACACTGGAAGTAGGATGAAGCAGGCAGAGGACCCATGTACTTCTCACTGATAGTTAAAGCCCCACAACACTGATGGAGGCAAATGAGGACAGATAAAAATGAGGGCAGGAGTTAGAGCTGGGCAAGCCACAAAACTAAATGGGAGAACCAAGCCAGGAATAAGCCGAGGCTCAGGACTGGCTCTTAGAGCCATATCACAGCCCAAGCCATCAAATTATGTGCCACGTAATTCGGCCAACAAACTTCCTCTAGAAATATAATAAATCTTAAAAATTCCATAAAGATGTATCCCTTACCACATGGAAGCATTTCACTTTAGTATAATAGATTAATGGTATAATAGATCAAAGTATTGCATAGAATATTATTTATTAGAAATTATAGTTTGTAAACATGGGCCCTAACAAAGATGTTCTCAGTGAACCAAGAGGCAATTCGGTTGTTCAGTTGTCCTGTGCCCTCTCTACATGGCCTATATTGTTATTATAGATGAAGTAACATTGCAGTGCAAGAGATATTTAATTATAAGGGGAAGGGAGGCACATTGAAGTAAATTAGTTGTCTAGGATCACACAATTTAGTAAAGCAGGAAGCCGATTTTAAACTGGTGTTTCACAGTGCGCAAATCATAAACTGGATGGATAGCTTTTCTTTTCCTCCATTAGCACTAAAATTACCCTGCTCTGTGTATAATTTTTGCAGCGCTAGTTCAGAACACAGTGCTAATAAATTATTATTTTTTGTTAAATATTTTTTATTAAGATTGATAAAGCAGTAACAGTATAGTTGACAAAAAGGATAAGACAATGGTATATATTACAGAGCAATACAGCTGTTAGTCAAGCAACAACATAAAGATAAAAATTATTAAACGCCATCTAATAAAATATAATGAATGAGCAGCATATATTTTTCTTTTAATATAGAAAAACAGGAAGAAGAAGAAAAGACAGAAAAAGGAGAACAAAAGAAAGCGGGGGGAAAAAGAAATGGGAATAGAAAGAAGGGAGGAAGGAAGGAAGAAAGAAACACAAGTAAAGGCAGAAATATGAAAATTAGGATATAGATGAGTGTGAAGACAGAAACGTAGTGAAAAGTAGCCAATATAAATCTGATTTTATTTTTTGAGGTAACGAAGATAAAGAAACAATAGATATTCTATGCTCTTCACAAATAATATTCCACCATGTAAACATACATAGCTTAGAATTATCTTTCCTACAAGAAAGTATAATCTTAAAGGCAAGTGCAATAAAAAGATCAAATAGTACAAGCGTGGGTGAAGTATTATCAAAATCAGCTGACATAGTTCCAATGGTCCCACATTACGGCCGTGGACGGGGGCTCATTATGTGACATCCACACGTGCTTCCTTCTGATGAATGCGTGACTATGGAGGAGGCATCCCGCACATCTTTGCCATGGAGTCCATAGTTGAATATGACTAGGGTGCAGCTGAATTAGCAGAGGGACTAGACCCTAGACCTTTGTAGGCTAAAATAGTAGTTGAAACATGTTGGAAATGGAAAGATCTCAGGTCAGGTTCATTGCAATTCACCAGTTGACCGACATCCTTTTAGCGTTTTTAAACATACCGCAGGTACTCACCGAATAAAAGAATATTTTGAGCATACCTCCATGTATATTTTAAATACTTTTTGTCTTGCTCACAAAAACAGGACCAAGTGTTTTGTCCTGATCATAGATTCATTAGAACTCCCAGGGGTAGATTAGCTTCCTTTGGTTGAGTCTGCCGAGGTGGCATTGTTCCTACCCCGGTATGAGAGGTCATCAAATGATGAAGCATGCCTCGATAAGTTGAGGGTGAGACCACCTCTCAAAAATCTTATGATGACACACACTCTGGCAAAAGCCCCCAAAAAAACAAGTCTATGTTGACTTGTATACCCTCAAGTGACCTTGTTTGTGTTGTGTAGCTTCAGGAGGATACAGTTCTTCACTCTCCCTACAGGGATATATAGTTCCAAATAAAACATTCTGAATTGATAGAGTGTTAGACTGAAAATATTTAAACATTTGGACCAAATAGATTTCCACAAATTAAACACTTGAGGACAGTAGTATAATAGATGAGTTAAAGTACCATTTGTAGTGGAACGGGACCAGCATAATGGAGAAGCAGAAGGATCAATTTTATGGCTAAAGGTGGGAGTGATAACAGCTCTATTATACACAAAAAACAAAGATTGGGTGATATTGGCAACTTTGGAGGAATTAACATTTTTAAGCCATAGTTTATCCCACAGGTGAACAGAAAACAATACAGAAAGGTCATTTTCCTGTAACAGTTCAATAGAGGTTTTAAGTCTTACAGAAATATACGATAATAAAAACGTATAAATGAACGAAGCTTTGTTAATGGAACCATGATTAATATTGTATAATGGTGTCAGGGGAGTGAACGGTATGGAACTGGGAGGAAAATTATTGTTTATTAAAAAGGATTGGAGATCAAGTGATAATTGGGTATATTCTTGTAAACTACAGCTTTGCAAGTTTGTGTAACTGAGCAAAAGGCACAATAGAATTAAGTAAAACCATATGATGAACATACAAAATACCCTTTTCTTTTCAGTGCTTGAAATAAAATGACTTATTACGAAATGTAATGAATTTATTACACCAAATGGAGGATGCAAGAAAAGATTGATAAAAATCAGAACCTTGGGTTAATTTTGCATACATCAAATGTTGAGAATTTTTTTAAATTGTGTTTTTAGAAAAAAAAGTACAGTTAGACATAGAAATGGCATCATTAAATGAAAAATCATGTAAGAAAGAACTTTCAAGAATAATCCATCGTGGTATGGGAGAGTCTTGATAGTCTTTAGTCAATGCGTAAAATTATTGAACTCAAAAAGCTGTATGATATAGCTTAAAATCAGGGAATCGTGCACCACCTTCATTCTTAGGACAAATCAATTTAGATAAGGCAATAATAGCACATTTATTATTCCAAAGAAATTTAGTACAAATGGATTTAATTCGGGAAAATAATAATTGGGAATTCTTAAAGGTAACATAGAAAGTATAAAAAGGACATTTGGTACGATCTTCATTTTGATGGTATCCAAACTGCTCCACAAGGATAAATGAAGAGGAGACCAGGAAGAAAGTAAATTCTGAATTTTATTTTTTAAACTATTAAAATTATGAGTAAGTATGCTAGAAATAATGGGAGACAACCAAACACCCAGGTATTTAATTTTGGAAGGGCACCGTGCAAAACTAGTATTTTTAAACATATAATAATAGGATGTAGAATGTAATGGTAAAATCTCAGTTTTGGAGAAGTTGAACTTATAACCAGAAATATTGGAATATAAATGAATTGCTTACAAAAAGGGATCCAAGGAAGTTGGGGGATTAGACATATAAATCAAAATATCATCAGCATAAGCGGACAGATTGATTTCAAGGGAGTTATGTTTAAAACCAGATATAAAGGGGATACAGTGAATACGTTTGAGAAAGGGTTTCAAAAAGAGATGAAAAAGCAAAGGAAAAAGAGGACAACCTTGTCTAGAGCCTCTATATAAATTAAAATAAGGGGAGAAATGTCCATTAACAAAAAAACTAGCACGAGGATCAGAGTATAGTGGTTTGATGAATTAAATAAATTTAGGACCAAAACCAAACCAGTGGAGAGTGTTAAACATAAATTGTCAATTGCTACGTTTTAATGCCTTTTCAGCATCAAGGGATAAGGCTACGAGAGGAGAGGGGTATTTTTTTCCAAATGCAAGAATGTTCGAGAACACCCTGGCATTATCCACAGCAAGTCTACCCTTAATAAAACCAGATTGGTCGTTTTAAAAAGAAGGGGAACAACATCTTCCAATTGAGATGCTAGAATGTTGGCAAAAACTTTACAAGCATAGTTAATGTACAAAATTGGAAGGTAAATTTTGCGAAGGGTATGATCTTTGCCTGGTTTAGTGACAATAAGGGCATCAGGAAAAGAGCCATTGGCCTTGGAGTTAAATAAAAGAGTTAAAAAACTCAAGTAATTTAGGAACAAAAGAAGAGGAAAGAGAAGTTATTAGTTCAATAGAAAAACCATCCAGGCCAGGAGCTTTGGCTTTCTCTAAAGATTTAATAGCAACAATAACCTCTTGAATAATTATGTCATTTTCGAGAGCATTAAAGGTATCAGGAATAGAAGCGGATTAAGAAGGCCATTAAAAATGTTTCAATGTCACATTCTGAAGGAGTAGTATCTTTCGTATGCATTGATTCATAATAAGATTGAAAGTAATTGATAATATCTGGATCAGAGGACATTGTAGTATTGGTAAGTTCATTACAAATAGGACCAATAGTTTTTCATTCCAATTAAATTTTTAAATAATTGGCCAACATTTTACCAGCTTTATTTTGACCTCAATGATACTCAGATTTAATTTTTAGAAGGATATTACATGCATCATTAGTAGCATGTTTACTAAGTGAAGGAAATGACCTGATTAGGGTCACCCGGGTCACTCACGGCCACCTCTCAGCCTTCCATACCAAATGAAGAGTCGGACAGACAATAGAGAATACAAACCAATAACAATTTATTCAGAGTACACTCAGAGCGGAGCCCTGTCTGCCCAGTCGCTAGGAGTGTTGCATAGGGACTGCCATCAGCAAGCATAACAATACATTATGTACACTTCGAAACCAATGAAAGCACGCCCACCATGGAATTTTCCAAAGCGATGCAGCTGGACTGTAAATTACAAAGGAGTAAGTTTCGATTATGAGGCCGGGCACACATTATCTACTATTCAAGGTCACTCTGCCTGTACCCACCACTAGACAAGTGGGAGAAGGCCTACATCTAACAGGAAAGGTATGCACTAATAAGAACAGTACATTCATTAGTGTAGCAAAACTCAGCTGCGAAGAAACATAACCTAGAGAAGGTTGTTTCCCGGAAATGGCAAAGGATTAGTTTTAGATTATAATTCAAAATGGCGGCCATACACAAAATGGTGCCGCAAATGCTAACCTTCCATGAAACAATGCGAAAGCCTATTTTTCTATTCTAATAGACCCTCCTTTTAGCATGAGCTAAACATTTTGTATAATAGCAAAATATATAATCCAATAATCAACTGTTTTAGGAGCACTCCATGTCTTCAGCCTCAGGAAGGGAAACAGTGAGGAGGGAAGAGGTCTCAAAAATACCCTCAACTATTTGCATAAGGTCGTCTACTTCCTTTTGAATCATAATTGTTGCATTAGTATCATGAATCGATATTCTCTTAGGAGCGAGAAGGGTGGTGCAATAAGAGCAACAAAAGGGGAGGCACTGGACCAGGACACAGCAAGAGATCAAAATCACAATGAAATAAATCACCTTTTCAAGGATCCAACCCCAACTACCAAAAAGTGACCAACTCCAGTACCCAATCTCCATTCCTTTAAAGTTTTCTAGGATGTCTAAAATGTGTTGGGTAATGTTCTTTTCCATATTGGTGATCCCGACTACACACTGGTCTCCTACTACTGCGCACACACCACCACTCTTAGCTTGGATGGGATCACTGAAATAATATCGACAAACATAATATCGACTTGCCAAATTATTGACACAAAATATCGATAACACTAATATCGATATACTATACTTTTTTTTAAAAATACACAAATATCGGCAATAAAATATCGTTAAACATTTACATCGATATCAGTATTATCAACACATAAAATATCGTAATAACTAATATCAAAAATATTAAGAAAGCATACAAAATAACAATAATATCGATAACAAAAATATAGACAACACTATTATCGTTAAAAAAAATATCGACACATTAAAATTATTTATAACACAATACATACTCCCAAAAAAATTAAAATATCAATAACACACAGCATACAAAATAAATAGATTAACACATAATTGAATTACATTTAAAAATAATATCTTGAACATTATTAAATACACAAAATCATTTACTCTTTCAAACATTATATATAAAATAAATATTATTTAACATTTAAAAGAATATAAATTATATATAATATACTATACCACTTTTAAATACATAAAAAACAGCTCTAACTAAACCTTAATTAGTGTTTCCCATATAAGGAAAACAACTGCCAAATTTATTAAAACAATAAGTAGCAACCAATCAAATACACATACAATTAAAATAACCCAATAAGATTAAAACAACAATTAATTAAACACTATATAAACACACGAAAATTAAACATTATTTTACACTAAAACAAAAAAAGCAAGAATAAGGAGAATCTCTGCTGGATTGCTTCCACAACATTGGACTTCATTATAGAAAACTCTGATTCAAGCTTCACAAAGCAAGTAAAATAGCATTTTAAAAGTACACCTACTTAATCTCAAAGCACTTTTTATAATAACAAAATGATTAATATATATTTTTAAAATTATATCTCCTCTACAGATAATTCTGAAGACACTCAACAAACTACCAAAAAGTTTAAAATATCAACTTGCAAATAAAGTGAGTATTAATCTCAAATAAACTAATTTAAGTGTAAAAAATCCCAAACAGAAGCGCAAGCTAAGCACAACTACCCCCCCAAACTAAAAACACAGTTAAACAAATTAAATAAAATTACTCTTTTTTTCTGCAGGAAATATAAGGAAAAACTAAAGGCAAACAGCAAAGAAAAACCATCAGCATTGAAATAATTAATCAAATTCACCATTGTAACTATAATTTTGAAAATATAAATGTTTTAGACGGTAAAACATAGGAATACTTTTAATAATTTTTATATACATTTCTCTTAGAACTTGAAACATCACCATGACTGAAGGGGCCCAATTCATTACTTCCCAGAAAGGAAAATTTTTATTATGTTATATGGGATATGTTTACACCCAAGAAAAGCAAACAGGCGACAAAGTTAACTCGAAATGTAGCAAATATTATTCAAACAAATGTTATGGGAGGGCTACAACAAAGGAAACAACTTTAGTATATGTTAGAGAACATAACCACCCCCTAACGTAGCTGAAATTGAAGTTCGAGATGCTTTAGAAACTCTAAAAGAAGCTAGCACTAGCTCTCAAAAGCCTACAACTGAAATACTTAAGGACATACTCCCCAGAGTCCCACAACATGCAACTGGCCAAATGCCCTAAATATCATCACTAAAAAGAATAATAGCTAGAACTAAAAAGCTACTGCTACCACCCCACCTGCCCCCAAAACTTTTATTGAAATAGAAATACCACCTGAACTCACAGTAACTCATAATGAAGAACAATTTCTTCTTTATGACAATAAATCAAATGACAAGAGAATAATAATATTTGGAACTCCCACAAACTTACTTAAACTACAGAACTGTGAGACATGGATGATGGATGGGACTTTTAAAATATGTCCCAAACCATTTTACCAGTTATATACAATTCATGGGCTTTATCAAAATACAAACATCCCCTTTATATGTGCACTGTTACCAAACAAACAAACCACCACCTAGGTTGCACTCTTAACCAAAGTAAAACAAGAAACTAATAATTACTATCCTCAAAAAATGATCATTGACTTTGAACAGTCAATGATACAAGCCATACTAAAAAACTACCCTCATACAGCAATCCAAGGTTGCTATTATCACTTTAACCAATGCATATGGAGACACCTCCAAAAAACTACACTAAGAGCCCAATTCCGATCTCGCTCGGAAGACCCTCTGAGAGCTGTCTGTAGCTTTACCTTCCGACCGATACGTTCCAGGAGCCGGTCTATCCAAACGATGAAGTACGATGCGCAAATGTCTCCAATTCCCGAGCGACACGTATGCTCCGAATCCAGCACCATTTTCCGTACGAACAGGCTCCGTAAACGTAGAATGGAGTCGTCCGGAGGCATATCCCAAAGCTCTTTCCGGCTGGCCAACTACGATGCTTACTTCCTACGCGCCGAACAGGTCGCCACCTCCAGCACGTCACAGCATCCTGAAGAGCAGTATTCCAGCTCCGATTCGCGCCACAACATGATCACTGCGTACGAGACGAAGCAGACAAGTATCCGATCGCGCATGTCATCACTTTGCTGTATGCCTACGGTCGAATCAACAACCGTAACCGACGTGTTCATCACAGACGGTAAGTCAGACACCTACCACACACAAAAATGTCACGACCCCGCGAAAGGCAACGGAATACACAGCTTGTGACAAACCACAGTCAATAAGGGGGGGGAATTCTTGAAGCAATGTAGAGGCAAGGGGGGTGGTGGATGGCAAAAACTCCCAGCATTGGCCCCCACATAGAGGGGTAGATGTCTAACAGTACCAGTATTCACTACCTATAGGGAGTGGATGCCTATCACTCCCACCATTGAACACGCCATAGGGGGGGTGGATGTCTAACATTACCAGTATTCACTACCTATTGGGGGTGGATGCCTATCAGTCCCACCATTGCCCCCCCCATAGGGAGGTGGATGCCTACCACTCACCCAGTGTCCGTAGGGGGGTGTATGCCTATCACTCCCACCATTGAACACCCCATAGGAGGGTGGATGCCTATCACTCACCCAGTGTCCATAAGGGGGGTGGTTGCCTATCACTCCCACCATTGAACACCCCATAGGGGGGTAGATGCCTATCACTCACCCAGTGTCCATAGGGGGGTGGATGCCTATCACTCCCACCATTGAACACCCCATAGGGGGTGGATGCCTATCACTCACCCAGTGTCCATAGGGGGGTGGATGCCTATCACTACCACCATTGAACACCCCATAGGGGGGTGGATGTCTAACACTACCAGTATTCACTACCTATAGGGGGGTGGGTGCCTATCACACCCACCACTGCCCACCCCATAGGGGGGTGGATGCCTATCACTCTCCCAGTGTCCATAGGGGGGTGGGTGCCTATCACTCCCACCATTGCCCACTCCATAGGGGGGTGTATGCCTATCACTCACCCAGTGTCCAAAGGTGGGTGGATGTCTATCACTCCCACCATTGCCCACCCCATAGGGGGGTGGATGCCTATCACTCACCCAGTGTCCATAGGGGGTGGATGCCTATCACTCCTACCATTGAACACCCCATAGGGGGGTGGATGTCTAACACTACCAGTATTCACTACCGATAGGGGGGTGGATGCCTATCACTCCCAACAATGCCCACCCCATAGGGGGGTGGATGCCTATCACTCACCCAGTGTCCATAGGGGGGTGGATGCCTATCACTCCCACCATTGCCCACCCCAAAGGGGGGTGGATGCCTATCACTCACCAAGTGTCCATACCGGGGTGGATGCCTATCACTTCCACCATTGAACACCCCATAGGGGGGTGGATGCCTATCACTCACCCAGTGTCCATAGGGGGGTTGATACCTATCACTCCCACCATTGAACACCGCATAGGGGGGTGGATGCCTATCACTCGCCCAGTGTCCATAGGGGGGTGGATGCCTATCACTCCCACTATTGAACTCCCCAGAGGGGGGTGGATGCCTATCACTCCCACCATTGCCCACCCCATAGGGGGGTAGATGCCTATCACTCACCCACTGTCCATAGGGGGTGGATGCCTATCACTCCCACCATTGAACACCCCATGGGGGGGTGGATGTCTAACACTACCAGTACTCACTACCTAAAGGGGGGTGGATGCCTATCACTCCCACCATTGAACACCCCATAGGAGGGTGGTTGTCTAACACTCACCCAGTGATGTCATGGCCAATTTGTGTTATGTGTGCAAACTGCCTGCAAAATTGATACATAAAGTGACATGCTGGACAAACCCCCCATCTCTGTACTGACAAAAATGTGAATGTGGAGTGCAAGCCCCCAGCATTGTCAATCATATGGGGGTTTTGGGGGATTACCCCCCCCCCATCTCTGTACTGACAAACATGTGAATGTGGGGTGCAAGCCCCCAGCATTGTCAAACGTATAGGGGTTTTGGGGGATTACCCCCATCTCTGTAGTACAAAAAAGGTGAATGTTGGTCTCACACCCCCAGCATGTCCAAGTAATGATGTATTATTGGGGCCAAACCACACAAGCAATGTAGTGAGAAAGTAGTGGTTGTGTGCCAAACAACAACAGAACTGTTGAGGCAAACATTGTTGTGTGTGTTACATACCCTCAGCCATGTGCAATAATCAGTGCTTTTGGGGGCTAACACTGCCAGCAATGTTCAATTGGACAATGTAACATGTGACCATCCAAAATGCATAAACACACATTTTTGTCACCAGCAGACACAAATATAAAGGGTTCAATCTGAAACCAAAGTTTTGATGAGATTCAGTTCCACACTGTGGCAGCAACCTTAAATGCTAAACATAAGGAATGTGCAGAGTGAAGATGTAGGAATCCCAGGGCCAGTAGAGAAAGAAACAAAACAAAACATCCACTCAATGCCCTTCAAAGACAGTTGAAATACATGGGGGAAGATGCACAAACATAACCAACCTGCCACACACTGCAGAACAAACACAACATGTGCGTGAGTTTGGAAGTCTATCTAGCCTGGGACAACACACACAATGGGGGGCTGAACTCGACTGAGACATATGCGTGTTGAGTACAATCTGGAAGTATTCCATATAGAGTATGGATAGTGAATGTGGGCAATCAGGCATTGTTTGATGAGTGGGTGCACCAGAGTCACATGCGGAACAAGCTTGGTGGAACACCAACAAATACATTAAGAGACTGACTCTCTTCCGCAGTACCATCAAGGTCACAGCACTGTGGTGACAGTATCCTGTCTACTGAGCCTCTGTGATGCTAAATGAGGATGGGGGCCATACTTTTGAGCACACACACTCTTGCACACTGTGTCACATGCCTTGCAAGAACCATTGTCATCTCACATACCCAAACATTACTCTTAGGGCATGGCCGGTAATGTGAGGCCACATTGTAGGTAGGGGCCTTGCCAGGAGCCAAGTCACATTTGGCCTGTCTAAACACCACCCACCTTGATGAGCAGCTCTGTGCCTCATCAAAACCTCCCTTGACAGGTGACATTGCGCAGGCACACATGACAGTGTGGATCACTGGCTGTATGACGAGGAATCCATTATTGACCACACATGATTGTGATCACAATACAAACATGGGTCCATGTACTGTTGTGTATGACCAATGTGGCAATCTTTGTATCAGGAAGGTACACCCAGCACGCCACATACTTGGACACACACATTTGATTGATGAACAAGAGGTGCCAGACACACATAAGTATGGGACACAAATTCACAGCATCTGTCCAACACAACACATACTCAAACCCTGCAGAGCAACAGCAGTACACCTACCCACAGAAGGATGACATTGTGATGTGTTGGTGTAGAATGAAGCACAGAGGAGACTGGCCACAACACCACACTAGTCCACAGACACACAAAATAGAATTATGAGCCTCCCAATACAACAAACATGAAGTGGTTGTGTCACAGCTGCCTGCGCTACACGTGGAGACAACATTCCTACTTGCTGTGTAGAAAAGCATGGACCAACACCAATGTATGAGATAGTCACCATGTGTTGCCTTAGTGTGTTGCACACAACTCAAGATCAGACCATTTACACTGTCAACTTGTTTGCATGTCTATCACACCAACTCTGCATCCACCCACAGAAGATGCATTATGTGCAGATCCTCACTAATGTCAAATTGCCAATGCTGAGTGTGTACTGCAGAAGACTTGGAAGACACATGGCTCACCAGATAGAGGATACAACAACTGTGTCAGTAGGCTCCAATGCACAGGCAAATGTGTAAGCCAATATTCATGCACTGTTCACAACGCCAGGGGTGGTTGTGGGATCCTTGTCTCATAAACACAATACACCTAGCTAGATATAACACATGGGATTTGTGTACATCTGTTTAGGATGGAGTACATGTGCATAATGGAATATGCATTAGACACATGTGGCACTTTAACACAGTCTCAGAATCCTGAAACCCGTCAAGGAGACCTACAAATAAGACATGTTGGCATCAGGCCACAGGGCAGGGTACAATGTGTTGATTGTGAGCAGTCATTGACACATACAAGGCCCACACTTGCAAAACAAGATGACAGATTCTAAACACGCTGATGAAGATAACACAAATGGAACTTGGTGGATGTATAATGTGTCACATGTGAGTTTGCTCACAGTACAGGCTCTTGTCTCAACACAACCAGGGATGTCATCATAATGACTCCACTCTACTGGTGCACCCACATCTTGGCCAATCAAAGTCAACTAGGTTGAGAAAGCACTGGACTAGTCAGCCCACAGAAAGCTTCTCAAACAGGAACATCTGCAGGGACTATAGTCTTTGTAGGAAAGGGGGTTTGAAGACAGAGAATCCTGCTCACCTCACACACACCATGGGCTCAGGATATGTCACAGATTTATACACTGCCATGAGGTGATTTACCTACAGTGGAAGGCCAGCTGTGGCAAACCTGTTCTTGGCAGGGGTCTACCATGTCATAATGACACTCAGACATGGCTCAAACACTTACAAGTCACAGAATACTTTGTTTACATCCGCCTGTGTACATGGGTGTGTCTAAAGTCATCTGCACGAAGTCAAACTTTATGTGTATCCAGTTGGAATGATGAGACAGATGACTTGTTGATCATCACAGCGCTATTCTGCATGTCCATCCTAGACGTTTGCACTGTGAAATACTTTTACACTGTGTACAAATGTCAGCCCTACCTATGTGCAAAAGTGTAAATCAAAGATGGTAGGTTGTAAAAAGCATGTCACCCTCATGGTCCAAAACGTTGTAGATCATGACAACCTGGATATGTAGACAATGAGGACTCAGATACAAACTGTAATAGGACACATATGCCATGGACCACATGCAGTCCATCTCATCACTACATCATTGTATTCCGACAACAAGATTTGCACATCAATGACAGTTGACTCATTATCAATATTTGTTATACAAAAAGCAAATGTACAAATAACAAAAACTGCTTTATTCAGCCTTTGGGAGTAATGGGCCAAAAACTTAGAACAATAAGGCCAATGGGCAGTCCATGTGAGAGAGTCTTTGAGGGGGTCATGCATAGTAATCCTCCCTCGCTTGCCTGCACTGCAAACACAAGGGGACATCTCCCCTTGGAGGGGCATCTTTTAGGGCGTGCCAGGCACCGCAGGGACAGGACTAGGGGGTACTGCTTTGAATTTTGGGAGGGATGGGATCTAGTGTTGTGTCGGGCTCCACTGCAGTGGACTGGTCAGATTGAGGGCGTGGGGCTCCACTGCAGTAGATTGGTCAGATTGAGGGGGTGGGGGCTCCACTGCAGTGGACTGGTCAAATGGAGTGGGTGGGGGCTCCACTGCAGTGTCAGGAACAGACTGAAGGGGGTATTGTTGGAGGGGAAGTGCTTGTGGAAGGAGGGGAGGGCCTGACCTTCTTGGGGATGGTGTAACGGTGTGTGGGTGAAACTGTGATGGGGTGTGAGGTTTGATCTTTGGAAGGGGGGGCCTGGGACTGGGAGGAAGTGGATTTTGGTGGGGAAGTGTGGGATGATGGTGGGGTTTTGGACTTCTTTGATCTGGGGGATGTACGTGTGGGGGGCTGGGTGTTCTTACTCTTAGGGGAGGGTGTGCATGCAGAGGGGGATCTCCTCTCTGTGCCGGGGGGTTTCCTCTTTGCCTTGCTAGTGTGGTGTGATTTATCAGTGGAGAAGAGGCGAAGGTCACAGAGGAAGACCCGTTGGGAAGTGGTGGTTGCAGGAGAGTCAAGGGTAGGGGTTTTGGAGGGAGAGGTAGCTGAGGAATGCGTAGTGGTTGTGGATGGATGTGTGATTTTCTTGGCCCTCTCCCCTGTGTGTGTGATGTCAGACCCCTGAGTGTGCGTGCATGAGTGTTTTGACTTTGTTTTGGGTGGTTGTGTGCTGCTTTTGTCTGTTGGGGTGTGTGCATGTGCCTGTGTGAGTGTGCTTGGGTCAGGTAGGGTAGTGTGGACTGTGGATGGGGCAGAGGAAGGAGGGGTGAGGGACTGCTACAGGAGGGACACTGCTGCCATCAGTGAGGAGGCCATGGCCTGATTTGATCGCTGTAGGGCAGACATGTCTGATGAGATGCCCTCCATGTATGACACCAATTGTGTCAAAAGACTGGTATGTGCATGGAGGACACTCAGCATGGATGTCTGCCCCACATGGATCTGTTTCAGCAAATCCACGGCCTCCATACTCAGGGCAGCAGGGGTGACAGATGCAGGGGGTGCGGTGCCTGGCCCGAATGAGACATGCTCCCTAACACGGGAGGGTCCACAGACACTTGGAATGGGAGCAGCTGTGGGGGTGGAGATGGTGATGGTGGTGGGGGCAGACTCTGATGTTGTGGGCTCTGTAATGGGAACACCCACCACCACAAGGGAGTCATCACTGGAGCTTGTTTGGTCCTCGGCAGATGTAGATATTTCCGACCTGCCCTCAGTGTGGCTCCCCTCACCCTCAGTGCCACTGGCTTCCTCCTCCTCCTCCTCCACACTGGACCCAGTCTGGCTAGCCGCTTCCCCTTGGTCCGTTGATGATGCTGTGAACAAGGATGAGAAAGCGATTCACATCAGTCATCTGCATAGACTTGACACATGAGTATCATCTCAACACATCACAGAGCAAGCATATGCATTATTTTGTTGGCAGGTTTTAAATCCTTACACATCTTTGAACATTCCACTTGTGAGTCTGCCAAGAAACTATGGTTCACAGACACATGATGGCATGTGAAACATTGGTTCGATGTATGCCAAATACCACAAAAAACATGTCAACTAAAACACTATTTTGCAGGTGGTCTGATCTGTAATGCTCATGAGGGTCATTTGTCATTACATACATGTCTCATCTCCTGCAAGGGAGTCAGGAACTGACACAGCAAATGGTATGTCCACATTACAAATTTTTAACTGTCAAACATACTTCCATCCACAGTCATCATGATGGGCACCTATGTCTTGAGCGTCAATGCTCCAATGGTCTGCATGCATGCCAATTGTCAAGTACAAATACTGCATCCTCTAAGAAAATCATGTCCCACACTATGCCACTGTCCTGTCTGGCTGATCAGTCTGTACGGAATCTTGGTACAGGAACGGTACATCTCAAGTTTACATTCAGCACCGTGTCACAAACCTGTATTTACTGCTTCAGCTAACATCTATACATGTCAAGTCTACATGTCCACTACGTGCTCAACACAATTTGAACCCTTTTACAAGCTCACGTTGTTCTACTTAGCCATTGGAGTATGTGAATAAAAATGCCTGTCTACATGAACATGTTACAGCTCTCCATAAGAAACTAATGCAGCATACACATAGATGTTCAAGCCACCAGAATGCACAGTCAAGGGATGATACACACATGTCTTGTCTTGTGTATCTGAGCCAAAAGCCAGACATCAGATGTATGTCCATGACTTGTATATTGACCACCTGTGTCTTTCAAAGATTGACACGTACTCACTGTCACCAAGTCTGACCCATGGATTTTCACATTACAATGGTGAAAGTGTTGCCTGACGCAAAAATCTGATGTGTCAGTGTCTCGGATGGCCTGAGTTGGCATACCTGTCCTTGGTCCATGTGATACATGTGATTACACAGAGCACTATGTATGTGACAATACATTTCGACCACTTATCAATATGATTTGTCTGATGCATCAACATTGGTCTCACCTGCTGCACGGATGTATAGCATTGTTAATGCACACCTGTCTGCACCAATAGCACCATTTTGAAAATATATTTATGTACCACAGTGAGTACAGGTCATACATCAGTGAATGTGCTAACACATGTCAGACAATTACATCACTCATGATGGTCAAATCCATGCACATGTTGTATATAGTCCTGAGCACATGGACATTGGACTACAGCAAATACACAGGACCTAAGTGACACACATGTCACTGACGGAAAGGTACACACCTAGCCATCATCTGTTAATGAGGCATAGTTACATTTTAGCCACAGTAGTGTTGACTTTGCAGACAGACGACCTGTGAGAAGGGTATGAGGCTGAGGGAGTGCAACATGCATGTTAAACATAGTTCTGCAACATGGCACATACTCACCCCCTCCTTGCTGCTGTCTGGCCTTCAACTGCTCATCCAGGTCAGGGAAGACCACCATCAGTATCCGGAGCATGTGGGGGGGTCAGGGTCCATTGTCCACCCCTTTTGCAAGGAGGTGACAGCTTCAGCTGGACCCTTGCAATCCTCTGGGTCCAGCCACGGAGGTCATGCCACCTCTTCTGGCAGTGGTGGACGCAGCGTCTGAATACCCCCTCGGATCTTACTGCCCGGACGATGGTCTGCCAAATTTCAGCCTTCTGATGGGCGTAGACCTGTAAGGATGACATAGTGACACACCATTACTCCGTATGCTACATGTTTATGCATCACACACATGGACATATAGGTCATGGTCAGAATGGCAGATAATGTCTAAGGGTTAGCCAAGTATCATCATGGGCAGTTTTCCTGTGTGAAAATCTCCCTCAGAAATGAAAACAGTGCAGAAAAGTCAAACCCACTACACACACTTCTACATCACTGTACCTGTCCAGAACCTAAATCTACACACTGTAAGACTTACATTAACTATGTTTGCATGCTTGCCCTTGGGGATCCCAATGCTAGTAGTGCATGTTTTTACACACGGCCAAATGAAAAAGGCAGTGTAATCAACACTCACCTGCTCCCCTGGTTTGCCATACAGCTTGCTGTACTGTGGAAGGAGGCTGTCCAGCAGGGCCTGGTTCTCCTCCTCTGTGAAAGCAGGTACCCTCTCCACAGTACGTGCCATTGTAGCTCCCAGAGGATGCAGAGACAGATTGTCAGGATATGTCAGCAGCGCCAAAACAAATAATGCCACTAACCTTTAGAACCGCCAGCGGGAACGATGGAGTGTAGAGTAGTTCCCCTATTCTCCTGAGCGCAACCCCACACAGAGTAGAGGTACACTACTATGTGAGGAAGTACCCCAGGGAAAAGGGGAAGGGACAAAATAATAAACTCTGCTGCTGTACTGGTATCTTCTCACACCTTAGGTCTGGTTTACGTCTTACTCTCGCACATGAACTGCAGTGGAAAGATAAGAGAAGATTAGAGAGATGGCTCAAGGAATATCATTCATACCAAGGTAAGTATTGTACACATAGGTTCATGTACTCACAATGCGACAGGCAGCAATGCTCTTAATGAAAGTTCCAAAATACACAATTCAAAAAAGGCTCCACACTGAGAGATAAAGAGCAGGAAATGCAGAATGTATAACTCTCAGGTACCACAGGATTAATTGTAAGGCAGAAATAAAGTCACGCAAATCACTGCGTCAATGCTCCATAATGTTCCTTTTAAATGAGCACCAGAACGCTGTTAAAAAGGCACAGCGCAGTAGTAGAGAAGGACGGATACTTATGTACACAAAAAACCAAATGCAACCTGCTGTTTCCACACACAGCCTGAAACGAAGACAGAAAGCTGCTACGAGAGAATTAATTGCTAAAACTCTCTCGAGTAAGAAAAGCACTTAATCACAGTGTCTGACATGGGAGGAGCGCTCCAGCGCTTCTCTCTAGTTTGTTTAAAAATGAAATACCTTTAAATCCCAGAAGTTTGTCGGAAACAGAGACTGCTTCACCCTGACAAGCTCCGTAACCTCCAAAAAATCAGAGAGGTCTCACGAAGGCGGGAAAAGCAATTAACCAGCTGCATTCACTTCCCAGTGAGGCCGGGCATATGCATAAAGTTCCTCTGCACGGTTGAGCAAAAACTGCAGCTGAAATCCAGGCGAAAACAGGAACTCCAGCGGGGAATACCTTCCGCTTGCTTGATAGTAGATTCTGGCAAGATTGTCAAGCCCCGACCCTAGGAAGGGGAGGGGCTTTATAGGGACGAAAATCCTGGCGTTGATTCATCCTTAGACCAGGCAGGCGACCCAAGGGATTCTGGGTCATGTAGTCCAATGGGCGCACGCTGTTCTAATATCTAGTATCATGCATTCGGGGAAGAAGTGCCCTACGTGTAGATGCAGGGAAACCCGTCTTTCCTGACCTACACTGGATAAGCATGACAGAACCCCCTCCCAAGGACCGCCGTCTCGGTGGTCGGCCTGGTTTACCTGGATACAGAGTGTGAAAGCGTTCCAAAAGAAGAGGGCAATGGAGGTTGTTTACTGGTTCCCAAGTTCTATCCTCGACCCCATAACCTTTCCAATCCACCAAATACTGCACTCGTCCCCTCACCATTCGAGAATCTAAGATTTCCTGTACTTCATATTCTTCCTGACCATCTATCTCTAGGGGTAAAGGTCTTGTCTGTAATCTTGTGTTCACAGGACAGGGATGGAGCAGGGAGACGTGAAAGACCGGGTGTATATGCCATGAGCGGGGTAAGGACAATTTCATGGCTACAGGATTAATTACTTTCTCAATACTATAGGGGCCTATATACTTGGGTTTCAATTTGGTTACTCCCTTGAGATGAAGATTTTTAGTGGCCAACCACACCTTATCTCCCTCTTTGTACACGGGTTCCGGGGCTCTCTTTCTGTCAGCGAACTGCTTCTGCGTTACTTGTGCTGCCGCCAAATGCTGTTTAGCATCAATTAACACTGCTCTAAGATGGGCATGGTGTTCATGTATGGAGGGATGTTTGGAGACTATTGGCCATTCAAAAGGAAGCATGTTTGGGTGATGTCCCGTTAAACAGAAGAAAGGGGAGCAACCTAGTGTTGAATGTTCTGCATTATTATAGGCGAATTCCGCCATCCAAAGTAATGTGTACCAGTCCATGGAATTCTGCAGGGTGAAACAGCGAAGGTATTGTTCCAATGTCTGGTTAAGACGTTCTGTCTTTCCATCTGTCTGGGGATGGTAACTGGTGGACAACTTGACTTCTACTCTCATGGTTTCGCATAAAGCCGTCCAAAAACGAGAGGTGAACTGCGTTCCACGGTCTGTGATAAGAACATTAGGAATTCCGTGGGCTCTGACTACGTGCTGGAGAAAGACGATAGCCAATTCCGAAGAGGAGGGCAGATGTTTTAATGGGACGAAGTGTCCCATTTTAGTTAAATGATCTACGACAACCAGAATGGTGGTGTACCCATCACAAGGAGGCATTTCTACAATAAAATCCATTGATACAGTGTGCCAAGGCCGAGGAGGAATGGGTAATGGACGTAGTAATCCTGCAGGTTTTGAGTGGCCGGATTTCCCTTGTGCACATATGGCGCAATTACTTAGATATTCTCGGGTATCTTTTCGTAACGTGGGCCACCAGAAGGAACGTTCGATGCAGGAAATGGTTTTATATTCCCCCAGATGTCCTCCTAACATTGAATCATGTGCCCAAGCCAGTACACGTAGTTGCAGGACAGGATCAGGAATATACAAAGCATGATAGTGATATAACAAATTTCCGGTTTCAGTTCGGTGTTCTGGATCTTCCTGTTTCCATGCCTGAGCATCCACATCTGCTACAGACACTTTTAGGTCTTCTAAGAAGTCTTGTGATGTAATCAATGCAAGTGTATTACATTGAAATGCTGTTTTTGGGAGGATTGAGGGTGGTTCGGTAATATCATCTTTGGTGCTCTTTTCTGGTTCTTCGATACGAGAAAGGGCATCTGCTTTACCGTTTTGAGGCCCTGGTCGATACTTGATAATGAAATCAAAATCAGAGAAAAAGAGAGACCACCGTAGTTGACGTGGAGTTAAAGCTCTGGCTGTTTTTAAAAACAGCAGATTGCGATGGTCTGTGTATATTTCGACTGTGTGATGTGCTCCTAATAAGTAATGCCTCCATTCCTCACAGGCTCTTTTTATGGCTAACAATTCTTTGTCGGTAATGGAATAGTTCACTTCACATGGGGTGAGTTTCTTTGAGAAGTAAGCCACGGGATGTAGCTGTCCTGTGTCTGGATGTCTTTGGGATAACACTCCTCCGATGGCGTACTGAGAGGCATCTGTTTCTACTACAAAGGGTAATTGAGAGTCAGGATGCCGCAAGATAGGAGCCTGGGTGAATCGACTTTTTAGTGTTTGGAACGAGTGGTCTGCTTCTTTGCTCCACACAAAAGGAGTGTTTTTTCTCAACAAACTGGATATAGGGTGTATGATCTTTGAGAAATCCTTGATGAAACGCCGGTAAAAGTTAGCAAAACCCAGGAAGCTCTGTACAGATTTAACGTGATGAGGAGCTTTCCACTGCGTAATTGCTTCTACTTTGCCCATATCCATCTGGAATCCCTGAGCGTTGATAATGTAACCCAAGAAGGCAACTTCTTCAACATGGAAAAGGCACTTCTCCAGTTTTGCAAATAATGCATGTTGTCGGAGTCTATCCAGGACCGCCTTCACATGGGTAACATGTTCTTGGGGTGTTGATGAATAGATAAGGATATCATCAATGTAAACAATACAGAATGTTTCTAAAAACCCCGAAGTACTTCATCCATGAAATACTGGAAGGCCGCTGGGCGTTACATAGCCCAAAGGGCATCACTTGATACTCGTAGAGTCCAAATTTGGTTCGGAAAGCTGTCTTCCATTCGTCGCCAGCTTTTACTCTCACCAAATGGTAGGCACCTCGTAAATCTAATTTCGTGAAGATACGAGCACCTTTGAGCTGGTCCAGAAGCACTGGTATGAGTGGGAGGGGATATCGATTTTTTATGGTGATCCTGTTGATCGCTCTGTAATCGATACAGGTCCTAAGATCGTCACAATCTTTTTCGGAATGAAGAAGAGAGGGGACGAGGCTGGAGACGAGGAATGTCGGATGAAACCAGAGGCTAGGTTCTCGTCCAGATAGTTTTTAAGTATTGTGTTTCTGGTTCGGTAAGGGCATACACTCTGCTACAGGGAATAGCTGCTCCAGGTACCAATTCTATGCGACAATCGTATGTTCGGTGAGGAGGTAATTGAGTAGCCTTCTGTTTATCGAATACTGGTTGATATTCCTCATAGACGTTAGGTAGTGTAGTGGAACAGCAATACTGAGTGTCTTCGCATCCAATGGCCAAAAGACCTGCCTGGGTTTTGCACTTCTTCTTCTGGTGAATGTATTGCTTGGTGCAATGCTCTCTGCAATATTCGGAATTCAAGGTAACGGTGCGCGCTGCCCATCCAATGACTGGATCATGTAGCGTTAACCATGGCATCCCTAGGATAAGACGGAAATGTGGTGCATCTATGAGGTCAAACTGGATGGTCTCGAAGTGGTCAGGGCCGAATTGCATTGTTATGGGAATAGTATGGTATCTTACTGGTCCTGACGTCAGGGCCGTCCCATCTACGGCTTTCACATGTTCAGGGGACATTTTTTTCTCACACGGTACCCTAATATTTTGAGCGTACTTCCGGTCGATAAAATTCCCTGTTGCTCCGGAGTCCAGCAAGGCAGACACCTTTAGTGGTGTTTCTTCGGTAATCCATAGAGTAATGCATACGTTCAAATGCGCCACTGAGGATTGTATGGTGTTGGCTATCACTGAAGAGATCTTTTCTCGTTCTCCACCTGTACCAGAGATCTCATCCTGGCTCAGGCTCTCCAGTTTTCCGCCACCTCAATCCTCTCGGATTGCTGAGATACCGCGGCTTGTGTCCGTTGCGTGTTTGGTTTTTCCGGATATTTAGTTCTAGCGCGGCACTCCTTAATGAAGTGTCCACTCTTCCCACAATAAAGACACAATTTCAGCTTCCGTCTTTTTCTTTTTCCTCCGTTGTGAGGGGTCCTCGAATGCCGCCAATCTGCATGGGCTCGGTTCCTTCTATTCCTTTAGTATGTTCTTCTGTTAAAGGTTTTGATCTGGGAATAAAGAAACGGTTCTCTCCTCTAGTCCTGTCCCCTTTTCTTTCTTGTAATCGGTGGTCCAGTTGCACTGTGAGATCTATCATTTCTTCACAAGTCTGGGGTAATTGCACCACTTGAGACAAGACGTCTTTTAATTCTCCTCGCAATCCCTGGTAAAACAGAGTGGTGCGTTTTTCTTGGGGCCAATCAGTTTCCACCACAAGACGATTAAACGTGGTTATATATGTCAGTAAATCCTGAGTGCCTTGTTTAAGGGTTATGAGCTCTCTATCTAGAGTCATCATGTGGGATTTACGGTCAAACAATTTTCTCATTTCCAAACAAAAATTCGTGAAATTGTGTAGAATGGGGTCATTTCGCTCCATCAACGGGATAGTCCAACTAGCAGCGTTGCCCCCATGTATGACATCATGAAGGCTGTTTTAGCCGGTTCATCTTGAAAAACCGCTGGCTTACATAGAAAGTGTAACCTACATTGGTTCAAAAATGTTTCAAATTTCTTTGGGTCCCCAAAAAAGCGTTCAGGAGGAGCCAATGGAATCCCTGTGTTTTGTAATATATGGACCGTGGGACTTGACTCAGAAGAATGTGTAGATGTTTGTGGCGCGGAAAAGAACCCTGTTCCCTGCGTCTGCCCTGGAGGAGGTGGGTGATGGGCATGTATGGGTGGAGGAAGAGTCCAATCTTTTATATAGGTTCCTGCCCCTGTACTTTCGGGTTTACTCTTCCTGGTTAGACCTGCCACTTCCCTACGTAACGTGCCCATTTCCTTCCTCAATTCCTGGTTTTCTGATCGGGAAGTTTGTACCTCCTGTTGTAGAGACGATAGGCTCTCCAAGAGGGAGGTCAAAACGGCGTTTGTATCCATCGTCCAGGCTAGGCTACAGTCTTGGGCTTGACAATCTGTCAGGATATGTCAGCAGCGCCAAAACAAATAATGCCACTAACCTTTAGAACCGCCAGCGGGAACGATGGAGTGTAGAGTAGTTCCCCTATTCTCCTGAGCGCAACCCCACACAGAGTAGAGGTACACTACTATGTGAGGAAGTACCCCAGGGAAAAGGGGAAGGGACAAAATAATAAACTCTGCTGCTGTACTGGTATCTTCTCACACCTTAGGTCTGGTTTACGTCTTACTCTCGCACATGAACTGCAGTGGAAAGATAAGAGAAGATTAGAGAGATGGCTCAAGGAATATCATTCATACCAAGGTAAGTATTGTACACATAGGTTCATGTACTCACAATGCGACAGGCAGCAATGCTCTTAATGAAAGTTCCAAAATACACAATTCAAAAAAGGCTCCACACTGAGAGATAAAGAGCAGGAAATGCAGAATGTATAACTCTCAGGTACCACAGGATTAATTGTAAGGCAGAAATAAAGTCACGCAAATCACTGCGTCAATGCTCCATAATGTTCCTTTTAAATGAGCACCAGAACGCTGTTAAAAAGGCACAGCGCAGTAGTAGAGAAGGACGGATACTTATGTACACAAAAAAACCAAATGCAACCTGCTGTTTCCACACACAGCCTGAAACGAAGACAGAAAGCTGCTACGAGAGAATTAATTGCTAAAACTCTCTCGAGTAAGAAAAGCACTTAATCACAGTGTCTGACATGGGAGGAGCGCTCCAGCGCTTCTCTCTAGTTTGTTTAAAAATGAAATACCTTTAAATCCCAGAAGTTTGTCGGAAACAGAGACTGCTTCACCCTGACAAGCTCCGTAACCTCCAAAAAATCAGAGAGGTCTCACGAAGGCGGGAAAAGCAATTAACCAGCTGCATTCACTTCCCAGTGAGGCCGGGCATATGCATAAAGTTCCTCTGCACGGTTGAGCAAAAACTGCAGCTGAAATCCAGGCGAAAACAGGAACTCCAGCGGGGAATACCTTCCGCTTGCTTGATAGTAGATTCTGGCAAGATTGTCAAGCCCCGACCCTAGGAAGGGGAGGGGCTTTATAGGGACGAAAATCCTGGCGTTGATTCATCCTTAGACCAGGCAGGCGACCCAAGGGATTCTGGGTCATGTAGTCCAATGGGCGCACGCTGTTCTAATATCTAGTATCATGCATTCGGGGAAGAAGTGCCCTACGTGTAGATGCAGGGAAACCCGTCTTTCCTGACCTACACTGGATAAGCATGACACAGATGCAGAGAGATCTTGAAATGCAGTAAAGTTGCATGTAGTGCAGGCAAGTGAAGTCTCTTGGGAACAGACAAGACTTATATCTGTGCAGCAGAGGCGGACTCTGTTCCATGCATCCAAAGCGATAGGTCAGAGTCGTTCGCATTATCCGAATTTGTCCGATCCATAACATTGGACGCATCTGACACGCCTACCGCAACGTTCAAAATATACGCATCCTAACACCATTGAGTTTGATACATTGGTGTTGTGAGGTAACCACTTCGGATTACATGAGATTCGTACACGAAGCGAAACGTGCGTCTGTCACCATGACGACCAACAGCCAATGTGTGCGTCCGGCTCGGTTCGGATGCGGCTCACGCGTCCTTTGAATACTCACCCACCTCTATCACCATGACGACCAACAGCCAATGTGTGTGTCCGGCTCGGTTCGGATGCGGCTCACGCATCCTTTGAATACTCACCCGCGTCTGTCACCATGACGACCAACAGCCAATATGTGCGTCCGGCTCGGTTCGGATGCGCTCACGCATCCTTTGAATACTCACCCGCATCTGTCACCATTACAGTAAACAGGCAAAGGATGCGAACCACACGTTTTGGGTGAGGCTCAGGCGCCCTACACTAATCAGTCAGCAGGGCAGACAGTATAGCAATTCAGGAATGTTAGTCTGCATTACATGTGTGTGTACAGTGATTAACATGTCATATTTGACATAGTACTTGATAGCTCACAGTCTCATGATGATCCAAGCTTGATGGGCACACAAAACATTGTTGTTGAGGAACATCACATCTGTGAGTGACCACTTCACAGATCACCCTCCTAGGCTTGGACACAGTCCCAGGGGATCATTGTGTTAACCAAGGTTATGTCCACACATGATCACTGCTTTCTTGGACTGTGTGTTAGAAAGTGCATAGTTTCAAGTCATTTTGAGTAAATACACTGTATCTGAGTCTTGTACAACGCAGACACTTAATTGTTGATTTTTTCTATGAAATGTATCTGACACAGCAGCTTGTATTTGCCATGTGAGTTGCTGTTGTGTCTTTGTATCACAGGCATACATGGATGCTTGTCAAATCTAACTGTGCCACACATTCTAATAGTTTTTGGATATGTGATAGTACATGTATGTCAGACATGACATCATGACAGTGTCCACACTGTGACAGTGGTGTGCATGGTGGCACGCTGTCTGTATCTCGTGTCCCACCTAGGTGGCATTACATGATCCAGGTCTATGTACCTTTCAACCATGTGCTAGTTGTGACAAACCTCTGTCTCTGATACTTTATTAGGTGTGTGTTGAGTATGTGATGTTTGATCACATGGACAGTGACAGACAACAGTGAATAGTCACAGTACAGAACTGTAATTGGTGCAAAACCATGTTAATGTGACATAACAGGGGAGGGTCACATAGCTGTGCTCTGTGTCTGGGCTCAACCTTATGCATCTGACTTCATTGTGTCTTTATTTAATCTTGTATGTGTGTTATTGCATGTTCCTCACTACATTGGAAAGTGTCCTAAAATATGTTCTCACCTGTAACATAGGTACTGCAGGGCACCAGCTGTCCACAGACCCTTCCCGGACCTCCAGACCATGGAAGAATGGGATAGCATCAGGCGGTCCTGCTTCACCAGACCACTCATTGTGCAGTTGGCAGACCAGTGTTGTATTCCGGGTTAGGTGTCCGTATATAGGCTTTCCTGAAACATGTCCTTATATAGGCACAATTCGCATTGCCCTTATATAGGCATAAAATCCCAGTCCATATTTAGGCATTAGCCATGCACTCCAAATACAGGCATGGTCACCGACATCCGTCCGCCCTAACGTCACAACGAGTTCTTAGAAACCAGACCCTTAAGCTCTTGGGAGTTCCCCTAGCACAGGATTATTGATTTCTCCAAGAACTCATCTATTATGCATGAACCGCTATTCCTTAAGGGTTCATTCCTGACGTCTTCCTCTGTCCGACTTCACGTCAATGCTAACATTCCAAGGCACCTACCAGGTATAAATATACCTTCCCTTGCCCAAGCAAGTTAGGAGGAGACCTCGACTTTAGAGGAGCCCGTGTCCCGGCCTGACGCACTGAGAAGAGACGCTGTCATCCCTGCTTGCAGAGAATCCATCTTCCAGTCTTCTGACTCCCTTCGCGGGGTGTTAGAGTTCGAGACTCGGAAGGAGATTCCCACCTCTCTCATTCTCAAGGTATGGAACTGACTAGAACCTAGAGGGACTCTTGGCATACCAGACTCTTAGTATATCATACTATAGAATACTTCACCTACTTCTTACCTTGTCCTACACCTAGGTTAGGTTAGGTACACTGGGGTAGAACTAGCTTAGAGACGCATCGTATGAGTACTCGCATTTTTAGCTTATGTTATTTATGTATATGAATATATGTGTTGTAGCTAAAAGATAATGCTAGCGCACTATTATTTCTTTCTACTGCTTACGCTGTACATTATATATCTTGCATGCTGTCTTGTGATCATAACAGCTCATATCTTTTACACGAGAAACAAGACTGTTCAATAAATCCTTTTTATTGAAACGCACGTCTATTCGTTCTGTGTAACTCTGAAGAAACTAAGCATGCACGATTAGCTGAGTGAAACTGTTATCTATTGTTTCCACGATTCTGAGAGCGTTCCGATTCTAAAGGGAAACAAAGTTATCATGTTTATGCGGTTGCCAGAAACTACTCCCTTCTTGTTTACAAGGAGTTTCTAGTGGCCTCTGAGTTAGCTGGCACAAAGTAATTAAGTTTAATATACTCGATAGGGACATACTGACCTCAGTCCTATGTCAAACCTATAGGGTATATTATTCCAATGCGCAGAGCCTATTAGGGAAATAGGAACTACACTACATGGCGCCCAACCGTTTGGTAAGGCAGTAATTTAACGCCAGATGCTGAGTAACTCAGTCGTGCTTTTCTCTCAGAGACCCCTACTCATATACTCCATAAGACGTCTGGAGTGGGTAGGGTTAAGTATCCGCCAAAGCTAAATAGGACAAAAAAAAACTATATATTAGCTGTTTGGTTTGTTCAACGTTGAAGGATACAGTGTTCCAAAATATTGTGCACCTTATCCTTTGTTTCCTTGAAACTTGTTCTACATTTTTCAAAAAACAAATGTCCATACACGGGGACAATGACACCGAGAACGGTGTAGCTGCGGCTGACCCCATCGTAACAGCTTTTAATTTTACAGGTTTAAATGAAACCGAGGAGGGTGTTATAGACATCGCTCCAAATTTAAGGAGAGCCATCACTCTAAAACTTATAAAACACGGCCTACCACCAAGAGGTGGTAGAGCAGTTTTCGTGATAGAGGCACACGAATCCTTTCAGACAGAGGTATTCTATTCATGGATAGTATTCCCAGAATCAAATCCAGTCACAAGAGTGTTTCACTTCTACAAAGAAGATGAACCACCAGAGGAATATATTCCTTACGAGGATATTGAAATTCCACTCACATACCAGGAGCATAATCTCTGGTTTAAAGGTGCCCTAAAACATCACAAAAACATTACCAGGGTCGGTCCACTAGGTAGACCAGGAGCAACATGGCCGATTCTAGCTGGCTACACACCTCATCCTGACATCGAAGTAATGTCAGACGAGGAACTACTTACTCAACTACAAGAGTTAATAAAAATTTACAGACAATTAGTCCAATATGTCATGCAGACTTTCACAGTCCAACCACCATTGACCATTCCAAATCAAACCCCTCAACAGGGGAATACACTAAAAATTACTCCACAGACTTTACACGCAGTCATGGGTAAAATGCCCACAAAACGTGAGCAAATTTCATTCTGGATAGCTCAAAAAATTACTCACATCGAAGCAGTATTTCCTAATACTAGCCCTTATGAGAAACACAGAATCCTAACAATCTGTTTACCAATGGGGATCACACCACAACTGGAAGATTGCACCACTTGGGGCGCAGTCTTTGCTGCCATCTATACTAAAACACATGGTGTTCCGTCAATTGCAGTAATACCAGATGTCCTGAAACAAATTCAAAACGAATACGGGGCAGAGCCTGCTCTGAATTTAGGTATGAAATTACTGAAAAACTTCGACCAGGTCTCAACAATAATATTATCTAATATTAAAGGGGAGGCAGCATCAGTGGCGATCCGCCAACGCTTAAGGGAATTTGATGTAACAGAACATCAAACTGAACTACCCAGAATAATAGAACAATCTTATGCAGAATTAGGCAGAGATAGTTTGGGTGGAAAACCTTTGAAGCCAAAACTATCTGAAAGTCCTGAGAAGGACTCTATTAAACAAAATCCTACATCTTCTAAAAAGAAGTGGGAAACTAATAAACAAAATTCAAACGAGAAACGTTCTCAATCCCGAGGTAGGTCTCCTCAAATGGAGCCCTCTGAAAGGAGGTATAACCTCAGGAATAGGGATAATTTAAGAAAACCTGACAGGTATCAAGATACTGATACACGTTCCTCTCGTACCTTTCAGATATCGTCACAGACATCAGAAAGAAGAGGACGGTCAGAACATAGAGAAGAACGCGTGAAATCCAAACACGACAAACACGTTCAGAAAAATAAATCAAAACCTCAATACACAAAAAAGAAGGTAGCAGATCTGAAGATCAGACATGCCGAGAATACTGAGAACACAGCTCAAGAACGGAGAATGTGCTCAGACAATGCTGGACAGTGCAGCAGAAGTCACAATAGCTCGCCAGAACCTGAAGGAACTTCTGGAGATAGTGGACTTGAATGAGTACATCACAGTAGAAACTGTAGACACCAGGGTTAGTACTCCACAAAAGTTATATGAAATAACACTCCGAATGGAGGGAGACATACCAAGAAAGGTGAAAACACTCTTTTGGGAGAAACTTTCAAGGGGTTATGATATACTTCTAGCAGAAAAAGACTGGCCACCACAATTTGTCAGGGAGTGCCCACATGGCGAGGACATCATTATGCCAGCCTTCTCCAACCATATTCCAATTCACCTAAAGTATACTTATGCCAGGAAATGGGCAGTTGCCCAGGCCCCAGCATTATATAAAAATCATGTAGGATGGGATGAGGACTCACCTCACCATAACATACAGCTAAAAAATGAACCTACTGCAGAAAGGCAGTATCCAATAAAGCAAGAAGCTAAAAAACAGGTCAGGGAGATCTTAGATCAACTTGAACACCAAGGGGTGATTGAAACATGCACCTCCTCAATGAACAATCCTTTGTTTCCTGTATCCAAACCAGACAATACATATCGTATAGTTTTGGATTACAGACACTTGAACACTTGTTCCAAAACATTTGCAGTGCAAACTGCACATAGTACAGCATTAATGAATAACATTGTGCGTAAAAAATATAAAACCACATTGGATATTTCAAATGGTTTCTTTTGTCAAAACATAGCACCTGAAAGCAGGTACTTAACAGCTTTCTCAATAATGGGGACCCAGCGTCAATTTTGTAGACTCCCACAAGGGTTCAAAAACAGCCCGGGGTTATTCTCAGCGAGGGTAACAGAGTTACTACAAATTTATGATAATGAGGCATTGTCATATGTCGATGACATCTATCTGACAGACGATGACCCAGATAGGCACTTGAACAGGATGAATACCATTATATTGGGCTACGCCTCTGAAGGCTATAAATTCAACTTTAAAAAATCCAGAATTGCCCATCTCAATGTCCTTTTCCTAGGATATGAGCTTTCAAGTGAAGGCAAGAGCCTGGCAGCTAACTGTCTAGAAAAGTGCGCACTGCTCCAACCTCCAAAAACGCTGAAAAATTTACAATCCATCTTGGGTTTCCTAAATTTTGGAAGAACTTACATTCTAAATTACGCAGAAAGGGTTAAACCTCTCTACGAATTAATCAAACCTGATTTTTCAACAAAACATTGGATACAGGAACACACAGAAATCCTGCGTTCACTCCAAGCTAACATGTTAGCAACAAATCACTTACAAACACGCGTAAATACACGCAATTTAGTGATCCGAATAATTTCGGGTCAATGCGGATTCACCTATTTAACATTTAATGAGGGTGAAAAAGTACCAATAGCATACAAATCACATTTGTATACACAAGCAGAAATGCGCTTCACTTCAACAGAAAAAATACTGACAGCAGTTCAAACCGCTGTAGCAAAAGAAAGAGCTCTAGCCCAAGGGAAACGCATTATTGTCGTAACCCCAGTACCAGCCTTAGAGGCGGTTACAAAAGCGAGCATCCCAAATGCAAAAGCTTTACATCCTAGATGGATACAATGGGTTAATTCTCTTGCTGCAACTGATGTTGAATATGTTTTTGATCCTGATTTAAAAACACGAGCGTTCCTGCAATATGAACATGAATGTCCTCTGCCCACTGAAATTTTGCCTCTAGATCAGTACGAATTTATAATTTACACTGACGGATCAGCACAACCCGCTACAGGGAGTAAGCAAGCTTACAGTGCAGCGTGCGTAATCGTTAACGGTCGCATGCAAGATGGTAACTTCAGACCAATGGTCACTAAAACTCAATCTCTAGGAGATTGTACAGCTCAGCGGGCTGAACTACAAGCATTCAAACTGGCACTTGAAAATACAGATCGCGAATTCCCCACACTTATAGTGTGCGATTCTTTTTACTGTGTTCAGTATAATGAATATATACAGAATTGGCTTGAAAACGGGTTCAAAGATGCAAAAGGTGGCACAATAAAGCATAAAACGCTTTGGGAACAAGTAGTTCAGTTGAAAGACGAACTACCAAAAGCTCATGTGATACACACGCTGAGTCATCAACGTGATGGCGTTCACGTTGCAGGGAATTCATTGGCTGACAAAGCCGCAAAGGGGGCTGTTCAAATGGCTTCCGTAGCTGCGATCACTCGTTCAAAAACGAAAATAGACAGTGAGATATTGTTGGCTGTCAATGCTTCAAGCAAAGGCAGTGGTGCAGCGTTACCAAAACAATTTCCACTCAAGTACTCTTATGTAATTGATGCGAACAACGTTCCTTTTGCTCGAATCCCTGGAGTGGGGGATAGGGTAATTCCAAACATGGAACGTAGATTAGGACTGATCATAGCAGCACATGAAGGGATAGCCTCTGCCCATGCAGGTGTTTCTGCAACAGTATCTTTACTTAAACAAAGATATTGGTGGCCTGGCATTAGGAAACAGACCAAGAACTATGTTTTGGAATGTGAAATATGCCAACAGATGAAAGTCTCCACAGTAAAACGTCCTGCGCAGACACCCCTGTTGATTTCAGACAAACCATTAGCTTGTGTTTACCTGGACCACTGCGGTCCCTTGCAAAGGGACGGTAACTATAAATATATAATGGTCGCAGTGGATTCGTGCTCAAGGTTCCTATGGATATGGCCTCAGCGCTCGGCTGACGCTCGAACTGTTATAAAAGATTTGCGAGTCTTTATCGGCACATACGCAATAGGCACACTACATTCTGACCAGGGCCCTGCATTTAGCTCTCGGGCTTACAAAGAAGCCATGGCCAGTTTGGGCGTTGCATTGCGGTACTCCTCTCCGTTTCATCCTGAGGGAAATTCTGTTGTGGAAAGGAAAAACCAGGACATAAAGCAGTCTATAACAGCTAGAGTATTAGGTTCGGGTGATGGGTGGGTCAAACATCTTTATGGGGTCCAACGCTCATTAAATAATTTGCCAAGAAGTTCTCTTGGGGGGGTCACTCCATATGAGGTCCTATTTGGGACAAGAATGTGGGTTCCTGATCTTGAATGTAAAGGCACAGTGGTGGAAAATAAACCCTTTGATATCAAAGATCGTTTGGCTGTTTTACAGGATCTAGATTAACTAAGATCGAAACAAAGCAACGTGTTCCTGAAGCCAACCACCACTGGGGAAACACCGGCAGTCCCAGCAAGGCCTGTCTGGATCCCAAAAGTTGGGGATCTAGTCAGAGAAAAGATTGCGGACAAGAAGGAATTTGGACCTTCTTACAGACAACCAGTACCTGTCCTAGCCGTTCACGGAACAAGAACAGTACTTCTGCCGCCCCTTGCTGGAAAAAAGGAGAAAAGATTTGTGTCAATCGACCTCATCAAACCACAGTATGTGGCCAATACTAAATAGTAGGCCTCGTGGACTCCGACCTAGTAGCAGACGCACTCCTCTCCTACTATATAAGAGGTTCAGACTGAAAGACTCATAACCACCGAGAATTCAACAGTAACAGATGAAGGACTAAGCAACAATGCTATGGAACTCATCCCTCTTGAAACTCAAGTAACAGTTCGTCCAAATACACCTGTCTACATCAACGTAACAAGTGATCAACTGGTTCCAGCGATTTCAACAAATCCTGATGCAATTCCAACAATTGACCGAACTGCTTCTGGCTATTTCATTAACTTTGATACGTTTTCTGAGGATCCGAGTGAACCTGAAACGACGCCAGCATCAAAAACTTTCAAGCAACAAGTACAAGACCTTTTTCAATTCCTGAAAGAGACTTATCTGGTTTCACCATGGATTGAAATATGGACTATTTCTGGAACATTTTTCTTTCTGTTTTGGCTAGCTTTGGTTATGACTCTTAGCATGCTTATAAATGGCAGATACATTCGTTTGGATACTGAAAGTAAAAATGTGAACTTACTTTTAAAACCGCACAAATCTTCCCATCGTGAAACAAGAGACTTGTCAGCAGTGAACATCACAGCCGTTCCTATACAGGATGGTATAGTGTGGGACAAAACCGATTTCGACATATTCGGCCCAACGGAACCTTTGAACATTCCACATTTATTTAAAATTTCATTAAGTGATTTTATTACCTCCAGTACCTATTCTAATGATTGGGACTTTGAGACTGTAAATGATATGATGTCTGATCTAGAAAGGTCTGCTGCGTTCTCTAACAATGAATATTTAGAGGGTTCATCAGACTATGAACAGCTTTATTGTTACAATCACTATGGTCATCATTTCTTGCATAAATCTGCAACACCTAGAAATGTGTTTATGTTTAACCAATGGGAACATTGTCCTACACCTCCAAAAGGTAGTTCAAAAACATTTGCTAAAAAGTTCCCCTATTTTTCAGGGTACAATACATCTGATCCAGAAACATTTTTCTATAAGAATGTAAACAAAACAGGTCAGAAAATTATGTTAACTAATACAAAACAGATTTATTCTGCAGCCTTTATTACCCAACTGTCTAGACAAGGATTTGACTTTTGGAAAGACACAATCGACACAAAATCTGTCTGGGGTTCTAAAGAGTGGCAAGTGCAGGGGATAGAAGCTTTGTTTAGAGCATGTATAATCCCACATCAAATAATGTTTTTGAATGACACTGTGCAACAAACGTC